>JAWZYU010000012.1:67146000-67771000 GCA_038380435.1 Ryuthela nishihirai
AAATTTGTGTCTTCCACAAGAAAAGGAGCAAATTGAATTGAACTACATAGCAGTATTAATATATATATATAAAGGGGGGGGGGAGAACTGATAATAACAGAAATAACATCTACTGCTTATAGAAAGGTAAATGCTCAGGTGCCCACTTCAATGAAGCTGCTCCTATATGTGAAATGCATAGACAAGGTCAACTATAGTGACGAACTCACTGGATATATACAGTGCCTGCTAAAAAACTGGAAGATTAACTTAAGGACTGGTAGCATTCAATATAACATCAACAGCAATTTTCCATCAGCTGCATCATCTAATGCAATTGTACCAGCCTCAAGATTAACAGTAAATACATTTATATGAATTATTCTTGCTCTAACTTACCTTTACTTGTAAAAGGATTGATATAGAGTTAAATGAGTATACTATAGTGTGTAATAACATTATGTGTGCAGAATAAGTAAGCCAATAGAGCAACTTTTCTGTCAAGCCTTTATATGTTAAGCACTCTTCTTAACTTGGAAACTATTTAATATCTTATTTTTTGATGTACAACAGCATTATCGTGTAAATTATTAAATCTTGACGAAAAAGATTTGTCTTGGTGTTCCCTATCTCCCATTGAAATTTGTACAGAGTTTTGAAACACCCTGTATATCAAAAATGTATACAAACACCATAAAGGCACAACATAAAATATATTGATAAATCACTACTTACTTCGATGTACATAAAGATGAACTTGTGTTAGAATGTCTTGCAGGGCTAAACCTTTTAACATTTTCATTTCATTGATATCTTTAGCTCAAATAAAGGAACTCATATTACAATACATTGGGGTAGACTAAAATGCAAATATTGTATATCTAACACAAAATTTATACAATAGAAATTTAAAAATATGCAGTAATGTTTTTCCAGTTGCATCAACTTTGCTAATTATCTTATCTCAGATTTAAAATAAATAAAATTTAAACAATTTCAATTAATATTTATGCATTCTCCTTTCAAACACTAAAAATATTAATTTTGAATTTTTAATGCTGATTTTACATTTCGATATGATTTTTCCCTAAGAACTAATCTAATTATATCAAAACAGACACTATGTATAATTTATGGCAGGACTGTTCTACTGGTGAACTATGGTCTCGAGTAGTTTACTCTGCAGCTTTCTCATGTGTGTGTATGTATGTAATGTATGTATGTATGTATGTATGTATGAGAATAATATTTTCAATACATGGCAGAATTTGCCAACATAGCTACAGATAACTGAAACTATAGAGACCTTATTCTACAAAGTTGTGACATAGTAGTTTCTTGATTTCTCTGTACCTAGAAATTCTCATATATATATATAAATGCTAATATATTATAATGTTAAAAATTAATGTACTTGGTGCTTAAGAGTTAAATTCTTAGTTGTGAGCTTGTGCTTTGATATACTAATCATTACAAAGGCTGATATATATATTTAGTAATGCAGCTCATGTGGTAGATGCCTAAGGTATAACACAGCCCATGGGCTTTATTATACAGTAGTTTCTTCATATCTTTATTTTCAGACTAGCAGATTTACCTGGCGTAGCTTGGGTCTGAAAGACTTTAGAATATAAAGTAGATGGCACTCCCCAAGTTGTAAGCTTTCATTCAGCATAAATATCATTACAATTGAGCTCCTCCCTCTCTGACTAAAATTTTCTCTATCTCTTTTAGGGGAGGAAAGAAATGGACATAGTTCAAGGTACTCATTATCCTCCCCATGCCAGTAGTTTCTAAACCTAAAACCAGAATTTCCTCACTCAGCTAATCAAAATTTTTAAATCATTTCATACCCACCAGAGTTCCTCAGATACAATTTACCAGGCTGGTTGGTTGTTTTGGGTTTTATGTGCATGGATGACTAGGCCATAATGTGCCAAACAAATGATAATATAATAGATAAAAGTCATGCATACCCGCAACCAAATTTAAAATCAGAATGCTACAATGTAAAACAACAAAGAACAAGTGTATAAGAAAAATTTTAAAACAAATGGAGAAATACAGAATAAAATAATCCCACTTGTAAGAGACCTGGGTGAGATATAGAAAATACAAGGTAAAAATCAAATTCTAGTAAAATAACCACAATGTTTTAAAAAGGAAAAAACTAATGATAAAATGCAATGATCAGATAAAAGGTGTCCGAGTAAGGGGCTCGGACATAAAATTGTGAAAGTTAAAAAACATGCATCTTTCAAAGTTAAAACAAGGACATTCGATTAAAATATGTTTAATACTTAAAATGGTATCACAAAACTCGCACTTAGGTTCGTCGTCCACTCGTATAAGAAACAAATGAGTAATAAACGAATGACCTAAGCAGAGCAAGTATAACTTCCTCCTTGCGATTCCTGTAGTAACAAGACTGCCATGGTTTGATAATAGGTTCGATCTCAAAGAGCTTGTTCGTAAGCTGTTCTGACCAAGATCTCTGCCGGAGTTTGGTGGTAAAACACTGCTGGAAATCCAGATAGGGAACCGGCAATGGAGAGCCGGACAGGGGCGTGGCCAACTTGGCAACAGCATCTGCCAAGTCATTGCCCCTGATACCAACGTGACCAGGCACCCAACAGAAATGTATGGTGGTTGTGGCTGCTGGCGAATCTCAGAAAGAACTGGGCGAGGCCGATGCCTTACTGAGATCAAAGCCTGTAGCAAGCTAAGTGAATCGGTGTAAAGCATACACCAACGATGATGCTTAGCTGCCACGTGGTCCAAGGCGAGACTGATAGCATGCAACTCTGCAGTGAAGACGGAACACTGCAGTGGGATCTGGTCTGCAATGATTGCATCACAGCAGACCATGGCCGATCCCACTGATGTGCCGGACTTCGAACCATCTGTGAAGACAGGCAAGATGTTCAGGTATTCAGCATGATGGCTGGCAAAGAGTTGCTGGTACTCACAGTCAGGTGTAAAGGCCTTCCCTGTCCTGCAAAGGGAAAAATCACAGGAAGGGGAAACAAAGAGCCATGGTGGAATTGGCTCAGCTCACACATCAACACTCACATATCATATCAAAATTAAATTTTAGTTAAAGTGCTGAAAATAAATTAAGAATATAAATCAAAACTATCTAAAACCAGATTTTCAAAAATATATGTTCAATATTTATAATCCTGAAAACCAGAAAGATTTGGTACAAAACTTTACATTTTTTGACTGCAAATACACTTCTTGACATTGAAAGTGCTCCACCCAGAAGAACATGCCAAACAAACATGCAAATAGGAGGGTGGGTGTGCACAGTTGAGATATGCAAATGATGATATAATCTGGATGGTATTGTATGCAGGTGGAAGTCGTGCAAATGGTTGAGATTAGATGATTCTGCTTGGAAATTGTTCAGCGAAGGCCAAAAATGCCTGGTTGTTTTTAGAAGATTTTCGAAAATTTAAGGAAATATTTGTTGGTAATAGTTCAAATCAAACTTGTGAGCTTAAATCAGAAGGCTGCTTCAGCAAATAGGAATGTTAACAAGCAAATCAGCAATCCGTTTAAAGTGCTTCTAAGAAATGGTATTCAGATGGCTTTATAAAATTATTTATATTGTAGTTTAATAAAATATGCATCAATTTAAAAAACAAAATATTATTTTTGAAGCTTGAATTATATATTTTTTATAAGATATATATATATAAAATTACAATAGCAATTTATATTTCTTTAAAAATCGATTTTTTTTTGGTACTATAAATGGATACATACGTCCTTGGCCTATTAATTCAGATTCTCTGAACATATACAGACAATGTGGACACTGGAAGGGTTAGGAGCTGAGAGAGAAAATAAAATCTCATAAATGTCAAGGATGCAACTGTATTCCATTACATGGCACATAAGGATACGTTTGTATGCTGAAAGGAAGTCTTCATTTAACAGCCAATTTACTATACCAGAAATATCAGATTTCAATGGGTGGCCTACACAAGTGTAAACATTTATTTCATTTACTTCATCAAAAGCTAATGATGTACACTGAAAGAGAAAAAATATACACATTATACATAATCTGGAATGGTAAAAATTGCTTTTGATAAAATTTAACTTGAAATGTACCAATAATTCATTCACATTTCGAAAATTATAATAGTTTCCTTGCTCCCCATGTCCTTATTCACATGGCATTTCTTACATACATAATATACACTGCACCAAAATGCATAGTGTTGTTATTCAACTACATTTTACATTAAATTTCGATAATTAATTATGAATAGTATCAGGTCTGAAATGTGATTTCATTTGTTTCAAGTGAGTACAATAATTAAATCATAATGTATGTGATAATGAGTGTTTTGTTTTAAATCATATGTGTGTAATCAAGCACAAAACATATTCAGTCCCTTTGTTCCCTTTTCAGGTCACCATAATTTGAAATTGGAATCATTTTGTTGGTTGTTTGGAGTTTTATGGTGCAAGAGCAACAAGGGCTATATTGTGCCAAATGAGGAAATTGGAATCAGTTTCACCACCAAGGAAATTAAAGCTATTTACTTTTAAAATGTAAGGATAGGAATATTTTGAGTCTCATTCTAATATTGAATATTCAAAGTTTAAAATAATATCTTTAGTTCATAAGGTACATATTTACTTTTCTGTGTTCAACAATCACCTATAAAAATTTAACCATTAAAATCTTTTAAATAAGCCATTCTCTATGGCAATTCTTAATTTTACTAAGTTGTTATTGCACATAATGTAATTGCATATCATCAGCTTAAAATAGTAACAAGCCACTAAAATTTATTTATCACACAAGTCGTTAAGGAAACTGAAAAGCTCAGCCTCTCACATTTTCATTTTACTTTTCTGCATAATCATCAATTTACATTAGTAAGTTCAACTGATAAACTGACAGGGAGAAAATTTTTAAATATAAACACATGAATTAATTTGTTTTCCATTAGGGTGCAGAACACTGAACATACACAGAGTGTTTCCAAAAGGTCTAGTCAAACTTTGGGAATGTGTTCTTAATGCACCAAGTGATGAAAAATGTTCCTATAACATTAGGCTAGAAACGCTTCCCTTCCAAGTTATAGCATATTTTGAGAGTGCAAGAAAAAAGCCTGCGAAGTTGATCAGTTTTTATTCCTTTTTTTACAGCACACTGTGATTGAGGAGAACAATTATGTAAGTCTACATCAGAGCTAGTGTTTCAAATGGCCTCCCTGAGCAGCAATATACAACTCAGTCCTCTCATTGACTGTCAAACATGTTCAAAAAGTCCTGGAGTGTTCTGAATTCTTTGACAACCATCCATAATCTGTTCACAGAGAGTTTGTGTTAAATTACTGTGAGGTGTATTAGGAACTGGAGTAGATATTACTATTAGGAACTGTGTATTAGGAACTGGAGTAGCATAAACATAAGCTTTTATATGTGCTCATAAAAAGAAATCCAGTGAATTCAAATCTGGATAGTATGCATGCTATGTAGTTGGCCCATCTCTACCAATCCAACGGGTAAGATATGCACACTTAAGATGTTCTTGAGCAATGAAGCTAAAATATGCTTGAGTTCTATCATGCATGAACAACATACAACAGTATGTTGCTAATGAAATGTCTTCCAGCAATTCAGGCAGTTTCACCTCCAAGAAATGTATGTATTACTGGTCACTGAGCATTGGTGGCAGTAAAAATGGATCGATCAAATAGTCATCAATGATGTCAGTCCAAACATTCACATGAAACCTCTGCTGAGATTGTGTGAGATTGTGTGATTCCCCATGCCCAGTGGTGAATGTTATGAAAATTCACAATGCCATTTCTTGCAAATTGCAATTTATCAGTGAAAAGCAGATAATGGAGAAAACCAGAGGCAATACACTGCTGCAAAAGTCATTGCAAAAACATGACTCATGGATGAAAATCATCTGGTGAGGGGGCCTGTACTCGCTGAAGGTGATATGGGTGAGTTGGTCTTACCAACAAATTCTCCATACAGTTGAATGTGAAACATTGGCTGCTACTCTGTGCCAGTACCGGGACCTCTGTAACCATGTTCCCAGGTTTGAGTCCCAACTGGGTCAGCATTGAGATATATCACCACAAAATTCCCCACCCCGCCCATGGTCAGTAGGGGACACTGATGGACTTGGAAAGGCCGCTGTCCGCCGGATGGGATATTAAGCCGTGGCCCCATGTGCGGGAGAGCCATATCCTGTACATGCTAAAGAACACACTGGATGGCCTTGACGGGAGGCTATCATCTGTCTCCCAACAGCTGTTCCAGTGGGTCCCCTTCCTCCAACCTTCTCTGAGCCTTCGGGGTCCATGTGACCTGGCCATTTAGCCCATGGTGTGCAAAAAAGTGCTACTCAGAGGTAAAACAACTCAACTCAACTTGAGAAGGAAGGTTTGCAATTATCAAATGATTCATATATCATTGCTTTGCAATTATCAAATGAGATCAATACCATTATCATCTAATTTTTTAATTTCATTATCAAAATGAGAGTTTAAAATGGGAGAAACTCTAATTATGATAATGAATTTAAAATTCTAGTATGAAGAATAGGATTTTCAATGTTCTTGGTTAGTATGAAGTCTACATTTTTAACCATGAGCAGTGTGGTCATAAAATGAAATTTAATATTTAGTACAAAGTTATATTTTTTTCTCACCAAAATGCAGTAATAAGAGATGCATTTCTTCACAAGCTAGCATCTTTCTTATGCTTGTTCTTTTCATTTTGTTCACGTTGCAATTTATGGAATGTGTGAATAACTAATACTAAATGAGTTCATACTATATGCATTCCTTGAAAAAATAACTATAGTGAAACTCTCTATGATGGGAATCTATGGGATAAAGAAAAATTACATTTAATGGAGACTTCCACCATAAAGAAGTTTATTACTGAAAAGCAATTGCTTCATTAGCAAAATATGTGTAAATATTCAAATAGTAACCTGGGCAACAAATTTGGACCCAGGCTATTGTTGAGACCCCACTATTTAATATGTCACATACAGTATTGTATAATAGTCATATTCCAAACAGCTGGATGTGTACGCAAGCAGAAAATGCATTTCTTCTCATGCATACACTCTCAGAATGTGCACATTCTGACAGCATATGTGTGAACTTCAAACTGTTATTGACATTTTGGCACCACGTAATTTCAGATTCTTGACCAGTAGGTCCAAACCTGTTCCAACTAATTACAATTAGTGGACAAGAAATTTCAGTGTGTCTAGAGCAGCCTTTTGCAGAATGATACTTGTATTACATATTTTTATTTTATTTCAGTCTCATTACTTTATTGATGCACTGTGTATACCAGCTACTTTATTTACATTTCTATACAGATCACCATATGGGTCAAATCAATGCATCTATACTTACAAAAATTATTCAAAGTGTATCTACACTTCCAAAAAATTTTGGTCACCTTGTATAATTGACAGATGGTTTAAGACCACCCACTGGTCTCAAACATTGATAAAGGAAAATGGCTATAAAGTTCCAACTGACATTAATCTGCAACTGATTAAGTTAGCCAGCAATCTCTCTGTTCCGAGTTCCCATTGCTCACTTCAGCAGCATTGCTGTGGATACATATGGGTGGTGGTATCCTGGCCAATCACTGAGGCAAAGAAGGTTTAAGGAGAAGAAGGCAAGCCTCACACAAGCGTAAGTGGCACCGCTCTGCAGAATTTTGCCAAAGATGAATGTGGCAAATTGGTGTGCAGGCATGAAAACAACTGTAAGGGGGCGATCTGTGCATGTGCAGTGAAATCATTTTAGCTCATTGCAGCTATAGTTTGTCTTATTCTTGATATATTTAATGTGATTTAATTAGTGTTTCAACCTGTCTAACACCCTTGGCTATTTGTGCACAGTGATAGCTGACCCTAAAGTTATTCAATGAGTATTTTATCCCCTTCAGAAGTGCATTTTACAATAGCTGGAAAAGCCATTGTATGTTTATTTTGAGCAATTTGGCAGAATTTTTAAATTTATTATGTACATTAATACATTTAATCATCTTACGAATATATAAGTCAATGTATGTTGCAGGTTTGTGCTCCCTGGAATATATTGATGTATACAAGTTTCTGCACTTTGCTCTAATAGTGTAATTCTTTTTTTTATGGTTGATACTGGAAGTGCCTGCTGCCATCTGTTGAATGTTTATATAAGTAAAATGCTCGATATCATATTTATTAAAAATATGAAGTATTGTATAAAATATAATTATATAGAACATGTTATCATACATTGACACATAAATCTTAATTTATTATAATGTATTAAATATTGCAGAGTGTTCAAAATATTAATATTTTCTTGTTCAGCAAAATTACTACCTGTTTTACAAAATAAGATTTTATTAAGGAAAATAATTCTATTTCCTCACTGTTATTTTCTCTCTAAACGAAAAGAAAATTATGATGGTGCCTCAAGAAGAAATGACCATTTTCCAGAGTCAGAATGTATGTAAAATTAGTCATGTAGTGTAAGCAATTGAAAACCTTGCTTGGCAATAAAAAAATAATGCAGGGAACTCGCTTCTATCCCTGGCTAGGTGGCTTTGCTGTAATACACGAATTTGCCATGTTTAGAGGGCGCTGCAATTGAAAAGTTTAAATTATGCCTATGGAAGCTTGCTCTCTTCTCCCTTAGACACTCCTTGACTGAGGTACTCCACTGACCACAAAGCAAGTTCCACTACAGACAAGGGGACAATTTAAAGCCATAAGTTGTTTATTTTGCTTGCACTTTTTGGTTGCAATGGCCACTTTCTTGTTGCTGAAGAAGCAATGGATGGGAAAAATAGGAATCCCTTACCTTCCTTCTCAAAGTGGAAGATGAATCCAAGACAGCTGGTTTTATTGCTACCTTCAGGAACAGATTTAATATTTCTTTCATGTTTAAAAAATGATATATATATAGTCTTTGTTTTTAAATCATTTAGCAGTTTATCAGGGTTCCTTTGTTTCTTTATTTACAATAATACCATCAGAAGAGAAATATTTACCTGAAGTATGTTAATGACTTTCCTCATGTCTCCTTGTGCCAGATCTATCAAAGCTTTTTTACCATCTTCTGTTACTTTAACACTGAAAAAATATTACAATTACTCAAACTAGTATCTACATATTATCAATGCAAATCCTTTTATCAGTTTCAGTAACACACACACACAAACACAGAAAAATACATTCTAAGATAAAATAATCATAAATACAATAACATTATTGAAAGCAATTACAAAGTACACAAGTCTGCTCTTTTAGTTTTACACATTTATTTCAATATGTCTAGAATTATTTTATTATTCATCCCAGCATTCAGTGATGTTCTCCTGCTACTGAAATTATAACTTGTTTGTGCAGATCTGCTGCGTAAACTATGTAATAGCCCAGCAAGAAGCTGATGGCAGCAATTAATAATGTGTAGATACATGTGCTGTATATAACATCATGAAATTTGGATAATTTTTCAATTCAGTTAACATTTTATTTGAACTTTTATAATTAAATTTTCATTTTTATTTCCATAGATTTATTATCCCATTGTTGGTCTTTCAGAGTTATGCAACATTACTAGCTATGATTATAGCCAGCTTACAATTTGTTGCTGTGTATTTTTTCACATTAGGTTATACATTAATTTTTTATTACTTCTTCGTTTTCCAGTAAAAAAACTGATCTTTAATTGTTTCCAGAAAATGAATGAGGTCTTGGATATGGAAACAAAACAGACTTTCTTTGCACTGAATTCAGTACTTCTATGCTGAGAGGGCAATTTCATCCAGGGTTTCACCCCCCTCCCATAATCTTCATTGTGCCACTCTGAGGATAAGGACTTTTTTTGTGCTAACTTTTCAGCACTGTGCCAAGATTCCCAAAACGCAACACCCAAAGGGAAAAAAAATGCATAACATTCAGTAAAATAAGCCAAGAAAGTGTTAATCCACTTCATAAACAAGGCAGAAAATCCCGTGAGTGTGAGTAGTCTACAAGCCACCTTGTATAACACTGACCCATGCTTAAAATATGCCACACTGAATATAATTATAAAAAGAAATCAAAATCCGTTCCAGGTAAATATTATATTACTCAGGGAGAAATTTTGCTTTGATTAATATATAATCTAACTGTTTTTATTCACAGGATTTCTAAAATTAAGCTTTAATTACATAGTCAGATCAATTTTTTTTCACTATTATCACTGTGAAAAAGTCTTATTAATTTAATATGTTTGTAAATTTACTTTTTATTTTAATAAAATTCACAATTAAACTCTGTTTAATTTGGTATATAGCATGACTTATTTCTGCTGATTGGTTATTTATTACAAAAATAGCAATGACAGATTTCAATCAATAATGTAATACTAGCTTATATTTATTTTTGGCATCTTACTGACAGGCTCCTGCCAGACCTCTGTGGCAAGCAGCTGCTTGAGGGGGTATTTATTTTTTTTTATTATGCATTTTATGATGGTTTTACAGTTTCCATTTGAATGACTTTTGTATAATGATTTCTCAAAGTAATTCTGAAAAATAATTCATCAAAGAAAATTTTGAGATGGGAACAAGAATTTGAATGACAGATATAAGACACCAATACTTTGAAGAACAGTAAATGCAGAAAAATTTATCATTATAAATGGAGTATAAACTGACAGGCTCCTGTCAGACCTCTGTGGCAAGCAGCTGCTTGAGGGAGTATTTATTATTATTATTTATTTTTAAAGTAAATGATGCATAAAGAAATGACAAAGGGATTTACTGCATAAGTTTTTATTATATTTGATACTAGAAAGATTTCAGAACATTATAAGTCAGCTTGATAAAGTTTACATGTAACAAACAAACAACAGTGGCACTTGAATGATATATTAATAAAGACTGAAATTTAAAAAGTTGAATTACACTGGGCAACAAATTTTCATAAAAGCCATGCCTCTGAGATAAAAGTAGCCATTTCTTAACGATTTCAAGGTGCTGAACATGAATATGACAATGAAAATGCAAAACTGGCTATGATTTCTGAGAAATACGCAAGTCTCTTACATAATAGAGTAATACATACATATGACATATCGGTAAAACTCTGCTTCTACTTCTGACGTCGCATTGCCCGTTGTTTGTACAGCTGCTCAGGATCATCTCTGGCGAATGCCCAACAGTAGTCAGCCAACATTGAAATGAACCAGTTTCCCTGGTATCGTTTCTCCATTGTTGCAATGTCCTGGTGAAAACGTTCACTGTGCTCATCACTAATCATGCCACAGTTGTCGGAGAAGTAAATCTAAGTGGGAATGGCGAAAGTGGATCTTTAAGGACATATTGCAGCCAAGTTTCTGATACAGAGACAACATGTCCTTAACTAGTTTCTTGTAGTTGTCTTCCCTGACATTCCTGAGGAATTTAGTTGACACCAGATGAAATGCGTCCCAAGCCTTTTTCTCATCACCCTGAAGCATGTTGTTGAATATCTGGTCTCTGAACAGCTCGTGGATCTGAGGACCCACAAAAATTCCCTCTTTAATTTTTGCTTCGCTGAATCAAGAGAATTTGCCAGCCAAGTATTTGAAAGCTGATGCAGTCCGGTCCATGGCTTTTACAAAGTTTTTCATCACACTGAGTTTGATTTGTAGGGACAGTAGCAGGATTTTGTGCATTTCTGCCAGTGCTGGGTGTTCCATATTCTTCTCTCCAACCTTCAGAGATTTTCCACTGAGGCCAGTTTCTCTTCACGTACTGCAAGTCTTTGCTCGGCTGTCCCATTCACATAAGAAATAGCAGTACTTCATATGTCCTAGCTGCAGACTCATCAACAGAGCCACTACTTCAAGTCACAATAGAGATGCCAGCCATACTTGTATTGAAGACAGTTCAACAGCAGTTTTAGGTTGTTATAGGTTTCTTTCATGTAGACAGCTGGTTGGTTGGTTGTATATATTGAGGCGCATTGGCAGCTAAGGCCATAATGTGCCAAATGAGATGGAGAAATGGGTAAAGGAAACAGAAACCCACAACCAAAGTTAAAAGTCAATAGAGTAAAAGGTAAAGGACAAAACCAACAGATATAAAAAATACAAAAACGAGAAAGAAGTGTAAAGCAATAAATATAAAGGTATAAAAGGAAAACCAACTGAGGTGTAAAAGACCCAGATTGGGCAGTGTATAAATGACAAAGCCATAAAATTACAATCTAGTAAAATAATTGGTAAAACGTAAAAAGGTAAAGACAGGAAGTAAAAAGGATTCATTAGGTAAAAGATGTCCAAGTGTTAGGGACTCAGACATAAAATCATGGAAGTTAAAACATAACCAGCGTTCAAGAATGTTTAATGGTGTCACAAAACTCACACTTAGGTTCGTTGTCCGCCTGAAGAAGAAAGGAATGTGTAATATATGAATGACCTAAGCAGGGCCGAGCAAGTACAACTTCCTCCTTGAGATTCCTGCGAAAACAAGACTGTCACAATTTGACAATGGGCTTGATCTCGAAAAGCTTGTTACCAACCTGTTCAGACCAAGATCTCTGCCACTGTGCCCGGAGCTGGATGGAAAAACACTGCCGGAAGTCCAAGTATGGAACAGCAGAAGAGAGAGGAGTGGCTGACTTGACAGCAGCATCTGCCAAGTCATTTCCCCTGATCCCAATGTGACTGGGCACTCAACAGAAGAGAATGGTGGTGGCTACCAGATGATGGAGCTGCTGGCAGATCTTGGAGAGAACATGCCTCACCGAGATCAAAGACTGTAGTGAGCTAAGCAGTCGGTGTACAGGACACACCGACTGCTTAGCTCACTACAGACTTTGACAGTGCTGATACTTGTCTGATATGCTGCTATGTGGTCCAAGGCAAGGCTGATAGTATGCAACTCTGCAGTGAAGATTGAACACTGCTGTGGGATCTGTAAAAGCCTGTAGTGAGCTAAGCAGTCGGTGTACAGGACACACCAACTGCTTAGCTCACTACAGGCTTTTACTGCGCTGATACTTGTCTGATATGCTGCTATGTGGTCCAAGGCAAGGCTGATAGTATGCAACTCTGCAGTGAAGATCGAACACTGCTGTGGGATCTGGTCTGCAATGATTACATCACAGCAGACCATGGCTGATCCCATAGATGTCGAGCATGAGTGATGAACCACAGACTTCGAGCCATCTGTGAAGACAGGCAAGAAGTCCGAATGCTCAGCTCAATGACTGGCAAAGAGTTGCAGATACATACAGTCAGGTGTAAAGGCCTTCCCCATCCTGCACAGAGAAAAATTGCAGGAAGGGGAAACAGCAGGCCACAGTGGAAGTGGCTTGGTTGTCAACTGTGTGATGCTATAGAGACTGGTGTTATTCATGCAGACAGCATGTCTGACCGGAATGGATGGAAGTCAATTTCCATTATGCAGCAACACCGCCTTGAGACTCAATTTCAAGGAGTTTATGAATAGTCACATTCTTGAGGATCATGTTTGATTCCGAGGGCATTCATCAGGCCATCTACATCAGAGCAGAACATAAGGTCATCTCCCTTTCTAAAGTAAGGTGCAAACTGCTCATGATGAGTTTGAAACGAAGTCACTGTCATTTTCCTTGAGAAGATTCTATTGTTTAAGTCTTGATCCAAGTAACTCTGCTTTGGCCTTGGACAGCTCCAGATCGCAAACAAGATAGTTCATTTCTTCTTCGGTGAGAATGTGTGGCACAGATGATGCACCATGGCAGGTGTATCTTCATTAAACACCGAAGGCTGCAGAGAACCCAACATCGGCTTGCCTCCCTCCTCAATGTCTGAATCTATGGAAAATTCTTTTGGAGGTTCGGGAATGGGAAGGCCTTTGCCATGCAGAACTGGTCGGAGAGCAGATTGTATATTCAGGTACGCTATTGTCCATTTCTTTTTCCTTGTGATGCCTCAAGAAACAGGTGGAACCATGCAGAAGTAGCAGTCATTTGCGTGATTGCTTGACTCTCTCCAAACCATAGGAACAGCAAACGGCATCGCCACTTTTTCGTCTTTCAGCCACTTTAGAAGATTTCTTGCACACGTACTGCAGCATATATGTGACCAGGCCTTGTCCTGGTCCTCGATTTTGCATCCAAAACTCATATGCCGCTTTCATTATTGGAGTGAGGGACCTTTTCTGGCTTGCAAACATCACTTCCTCACAAATGTAACAAAATGTATCTGCACTATTAACACAGTTACGAGGCATCACTACTGCTGGATTAAAACTGCAAGGATCACTTGTTTTGTACTTATGACACAGGGGTAAATGGAAGTTGCTCAAAAGATTTGCTCACTTACAACTAATGATTGCATCATCTTTTGTCTGCAGTCATAAAGCCGCGATGTCATGACTCAACTACATTGCATCAGACAATGATGCAATATAATGCAATATGTTACAATCTGGAGTTTAAAATACAGCATTTTGAAATGGTTACCTATGTACTCAATGCGGACTGAGTCATTTATACATGACCATCTCTGTCTCTCCTAAACAAGAGCTAATCGATATGTCTATTGTCATTTTCGTGTTCAGCACCTTGAAATTAGTAAAGATTGAGTAAAGATTGGCTATTTTCATTCCAAAGCCTTTTTGTGTGTTGCCCTGTGTTATAGTAAGAAAGCAACAAGATATGTAGCAAAGCAAGAATTAGATGGAAAGAAAATTCCCCAGCACTGTGAGTAGCCTTAAATTTTAAAATCTTGGTACTGAATTTCACTCTAAGAGGGTTTTTTTTTTCTCCAAAAGTAATGGCAATCCTGTCACTAAATGCACAGAACACTCCCAATGTATTTGTTTGTGCATACTGCACCATATGGAACCAGTTCTGAAAGTAAGCCATCATTTGTCCAGTGCCATGGTAGAAAAGTGGATAAAATGAAGTCACTGCAATATCAGACTGCTGCCAGAGAACTCTGACATATTCATGAAACTGGAACAACACATTTGGATTAAAATTGAATTGGGACATGGCTGTAATGCAAGGATTGTTGGTGTGGACTGAGGGAAGCATCTGGAGATGTAGCACTATCCTATCACACAGTTGCATCATGGGTCCTTTTGCCAGGATTGAGACAATGTTAATCACACTGTGCAAAGGGTCCTGCAAAAGAAGGTTCAGCTTGTACAGTCATTGCTGGATGTTGACAGACATTGGACAATGCACCAATTTGCAAATGATGTTGGACTCGGTAATTTCACCATTAGCACATTCTGAAGGACATCTGGAGCATGCAAAAAAAAAAACACAGCATAGTGGGGTACCATAACATTTCACAGAGGTGCAAAAGTGGCACAAGTACACCACTGCAAACCTCTACGGACAGGTATCACAATGAGGGTGATGCATTTCTTTGTCGTGTAATTACCATGGTCATGTGTACAAAGCTGAAATTGAAAAGCCAGTCCAACAAATTCACCATCCAGAGTCTCCAAAAGCCCAACAAAAATTGTGGCATGTCACTTACAACATCAATGGTGTTATCCTCCACCATGCAGTGCTTCAGGGCCAAATTGTGAATGTGGAGTACTACCAATAATTTCTTATGCATCATGTACATCCAACAGAAAGAATCAACACTTCATTACAAGGTATCCACCACTTCTCTCATTCATGACAATGCCCAAACTGTGGAGCTTCTGGCAAGGTGGTAATGAGAAACCTTGGCATATCTGCCATACTCCCCAGACATGAGTCCTGCCTTTGACCTGTTTCCTAAGGTGAAGGGACTATTCCAAGAATAACAGTTTCACAGTCTGACTGATGTACTGTGAGCCATAGGAGGGTCCATGCAGTGATCAACAGAAAGATCTACTATCAGCATTCACCTGCTCCCACAAATTTGGAAACGTTTTTAACCTAGGTGGTGGTTGGACTGTAAATGGTAGCTAGGTAGTCACTGGAAGGAGAGCTATGCACCACTCCACTGGGATGACACATAGAACCAGTCAGGCCTAGCACCTAATGTCTGACTCTGCCTTCTCGTGGTGCACACCATTAGTACCATTCAAAAGAGATACTCTCTTGTGGAAGTGAAAGGTTGCCAGATTAGTGTGGCCTACTGATCTGGACAACTATGGCTACTTTTTTATTTTCTACCCTGCTGAGGAGTGGTCAACCACACAGGGTCCTGGTGCTGACCATATAAATCCACTGGACTGGACTGAATTAAGGTTCTGAGCTTGATTATGGATCCTGAATTTGCTGCACTGGTGGGCTTTTGTGGAGGGAAAATCTTCCGCTGTGTTTTCTGTTTGTTTGTGGGTTGACAGCCCCAAGTGAATAGATTCACAGGATATGTTTATCAGCTGGTGGATAATCCTGAGCAGAGGTTATCGCAGGCACCTGAACTCTTTGCTTCTATTGGCATCGTCAAATTCTACATTGGGGGAAATCTTCCAGTGTAGATGGCTTCAGCCTTTAGTGGTGGGGGAACTGGTCTTTGCTCCATGTCTGCCATTAGGGGGCTGTTTGACATTGTTGGCATTTCCTCTCTCAATAAACATAGTTTCTTTAAACATCCCACTAACCATTTTCTCTCCATAGGTAGTTGGAATGTGAGGACTCTGCACAGAGCTTTTTCTTTTGAAATCCTCACACAAGAATTCCACCATTATAATTTAGATATTCTCGGCTTGCAAGAGGCCAGATGGACAGATAAAGGTCAGATTCTTAAAAATAATCTTAAATTTCTCTTTTCAAAGAGGGACGACAATAAGCATCACCAATGCGTGGGTCTGCTTCTAAGCAGACATGCTAGTGATGCTCTTCTAGGATATGACAGCATTAATGAAAGGTTCCTTACAGCAAAATTTCAGACAAGCATTAAAGACTTGAATGTTATCTGATGTTATGGTTCCCACTGAGGAAGCCAATGGAGGATGAGAAGGATAGGTTTTACGGACAACTTCAGGATATTTTGAATTCTGTCAAGAAAGGAGATATTATCCTTTTTCTAGATGACTTCAATGCCAAAATTGGTACTGACTTTGACCTTTGGGGTCAGAATCAGTACCAACTTTGGCAAGAGAGGGTTGGGGACAGTGTTCGATAGGCCCTTTTGGTATTGGTAGCTGCAATGACAATGGGCAATATCTCCTACAGGTAAGTAAACTCAACAGTTTCAGAATAACTAACCCTTATTACAAACACCACAACATACATAAGCACACCTGAATTTCACCTGTTGGGCTGCATAAGAAAATGATTGGTTATATATTAATTAACAGAAAAAAGGCTAATTCTGTTAGGAATACCAGGGCACATAGGGGAGACTTAGGACAGAATTATTTGAGTGATAAGGCACTTGAGTTTATTTCAGAAAGAAAGAACAGCAGGAATATCCTTAATCAACCACCTACTAATCCTAATAGAAAACATTACAGAGAGTTTAATAAATGTAAAGGATCAGTTAGATGCTGATAAGTATCTTTGGCTTGATGGCTTGGCTGTCAAAGCCGAGGAAGCAGTTAGACCACAACAGCAGAGAGCTGTACCAGATAATTAATGTTTGGTAGATAACGAACAGGTATACAGGGATTGAAGGATAGACAAGGTAAGGTTATAGAAGCTGAGGATTCTGTTATGGCTAGGTGGGATGAGCATTTCAGTGGTTTTAAAAAATGTGGTTAGTTCTACTCCCATTGTTTGTAATGATGATAGATGTATCGGTGGCATTAATGTTGGCCCTATAACACAATCCGAAGTTATTTTGGCTATTTCTAAATCTAAACTTCATAAATCCCCAGGGGTAGATGAAATTACCATGGAAATGATTAGTTGGGTTGTTTTACCTCTGAGCGGCACTTTTTTGCACACCATGGGCTAAATGGCCAGGTCACATGGACCCTGAAGGCTCAGAGAAGGTTGGGGGAAGGGACCCACTGGAACAGCTGTTGGGAGAAAGATGGTAGCCTCCCATCAAGATCATCCAGTGTGTTCTTTAATGTGCGCAGGGTATGGCTCTCCCACACATGGGGCCACTCCTTTACGTCCAATCCGATGGACGACGGCCTTTCAAAGCCCATCAGTGTCCCCTACTGACCGTGGGCAGGGTGGAGAATTGTGCGGAGATAAATCTCAACACTAACCCAGCTGACACTCAAACCTGGGAACTACAGATTACGAGCCTAATGCACTACGACTGAGCCCCCCTCGCCCCCACGAAAATACTTAGAGCAGGGAATGTTTCGGTTACCACTTGGATGACTGAAATCTTGAATATCTTTTATGATAAAGGCATGGTTCCTAAGGATTTTACTAGAGCTATTATTATCCCTATTTTCAAAAAAGGTGATCACAGTTCTTGTGATAACTATAGGGGTATCAGCCTACTCTCTGTTCCAGGGAAAGTTCTTTGCATGATTGTGCTTAATAGAATTAAGAATCTGGTTGACTGGCAATTGTGTGATGAGCAATGTGGATTCAGAATTGGTAATGGATGTGTAAGATCAGATATTAAGGCATATTCTTGAGAAATGTTTAAAGTTTCACAAACCGTTGGTTACTTGTTTTGTAGATTTCAAAAAGGCCTTTGACTCTGTTGATCATCATAATTTATGGTTGATTGTGAGATTATATGGCATACCTGACAAGTTAGTTAACATAATGAAAGCTCTCTATAATAACACTGAGTCATGTGTGAGAGTTGGTAAGGCTTGTATCAATTGGTTTAGCATTGTTTCTGGTGTTCGACAAGGGTGCATTTTGTCTCCTTTTCCCTTTAGTTTGGTTATTGATTATGTGAAATTCACTGCAAGAGAAAGATTTTGGGCTAAAATAGTCTAGAGATCTGAAAATTTCTGATTTAGATTATGCTGATGATTTAGCCCTTTTGGTAAATGATGTTGATCAGATGAATTCTTTCATTCGAGCTGTTGATGAGACTGGTAATAGAGTTGGTTTGGTTATAAACAGAGAGAAAACTAAAGTGATGAAAATTGGTCAAGCAGTTGGTGCTTCAGTCGCTCTGAATGGTTGCACCCTTGAGCAAATGTCCAAGTTTAATTATCTTGGGAGTTATGTAGCAGATACTGGTGATGTGCAGCATGAGATTAACAGGCAAATAGGGATTGCCTCTGGGACTTTTAGGAAGCTATGGAGAGTGTGGAGAAATAGGTGTATACACCTATAGACTAAAATTAGACTGTATAATAGTTTGGTTCTTTCTAGGGTTAGTTATGGTAGTGAAACTTGAACACTTTGTAAACAACAGGAAACTAGATGCTTTCGATTCTAGATGTTTACCCAGTATCTTGGGCATTAGGTGGTTCAACTTTGTAACTAATTATGAAGTTAAGCAGAGGAGTCTGCAACCTCCTTTAAGCAGCATATTGTGCAGAGAGAGACTGTTGGCTTGGCCATGTTGCCCATATGGATAATTATAGATTGGCGAATAGGGTTATGAACCCCTCTTTCTTATTTCCCCTCTTTCTGAGGCCTAAGGGCCTCAGAAAGAGGGAGGGTGTGGTGGGCAGAAAATGTCAAACAGGACCATGTTGGAATTGGTGTGCAGATGCAGCAGATGTAGTTCAGGATAGATATGCTTGGAGAATTAAATTGCATGGTCTGGTTGGATCTCCATAGCTTATGGTTGCTTGAGGAAGATGATGATAATGATGGTGATTACATTGAGGGTATGGAATGTTAATTTCACATGGAAATAAAATGTTCAGTAAGTACCACATATGTTGCAGTTACTTTTCACACAACCCTTGTAAAATAGCAAAAAACAAAACTTAGTTCTCTTTTAAGGATTATGTTATACAAAAGAACACACATATAACTTTTACTAAAACTCAGTTATGTACCTGTCTTTTGAAAATAAAATTACTTAAAGGTAAACATGAAAGGTTCTTACTTTTCCTTTTCAGCAACATATTCTAAACGAGGTAATATCTGTTTATTTGATAGAGGGCCAAATCTAAATCGGGTGCATCTTGACTGGAGAGCAGGAATGATTTTTGTCAAATAATTGCAGATAAGGCAAAACCTAGTATTTTCTGTAAATTTTTCTATAACTGAAACAAAACAATAAATGCCATAATATATATTTATCATGGAAACTAATGGTGTAAAAATTGTTAACATTGCATTTGCAATCTAATGTTTTTTTAGCATTTAGTAACAAATTTTTTCTTAAGTTCCACCAAAAAGCCCACAATTTTTTTTTATATCTTACATAACGTCTTTAACTCTAAGTTTAACAGATACAAATAAAACATAATTTGCATTCCAAATATATGGAAGAAACAAATCTACACAGCCTTCTTGCCCAGTATGCAACCAGTAACAGCTGCTAAAAAATTGCTTGTTTCAGAGAAACTATCAGTATGGTAAATCCATCACTAGAGAAATCTACAGAAATTCCATGTTTTGGAATTACAGCAATGAGTTGGTATACATGACACAACAAAACTCCTAAAATTTTCACCCACAAGCTACAAAGTTAAGCAAAGACACAGTGTAGTGTCAGTTGATCAGGCTCTTTCAGAAGTGGATAATACTAGTACATTTAACATAAAAAGGCAATATTATTGTGGGGAAAAATCATGAACTTGAGGAAATTGACTGAAATGCCATTGAATTAGGGATAGGAGACATTATCAAAATTCAGTACCGCAAGTCCCGCATTTGCACGCATGCATGGCTGAAAATCTGGTCTTATATAGCTGTCAGCTTTGGCTTCCCCAAGCATTCGTCATGAGAAGCGTAATGGGAAAGGTGTGGGATTTAGATGCATTTGGCAGAGGTCAGATCATAGGTGCCCTATGGATGGGACATTCGATCTCCGAAATTGTCAACAAACTTGGATTTTCTCATACGACAAGTGTCCAAGAATATGAAAATTCTGGCAAAACAACAAGCACCCAGACAAACTGCAAAGGACAACCAGCCTCGAATGATCGTGGCTTCACCATCTGACCTGCATTGACAGATCTATTTATCAGACAGACAGAGACATTATCTGAAATCACCTCCCATCTGAATGACGGTTTCAGCTGGGAAATCAGTGCAAGACTGTGCAACGCTCACACTTCGTCATCTTGGTTTCGGGAGCCATCGACCTATGAGAGTCCCCCTTCTAATGGCATGACACCGGACTCAACGCCTTGCCTGGGTCAACATCAAAACTGGACCATTGAAAATTGGCAACAGATAGCCTGGAGTGATGAATCCCGACTTAAACTTCATCATGCTGATGGGAAACAGGGTATGGTGCCAACCCCATGAAGCTGTGTATCCTGCATGTCAGGTCAGAACAGTACAAGCTGGTGGTGGCTCAGTGATGGCCTGGGGTATCTTCAGTTGGATGTCTGTGGGACCTTTGGTATGTGTACCGATGACTCTCAATGCATCCTGGTACGTAGAACTTAATGGCTGACCATTTACACCCATTTATGGTCATCATGCATCCCAATGGAGATGGTGTCTACCAGCAAGACAACTGTTCATCTCACAGGTCCAGGTTGCTACTGCATAGTTACAGGAGCATTCTGCTGACTTTGAAATAATGAAATGGCCACCTAGAAGCCCAGATTTAAATCCCATCGAAAACCTTTGGGCTACTGTCGAACAGAGTGTTTGGGTCCATGCCCCATCAGCGACGACCTTGAGAGAATTGTGGACAGCTCTGGAGGATGCATGGGTTGCCATAATTGTGGAACATTTATGCAAGCTTGTGGAGTCCTTGCCTCTTCATGTGGCAGCCATTATCAGGGCCGGAGAGGGTCCAACAGGTTACTAGTTTGCTATCCCTAATTCAGTAGCACTTCAGTGTAAATCACATCTCATAAAAGATGAAGACAACTTCAAGAAAGCTAGAGACCAGGTGTTGGCTCAGTCAGTAGCATGCCAAGATTGTAATATGCAGTTTACAGGTTTGAGTTCCACCTGGGCCAGCATTGAGATTTATCTCTGCTAAACACCCACTCTGCCCTGGGTCAGAAAAGGGACACCGATGGGCTTGGAAAGGCCACAGTCTATAAGATGGGCATAAAGCTGTGGTGCCATGTATAGGAGAGCCATACCCTGTGCACATTAAAGATCAAGTTGGATGGTTTAGATGGGAAGTTTATATCTGTCTCCTAACAGCTGTCCAGTGAGTCCCCTTTCTCAACCTTCTCTGAGCCCTTGTGACCTGGCCATTTAGCCCATGGAATACAAAACAGTGCTGCTGAGGTTAAACAACACAACTTAGAAAAGCTTTGGGTTGGGTTGTTTTACCTCTGAGCGGCACTTTTTTGCACACTATGGGCTAAATGGCCAGGTCACATGGACCCCGAAGGCTCAGAGAAGGTTGGGGAGGGGACCCACTGGAACAGCTGTTGGAAGAAAGATGGTAGCCTCCCATCAAGGCCATACAGCGTGTTCTTTAACGTGCACAGGGTATGGCTCTCCCGCACCCTGGGCCACGGCTTAACATCCCATCCGACGGATGGTGGCCTTTCCAAGCCTATCGGTGTCCCCTACTGACTGTGGGCAGCTTAGAAAAGCTAAGAAGTAACTAGTGCAAATATTGCGAAAGGCGTAGTACTGTTAGAATTGAGGCTGTAGCAATATAATGGGTGTCACCTTACTGTGATTAATTGGGACCAAAACAATATGTCATTACGTGAATTTTATGGTTGGCAAGCAATCAGGATCAGGTTTATTTTTTATTTTTTAATTATGTAAATTATTGCTTTAAGTTGCTATTGTAGATGGTGTTTTAATAAAGTATATGTAAAAACTATTGTTCCTTTACCTTTTCAAGAAAATATGTATGCTAAAATAAACATAACTGTAAATTACACTTTAATAAAAAAAACTTCAAAAATTTAACAAAAAATTAAATGAAAAATGTCTATTTAGGAAACCTGCTCAAAAACCAAAAAACAATTAACACTTATAAACACAACTATCTATTGCATTTTAATAAAAAAATACTTGAAAATTATAGTAACAAAATTTTTTAATGAAAAACTGCTTTCTGTGGCAACCAGTTCTTAAAAAAAAATAGAAAAAATGCAACCTCATCTACGGAATCATAGTTCGGGTTAACTCATTGAATAGTAGAAAAATTTTGGATGCCTGATATGGATGAAATAGATTCTTGACATTCTTCTGAAGGTGGGGAGGAGGGAGTTACATCTGCTTAAAGAAGGAATAAATTTTCACCTGCTTCAGTTTTTCATCTCATTCCGAAAAAAGCATATGGCTCAATATCAGCGTCAATTGCTAGGCAAATCTTGAATGCTGTCATAGTGAGGTTTCACTTGTTTGAACTGGAAATTTTTTTTTGCATTTCAGTGAGTTTTTTTTTTATTACATTATTCAGAAAGAATTTTTTTTCCCCACATATAACTATTTTCATTCATCAGTTTTTGCAGAATTGAGCCTTGTCAGATTCATTTTTATTATATCATTCTGAAAAAGTATTATTAGTTAAATATGTTTTTCATTTTATGGTTTATTTAAATTTTTTTATTTTAGCTTTTTTTAATGGTTAGAAATTTTATTTACATATACTTCAGAAATAAATGTTATTAAATGTAGTATATAATATGACATAATTTTGTTTATTAGTTATTTGGCAAAAATGAGTGAATTAAAAAATAGCTAGGCCTGTGGATTCATTCCAATTTTTCAGGCTGGGCACAGGAAAGGTTAACTCTTATATTTTGTCAGGAAGGAGTTTTCAGCTAGACCAGCTATGCAGTAAATGGTACACAGAAAAAAACTGTTTAGTCACTATTTAAAAAAATGCTTTTTAATTATTTTTCTTTAAAATTCATCTTATTAGAATTTGTTAGGAGATATTCAGTAACAGAATTGTAGCATAATATAGGCATGCAGTAAAACTTCTCTAAAATAGAAATCTATAGAATTAAGAAAAACATTTCCTTCGACCCTTAAAACTGCCTGATTATATATTATTTCTGTTCAATGTAAAAATTTAGAGCTGCAGAATTTTATCCTGAAATAAGTATAAGTAACTGGACAGAACTTGCATCATGTTATTGTACACAATGTTATTTGTTAATATTCATGTTCAATTTCAAAAAAATTTTAAAAGAAAATTTCTTTTGGCAAAAGTATAAAAACTTTCAAAAATTCTTTGGGAACTATAGTGGCTTCCAGCACTTTAAGGGTTAAACCATTCCTTTTTAGTTGCATATAATAATATTTCTCTGATACATCATTTATTTTGCCACCTTCCCCTTTTTGTCACCTTTTTTTTTCATGTAAAAAATATTAATACAATGCTATCGGTTAATGAAAAATAATGTTAAAAATTTTTGCTTTTAAAATTAATATGCAGCAAAGCAAGCTTTTAGAAAATAGGAATGTGCTCTACTATTGTATTAAACTGATTGCAGAAGGTAAATACTAGACAAAATTTTATTTTTTCCACATGTACACTAATTGCTGTTTTGTTTGTAGAAAAGAGAAATTTGTTTGATAAGAGGTATGCCAATCTATAATTAGCAAGTGCCAAGAAAACATTTCCATTAACAGAAATTTCCACTTCATAGGGGTTCCATTTTAAAAAAAAGTTTCAATGTACTATGATGGCAAAACCTGAATTACTAGATTACTTAAAATGCACAGTTGAAGAAATTTACCTCTTCTAAGAGCATTCTGTGCATCATTTGTCATGGCATCGGCTTCATCCAAAATTATCATCTTAAACCCAGACCTAGTAAAACGAAAATAAAGCTTTATTATGCATGTCATTTGGCAACCTTTTCTAACAAAGTAGTCAATGTTTCAGTATATATTTTTCAACACAAAAAAGTTTAAAAATAGATTATAATCTTTTAATTCTTCACAGTTGGCTAAGGTATCCTTTTTTTTCTTTTTTCTTTTTCAGGGGGAGGGGGGGGGTCACTTCTGAACAATAACTTTTGTTCAGCAATGACTCTAAGGTTCAAGGAAAGTTTGGAGAACCTACATTAATCCTTTGATAAGCTTTTTTTATTTTCACTATACACAATTCTGATTGTGGCAAGACTATTAAAACACTCAACAATACACTGGACAGTTTCCCCAAGAGATGAGAGAAGCATCCACATTACAACATAGAAAACTGATTACCTGTCTCATTCCTTATAGAGTACAATCAATTTTCTATGTGATTGGAAAGGGTGACTTTCTATGTGAAAGGAAAGGATTTTGATTTGGCACAATGTTTCTTTACCTGTCTCATATTCCTAAGGTATTAACTCCATGTAGTCCATTATGCCAAATCAACACTCCTTCCTCCCACACAAATAATTCTCAAGCAACCATGGGCTAAAGAGATACCATCAAACTGTACAATTTAGTCCTTTAACCCTTGTAGTGCCAAGTTTTTTTCTCTCTAAAAATGCAACTCAACTTCTAAGCCTTATTAAGAAACAACTAATGAATGGTTTATGTTATATACTAAAAGAAAAAGCATTTAATTCTGAACAAAAAATATAAAAAAATAAATGGAAGCAGAAGGTGGGTAAGCATAAAAACATGTTGCAAGTTCATTTGTAGTAATTTTTGAAAATTAATCAAGTCTGACACTTAAAGGGTTAAACATGTCTATCCTGAACTACAGCCTTTGGCAACTGCATGCCAGTTCTAAACAAGTCCAGTTTTACTTGTCTAACAACCACACTCTAGGTCTTCCCCTTTCTCTAAGGCTCTTAGGAACACTGTTCATAACTCTATTTGCTAAATGTAGTTCTGCAAGTGGATAATAATGGCCAAACTAATGCAGTCTTTCTTTAAACTGGATACTCAAAGTGGTTGTTAACTCTGTCTAACTAGCCTTATCATTACTTATGCAGCCAACCATTTAATGGCTAAAAGCATAAGTATCTAGAATCAAAGGTATCAAAAGTTCCTTGTTATCTTACTTTCAAAGAGTCAAAGCTTCACTAGCATAGCAAACTTTAGAAAAGAGTGAATTATATTACATAGTTTTAGTCTTTAGATACATTAATTTATTTTTCCACATCTCTACAAATTCTTAAAAGCTCAAGTAACACTGCCTATGCTTCTGTTTATCTCATATCTCACAACCAGTATCTTATTACATGATTCCCAAGATAATCAAACTGAGAAACTTGCTCCAGACCAGCCATTCAAAAGAACTGGAGAACCACTGACAAACAAATTTCCAAATCTTTATCTATTTAGTACAAAACTTACCCTATTATCTGTCTCATCAATAGCTTTAATGAAAGAATTCATTTCTTTAGTATCATTTGCCAAAATTATCAGCACAATCTAAATCACATATTTTTAGATCTCTAGACCAGGTCTACACAAACATATATGATCTATGAGAATTTTCTTGGCCTGAGGAAAAAGTTTTGGTTTTCAGTGTAAAATGACACAGCTAATGACTTCTCTGATCTTAAAATATAAATGTAAAAAAAAAATTTAATGATTCAAAATGAAAATTTAGGCAAACTTTCTTTGGAAATCTTGCTTAGAACTAGGATATATTCACAGGACACACCACACTGCACTCTTTGAAAGCAACAGGCTTTAAATTTCAAAGATATACAGACTTGGCATCATTCAGCAGCATTTGAATTATCACTAACAAAATGTGCATGCCTGACTATGTAATTCCATCTCTACTTCATCCTTATGTTAAGCTTGTTCTAAAAGAAGTTTATGCTTTTATTCGATTGAGTGTCACATTTTGTCTGGTTCAGTTACATTGCCTGATAGCAATGGCATGTGAAGGGGGTAGATAAGGGCAGGTGCTCACCCTGAAAATTTGGAAAGTGGGCAAAGAATATATTTTGCACATCCAGAAATTTTGGATTTGATTTCAACCTTTGCAAATGATATATAGAGGAAATTTATTTCTGATGTGATCATTGCATCCACCTTGGTTTGACAACCTCTTGATTGGAAGTTTTGACATTATGAGCACAAATCTATACACATTCTGCTCACCCTGGGTTTTTGGACTTTGAATGCTGCTGTCTGATAGTTTGCCTTAGGAAGAGAAATATGAGTGTGCTAACAAATTAAAAACATATTTGGAACTTAAAATATTCAAAAATAATTTTAGTTATTAAAAATTGATAATAAAGAGCTGTGCCATTTGTACTGCAAAAAAGACTTTCTAATTGAAAAGATAGTTTTATTCCAGCTGATTGATGATCCTATTTCCAGTTGATTATCAGACAGTTCCATCATTTGCAGTATTATTGGACATAAGAATTTATTATATTTAACCCTTTAGAATGATTTTTGTTATGAGATTGCAGATGAGTGTTTTCTCTTATAGTGGAAGAAAGCACCAATATTACAGCAAGAGACATGCCTTGCTGTGGAATTTTAATAGTAGGAATGGATGAAAAACAAATAGTAAATGCATACATATTGTATATGTTACACCTATTTTGCAATAATATTTTTTAAAACACCACTAGAAGAGAGAAACTCACTTCGTCCTTAAACCCTTTTCTTTTAGAAATAAGTTATCACACTCTGTCACTATCATAGTCTTTTACTCAGAAGAATGCTGTTGCTTCCAAGAATAAAAATGAATTACCCAGAAGCAGTTGTTTGCTACAGAGATAAGTACAGCCCTGGTTGGATGCAGAAATCTGCACTTAAAAGCTTTCCCTATAAATCACTAGCATCAATTTCTTTAAACCTTTCACTACTGTACAGGCACAGAATGGACCAAACTGCAGGTAAAAGGTAGAGTGAAGAGGAAAGAATAGCATTGATTGGATGAATCTAATTAAATTTTCAGTCGTTTTGGGCTGTTATGGAAGTAAAAGGGTTAACCTTCAACAGACAGGGCATATTGAACCAAAAGTTAATTAATGGTAGACAGAAGGCTTACATCTATTTTTCTCCATTCCTGGAATTTTATCTATTTTCTATACTGTATATATTTATGTTTAAACTGTGTACATACATATCCTCAAGCAGCCAGGAGTTATTGAGATTACAACCAGATTGTGCAATCTAGTTCCCCCATACATACCTATCCAGAGATACTGTTGTTGCACTTGCCCACTGAAGTCCACTTCTAACAAGATTCTGTTAGAAACTGTCTACCCATTGCATTCTGGTTTTCCTTTTTTTTTTTTCTGAGACCTTTAGGCATACTGTTTATAATTCTATTGGCTAATAATTTATAGTGATGCAAGTGGACAACATGGCCAAACCAATGCAGTCTCTCCCCATACAAGATGCTGCTCAAAGGTGGTTGATGAATCCATCTAGCTTCATTGCTTACACGTGGTTCCCAAACTGTGTTCCACAGCCCTGTTGTATGGGTTCCCCAAGAAGAAAATCTGCAAAGGGGAAAATTTAAATAAAAGCCTAATTGCCTCATAAATGTACCAGATAAAACAAACACATAAAGTGTAGTGCATGCAGGGTTTCAAAAGTTATGCTATTTACTGCAAATATATATAGGCCTATTATACTAAGAAAATCTCATGTAGCTTATGTGCATAACACAATAAGGTTGTGACCCCCAAGGGGTTCCACAAGACCACAGGTAAAATATTAAGGGTTCCCCAGTATAAAAACGTTTGGGAACCACTGGCTAACACAATCAACCATCTAATGCCCAAGATACAGGGTCAGCAACCAGTTGATCTCCAAGTGCGTCACGATCAATTGTAAAGGACTAACTTTTTACATTCTGTTCTTTCTTTTCTGAAACAGCTTTTGCATTTCCTTTCCATATTTATTACTGGTAAAAGTACTAACAATTTTTAAAATTACTAACGTGGAAAGAATGGTATGTTCACCAGTGACTGGATGGTCTCAATTTCCTAAATAGTTTTTTTGTCAGTGAACTAGTCTCGCAAAAGGCTCCAATGTAAACAGGTTTGTCTCAGAGTTAGCCTCACACAAGGTCCATTTGCAGATGCCTCAGTAAGTTGGCTTTGGTTACAGCCAATGATAACAGCCTATGCACTAATCATATGATCATAAGTCATACGTTTGGCAGTATGGTTCAGTGAAGCAGTGTTAATTTCAGTTTGTCACTGTTGGTTAGTATTGTATGTGATTTTAACTATGCCTTATTATTTAACAAAGTAAATAATTACAAATTTCTGTGCTTCAAAATGAGTGCATGTTATAGTGCGCCAATAACTAAAAAAAACCTACCATTTTCACATATAATAGGAACTTGAGTTCTTTTTCACATATGTAAATGAAAAAGTGCATGTGCTTAATTTGCCATTCCAGCATTCCATTATGCAAAAGAGGAAATTTTAAAAAGACTTTTCAACACCAAACATCACAATTCACATAAAGGTTCGGCCAAATTAGCAAAATTAGGAACAAATTGTCAGTACCAACCACACATTCCTAGAAATCTACTAAGTTGTTTTGAATTGCGCATTGTGGGAAATCGTTCTATGGCTTCGACCTTATTAGGTAATGTTCTTACTCCATCTGTATTAACATTGAAACCGAGGTATTGAATGTCTTCTCAGAGAAATGTGCATTTAGACAATTTTATGGTGAGTCCGGCTTCTCTTAACCTTGCAAATACCAAATTTAAATCATGTAGATGCTCCGAAAAATCAGTAGAAAAAATAACTATGTTGTCTAAGTATACTTCACAAATTTTTCCTTTTAGATAACCCAGAACCACGGACATAAGACGTTGAAACATGGCGGGTGCTCCTGATAAGCCAAATGGTAAGCAACGAAATTGTAATAAATCATCTTTTGTGAGGAAAGCTGTTTTGGGCCGATCTGGTGGATATACAGACACCTGCCAATATCCTGAAGACAAATCTAGTGTGCTAATAAATTTCTTGCCAGTCAGTTGTGTTAGTAGATTCTGAATAATAGGTAGTGGATATCTATCGGGGACTGTAACAGCATTTAGTTTTCGATAGTCCATGCAAAATCTCAAACCACCAGTTTTTTTTTTAACGAGAATGACCGGTGAAGCCCAAGGGCTAAAACTTGGTTCTATTATCCCATCCTTTAACATTTCTTTAATTTGCGTTAAAACTATTTCTTCTTTACTGGGAGGATAATTATATGGTTTGCTATAAACAGGTCTACTATTGCCTGTGTCGATATGATGCTCCAAAATCTGACATCTGCCAGGCTTGTTGTTAAAAAGTTCGTAATTAGCATTGAGCAGAGCTTCTAACTTAACTCTCTCACTATTATCCAAATGAGCGCTGTCAGCATGTTTTCTAATATCTAATTTTATCTGATTGACATCAAGTTTTTCTTTCATTGTTGCTTTCAGTGAAATAGTATTATTGGCAAAATCAAATTCAATCAAGTGTTTTCGTATCGCATCTATTCCTATTAAAGAGTCATATAATAATTCACTTATTACTAAGAATTCAAGTCTTATCTCCACATTATTTAAAGTGATAGGTAACTCAACAGTTCCTTGCAGAAAACACCGCTTGGAAGCACAAGCTAAGTTCAAAGGTCCACCGGACCATGGCTGCAATTTCAGTTTACAACTTTTCTGAATTTTATCCCATACTTTCTTATGTAGACATGCAATATCAGCTCCTGTATCAATGCGAGCTATGAATTCGGTCTTATCGTGATAAAGCTTCACAAAAGGTAATTGTAGGACATTATGTATATCCTCAGTAGCAAGACTTAACTCATGAGAGGGCTTTTCTTGAAGAACTTTGGCCTCTCGCTTCAAAGATCCTAATTCAAGTTTCCCGAATTTTTATTCCTTCAATAACAATATTGTTCTGTGTGTCCCAGTCAGCCACAAAAATCACATCTGAAAGTTTCTCTATTGTTCTTAAAAAAAGTTTTAGGTCTAGTATCATTGTTCGAAGCTTGACGTGGAACAAATTCTTTGCTTTGTTCGTTCTCTATAGTTCTAGGCGCATTCGGCGCAAATTGTCGGGACCGTGTAACTTTCGGTTATGCGGGAGTCATTTTACAAGACTCAACTGATAGCGCTGTTTTGGCGGTGATTGCATCCATTGTTGGTTTAATGCAGTTGCTGCAGATTCTCTTCTTGCAGTATATTGCCGAGCCAATTTGACTAAATCTGAAATTGAGTTCACATTTCGTACTACTAGGAATTCTCTAATGGGCAAAAGCAATTGAGACAATATGCAATTTACAATATCAATTTCAGCGGTATCAGCATCATACAGCTGGTATAACTCTACTGTACCCCAAATAAATTTTTTTATATCATCTCTTTCCCTTTGTCTTCGTGAAAACAACTCTGTAGCTAGTTCTGTAAAATCATTATAAGCTGGATTTATGTCCATGATTTCATTTTTAAACTCTTTCCAATATTCAATTCCATGACGACATCTTACATTATTCTACCATTGCTTAGCACATCCAATTTTACAAGATACTGCTAAAGCCTTTTTGTTGCCGGGCACTTCATGAAACGGAAATGCTCCTTCATGGACTTGACAAATGTCCATGATGACGGACGTTTCGAACTGTCGAACCTTATCTCAGGTAAAGGTCAATTAACATAAGGACTATAGTTAATAGATGGATTGGCAACTCACCATTGTGGCGGTTGATAATATTCTGTTCTATCACTTGCTTCTGATGGAACAGAAAATGGAACCTTACGTTCAAAGTTTCTACGTTGGTGAACTGCCGTAGCATTGTCAGCAAATTTAGGGGTTGTTGTTGTTCCTCTTTTCTCCCAATGATCATCAAGCAGATTCATTAGCACTTCGGCTTCTATCATTACATCCTGCAACCTATCCTTTACTCTTTCTAAGTCGGGAGTCATTATGGCAGAATCGGCCATATTACTAACAGACATGTTTAGCAGTCTGCCAAAATTTTGAAAACTTTTTTTTAATCTTGAGCAGCACTCAAAGGTACTGCTATACAACAATTTAAAAGCTACAACTAAGCTTGCAAAAATATAAATTTGCTTATCAAAAATTTTTTTTTATCGTGCCTATGTATGTGTGTGTCCGGACACTTCTAATCTTTACATACAATAAATATCTTAATTATCAGCAATAACTGCGATGAAACTTCAGTGCCTTTGACTAATACACAAAAAAGTATAATAATAATAATAATTACAATACTCAATTAACTTATTAATACTCAACAAAAATTTTCGGCTTAAGCTGCCGTTAAATCTATAAATAGTACATACTAATGAGCTCAAAATTACTATCTTTGACAATCACATTAAATAACATACACAATTTATACACAAATATACAGTCCCTATTCTTGGACCACTATCTTTTACTACTGGCACGTCCCTGTTTGGGCACCACTTCTTTCAATGACCTCTGTAACGCTCCAAAGAAATGAATTACTTTTAAAGTTTGGACCCTTTGTCTGATCCAATTATTTTCATGCTCCGGATAGCTGAGTCGGGCGCCAGGCAATAATTGACAAATTGCCAAAAATAAAGTTTAATTAGGGTTCAAAATACCAGCGAGCGTTAATGAGTAAGAATTCAAAAATATTAAATGATTGTCAAAATTTTATGTTAATGCTAATCAAAACAAACTAACGTTGCTCAAGAGAAAAAAAATTAGTAAAGATTCAAAAGGTTTAAATAACAAACAATTTATTTCCAAAAAACACTCACCAAAACTTCAATAAAGAAGATACTACATCATTTCTTACTACAAACATCTTCAACAAACTCCAAACTAAAACTGATCTCTAAACTGTGCTCTACTACTCTCTCTACTCTACTATCTACTGTGCTACTGTGACAACATGTTACCAGGTTATAACAAGAGGTACAAAGCTCGCACATGTCATGTTGCACGCCGGGAAAGACATTTGCATAAATTGACGAGTGGCGCAAGCTATGACGCAAGAGTGGACGTGTCCTTGTACACGCGCTTTAGCAGGTGACAGTCGAAAGTTCAGAGTTGCACATGTGCAACTCCTAACTCTTGGAAACGAGCGCTGTGATGTCAAAAAGGAATAAAAATTCCCTAAATGATAAATATAACGTAAATTAAGCAAAACTGGTTAAGGTAAAGTAAAAGTGAATGAGGGGGCAATCACAATATATAGGTAAAGCTTCTTTTAACAGTGAAATAAGAAAAGAGCTGAAAAACAATCTCAGAGGCCAGCAGACAAAAACAATATGGCTAACTCTTGCATCTTTTCCCATTAGCAAAAAAAATTGGCAATTAAGAAATATCATTCGAAGATGGAGAACATATAAAACATGCATTCTTGGACGCTGAAGACTTATTGTTTGATGATTTTAAAAACAAAGATAACATAATTTCAAAAATAAGTTCAATGCCAATATCAGCTAGGTCTGTTACACATCAAGTAGAATTGATGACCAGCAACACAGTTTTTCAGTTAAAACTAACAGAGTCTTGTTGCTCTTATTTTTCAATGCAACAGGATGGATCAACTGATGTTGTTTAATTTTGCTATAAAAGAATTTTTTAACCTTAACATGCAGCATTTGTAGAACAGAATTCCTTCCAGTAGCCAGGTTACTTCTGAAGTACTTTCAGCAGAACAAAAAGAACAAAATCTTACACTAAAATAACTACCAGAGAGAAATAGGTCGTCACATACCAAACTAAAGAACCCGAATTTTTAGAAAATTTGAGATAAACAGCAAGCATATTAATTTAAATAGTTTCTTATTTAAAACAATATATTAAAAAAGAGCAATTTCATTCGATTTGTACTTCATCAGGAAATAACTAATGAACAGAATATGGTATGTTATATATTAAAGGAAAGAACAGTTAATTCTGCATAATAATAACAATATAAATGCATAAACAGATTTTACTGAAAAGTAAAATTATAGTTTCATATTGTTTTCTTGTACAGCACTACTGAAAGTACTATATTGTATACTTTCACTGGTAGTTTTTACCTTGTACTACTAACCCATTATACATGCCATTTTAGAGGGTAATTTCAAAAGATCAGGAAAGAGTTAAATAGCATAAGTCCAAAGAACACTCTCCATAAAATTTTAGTTTGGAAAAATTAAAAACAGGAAGAAAACAGCCAAAATTTTGAATATGAAAAAAAAGTCACAGTAATGGCTGCCACAGCAGTGTAATGCTTTATTTTTTGCAACTTTATCGGATATCTAAATCATCAGGTTTATATAAATATTCAATTTAGTTCATAAGCTTTCAGGATTGATTAAAAAAAAAACTTTAAAATGGCCAATTCATAAGAAAAAAACAAACCCTTAGAGCATTTTATCTTGGAAACTGCAGGTTCCAAAAGATATGAGGCTGCATTTGACTCTGAGAACTAGTCTCTTATGGCACTTTAAAGGCTAAAAATATTAACACTTGATGCACGGGGGCAAGATATTTATAAATTCCTTTAAGCATTTTATAAATGAAAACAATGTCCCTTTGAATAAATTGGTCAGCATCACTAACAAATCTATGATGGAACTCACACTCACAGCACTCACAGATGTCAATTTATTGTGGTCTTACAGTGCTTTGTAAAAAAGATGTTGATTTTTCCAGACTTCAGTTATTACCACTGCATAATATAGCAGCAAGCACTTTGTGGGAAATTTCTAAACATGAATTTTATGATCAAACTCACAGTAAAAATTGCCAATTCTATACAAGGAAAGGGGTATACAAAGATATTTGTTAAAAGAGCTCACTTGAGTTGGGTTATTTCCCTCTGAGTGGCACTTTTTTGCACACTATGGTCTAAATGGCCAGGTCACAAGGACCCTGAAGCCTCAGAGAAGGTTGGGGGAGGGGATCCACTGGAACAGATGTTGGGAGACAGATGATAGTATCCCATCAAGCGTGTTCTTTAACATGCACAGGGTATGGCTCTTCTGCACATGGGGCCACGTCTTAAATTCCCAGGAAGTAATTATTATGTTAAGGAGTAATATTTATATTAGAAATTATCAGGAAGTTGTTTGTAAAACCTATCTTCTCTCATCATAGTCCTCAGTGGGAGCTTCCATTCATAAATCTAATAATTCTTCCATTAATACATTTATATGCTAAAACAGCATGATTAGCATTCCTGTTGAGAAGAACTGCTACACCCCTTGTACATGTTTGCTATCTTCGTATACTGAAAAGTTTAAAATTATTTTAAGTATCTGACCTATACATGTTCATCTTGTATCTTACATGACCAAAATGACCAGTTTGTATTGCTGGAATTTCTGTGTGAGGACACCCAGAGAACAGTCGCTGTTACAGATCCTCACATTCGGCAGGGGTAACTCAGTCAGTGGGGTACCAGACATGTAATCTAAAATTTGGAACCTGGGAAGTGATAATTAAAAAAAATTATCAGTTCCCAGGTTCAAGTCCCACCTGGTCCAGCATTGAGATTTCTCTCTGCAAGACTCCATGCCCTAGCTCAGTAGGAGACACCAATGGGCTTGGGAAAGCTGCCATCCATCAGATGAGATGTTAAGCCATGGCCGCATGTGTAGGAGAGCCACACCTTGTGCACATTAAAGAACACGTGGGATGATACTGTCTGTCTCCTAACAGCTGTCCAGTGGGTCCCCCCCCCCAAACTTTCTCTGAGCCCTAGAGATTTTGTGGCATGGCCATTTAGCCGACTGTGTGCAAAAAAAGTGCTGCTCAGAAGTAAAACAACCCAACCTCACCTCACATTCCAAGTTGCTATGGAAAAAAATGATTAGTAAAAAATAAATGGTTAGTCTAAATTTAAAGAAACTATGTTTACTGAGAAAAGAATGGCCAATACGAACTCCCCCCTTAAGGACACTAATGTAACGACTTACTTGAAAATCGACTTTGTGCTAGCAAAACTCAAAATTTGTTCCCTTACAACACCAATGCCTCGATCATCAGAAGCATTTAACTGAAAAAAAAAATCAGTTAAAACATAAAAAAAATTAGCCTCTTTTTAATAATAAAGTATCACAGGAAAATGTCATGTGGACAAGAAATACTTGAAATAATTAGCCGAAAAAAAAAATGGTTGCACTGAGTGGGATTTATCACTCTCAAAGATTCGAAATTAACTTCTTAGAATAGGCATAGGTAATATATGAATGACTAAAGTTTAAATGCAAATTCTGCAAGGTGGACTTGGTAAAATACAGGTGACTGAGCTTTATAACAATAATAATAACAACACACTTAATATACACAAGCTGACATAGTAATTTCTGTGATATAGACATGCAATCATGCATATATTACTTCATAAGTTTCTTACAAATGTAACAATATATTACATAACTTTATGTTAACATTTTAATAAAAATAGTTGTTGAACTGAATTTTGTTCACCCCTCAAGCAGTTGCTTCCTATAGAGGTCTGAGGACTGATTAACATAGCAAATACTAACTGTGTAACACAGCAAATACTAACAGGATAAAATCAGTTACAATTTAGATTTAGAATGATCAAAAGTTTAGAAAAAAAAATGCTCTTTTGAATCGTAATATACATCCAATGAATGATGAAAAAAAATCTAGAAGTAACAAAATAAACCAGAAATTCCAACCATCTTTTGTGAATGCTCATTTTCAAAAATATTTTTTCTCATCTTCCAACTTATTGCTCTCTAGTAGTGGAATTCAAAGTAATGGAAAATTCAGAAAATGTGAATCAATCATTTATACTATATTTGTTATATCTTCTCACAGTGGGGTATGGACAGCCAACTACCTAACCAGGTTGTACTCGTTAGTGAAAAACAAGAAAGTGTGGTTGCAGGGGGATATGAAACACAAACACTGGCTACTGGAGGAACAGAAAAACATTGGTCTGATGAATTCTGGTTTCTGCTGTTTCACATCAATAGGAGGACTGGGATATGGCAGAAACAGCAGCAGTCTATGAATCCATCCGGCCAGGAATCCACATCATATATTGGTGGTGTTATAATACTGTGGGGAATGTTTTTGTGGCACACATTGGGTCCCTTGATACCAGTGGAGCAACATTGAATGTCACAGGATATCTGAACACTATTGCTGATGAGGTGCATCCCTTCATGGTAGCAGTTAGGTTGTTTTATTTCTGAGCGGCACTTTTTTTGCACATAATGGGCTAAATAGCCAGGCCACAAGTACTCCGAAGGCTAAGAGAAGATTTTGGAGGGGACCCACTGGAACAGATGGTAGCATCTCACAAGGCCATCCAGAGTGTTCTTTTATGTGCACAGGGTATGGTTCTCCCACACATGGGGCCACGACTTAACATCCCATCCAACAGATGGCAGCCTTTCCAAGCCCATCAGCATGGTAGCAACATATCAATTGGTGAATGGGTTCTTTTGGCAGAATAATGCTCCATGTCACAAGGCTAGGCTCATACATCAATGGTTCTGGAAATATTAGTGACAGCTTACTACAGTGGCCTCCCCAATCACCAGATCTCAATCCAAACAAGCACCTGTTGAATGAGATAGAACAAGCAATTATGAGTAGGTTCCATCACCAGCAAATTTGCAACACTTATGGAAAGTGATGGGAGTCAACATGAGTTGGGTTATTTTACCTCTGTGCAGCACTGTTTTGCATACAATGGGCTAAATGGCCAGGTCACTAGGACCCCAAGGCCTGAGTTGGGTTGTTTTACACTGAGCGGCACTTTTTTGCACACCATGGGCTAAATGGCCAGGTCACATGGACCCCGAAGGCTCAGAGAAGGTTGGGAGAGGGGACCCACTGGAACAGCTGTTGGGAGACAGATGGTAGCCTCCCGTCAAGGCCATCCAGCGTGTTCTTTAACGTGCACAGGGTATGGCTCTCCCGCACACAGGGCCACGGCTTAACGTCCCATCCGACGGACGGCGGCCTTTCCAAGCCCATAGGTGTCCCCTACTGACCGTGGGCAGGGCGGGGAGTTTTGCGGAGATAAATCTCAACGCTGACCCAGCTGGGACTCGAACCTGGGAACTACAGATTACGAGCCTGGCGCGCTACCGACTGAGCCCCCCCGCCCCCCCCAAGGCCTGAGAAAAGGTTGGGGGGTCCACTGGACAACTGTTACAAGAGAGATGATAGCCTTCTGTCAAGGCCATTCAGCGTGTTATTTAACATGCACAGTTGTGGTTCTCTCTTGCACGGGGCCAGAGTTTAACACCCATCCAACAGATGGCAGCCTTTCCAAGCCCACTGGTGTCCCCTACTGACCAAGGGCAAGGTGGGGAGTTTTGCAGGGAGTTAATATGGACTCGCATCTCTGTAGCATGCTTTTGACACCTTGTAGGGGTGGGGGTAGCTGTCAGTAACACACCAGGCTCATAATCTGTAGTTCCCAGGTAGTCCCAGCTGGGTCAGCATTGAGATTTATCTCTGCAAAATTCCCCACCCTTCCCACGGTTAGTAGGGGCCCCTGATAGGCTTGGAAAGGACACCGTCCATCGGATGGGACGTTAAGCTGTGGCCCCATGTACAGGAGAGCCATACCCTGTGCATGTTAAAGAACACGTTGGATGGCCTTGATGGGAGGCTACCATCTGTCTCCCAACAGCTGTTCCAATGGGTCCCATCCCACAACCTTCTCTTAGCCTTCGGGGTCCATGTGACCTGGCCATTTAGCCCATGGTGTGCAAAAAAGTGCCGCTCAGAGGTAAAATAACCCAACACTTTGTAGAGTCCATGGCCTGATGAATTCAGACTGTTTTGAGAGCAAAAGGGAGCTACTTACTATAGAGAGGTATACCTAATAAAGTGGTCACTCAGTGTATATACTAATAGCATATACAGTCAAGATCTTTATAATATAGATTTAAACTTTAATGTGCAAACTTTCAAATTTAATTTCCAACATATTAAAGGCTGATTTCCTTTTGAAAAATATATCACCTTGAAACAATTGTATCAATGCTATTCAGGCCTTAAAAGTGAGAATGATGAACAGCAAAAACACTGATCAGACAAGCTTAGGGTTAAAATATGGCTACAATCATGCAGTTAAGAATAGTTTTATAGTACTCATTATTAAATTAAGATAAAAATTACTCTATAAACATTGTAGGTGCTATACCAGTCACATAGTATTAGAGAAAACAATCAGACAATCAACAACTAATGGAGTAATTGAGTCATATATTGTTGTGGTGCAGTTCAGGTTAATTAGTCATACCTGCATTGGATCATTGCTGAATTTTTCTTGAGACAGCCTTTTCAGTTGTATAAGGAGAAAAAGTCCAGAGTGTGTGCTGTTCCTCACAGAAGATAGTGCTTTTCCACATCAGGTGTTGTTGCTTCACTCGTTCGGGACAGAGTTCTTTTCTGCTGCCTTGGTGGTAGTTTCTGTGGCATGTCAATGTGTCTCAGAGGATCCTGAACTTCACACTCCTATTAGTGTACTGAGCTGGTTGATTATAAAAGATACTTGTGAGCTGATGACATGTTGAAGCGGATGGCATGAAACACATAGGAATGCCTAGTCATAAGTATCTTGCATAATCAACTGGCTCAGCACACTAAAGAATTCTCAGTCCCCAATGAGTGAGAAGTGACATCAGACCTGGGAAAGCACTAGCTCCCATGAGGAACAGCACACACTGGACTTCTCCTTGTACAACTGAAGAGGCTGTCTCAAGAACACAGTAACAAAGCCAATGCAGGTATGACTACTTAACCTGAACTGCTATAAACTGATATATACGACTATCAATTACTCCATTAGTTATCAATGGGCTGATTGTTTTTCCCAATATAATGACTAATATTGCAGCTAGTATCTATAAAATAGATTAATTTTAATCCTGCACACTATTCATACATTCAGTTGGTACACATTACTATAGCATATATGAATAACTAAAATGAATTAATGAGATTCTATTTTAATAATTTTAAATATAAATTCAAATAATAGGTAAAAACTAATTATGTGTCATAATACAGAACATTAAAATTGAAGGCTTGTTGAAAAGTGCTATAAGAGACATAAGTAGCAAAAAATGGTAAAAACTGAGCTAAACACTGGACACATTTAAAGATAAAAATCAGAGATAGTGAGAATAATACTGATAGCAATTAATTATTTAAATATAAAGGTCAGATCAGCAGAAATGGCAAATTTATCATGTGCAACTAAACATCAAGTTAGCTATTATGTCTTAATGTTGATGACTTACATTCTTTCCACAAGCCTCCAAGTGCAAACAGTCAACACCGAAATAAGAAAACAGATTACCTCTAAAACCATAGTACCAAATTCTTTTGGAGAATAGATCTGTTTAGCACAAGCAAGAATTGTAGATGTCTTGCCTGTTCCAGGTGGCCCATAGAACAGAAGATGTGGAAGACGATCTTCTTTAATGAACCTATTAACTAATAAGGTAAAAATTTTACTTATGATTGATTCTATACTGCCGGCCTTTAAAGTGCAACACCAGGAAAGACAAGAGATATCAAAGCCATATTTAGTGAATACATAGCTTATGTTACAAGGATCAAATGATTACAAATACAACTCAGACTTATGGAATACAAAGAAATCAGTATATTGCGTAGCCACCATGAGCGGAAATAACCGCTGCTACACGGTCCAGCATTGAGAGGATGAGATGTTGGATGAGTGTTTGGGAAATGTCAGTCCATGCAGTTTTGATATATAGCCAAAGTTCATCTGTTGTAGCAGCTGCTGGTGTCTGGTGTGCTAGTCATCATGAGATCATGGACCATACATGTTCAATTGGGGAAAGATCCGGTGAACACCCAAGCCAAGGCAGAAGTGTCACATGGTGGCTATACAGGAATTGTTGGCCGATGCATGCCACATGTGGTCGGGCATTGTCCTGTTGGTAAATAGCACCAGAGAGCCCCTGAAGATAAGGTATGGCCACAGGCTCTAACACCTCAGTGATGTAACACTGGCTGTTCAAAGTACTGGTAATGCATACAAGGTGCATGCATGGGTGGAATCCAATGGCATCCCATACCGTAACACCAGGGGCCGGACCTGTATGGCACTCATCATGCATATCTCACCTGAGCCTGTCACTGCGGTACTACCAGATATGGATTCGTCCATCATGGTGCTGCATGTTGAAGTGAGATTCATCTGAAAAGACAATGTGATGCCATTAGCACATTGAGGTGTGACATTCTTGGAACCAATGCAGTCGCATACACCTGTGCTGTAGAGTCAATGGTAGCCAAAGAATGGCCACCTAGCAAAGATGCCCCAATGCTGCAGACGACATTGAACCATACATGCGGACACTGGTTGATGTGGACATGCGCACGATATGTCTGTCCTCTCGTTTGTGTGGCAGGGCTGTTAAGATCCCTCATGTCGGTGAGTTTGTTCCTCCTCTACCCACTGACACCATATTCTCATCACTGTGACAGCATTCCATCCAACATGAGCACCGATGTCTCGGTACGATAATCCACCTTCCCATAATCCCACAATTCTCCCTCAATCAAAGTTGGAAATCTGGTCGTACGGATGCCATGTTCTTCGATGGGGCATACTTGATCCTTTAGTGCGCAAGACCTGTGAGCAAACATAATTCCAGTCCTTTACACCAGCTCTTTGTAATCTCCCCTTATACTACTTCCAGGGGGCATTACTGTCACACATGATGTGCTGCGTTTTGAATCATTTACATGTCCTCCCATGGGCTACCCATCTTGCATATTTTGGGACAATCTGATGAATTCTTACTGGTGTTGCACTTTTAATGGCCAGCAGTGTATATTGTTTTAATAAAAGAAGTGATAACTACATATAGTCCTTCATTTGGAACTTGGCAGTTGAAGAAAATGGACTTTCCCAATTTAAGGGTAGGCAGTTTAAATGTGTGGTGCTGGTGGTTTGCCTGTGTAGGGCTGTACGGAATAGCATTAATTGCCTTGTGGTTTGTCACTAGGTAATCCTCTGAAAGGGAGTGAGTGTGGGGAATGAAGAGAGCCAAAGGATAGTTTAGACAGAATAAAATGTAATCACTGTTTGTTCCACACTAACTTGCTCTGTTTATTTCTTTTCAGGTTTTACTATTCTAATCAGCTATAGTCAAAGTCTCTTAGAAGGATTATTTTCAAAATTTAAAACTAGAATATTTTCCAAAACCCCATTAGTTTGAATAGTTCAAAAATCTTAGTGTGTAAGTTGTAAAATACAAGAATAAAATCTCCTTAAAACATCTATAAAAAATTTAATGCTTTTTGTCATTGATGTATTTTTGCAATATGTTCTACAAATTTTCCTGTTTGTTTAATATTGTGTGCAATGTTACCACGAAGTTTCTACATTGCTCCAGAACATCATCATCAAGTTCATTCATTTAGGAATTACTGTGCATTTCCTACTGATTTGAACTGCAAGTATCTACAACTACATTAAATTAGACTTTGCTGAATTATTTTCATCTTGGCTCTTGTGTTGCGCTTCAATTAATACAAAATCTTTTCATATCATATATAAGTTTATACCAGTGTTTTAAGGAGATTTTAATCTTGTATTCTACTGCATTTGTTCTATGTAATGCAGGTGTGTCCAACCTGCAGGCCGCATGTGGCCCTGGACAACTAGTAACGTGGCCCTGGACAACTAGTAATGTGGCCCACAAAATTGTAAAGTTACCTGTTTACGACATAAGCTTTCAACATGATTATATGATATTCAGTGAGTTTTTGATATCCCTCGCCAAGTGGTTAGTGCGCTTGGCTACTGATCTAAGGGACCTGGGTTCGAGCCCCAGGTAAGGCATGGATGTATGTGTCATTTTTCTGCCATCCTCTCAGACTTTCTACTATGGCATATAAACTGACAGGCTCCTGTCAGACCTCTGTGGCAAGCAGCTGCTTGAGGGGGTGTTTTTTTTAACTAGTTTTATGTTGCTTTTTTTAAATTTTATAATAAAAAACATAAGAAAATAAATGAAGTTTTATTATTCATATACATTAACTATATTATATATTTTTTGTGTGGCCCAAAACAATTCATCATCACTCAGTGTGGCCCAGGGAAGTAAATCTTCACTCAATGTGGCCCAGGGAAGTCAAAAGGTTGGACACACCTGATGTAATGCTTTTCATTAATATTAATACCATGCTGAATAAAAAATACCATCTAAAAAACTTTTTTGGGAGAGTAATGAAGCAGAATATCATTCCAGTATCTAAATTCTGAACTTATTATCTTCTATATAATTACTCTATCAAAACTTTATGGATAAGATATAAATACTATATATATATCTAGATCTTAAATAAATATACTATATCTTAAATATTTTATCATTTTCATTCCAGTTAACCTTCTTAAGGAGAGGGCTATGGTTCCCTTGTCTCTCCTCAGCCTTCAATGTAACAGAAAAAAAAACAAAAACAAAAACAAAAAAAAAAACGCAATACAGGAAAAGGATTACGAGCCTAGCTCATTACAGAGACTCAATTTGAAGTGGGAAGAGGAAGAAAAATCTTTAACGTATGGTAATATATATAAATATACAGAAATGCATGCTGCTAAACTATTTCATAATTTTTCCTATTATTGCCTATTACATACTTAAAAAGTTATAATTATTTTACCCTAAATTAAAATTTCAATGTTAGTTGGAACCAAAAACACTATAAATTATTCTTAGAAACATGAATTTTTTTTTAAGTAATATCATTATACACACTAAAAGTGATTCATTAAGGAGAAAAAAAAGGGTGAGGGTGCTGATTTTTAATTGCTGAAGATTAATAAAAAGTCATTAAATCAAAGTTTAAATTTCTACTTTTTCCCTTAATTATGAATAAAAAAATAAGTAAAAAAAATTGTTTCTTTGATTATAACTTCGAACAAAAGGGAACAATTTATTTTACTTTTCACTTATTTTTTATTCACAATTACAACAAAAATTTCAAAATTTAAATTATGACTGCCCAGCGTGAAGAATCATTTCTTGCGACAGTGATAAAGCTGACAGGTATAGTCAATGCATATAGTAAGGCATTTGTAAATTCAATAGTAAAAACAGAATAACTGTAGACATAGAATACAATAAATAATTTGGCAGAAAAAACGAGTGAAGCAAAACTTATTTTTTTTTTCCTGCCAAATTATAGAAAGGAAAGATTTGCAATTCTGGCTTCCTCCTCTCTGACTCTAGTTTTTCTCATTTGAAATACTGATACAGTAGGCTCTTGTTTATTCAGTTATCATGTATCTGGTATCTTGTTATATAAAAGATCTTATGCAGAGATACATTCACTGAGTAGCAAATGAAGGGGAAAAGAAATTTTCTTCGTATCCTATTTTAAATGAATAAGTCCATTTACAATTCTTTTTTTAAATTTTGAAGTATTTGTACATTTTCTATGGATGGCGGATTAAAACTGTAAATCTATTATCTGGAATTGTCGCTTTCCATTCATTATGGATAATCACGAGTCTATTGTATCAGAAATGGAAAAAATTTTGTATGATTTGGAAAATACTCCAGTTAAAATTTTAAACAGCCTCTCTCTCTCTTCAAAAATTCTGATAAAAGGTACTCACTATAGCTTATACCAGGGATCAGGAACCTTTTTCAGGTCAAGAGCCAAAACAGCAGAAAAAAAAGGTAAACCTACAATTTTCAAGAGCTGCAAATTATAATCTTTATTGGGTCAAAAGCTATAACAGAAAAAAAGAAACCTCCAATTATTTTATTAACAAAAATAAAACCACAATGCATACCTTTAAAATAGTTATATTGAACTGTATACAATAAAGGTGTTGAAAATAATTATTTAAAAAATCTGCCATTCATCAGTGCGACTTTTGAATTTGAATCTTATCGACCAACTTAATCAAATTTGGAGTGTATTGAGAGCATTTGAAATCATCAGTGCTTTCAAGCTATCGTCTGCCAACCTGTTTTGGTGTCTAATGAAAAACCATTAAAAAAAAATCAGTTTGAATGTTGAACCAAAAAGCATCAAGAGCCAATTTTTAGTGCTGCCAATTCCCAACCCCTGGCTTAATAGAGAATTCTGAAAGGAAACAATCTTTAGATTGCCCAAGAAAACAAGCTGTGATTACATTTTACTTTTATTCAGGGTCTTGACCTGAAAAAGGCTCCTGATCCCTGGTATAAGCAAATAGTGAGAATCTTTTGTCAGAATTTTTTAAGAAGAGAGAGAGAGGCTATGTTTAAAATTTTAACTGGAGTATTTTCCAAATCATACAAAATTGCTTCCATTTCTAATACAACAGACTTGTGGTTATCCATAATGAATGGAAAACAACAATTCCAGATAATAGAATTAGTTTTAATTCAGCATCCATAGAAAATGTACAAATACTCCCCTTCTATTCTGTTGTCATCTTTCAGCCCCACTCCTCCCCCCACACAATACTCCATGCACATTTCACAGTGTCATGCCATAAAACCATTAAGATAGCTCTCCTCCTCATGACTGGCCTGCAGGTAGCCCATAGTCAGACAACACGTCTGAGCTTTCCACCCCTAAAACTGAGAAAGTCCATTTTCTTGAACTGCCAAGTTCTGATGCAAGTACTATACATAAACTGAACTAATACTATACCTTTGAGCACACATACATTCAAGATAAAATACTGCAATTAAATTGTCATAACATTTTAATCAATTTCCAAAAAGTGATTTCAAAACAGTTAATCTGCAACCCCTATGAAAATAATGGCCTTAATAAAGAAAGGCAGTAAAGTATGCAAATTCCAAATCAGTGTCTATAACATACATTATTCAGTGGAACATCATTTATGCACTTTTTCCCAGCTATGTATCAATTTAGAACCTATGTCAGGAAAGTTCTGAGGCTGACAGTATAAACTTGAGTAGGGTGTATTTATATTCTGGTGCTCCTTTGAAATAGTTTCCTCCTGCATTAATACAAATTCCAGCATTTCTGGAGATCTTTGAAGCAGTCCTAGAAAGCACTTTCTGGAATGCTGTGGAGGTGTTCTGTCACTTCTGTATGAACGGTCTGAATGTCAGCATAATGCCATTTGACCTTGTAGAACAAATTCCTTGTGCACTATACCTCTGCAGTAAAAAAAAAACAAACAAACAACAATGCTTTTAAAATTAATTCTATAAACACTGCAGGTGTTGTAGTAGTCAAGTATTATCTCGACAAACAATCAGCTCATTGATGGTCGTAGATCGGTGCGGTGAAGTTTAAGTTAAATAAGTCGTACCTGCATTTTCTTTGTTCTTGTAGAGGTAGTTTCATAAGTTGTTCAAAGTGCGAGCACTAGCCATGATGCAATGGAACTATCTATGCCCTCAAATTATTTCCATATTAATCACAACACCTACCTCCAAACCAAGGGAGTCCCAATGGGTTTTCCCCTCTCGGGTCTCATGGCCGAAGTGGTCCTCCACCACATTGAGCACACAGCCTCGCCCACTATTATATGGGCAAGATACATAGATGATATTTTTCTTGTATGGGGAGGGACCACATCCTAACTCTAGGAACTATTACACAGATTGAATAATGTAATTCCCACCATAGAATTCACCCATGAACCTGAAACTAATGGCAGCATAGCAATTTTGGATATCGCCATTCAAAGATCCATGTACTACAGTATCCCATAAACCCACCTTCATACCCAATTTTATAGCATGCTATTTTTATGGGCTCTGAGATACTGCTCAACAGAAGAACTTCTGAAATGAAATAAAATACATCAAAAATGCAGGGAGACGAGCAGGATATACAGACAAGTTTATGGAAGAAATATCAGAGAATTCAGCAGCAATTTCAAACTCTCAGCCAACTCCACTCACCCAACATCCCGAAATTAAATACACTACAGCATTTCCATACATACCCCACATGTTGAACACCCTCAGCAGCATCATGAAGCAGTACAAGTTTAAAATACCCATATCAATCAGAAATACTATTTCCAACCTAGTAAGGAAAGATCACGACCTACGAAAACCTGCTGGCAGAATTCATTTGATACCAATAAGTGACCCAAAAAAAGTACTTCAAGAAAAAGATATATTGGCAAAACTTGTGAAACTTCGAAATTCACCTGGAAGAGCACCAGCAGGACTTCCAAAACAAACTAACTCATAACCCTTACACAAACTGCTATCATTAAGAAACTACTCCACAGTTTGACATGGCCAAAATAATAGGCTCTCCACCCACTAGATAATAGCTGAAAATAATGGAAGACCTCTTCATTTACATCAACAGAATTTTGTATGCAACATGGACATAATATCACCCCCTTCAGCCTGGAAACAGTTGTTAGAAGGAACGCATAAACTCCTTATTTAACTACATTCCATGCATCAGGCAAACCCAGACCATGTAGAACATTTGACCAGGGCTCATACCTGACCCTGCCACTGGAAATCAACAGAAAAACATCACAACCAGAAAAAAAAAAAGGGGGGGGGGGTTGCAAATGACACAGAAACAAAATAGTCATACCATCCAAGATAGCACAACAAAATATCTGTGAGAAATATAACCTTCTCAAATTCAAATTTAGTTTAACAATTTAATTGTCAATCAACATTTATTTCACACTTTTGTTACCTTACAAACATGTAATTTAAAGCTTATAACAACACAAAGCAATAAATGTTTTTCTTTTCCAATGCAACTAAACAAGTTTGAAAGTGTAAAATACAAAACTCCAAAGCTCATTTTGTGCGACATTAGATTTTGAAAATGTAAAATAGTTTATAGCAACAGTTTTAACTTACTTCTCACAAACATATAATAAACCCATACATTATAACTCAAATGTATATTTAAATGCTATTATCGAGCAAGGTGTAATCATTATAATAGATTTTCTACATTTTGCCCGAGTATCCATTTCATAACTAATTTTAAAAAGATGCAATTTCTTTCATTCTTTATGTTATTAGGTAAACAGTTGAATACTTTGAGAGCCTGGCATACATAATGCCTACAAAAAACTTTTTCTGAGAGAAACCACATTTAAAAATAACACTGTTGAAAATCTGTTATTTTACTGAACACTTTCACACTTGAAACATCCCAATCTTTGACAATACATGTTAACAAGGGGTTAATATATAGTTTCATACTTGTAAAATTTGTAATGGACTATAATAATTTTGATTATCAAACTTTTTTTTTGAGCATGCACCTCAATGCATAACTGGAAGATTTAGAATAGGTTGCAAATTCAATTCAGATGGGCACCCCATGAAATAGTACCCGCTCCAAATAAAATGCTTCCAAAAATTGTATATTACTTTTAACTTGGACAAATTCGAAAGCTTCAAATAAAGTATATTCTCAAAAGCCTAATATTCAAGCTTTTTACTATATTTTTTATATGCAATTTCCATGTGAAATTACTATCTGTAAATACTGGTTTTGACAGATAAAGTTCAACTTATACTCAAAAATTTAAATTCTGGAATTTAAGCAATTTATCTACAATGTTCTACCATATAGTATCTAAATTCTGGACTGCTCTTTTAAACACTTGAATGTACAGGCCCAGTGTAACTTGGAGAGCACTTTCAATTCATCCCCCCTTTTGTGGCACCTCAGGGGCACGCCCAGTCTATACTTGACCTTGGCAACCCTGTGCAGGCCACACATATATCCACCAATCGAGCGCATTGCATCTCTATCTCATCCCACTGCCAGGACAGTGCCGAATGCTCCGAGATACTGCTCAACAGAAGAAATTCTGCAACTGAAATAAAATACATTAAGAATGCAGGGAGATGAGCAGGATATACAGACAAGTTTATGGAAGAAACATATTATAGAATTCATGAGCCCTGGCAGTTGCTGAGAGTTTGAAGCTCATCCCGCTGCCAGGACAGTGCCAGGATTGCACGAAACGCATCACAATGCCTGTCACCAACATCTCGTATAGGAAACTGGCTCAGCGTACTAATAAGAGTGCGAAGTTTAGAATGACACCCAGTGATTCATACCACAGAGGCAACAACACCATTGCACGTAAGTTAAGTGTAACACCACTGCACGTAAGAACTCTATCACCAAGTGAGAGGCAACAATACCAGACTGTGAAAACTTCAGCTACAGAGAACAGCAAACAACTCGGAATTGTCCTCCTTGAACAACTGACGAAGCTACCTCTGAAGAATGAAGAAAATGTAGGTACGACTATTTAACCTAAACTTCACCACACTGATCTATGACCATCAATTACTCCATTAGTGTCAATGAGTTGATTGTTTGCCACAATAGCACGTGACTAGTCCAGCACCTAGTGTTTATAGAGTTGCCTAATCTATCTTTAATTCAGCACACTGTGTTTTACCCTTCATATTTACTTATCGATCTAATAAATTTTTGTTTCCAAACACAAAACTTAATGTTCACTCTTTGCTCATCCATCGACATGGCTGAACTGCCTGTGGAAACGTCTCACGAGAGCAGTTGCAGCGAGTAGTGGTGAAGTCTAAACATGTTAAAACTTGTGCAGCAGTAGGGGAATAATCCTACTTTAAAGCCACAGATATAAAAATGAGGGGTTTGTCTGCAATAAATTCAGTCTCAAAACTTTCCGAACATAGGTTGTATATCAGTTCCAGAACATTCTCACAGCTTTCAATGTTATTTTAATTACATTGATAAATAAGGATTTTGCTTCCTGGAATAAATAAGCAACATCTGATAGGACTTAATTGAGGATCGAACCTTGGGCATCTACTGTTGGGATTCTACCCACAAATTTGCCCAGTGTTTAGATTTAGAATACTTTTAGATATCAATCAGTAGATAAATGGTGTAACATGTCTTCCCGACATTCTTATCTCATGATAAAAGTCCATTAATTTTGAAGTGGTTGAGTTGCAAAGCACCTTTTCTTCACAAGTCAATAGCTGGGATTAACCCTTTCCATGTTGGAGCCCGAAGAAACACTTTCATCTTTCACATTCTAGTGACTGGAGATTGAAGTTTGCTCCCATAGTAAAAGGTTGTGAAAAAGAAATTTTCCAAATAGAAATCTGAATTTTTTTCAATGGTTTCTAATCAAATATCAAAAATAACATTAAAATCTATGATATACATATTTTTACCTGTTGATTCTGCTTGAAAAAAATATGATAAAGTTTAAAAATAAATCTATTTGAGTCTGCAGTGAATGCAGTTCAGTCACCGTAAACAGCATCAAGTAGTAAATAAAAATAAATACCCCCTCAAGCAGCTGCTTGCCACAGAGGTCTGACAGGAGCCTGTCAGTTTATATGCCATAGTAGAAGGTCTGCAGACTTAGTTTATGCCTTTATTCTTCCATGCTTAGATTATTGATCGGTTGCATTTCTCTCTATTTTGCTATTTATAACTCTACTATAGTTGAAATGCTTTCTAAACTTTTAACGTAAAGATATTGTTTTTTACTACCGGAAATTGCATAATCCGGGAACTATGCACATTGGCTTTCGATCAACATTTTAGCAGACTTTTCTTAGTCACTTTAATGCTCCTAAAATTATTTTTTATTGCTTCTCAAATCAATACTTCAATTATAAACAATAATTAATTAGAAATGATTGTGATGCATAATGGTGGCAATCAAACAAACATAAGGATTACTTCAGTGTGCAATTTTTAAAAGTATTGATAAATAAACTAATTAAGATAAGGAAATTGCAATTTTTAACCAAAATTTCTGCCAGAATTTTAGAATCTGCAGCAATCATGCAGCTTCATAATAAAGTGCTCATTCTGAAATTCAGTGCTTGTTAAACCTTAAATGCTTCAAACATTTTATTATTTTTTTTTTCAGAATTCTTCATCAATATTCTGATATATTTTCAATTTTTATTAAATTATCTTCTTTTCAAAGAAAATTTTTCTTTTATGACACTGCTTTACTTAGGCTTAGAGTTTCCCGATTGTCAAAAGTCTAGGAATATGCATTATGAATTATTTGCATAAATGACTATATAATTTAGGGAAAACAAAATAAATGAAAGATTTAAGAAATGATAGAAATATTACGAACTGTTTATATTCGAATAATAAAATATAGAAATATATATATTTTTTTGAAATTTTACTAAAGATAAAGTGGAAAAAAATGGTAAAATTTTGCAATATTAAAAAAAAATTGCTTAAAAAATTTTACCTACCATTTTTTTCTTCAAAATTTTCCCATTTTATTAAGCACAATTAAATGTTCTTTCTTTTGTATATAACATGAAAATAACATATTTCCATTCATTGGTTGCTTGAGAGGGTTTCTAAAGCTGTTTATTTCATTTTCTGTACACACTTTGAAATAAATCCAGCCACCACAATGAATTCAGTTTCAGAAACCTGACACTGTAAGGATTGTCCTCAGATTGGCAGAGACAGAGTGGTATGTGATGTGCGATTGCTGCTTGTTGGCTTTTAAAGCGTTTCACAACATTTAAGCACTAGTGGGGGGGGGGGGTTAAGTATTTTAGTCTAGTTTCTTGTTCATTCCCATCATTTGCTTCTTTAATAAGTTGTACCAGATCTTCCATCTCAGAGTGACTGTCCATGATTTCATGAAATATTCTTTTGATTTATTCTTTTATTTCTGCCTTTTCTGTAAAGATCATATTAATTATGCACTTGAAAATTGATAATTTTTTTCTTTTATAATATTTTGCTCTTTCCCTGAGTTGTTGGAAAACTTTCAATCATCTTTTTTCTCTGTAAGGTCTTAGTTTATTTCTGAAATTTCTTTGCCTATATCCAAATCATTTTCTGATTGCTCTGATTCACTTTTTGTTTCTTCTCTGGCTGGGTTTCATTTTGTGTTGTTCTTTTGGTGTGGAGGCAGGTTTAGGTTGAAAAGCCTTCATCCAGGAGTTTTCTGTTTTACTAATATCGCTATGAATTATTTTTTCTGAGCGCAGATGGAAAGCCACCTAACTTGTGTTTACTCCACATTAACAGATATACCTTTACTTTTCTTCTATCACCAATGGTTTTTCAGAAATTCCGAATTTTCCTTTTTGCATTTTAAGTGTGTTTTTGTAAAAAGCCAATATTTTTGAAATTATGTACTTTTTTGTATTGAGAAAGTTTTGTTTTTTCTATTGATAACACTGGGTGTAATCATCATCATCATCCTCAAGCAGCCATGGGCTACGGAGGTCCAACCAGACTGCGCAGTTTAATTCTCCAAGCATATCTGTCCTGAGCTACATCTGCTGCATCCGGCCAGTGCACACCAATTCTAACAAGGTCCTGTTTGACATTGTTTGATTCTGCCCACCCCATCTTAGGTCTTCCCCTCCTTCTAAGGCCTCTAGGCACACTGTTCATAACCCTATTCATCAACCTATAATTATACATACGGGCAACATGGCCAAACCAGCAGAGTCTCTCTCTGCACAATATGCTGCTTAAAGGAGGTTGCACACTCCTTTGCCTAACCTCATTATTAGTTACAAAGTTAAACCACCTAATACCCAAGATACTGCATAAGCATCTAGTTTCATCCAAGTTTCACTACCATAACTAACCCTAGAAAGAACCAAACTATTATACAGTCTAATTTTAGTCTTTAGGTGTATACTCCTATTTCTCCACACTCTCAGTAGATTCTTAAAAGTCCCGGCAGCAGTCCCTATTCATCTGTTAATCTCATATTGCACATCATCAGTATCTGTTACATAGCTCCCAAGGTAATTAAACTGTGACACCTGCTCAAGACTGCAACCATTCACATGAACTGAATCACAACCTGCCTGACCAATTTTCATCACTTTAGTTTTCTCTCTGTTTATAACCAATCTTACTCTACTACCAATCTCATCAACAGCTCAAATGAGAGTTCATCTCATCAACATCATTTGCCAAAAGGGCTAAATCATCAGCATAATCTAAATCAGAAATTTTCAGATCTCTAAACTATTTTAGCCTAAAATCTTTCTCTTGCAGTGAATTTAACATAACATAATCAATAACCAAACTAAAGGAAAAAGGAGACAAAATGCACCCTTGTCGAACACCAGAAACAATGCTAAACCAATTGATACAAACCTTACCAACTCTCACACAAGATTCAGTGTTATTATAGAGCTTTCATTATGTTAACTAACTTGTCTGGTATACCATATGATTTCACAATCAACCACAAATTATGACAATCAACAGAGTCGAAAGCCTTTTTGAAATCAACAAAGCCAAAGGTTTCTGAAACTCTAAACATTTCTCAAGAATCTGCCTAAGTGAAAATATCTGATCCACACATCCCCTACCACTTCTGAATCCACATTGCTCATCATGCAATTGCCTGTCAACCAGATTCTTAATTCTATTAAGCACAATCATGCAAAGAACTTTCCCTGGAACAGAGAGTAGGCTGATACCCCTATAGTTGTCATAAGAACTGCGATCACCTTTTTTGAAAATAGGGATAATAATAGCTCTGGTAAAATCTTTAGGAACCATGCCTTTATCATAAAAGATATTCAAAATTTCAGTCATCCAAGTGGTAACCGAAACATTCCCAGCTCTGAGCATTTCTGTAATAATTTCATCTACCCCTGGGGATTTATGAAGTTTAAGTTTAGAAATAGCCAAAATAACTTCAGATTGTGTTATAGAGCCAAAATTAAAGCCCCCAATGCATCTATCATCATTGCAAACAATGGGAGTAGAACTAACCACATTGTTTAGAACATCACTGAAATACTCAGCCCACCTAGCCATGACAGAATCCTCACCTTCTATAACCTTACATTGTTTATCCTTCAATCCCTGTATACCTGTTCGTTTTCTACCACACAAAACATTAACTATCTGGTACAGCTCTCTGCTGTTGTGCTGTCTAACTGCTTCCTCGGCTTTGTCAGCCAAGCAATGAAGCCAAAGATTCTTATCAGTAGCTAACTGATCCTTTACATGTTTATTAAACTCTCTGTAATCCTTTCTATTAGGACTAGTAGGGTACTGATTAAGGGAATTCCTGCAGTTCTTCTTTCTGAAATAAGCTCAAGTGCCTTATCACTTAAATAATTCTGCCTCCTCTGCTCCCTTTTTCCTAAAAGAGTACTGTTAGTGTCCAAAAAAGCCTGTTTAAAATGGTCCCATTCTTTCTCACCTTCAGTAGTAAGCAAACCATGACTGTCATAATGACTAAGTAACCTATCATGGTAAGCTTTGGCTATAACTGGATCTTTCAGAGCTTCAGTATTAAAAGTGAATTTTTTAACCCTAGCACAACACTTTTTAAGTTTAAGTTGCAACACACTTTTAACAAGGTAATGGTCAGATCCAATTTCAGCTCCCCTATATGCCCTGGTATTCCTAACAGAACTAGCCCATTTGCTGTTAATTAATATGTAATCAATCATATTCTTATGCAGCCCATCAGGTGAAACCCACGTGTACTTATGTATATCGCGGTGTTTGTAATAAATGTTAATTATTCGGAATCCATTGAGTTTACTTACCTGTAGGAGACGTTGACCATTGCTGTGGCATCTACCAATACCAAAAGGGTCTATTACTCCTCCCCAAAGGTCAGAGTCAGTACCAACTTTGGCATTGAAGTCACCTAGAACAAGGGTAATATCTCCTTTCTTGACAGAATTCAAAATATCCTGAAGTTGTCCGTAAAACCTATCCTTCTCATCCTCATCGGCATGTCAGTGGGGGCATAGCAGGCAGATAACATTCAAGTCTTTAATGCTTGTCTGAAATTTTGCTGCAAGGAACCTTTCATTAATACACTCATATCCTAGAAGAGCATCACTAGCATGTCTGCTGAGCAGCAGACCCACGCCTTGGTGATGCTTTCCATCCTCCTTCCCTGTAAAGAGAAATTTAAAGTTATTTTTAAGTATCTCACCTTTACCTGTCCATCTGGTCTCTTGCAAGCCTAGAATATCTAGGTTATAGTGCTGGAATTCGTGCGTGAGGACATCAAGAGAATAATCTCTATGTGACTTTTAACTTTATACATGTGAATTGCTACTGTTAAATAGCATTATGGAGAATAAAAATAGGGAGGGGGGATCTGCATTTTTTAGTGAATTATATATTACTATTAAATAACATTGAAAAGCAGGAAAAATAGTGTTAAAGTGGATATTTTCAAGTGTTCTTTTTTTTTTTTCTTTTTCAGATGTGTGACTTCAAATTAGCAGAATTGTTCATACTGTGAATGTTGTATTTCACTATGTCACATTGATGTGTAAACAATGTAAATGCATTTTACTACATTTGCAGCCAATTCATTCTCAAATCTCAAAGGAGAACAATAACCCCTGTGATAAAGGCTATATTTTGGGTGCAAGCTTGGTGACAAAGACAAATCATTGACACCTCATATTTGCTGTTCAACATCTGCTGTAGATCTTAGAGCATGTCTTAATGGGAAAAGCCATAGTATTCCATTTGATGTGACAATAGTTTGGAGGGAAACTAAAGATCATACCACTGACTGTTACTTTTGTTTGACTAATGTTTTTGGCCTCTAAAACCAAACATGCTATTGTGTAACTCAGAGACCGGAATTAGGGAACCTAGAGTGCGATAAGTGGATGAAGACCAAAGAGATACAGAAAACATGGATCATGATAAAGAATATGTACCATCAAATTTAGAAACTCCCCATTTAATTACCCAGATGGAATTAAATAAAATTAAATGATCTGGTATAGGACTTGAATTTCTCTAAGAGTAAGCAGAACTACTTTACTCTAAGACTACAAGAATGGAATCTTCTGGAAAAAAATTCAAAATGTTCTATTTATCGTAACTGTAAGAAAGACCTTTCACCCTTTTTTCCTTGAATCTATTGCAATGATATTGATGAAGTGATGAAGGAACTAGATCCTTAAAATAAGCCAGAGGAGTGGTGACTATTCACTGATTCATCTAAGTTTAAAAACTGTTCTACTTTACAACAAATATTATTTACCATCTATCCCTGTTTGTCATGCCATTCACATGAAAAAGACATATGAAAACATGAAGCTTCTAAGTGGTATACAGTATAATAAATAAAGTCAGAACATTTTTGGAGATTTAAAAGTTGTAGCTCTTCCTCTTAGCATGCAGACTAGTTATACCAAATTTTGCTTTTTTTGTGTGTGAATGGGACAGTTGTGCAAGAACTAGTAACTATGATGTAATAGAATGGCCTCATCATGAGCAGTTTAACCAAGGAGAAAAGAGCATTTCAAAGGAACTTGTAGAGCCACAGAAAATATTGTTACTTCCATTACACATGAAGCTTGGACTGATGAAGAATTTCATAAAGGAAAAAACCAGAATGGGGAAGGTTAGGAATCTGGAACAGAAGTTTCCATGAATCAGTGACACAATAATCAAAGAAGGGATTTTTGTTGGTGCAGTGATAAGATACTTCATGAAGGTCAACTGCATCCTATGATGCAGTGGGGAGACAATGTCAAACAGGACCTTGTTAGAATTGGTGTACAGTGGCCAGATGCAGCTCAGGACAGATATGCTTGGAGAACTAAATTGCATAGTCTGGTTAGACCTCCATAGCCCATGCCTGCTTGAGAATATGATGATGATGATGGACAGGAATTTTGATGATGCCCATGAAACAAATGAAAAGGCAGCATGGGTAGCATTTAAATTGGTTGTTGACATGCCCAGCTAGTACAGCAAATTCTTGACGGGTTCAGAATGATAGCATGCAACATGTCACTAAAGTTGGGCTTCCTTCATTATCATTTGGACTTTTTTCCAAAAAACCTTGGAGATGTCAAAGATATCTCACATATGGAAATGGACTACCAGGGCAAATGGAGTCCCAACTTGTTGGCTGACTACTGCTGGCAGCTTAAAAGAGTTGGTTGGTTGTTTGGGGTTTTATGGTGCAAAGGCAACTAAGGCCATAATGCACCAAATGAGGTGTAAAGGGTAAAAAAGGAACTAAAAGTCAAGTAAACCCACAATCAATGTTAAAAGTAAAAGACGAGATAATAAGGATGCCCATGAGACCTTCATGAACTGATTAACCCTTCCAGCGTCCATGACATCTGAGGGACAGGGGTGGCTCAGTCGGTAGCGTGCCAGACTCGTAATCTGTAGTCCCAGGTTTGAGTCCCAGCTGGGTCAGCGTTGAGATTTATCTCCGCAAAATTCCCCGCCCTGCCCACAGTCAGTAGGGGACACTGATGGGCTTGGAAAGGCCGCTGTCCGTCAGATGGGACGTTAAGCTGTAGCCCCGTGTGCGAGAGAGTCATACCCTGTGCACGTTAAAGAACACGCTGGATGGCCTTGATGGGAGGCTACCATCTGCCTCCCAATAGCTGTTCCAGTGGGTCCCCTCCCCCACCCTTCCCTGAGCCTTCGGGGTCCATGTGGCCTGGCCATTTAGTCCATGGTGTGCAAAAAAGTGCCGCTCAGAGTTAAACAACCCAACCCATGACATCTGAATTCTGCGAATGTATGTTCGCAGAATCCGAAATGAGAGGCCAAGGATATATGTATACATTTTTAGTACAACAAAAATAAACTTTGGGTGCAAGCTTAATTTGCTACATCAGATGGCCAGCCTACAATTTGTTACTGTGGAAATTTTAACATTTTCTTAAAAATAAAAATTGCCATTGTAATTTTTATGTATATATATCTTATAAAAATAAATAATTAGGCTAGAAAAATAATATTTTGCTTTTTAATTTGATGCATGTTTTATTAAACTACAATATAAATAATTTGATAAAGCCATCTGATTGCCATTTGTTTAGAAGCACTAAACAGTATTGCCAATTTGCTTGTTAACATTCCTATTTGCTGAAGCAACTTTCCGATTTAAGCTCACAAGTTTGATTTGAACTATTATCAACAAATTTTTCCTTAAATTTTCAAAAATCTCCTAAAAATTAACAAAAAAAAAAACCTGCTATTTTTAAAAACATTAAATTTTGGAAGTAATTACAAAGTATGTACCACATTTTTTATCCACTTCACACTCTTTTCTGTCAAACTTATTTCAGTATTTTCAAAATTATTTTTGTCATTTTTGTCCAGCATTCTATGCATCTTTCCCACTCTTAAAATCGAAACTGGAAGAAAAACTCCTTCCTTTTTTTAGAAATTCTGGGGGCAGCTGCATTTAATTATGTTATGGCTCGCTGAGGCAAACAAGGGGCAGATATTTGACACATGCTATCTATGTTAAGTTATAAGTGGCTCCCATATTGTTTACAGTTTTGGTCCAGCATATTGAATAAAATAAAAATAACCCTCATGCAGCTGCTTGCCACAGAGGTCTGACAGGAGCCTGTCAGTTTATATGCCAGAATAGAAGGTCTGAGAGGATGGCAGGACCTCAGCAGAAAAACGACACAAACAGCCATGTCTTACCCGGAGCTCGAACCCAGGTCCCTTCAATCAGTAGCCAAGTGTGCTAACCAACCCTTTGTAAAATTAGTATTTACTTTTTTATATTAAAACCTAAGTTTTCATTTCAGTATATTTATTTTTGGTAAATTACTAATCTTTTGACCGATCAATAAGTATTGATTTTTCATAGTTATGCTACATCAGATGGCCAGCCTACAATTTGTTACTGTGGATATTTTAACACCGTATTAGGCTATATGTTAATTTTTATTTTAATATTTATTACTTTTTCAGTAAATGAGGTCTTGGATATTGAAGCAAATTCATTGATTTATTGATCTTTCCGAGTTATGCTAGATCAGAGGCTGGATTAAAAGTTGTTGTGGATATTTTAACATCCCATTAGGTTATATGTAATTTTTCTTTTATTATTTCTCGTTTTTTTTTACTAAAAACACTTTAAGCTTGTACCATTTGCTGAAAATGAACATTGTGGATATTGAAACAAAATAGAATTCCTTGCTACAAAAATCAGCCATCATGTGGGAGGGCAATTTTGGGAAGGCTATCCCTCCGCTAAACTCACTGCGAATGTATAATTTTTTTTAATTACGAGTTTTTATGCTTATACTGAATGATTTTAAAAGCACCCCCCCCCCCCCCTCAGTATCTTGACTGCCACACAGATGATATAAAGTTGTTTTTTTTTTGCTTTGGTGCACAAACCTTTGTGCGCTTAGCCAAGATCTCCAAACTTCAACACCCAAAGAAAAAAAATTCTTATATTTAGTAAAAAAAAAGCAGCCAAGTTTTTTTTTGCTATTTCATAACCAGTTCAGAAAATCCCGTGAATATAAGAAGTCCAAGTCACTGGCCGTGTTTAAAATATGATACTGAAAAGAATCATTAAATGAAATAAAAATCAGATTTCAGGTTGAATATTATTTGGGAGAAAAATTATATAATAATCGAAAGGAAATTAACTATTTTTATTCATCAGGTTTTCCAAAATTAAGCCTTAATTGTATAGTACAATCTTTTCTTCACCAGAATAAAAATAATAAATACTCCCTCAAGCAGCTGCTTGCCACAGAGGTTTGACAGGAGCCTGTCAGTTTATATGCCATAGTAGAAGATCTGAGAGGATGGCAGGACCTCAGCAGAAAAACAACATGAACATCCATGCCTTACCCAGGGCTCAAACCCAGGTCCTTTAGATCAGTAGCAAGCACACTAACCACTCGGCCATGCTTATTGAAATTAATATGCTTGTAAAATTTGTTTATATTATTTATTTTAATAAAATTAATAATGAAATTCTGTTTAATTTGGTATATAGCATGGCCCATTTCTGTTGATTGATTATTTTTTTAAATCCTAAAGTTAAAAAATATTTAATTCACAATTATGCTGTAATAATATTAACATGCTCCTGAGCAACATTATTCTACATTTAGCTTATCACTATTTACATAGTCAAGCCATTAGTATTTTCACCATGGTATAATATCATTTAAGGATACTTTTAATCCTAATACTAAAATATTACTATTTCAGGTGTCTTCAAAGCTTCTTATGCTGGCTCAGTCGGTCATGTTGTTATCCTTATGTTATTCTTGCAAGGGCTTTATGTCAAGGATCTTAATTTGGTTGCCAATGGATCTTCTCTTACTGGCAGCCACTGCTAATATACAGCACTGATGTTTATCACTTGATATTTTGATACCGAATACCAGTCCAAATTTTCAACTAAGTAGACACTGTCCATAAGGTCGTTATCACTAACCAATACTGGTTGTGTTGATTGCATTCCTTGTGACACATATTGCAGAATTCAGTTGCTCAAAGAGCCTCAACTTACAACTAAACATCTTAAAAAACATTTAATGAACTAAGTTTTGACTTAAAAACGTTAAAATTCCCTGATATAAACATTGCAATTTAAAAGACCCATCCTCTCCATGTGACACCAGCAGGGCTTCAACTGGCACTTTACCTCCTGATATTACAACTTTAAATAAGAATCTTCCTTATCAGTGGTTTTGATTTTCACTGTGCTACTCGAGCAGCAGAAGATTGCACGCTGCCAGAAGGGGAGGGATTTCAGTGTTTCACAGGTGATCTTTATGTAAATTAATCATGATGTTTTCCATGTACTGCAGTTGTATTTGTTTGACGGTGTGGCAATGGCTTTATATGTTAAATTCTCTATTTGCAAATGTAGAATTTAACATATAAAGCCATTGCCGCACCTCCAAACAAATACCAATTGCAGTACATGGAAAACATGATTAATTTACATAAAGATCAACTGTGTAACACCGAATTACAGCCCCTTCTGGTGGCGTAGAACCTTCTGCTGCCCAAGCATCACAGTGAAAATCGAAACCATTGATGGGGAAGATTCTTATTTAAAGTTGTAACATCAGGAGGTATAGTGCCAGTTGAACTGCTGTCACATGGAGAGGATGGTGTCTTTTAAATTGCAATGTTTACGTCTGTGAATTTTAACGTTTTTAAGTAAAACTCAGTTCGTTGAATGTTTTTAAGATGTTTAATTGTAAGTTGAAGCTTTTTGAGCAACTGAGTACTGCAATATGAGTCACAAGGAATGCAATCAACACAACCAGTATTAGCTAGTGATAAATGACCATATGGACAGTGTCTACTTAGTTAAAAACTTAGACTGGTATCCAGTATCAAAATATCAAGTAATAAATATCAGTGCTACATATTAGAAGTGGCTGCCAGTAAGAGAAGATCATCAGCAATCAAATTAAGATCCTTAACATAGGGTTCTTGCAAGAACAATGTAAGGTTAACAACATGACTGGCTGAATCAGCATAAGAAGTTTTGAAGAAACCTGAAATTCTAATATTTCCCACCTATTTACTTGGGAACTTTTTGCAAGGATTACAAGTATCCTTAAGTGATATTATACCATGGTGAAAATACTCATGGCTTGACTATGTAAATAGTGATAGGCTAAATGTAGAATAATGTTGCTCAGGAGCTATTATTATTATTACAGCATAATCTTGAATTAAATATTTTTTTAACATTTTGCTGTGTAGTTCAAATTAGCATAATCCGAAAGTTGACTTATCTGACTCAGCACAATTGGCTTAAAAGAGCCTGGGCTTTTCTTAAAGTATAATAGCAAGGAAAAAATTACAAAACGGGAGAAATATTTACTTGAAACAAGAATATAAATTTTTTGTTATTCAGAAATATATAGCCATTCTATTCATGTGCATTGCAATCATTTCTGCCCATTAGTTTTTTTTTTTTAATTTTTGTGTTGCCAGATGCATTTTTTTACTACACATGACTCTAAAAAAGTCCTATTATAATAAAACTAGCCACTTTTTTGTTAAATATTATACTTTCAGAAAATTCAGAATTAAATACTGATTAATTTGGCATATAGCATGCCATAATGCATTTCATTAGTCATTTGGCAAAAAAGTTCTAAAGTTGATTTTTTTTGGCAGAGCATGGGGAGCTTGGCCTCTGGATGGAAACTAGTTTTTCCAGCAGGACACTGGAAGGGTTAAGGTAAACCCCCATATCACTGTTCAGGCAATAAATTTAGGTCTCAGTGTATTGATTGGCAGTGTGGAAACAATTATTCATCAACATTTAAAGTACTGAAAGATGTGTGCTAAATGGGCGATTAGCGCAAGGAGACAGGGGACTATGGAACTATGGGGGGTAGGTTCCCCCAAAGTAAATCGGAATTGGCAAAATTCAAAGTAACTTTGTAAAATTCAAGTAAGTGGCGAAAATTTCCATTTTTTTTTTTGTAAAATTAAGGGGAGTTAGCAAAATCTAGAGTAGTTGTCAAAACTGAGGTAACTTGGCAAAATCTAGGGCAGTTGACAAAATTCAAAGCCACAGTAATTGACAGTAAGGTGAGTTGGCAAAATTGGGGCAACTTGGCAAAATTCAGGTGAGATGTAAAAATTGGGATTTTTTTTCTGTAAAATTATGGTGAGTTAGCAAAATCGAGGCAACTTCGCAAAATTCGAATCCATTTGGCAAAATACTGGCAAGTTGTGAAAATTGCAATTGGTTTTGTGAAATTAAGGAAAGTTGACAAAATTAAGAGAACTTCGCAAAATCTGGTGGGGAGTCGTTGCAAAATCTGGTAGGAGAAGGTGGGGAGTTTGAAAATTTTGAAGTGACAGCAAATTCAGGAGAGATGTAAAAATTGGAATTGTTTTTGTGAAATTAAGGAGAGGTGGCAAAAATCGAGGCAACTTTGCAAAATATAGGAAAGTTAGCAAAATTGGAAACCACCTGTTAAAATACAGTTGAGTTGTGAAAATTGGGATTGGTTTTGTGAAATTAAGTAGAGTTGGCAAAATTCGAAGCCACTTGGTAAATTACAGGCAAGTTGTGAATATTGGAATTGGTTTTGTGAAATTAAGGAAAGTTAACAAAATTCAAAATGACTTGGTAAATTCAGTGCATATGTAAAAATTGGGACCCACCCCCACACACACATACACAGCGAAATTCTGGGTATGTCCCTGGCAGAGACATAATTTGATTTCCGAGTTGGAAAATTTTCATTCTCTTCCCCACGCCCCCAAAAAAGTAGTCCTTCGCTACACCCCTGCAAGGAAATGCTGGCAATGTTTGAATCTAGTGGCCCCATACGGTTAACAGACATTGTCATGGGTGATTAGATATGATTTTATTGTTATACAAATCCCAGGAATATCAATAAATATGTTTGGGTTACAGAAGATGAATTGTGTCCCCAAATTCTCAGACAAGACTTTTGCTCAAGGAAGAGGATGTTCACAATATTTTTCAATTCTGAAGTAGTGGTAGTCACAGACACCTTAGCTGAAAAAATGACTATAAATGGACAATGCTACACCAACATTATTTTACCCAAAATGGTTCAGATGAATGATCAGTGTCCAGCAATAGACATGTCAAGGTTAATAACATAATAATATATTATTTACATTTTTCAATCTATAAGTATGAATTACTACTGTTAAAGGGTGCAAATTTCAAAAATGAAAAACCTTTTTTTTAAACGAGTATCAAGGTAAAACTAATTTGGAGTTTCAGGTATATTTTATAAGGCATATATTCATGTGATAGATTGAGATTGACTAATATTTGTTACACTCAAATATACTTACTTGTGCGAATGATATCTTCATGAGCAATAAGATCATCAAGGGTTTCTGGGCGATATTTCTCCACCCTATTGGTTGTGGAAAACAAAAAGTCATTAGCATAATATATATAATAAAATAATAAAAAATAGATACCCCCTCAAGCAGGTGTTTGCCACAGAGGTCTGACAGGAGCCTGTCAGTTTATATGCCATAGTAGAAGGTCTGAGAGGATGGCAGGACATCAGCAGAAAAAGACACACACATCCATGCCTTACTCGAATCCAGATCCCTTAGATCAGTAGCCAAGCGTGCTAACCACTCGGCCACGGGATGGCAGCATAATATATATACTATTAAAAAAAGAAACGCTGCATTTAAAAAAAATAACATGAAGGGCAGATATAATAACCTATAAGCTTTTGGCTTGTTGGTTTCTCGTACAAAATACAAATATTTACACAAGTTACTTATTATATATGGAAGAGATTTCAAATTAATTAAAAAGCTAATAATGAAATATTCAGAAAATTAAATGTTCTTCACTTGTTTATTTTGTGACAATTAATCTTGGAAAAAGTTTTGGAGCTTGTTCAATTCATAGATGCAAATTTTAAGTTGTTTGCAAAAACACACTGCTTGATGTTCGAATTGCACCACAAAACAAAAGTGGTAGGATTAGCATGCAAATCAATTTGTGGGTGCAAGGCAGTGTAGCATGCATATACATTTCCATGATAAACACGTAATCTTGCACATAATCTGCAAGAGCTCACAGAATAAACACCGAGTAGGGAAATCAAATGTTTCAGGTGCTGTAGCTGTCTGTAACAAGGTATGAAAGAGTGTTGATAGCAGATATTGAGGACGAACTGTAAAAGACATTACTATTACCTTCTGCACAAAGCATGGTCAAACTGAAAAAATTTGTTAAGCTGTATAATCTGTCATATTGCCACAACTGCAGGGTTAGATTTACACCTCATGCACAAGTAGTAGTAGTACACATTTACGTACAATTTTCTTAAATCTTCTATATAAAATATTTTTCTACTTTTACAACTATGAAGGAAAGCAACATGATGTAATTAAAATGACTCATGCACCCCTTAGGCACAAGAAGTGGTAGTGCACACTTATGTAAGGTTCATTTTAAAATCTTCAAGAAAAAATTAATTTTTTACTTTTGCAACTATAAAGGAAGGAAAAGTGATGTAATCAAAATGGATGCAGATATCAATTATAAGTACTATACTTTTATCAAATACTATAAAAATTAATTAATAAGTATTATATATAGCACATAATTTATAACATTGAATATTAAAGTAACATTTAAAAATCAAATTATTCATTTTCAAATTTAACCATTTCAGTCCCCATTTTTGATTAATATAAAATTGTTAAATAATTAGCTTTTCAAAAAAATTGATAAATTTGCAATTAAAAAAATTTTATTGTGGCTTTTATTTACTATTTTCATCTTGTTCGAAAAAAGAGATGCTTCCACTTTGTCATGTCTGTCTGTTGCTCAGTAGGCATCCAATCCTTTTGTTTTCAGAGATAAATTGAAAATTCTTTTTGCATTGGATATGTATTGAAATATTATGATGTGCACTTTCCATATATCCTAACAATACAGTTGCACCCTCTAAGAGTGTAAAAAAGTTTAGGGGGGGTTGTTTTACCTCTGAGCGGCACTTTTTTGCACACCATGGGCTAAATGGCCAGGCCTCAAGGACCCCGAAGGCTCAGAGAAGGTTGGGGGAGGGGACCCACTGGAACAGCTGTTGGGAGACAGATGGTAGCCTCCCGTCAAGGCCATCCAGCGTGTTCTTTAATGTGCACAGGGTATGGCTCTCCCGCACACGGGACCACGGTTTAACGTCCCATCCGACGGACGGCGGCCTTTCCAAGCCCATCGGTGTCCCCTACTGACCGTGGACAGGGCGGGGGAATTTTGCGGAGATAAATCTCAACGCTGACCCAGCTGGGACTCGAACCTGGGAACTACAGATTACGAGCCTGGCGCGCTACCGACTGAGCCACCCCCGCCCCAGGGGGGGGCAACCTTTTTAAGTGATAATTGTTTCTTTTTAGAGATAAATTAAAAATTCTTTTTCGGTTGGAATATATTGCTGAAACAATGCAATTCACACTTTCCAAAGGTCCAAAAGCTATAATTATGCCACCTAATGGTGGAAAAATTGAAATATTGCAAAATTATTTAGATAGAAACTCAAAATTTTGGTGGTGGAATGTGAAGTAGGGTTTCCAAAATATGTGAATTTTTTTTATAACTGTGGTATTTGGATAGCAATTTTTGATATATGTTGAATCAGTCACTGACAATAAAAATATTTATTCAGTAAGGTCATCATGATACGAGTGATATTCAAAAGATTCTTAAACAAATTTTAACAGATATTATGACCCATTAACATAGCATAATTCCCCGGAAATTTTTTACAATAGTTCTCAGGCCACCCTATATTGCATTCGAAAATCAAGGCTTTATCTATAATACAATTGGAGTTAAAATTTCAGAAGTCTTTTTTTCTTACCATTCTCATGTTTCAGCAGCTTTCTTCTTCAATCTGTTTGGAATGGCCCTCATAAATAATAAAATACTTAGCCCCAGGTCCACAAATTTGTCCTGCAAGATTCCCCCCTGCTTTCTTGTATTGATTTCAAAATTGGTTTCTAACCAGATATACAGCTTAAGACAGCATTTCTTTCTATTTCTTGTGCTGAAAAAGCAGAAATTTATTCCTACACTGCCCAATTAAAAAGACCTTCTTGCTCAGAAATTAATAAAAATAACTGAAAATTCTCTGTCATTGAGCAATAAAATTTTTAAATTTATCCTTCAACATGCAGCAACCATAGACTAGGAGCATGCCACACTGCTAGCATTTGCAAACACTTGCTAAGAAACCCGTCTGTGAGGCTATTGAAATAATGACCTTGCTTGTCCCCACCTGCAACCGAGACACTGGAATCGCCCTTCATGATGTGAAAAGAAGTTCTTAACAGCTCTAATTTCACCATATAGTATCACTTCACTGAAGCACAAGATCTGTCCTTGCTCCAAAAAGCTTTTGAGTTTTCTCCTAAAACTTTTAATATGCAAATAGTTTGAAGGATAAACTTAAAAATTTTATTGCTCAACGACAGAGAATTTTAAGTTACTTTTACCAACCTGTTACCAACCATTTTCATCGTGCAATGGGCTCATAGAAGAATAATATGCAGGCTGTGTTTCATTCGCATACTTATGGAGTTTTAAAATTTACATAACAATCAGAAAAACGGTTATCCTAAAATTTGGTTTCAGTTACAAGTCTTATTTTCAGTGGATATCAGTTACAGATATATTCATTTTAGCAACCCTAATGTGTAGGTCATAAAGTTTCCACTGACAACAATGAGCAGCCCTTAACACCCAGGGTGGGTGGGAAGTGAAACTGCTTTGTTTTTAGGGATACCTGAAAAATTTCTTTTTTAGTTGAATTAGTACAAATGAAATATTTTAATTCACATTTTTCAAATCTTTAGGTAGTTTCAATTTACATCGTTTGAGATCATTAAATATGGAAAAAACAAAACTTCTAACAAATATTGGAAGTAATCTGTTTGTGGTAGAAATTTTAGATTTCAGTGGAGGGTGTCCACTGACAGTAACAATATGTCTTCTTTTCTCAGAGTGGTGTGAGAAAAGCAACTTTTAATTTTTAACAAATAAAAGGCATATACCTTTTATGTTGTAAAAGTAACTAATAAAACACTACTGTTTGCATTTTCTCAATCATCCATAATTTTTATAAATTTTTTAAGGAGAAAATGTAGGTAAATGAAAAATTCCATTCTCTTTGAAACCCTGATTCCCTTATGCAACAAAGGTGATGTGTGTTCTTCTAGTTCACTTTCATTATTTTAATTTTATTTTTGGTGTAAGATGTTTATTTGGGTCCAAATAATAACATGTCCCAAACATTAGATGAACCATACTAACTCAGGACTAAAAGAGTTGGTAACAAAGAAATTATGCTAAAACATCAAAGTATTGAGACATTTCATGTTCTGGGAATAGAAAGCTATATTCAAAATTCCCTAACTATGAAATAAACCTTTAGTAGCTAAATATCATAGAAAACTAAATTGAAAATTTTAAAAATTTCCCCAATTTTTTTTTTTTGAGTAATATTTGTGTAATATCTGAAGAGTTTAAAAAAGCTGAAACATTTAACAGTAAGACTGCTAGCAGTAAGAATTAACCTAAGAAATTATAAACTGTTTACTAAAATAAATGTAATTTTAGAAGTTTATGCAGTTTTTTTTAGTTTTCATCAATTTTAAAAGTGTTTAGAATTAGAGTGAACAGCAACATCTGCTGTCAAATATTTCAACTTCCAATAACTCTTTAAATATTAAACAAATATCATTGGAATTTTGGATCTGAAAAATTTTATCCAAATCCCAACCTGTAATTTTTCTCCTGTAGCATCTTCCTGTAAAAAAAAGGTTATTTTTAAAGTTATGGAGTCATTTTTTCCATGCATGTAATATATGTGTCCCCCTATGTTGCACATCCTCACAATACATGTCCATAGATGATGGAAGAGGGGGGAAGAGGGAGTTGCCCTCCTTCCCAAAAATTAATGTTGAATAATATGAAGTATCATTATCATCATCATCATCATCATCCTCAAGCAGCCATGGGCTACGGAGGTCCAACCAAACCGTGCAATTTAGTTCTCCAAGCAAGTCTATCCTGAGCTGCATCTACTGCATCTGGCCACTGCACACCAATTCTAACAAGGTCCTGTTTGACATTGTCTGCCCACCGCATCCTAGGTCTCCCCTTCTTTCTGAGGCCTTTAGGCACACTGTTCATAACCCTATTCGCCAATCTATAATTATTCATACGGGCAACATGGCCAAACCAACGGAGTCTCTCTCTGCACAATATGCTGCTTAAAGCAGGTTGCAAACTCCTTTGCCTAATCTCATCATTAGTTACAAAGTTGAACCACCTAATGCCCAAGATACTGCGTAAGCATCTGGAATCAAAAGCATCTAGTTTCCTGTTATCTCGTTTACACAGCGTCCAAGTTTCACTACCATAACTAACCCTAGAAAGAACCAAACTATTATACAGTCTAATTTTAGTCTTTAGGTGTATACGCCTATTTCTCCACACTCTCCATAGGTTCTTAAAAGTCCCAGCAGCAATCCCTATTCGTCTGTTAATCTCATGCCGCACATCACCATTATCTGTTACATAGCTCCCAAGATAATTAAACTGTGACACCTGCTCAAGACTGCAACCATTCAGATTAACTGAATCACAGCCTGCCTGACCAATTTTCATCACTTTAGTTTTCTCTCTGTTTATAACCAAACCTACTCTACTACCAGTCTCATCAACAGCTCGAATGAAAGAGTTCATCTCATCAACATCATTTGCCAAAAGGGCTAAATCATCAGCATAATCTAAATCAGAAATTTTCGTATCTCCAGCCCATTTAAGGCCAAAATCTTTCCCTTGAAGTGAATTTCGCATAACATAACTAAGGGACCTGGGTTCGAGCCCCGGTATTAGGCATGGATGTGTGTGTCGTTTTTCTGCTGAGGTCCTGCCATCCTCTCAGATCTCCTACTGTGGCATATAAACTGACAGGCTCCTGTCAGACCTCTGTGGCAAGCAGCTGCTTGAGGGGGTATTTTTTATTTTAATCAATAACCAAGCTAAAAAGAAAAGGAGACAAAATGCACCCTTGTCGAACACCAGAAGTAATGCTAAACCAATTGCTACAAGCCTTACCAACTCTCACACACGACTCAGTGTTATTATAGAGAGCTTTCATAATGTTAACTAACTTGTCTGGTATACCATATGATCTCACAATCAACCACAGATTATGACGATCAACAGAGTCGAAAGCCTTTTTGAAATCAACAAAGCTAGCAACCAAAGGTTTCTGAAACTCTAAACATTTCTCAAGAATCTGCCTAAGTGAAAATATCTGATCCACACATCCCCTACCACTTCTGAATCCACATTGCTCATCACGCAATTGACTGTCAACCAGATACTTAATTCTATTAAGCACAATCATGGAAAGAACTTTACCTGGAACAGAGAGTAGGCTGATACCCCTATAGTTATCACAAGAACTGCGATCACCTTTTTTGAAAATAGGGATAACAATAGCTCTGGTAAAATCCTTAGGAACCATGCCTTTATCATAAAAGAGATTCAGAATTTCAGTCATCCAAGTGGTAACCGAAACATTCCCAGCTCTAAGCATTTCCGTAGTAATTTCATCTACCCCTGGGGATTTATGAAGTTTAAGTTTAGAAACAGCCAAAATAACTTCAGATTGTGTTATAGGGCCAACATTAAAGCCACCAATGCATCTATCATCATTGCAAACAATGGGAGTAGAACTAACTACATTGTTTAGAACATCACTGAAATGCTCAGCCCACCTAGCCATGACAGAATCCTCCCCTTCTATAACCTTACCTTGTTTATCCTTCAATCCTTGTATGCCTGTCCGTTTTCTACCACACAAAACATTAACTATCTGGTACAGCTCTCTGCTGTTGTGCTGTCTAACTGCTTCCTCGGCTTTGTCAGCCAAACCATTAAGCCAAAGATTCTTATCAGCAGCTAACTGATCCTTTACAAGTTTATTAAGGTCTCTGTAATGCTTTCTATTAGGACTAGTAGGGTATTGATTAAGGGCATTCCTGCAGTTCTTTCTTTCCGAAATAAGCTCAAGTGCCTTATCACTCAGATAATTTTGCCTCTTCTGCTCCTTTCTTCCTAAAAGAGTACTGTTAGTGTCCAAAAAAGCCTGTTTAAAATGATCCCATTCTTCCTCAACTTCAGTAGTAAGCAAACCATGACTGTCATAATGACTAAGTAACCTATCATGGTAAGCTTTGGCTATAACTGGATCTTTCAGAGCTTCAGTATTAAAAGTGAATTTTTTAAGCACAACACTTTTTAAGTTTAAGTTGCAACACACTTTTAACAAGGTAATGGTCAGATCCAATTTCAGCTCCCCTATATGCCCTGGTATTCCTAACAGAACTAGCCCATTTGCTGTTAATTAATATGTAATCAATCATATTCTTATGCAGCCCATCAGGTGAAACCCATGTGTACTTATGTATGTTGCAGTGTTTGTAATAAGTGTTAGTTATTCTGAATCCATTGAGTTTACTTACCTGTAGGAGACGTTGCCCATTGCCATTGCAGCTACCAATACCAAAAGGGCCTATTACTCCTCCCCAAAGGTCAGAGTCAGTACCAACTTTGGCATTGAAGTCACCAAGAACAAGGGTAATATCTCCTTTCTTGACAGAATTCAAAATATCCTGAAGTTGTTCATAAAACCTATCCTTCTCATCCTCATCGTCAGTGGGGGCATAACATTCAAGTCTTTAACGCTTGTCTGAAATTTTGCTGTAAGAAACCTTTCATTAATGCACTCATATCCTAGAAGAGCATCGCTAGCATGTCTGCTGAGAAGCAGACCCACGCCTTGGTGATGCTTATTGTCGTCCCTCCCTGAAAAGAGAAATTTAAGATTATTTTTAAGAATCTGACCTTTATCTGTCCATCTGGTCTCTTGCAAGCCGAGAATATCTAAATTATAACGGTGGAATTCTTGTGTGAGGACATCAAGAGAAAAAGCTCTGTGCAGAGTCCTCACATTCCAACTACCTATGGAGAGAAAATGGTTAGTGGGATGTTTAAAGAAACTATGTTTATTGAGAGAGGGAATGCCGACAATATCAAACAGCCCCCTAATCGCAGACATGGGGCAAAGACCCGTTCCCCCACTACTAAAGGCTGAAGCCATCTACACTGGAAGACTTCCTCCAATGTAGAATTTGACGATGCCAATAGAAGCAAAGAGTTCAGGTGCCTGCGATGACTTCTGCTCAGGATTATCCACCAGCTGATAAACATATCCTGTGAATCTATTCACTTGGGGCTGTCAACCCACAAACAAAAAGAAAACACAGCGAAAGATTTTCCCTCCACAGAAGCCCACCAGTGCAGCAAAATCAGGATCCATAATCAAGCTCAGAGCCATATATCGGTCCAGTCCAGTAGGTTTATATGGTCAGCACCAGGACCCTGTGTGGTTGACCACTCCTCAGCAGGGTAGAAAAAAAAGAAAAGTAGCCATAGTTGTCCAGATCAGTAGGCCACACTAATCTGGCAGCCCTCCCCTTCCGTTCACTTCCACAAGAGAGTATCTCTTTTGAAAGTTACTAATGGCTTAATAGAGATAAATGGCTTAATAGAATAAAAGAGAAGGCGGGGTTGGACATTAGGTGCTAGGCCTGGTCGGTTCTATGCATCATCACAGGGGATTGGTGCATAGCTCTCCTTCCAGTGACTACCTAGCTACCATTTAGTATACCAAAATTTAATGTTTTTTCCTGTAGCAAAATGCATATTTTGGTTTCTTTTACACTTTCTTTTGCCTTTGGAAGCATTAATTTAATTTTATTAATTATTATGAGGAAATATTTTTAACACATATTTTAAATTTCCCTTACTTTTGCTTTCGGATATCCTTAATTGTAGTATGGTATGATGTATGCATGATCACTGCATTTGCAACTGCACTTATTAATGAATGGCTCAATTTAAATATTTCATCTTGAATAAATAATAAAGGAATATCCACTCAAGCAGCTGTTTGCCACAGAGGTCTGACAGTAGCCTGTCTGATACCTCAGCAAAAACACAACACAAACAGCCATGCCTTACCAAGGGCTCAAACCCAGGTCCCTTTGATCAGCCTGTCCACTCAATCACAGGAAGGCATTCTATCTTGAAACACCTACCATTTTACCTTGGCACATTAAGTGCCTCAAACAGCTTTCAATTATAATTTTCCAAAACTTCTTTCACTTGACACAATGGATAGAATCAGAAATATTCCCAGTGCAACTGCAAACATTTAGCTTGAAGTCTATTTTGTAACTAACTGCAAAACTTTTAGTGATATAAAATTCTTCTATTGTTACTGATAATGAAAGCAACTCATTTTTCATTTCCATACCATCACCCTTGTTGGAAGTCACAATAGCTAGGTGACATAGGGCTCTGGTGCAAAACCTCTACTGTGTCCCCTTCCCCACATTGAAATATTTTTGGATAGATTAACAGGATATCTTTTATTAGAATAGAAATACCATTGTTTTATTTCATTATTAATTTAATTGTACAGGTACACAGAAATCAAGTAGGGGACACCGATGGGCTTGGAAAGGCGCTGTCTGTCGGATGGGACGTTAAGCCATGGCCCCGTGTGCGGGAGAGCCATACCCTGTGCACGTTAAAGAACACACTGGATGGCCTTGACGGGAGGCTACCATCTGTCTCCCAACAGCTGTTCCAGTGGGTCCCACCCCCCAACCTTCTCTGAGCCTTTTGGGTCTACGTGACCTGGCCATTTAGCCCTTAGTGTGCAAAAAAGTGCAGTTCAGAGGTAAAACAACCCAACCTAACACAGAAATCATATTACATTTGGTTAAAATACTTCTAAAATTTATCAAGCATCTGGCATTAATTTAGCTAAACCCTGGCTGCAGAGCTACAAAAGGTTACCACCAAAAAACTTAAAAGAAGAAAGACTTCAATTACTTTCTGTTTTTGTGTGATAAAGCTGGTCTGCAAATGGATTGGAAATACACTGGAAGGAGAACTATGCATTAATCCTCAGTGATGATACACAGAACTGGCCTGGCACCTACAGTCCAACCCTTCTTGCAAAGTGGGCCATTAGTACCTTTCAAAAGAGATGTTCTTGTGTGGAATTTTTTTATTGAAATGTGGATTTTTTTATTGAAATGCTTCAAAAATTAAGAATTCGTTTCAGATGTTAAAATAACTAACATAATTTGAAAATGTGTGTTAATCCTTCCTGTGTCCAGGTCATATACATAATCACCAGGTTGAAAGAATCCGAAATGAGAGGCAGAGGACATCTGTTTGTTTTTAGTACAACAAAAAATAAATCAAATTTTAAACAATAAAAAATTCTATTTGAAATTTTATGCACACACATATATATAAAGAATAATATCCCTTCAAGCAGTTACTTGCCACAGAGGTCTGACAGAAGCCTGTCAGTTTATATGCCACACAATTAAAAGGACCTTCTTGCTCAGAAATTAAAAATAACTTAAAATTCTCCATCATTGAGCAATAAAATTTTAAAGTTTATCCTTCAAACTATTTGTATGTTAAAAGTTTTTAGGAGAAAACTCCAATGAAGATGGAGCGCTGTCCTGGTTCCGTAAAAGCTTCCAAGTTTTCTCCTAAAAACTTGTAACATGCGAATAGTTTGAAGGATAAACTTTAAAATTTTACTGCTCAATGACAGAGAATTTTAAGTTATTTTTAATATATGCCATAATAGATCTGTGAGGATGGTAGGACCTCAGCAGAAAAACAACACAAATGTCCATGCCTTACCAGGGGCTCGAACCCAGGTCCCTTAGATCAGTAGCCAAGAATGCTAATATCTTATAAAAATACATTATTTAGGTTAGAAAAATAATACTATCTTTTTTCATTTGATACATATTTTATTAAACTAGAATATAAATAATTTGTTAAAGTCATCTGATGCCATTTGTTAGACCTGATATATAGTACTGCAGATTTATTTGTTAACGTTACTCTATGCTGAAGCAACCCCTGATACATTTTGGGTTGACAAAAATGAGATTTTCTGTGAAGGATAACTTGAAGTAGGAGGATGGATTGCTGATGATGAATGCTTTGTTGAATAGAGGTTTAGCTTCTTCTAGTATAGCAGTAGATGAAAGAGCTGCAATTATTTGCTTTAATTTGATTTTTTTTTTTTTTGGGGGGGGGGGGGGTATTTCTCAATTCCTTCTTGAAGAGTTATTTTGGTTTGTTCTATGCAGCTGAGAGGTTTGAATGGGTTTATAGGAGTCTGTTTCAGGGTAGGTGATGGGTACTTAATAAACACCCCAGTAAATGAAGATACTTCTCTGTCTTGCTTTATGAGAGATAAAATAGTGATCAGAAATTTGGTATGTACTTTGTAATTGAAAAACCGCTGTGTTTTCTGTTTGCTTGTGAATTGACAGCCCCAAGTGAATAAATCCACAGGATGTTTTATCAGCTGGTGGATAATCATGATCTGAGGTCACCACAGATACCTGAACTCTTGCTTCTATGGGCATTGTCAAATTCTACATTGGAAGAAGTCTTCCAGTGTAGATGGATTCAGTCTTTAGTGGGGGAATGGGTTTTTGCCCTATGCCTGCAATTAAGGGGCTGTTTGATATTGCCAGCATTCTCTCTCTCAATAAGCATAATTTCTTTAAACCTCGCATTAACCATTTTCTCTCCATGAGTAGTTGGAGTGTGAGAACTGCACAGAGATTATTCTCTTGATGTCCTCACACAAGAATTCCACCATTATAATTTACTCTTGACTTGCAAGAGACCAGATGGATATAGGTCTGATTCTTAAAAATAATCTTTTCTCTTTTCAAGGAGGATGATAACAAGCATCTCCAAGGTGCAAGCGATCTCTATCAACGCTAGTGATGCTCTCCTAGGATATGAAATTATTAAAGCTTTCTCACAGCTAAATTTCATACAAATATTAAAGACATGAATGCTCTATGCTCTCACTGAGGATGCCAATGAGGATGAAAAAGAAAAGTTTTACACACAACCTCAGGATTTTTTAATTCTATCAAGGAGATATTACCCTTGTTCTAGGTGACTTCAATGCCAGAGTTGGTACTGACTCTAACTGAAGGGTTGATAGGTCCTTTTGAGATTCCCTTTGATATCGGTAGCTGCAATGGCAATGGGCAATGTTTCCTACAGGTAAGTAAACTTAATGGTTTGAGAATAACTAGCACTTATTACAAACACCGCTACATACATAAGAACACATGGGTTTCACCAGATGGGTTGCATAAGAATATGATTGACTAGATATTAATTAAGAGCAAATGAGATAGTTCTGTTTGGAAAACCAGGTCACATAGGGGAGTTGAAATTGGATCTGACATTACTTTGTTAAAAGTGTCTTGCAACTTAAAACTTAAGTGTGCCAAGGTTAAAAAATTTACCTTTAATTCTGAATCTCTGAAAAATCCAGTTATAGCTAAAGTGTATCATAATAGGTTGTGTAGTCATTATGACAGTCAGGTTTGCTTACTACTGAAGTTGAGGAAGAATGGGCCCGATTTAAAACAGGCTTCTCTTGAAACTAACAGTTTCTTTAGGGAACTGTTAGTTTCAAGAGAACTCACCACTTTTAGGAAAAAAGGAGCAGAGGGGGCAAAATTATTTGAGTGATAAGGCACTTGAGCTCATTTCAGAAAGAAAGAACTGCAGGAATGTCTTTAATCAATATCCTACTAGTCATAATAGAAAGCATTACAAAGAGCTTAATAAACAGGTAAAGGATCAGTTAGCAGTTGATAAGAATCTTTGGCTTGATGGCTTGGCTGACAAAGCCGAGGAAGCAGTAAGACAGCACAATAGCAGAGAGCTGTACCAGATAGTTAATGTTTTGTGTGGTACAAAACAGAGAGGTACACAGGGAATGAAAGATAAACAAGGTAACATTATAGAAAGTGAGGATTCTGTCATGGCTAGGTGGGATGAGCATTTCAGTGATGTTCTAAACAATGTGGTTAGTTCTATTCCCATTGTTTGTAATGATGATAGATGCATTGGTGGCTTTAATGTTGGCCCTATAACACAGTCTGAAGTTATTTTGGCTATTTCTAAACTTAAACTACATTAATCCCCAGGGATAGATGAAATTACTTCTGAAATGCTCAGAGCTGGGAATGTTTCAGTTACCACATGGATGACTGCAATTTTGATTTATCTTTTATGATAAAGGCATGGTTCCTAAGGATTTTACCAGAGCTATTATCATCCCTATTTTTAAAAGAGGTGATCACAGTTCTTGTGATAACTATAGGGGTATCAGTCTGCTTTCTGTTCAAGTTGTTAAATTCTTTAATGTCCAGTTGAGTTAATTATGTTAAAAATTTAGATTTTTGAGATTGGTATCAGATAATGTATCAGCTCATGAGAGTACCTGAGCTTAGTAAGCAGATATGATTCCAGTAGTAAATACCATCTGACATCTATGTCCAACTCCATTCAGCAAAGTAGTGACATCGATATAGACGAATATCAAGAAAACCGAGACGTAACTACAGCTGAGGTGATGCAAAAATCTTCCATCTAATTAACAACATATGTGCTGCAAGGGTGGAAAGAAGGGACTGATAACCCCACCTTACAACTGTTACCTGAACCAGCCAAGATTAGAACTCAAGGGACTGGTAAATCGCTCTCTCATACTAGGAAACCTTTCAATAAAAAAAAAGGTTTGTTTTTTTTTGCACATACTATCCGAACCAAAATTATCTGTCATAAGAAAATTGCACTGTAAGACAATTTAATTATATACATTAATGAGTGACACTAGCCAATCTCAAGACTAGTTTTTAATTGTAAACACAGCCAACAATTGTGTATTAGTAAATTTTGAAAAAGTTTTTTGCATGATTGTGGCTTGGCTGTGTATATCACTATATTACAATAGAATAAAGAATCTGGTTAATGGACAATTGCATGATGAACAGTGTGGATTCAGAAGTGGTAGGAGATGTGTAGATCAGATTTTTTCACTTAGGCAGATTCTTGAGAATTGTTTAAAGTTTCACAAACCTGTGGTTACTAGTTTTGTTGATTTCAAAAAGGCTTTTAACTCTGTTGATCATGAGATTGTATGGCATACCAGACAAGTTAGTTAACATAATGAAAGCTCTCAATAATAACACTAAATCATATGTGCGAGTTGGTAAGGCTTGCAGCAATTGGTTTAGCATTGCTTCTGGTGTTCAACAAAGACACGTTTTGTCTTCTTTTCTCTGTGGTTCTTTATTACGTCATGCAAAATTCACTCCAAGGGAAAGATTTTGGGCTTAAATGGTCTAGAGAACTGAAAATTTCTGATTTAAATTATGCTGATGATTTGTCCCTTTTGGCATCATTTGATGTTGATGAGATGAACTCTTTCATTCGAGCTATTGACGAGACTGGTGGTTAAGTAAGTTTGGTGATAAACAGAGAGAAAACTAAAGTGATGAAAATTGGTCAGGTAGGCTGTAGTTCAGTTAATTTCAATAGTTCCACTCTTGAGCAGGTATCACAGTTTAATTATCTTGGGAGCTATATAACAAATACTGGTGATGTGCAGCATGAGACTAACAGACTAATAGGGATTGCTGCCTGGACTTTTTTTTTAAGAATCTATGAAGAGTGTGAAGAAATAGGTGTATAACCTAAAGACCAAACTTAGACTGTATAATAGTTTGATTCTCTCTAGAATTAGTTATGGTAGTGTCTTTGTAAAGAGGATAACAATAAACTTGATGCTTTTGATTATAGATACTTACTACTTACTTATCTTGGGCATCATTTGGTTCAACTTTATAAGTAATGATGAGATTAAGCAAAGGAGTCACCAACCTTTTTTGAGCAGCATATTTTGCAGAGGGAGACTCCATTGGTTTGGTCATGTTGCCCATATGCATAATTATAGATTAGCGAATAGGATTATGAACAGTGTGCCTAAAGACCTCAGAAAGAGGAGGAGACCTAGAATGCAGTGGGCAGACAATGTCAAATAGGATATTGTTACTATTGATGTATAGTGGCCAGATGCAGCTCAGGTTAGATAAGTTTGGAGAACAAAATTGCACAATCTGGTTGGACCTCCATAGCCTATGGCTGCTTGAAGATATTTTATTCATATCATTTACCTCAGTATTCTAAGCATTTCTCCTACTCTTCAAATCGAAACTATAACTAAAAACAGAACCTTTTTGGGCTTCATGACTGGCTGCAGCTTTTATAGGTCATGGCAGAGGCAGATGCAGGTGGCTAACACATGCCATCTCCATTCCATGTGATATAAGTGGCCCAATCCAAGATTGTTTACAGTGTTGTTCCTGTGTATTGGATACAATCTTTTGCAAAGTTAGCATTTACATTTTTTGTATTTAAACCTTAGTTTTCATTTCTGCAGATTTATTTTAATTTCAAAAATTATTGATCATTATCAATTTTTTGGAGTCATGCTACATTGGATGGCCAGCTAGAACTTGTTGTTGTGGATGTTTCAACGTTTCATTAGGTAAAATGTTAATTTTTCTTTTATCAATTTATTTTTTTCAGTGAAAAAAAAAAACTTTGATTTTGTATTGTTTCCTGAAAATGAATGAGGTCTGGGATATGGAAGCAAAAAGGACTTCATTGACACAAATCAATCATGTGGGTGGGCAATTTCAGTAAGTGTTTTTAACATCTGCACCCTCTCCTGGCAAAAAACCTTTTTTTTAAATAATGAGTTTTCAAGTTTGTATTGAATGTTTTAACAGATTTCCCTCCCCCCTCAATATCATGGTTGTGCCACACCGATACTTTTTTTTTTGGTTTGATGCACTAACTTTTTTGGCACTTAGCCAAGATCCCCAAAATTCCACACCCAGAGAAAAAATTTGCAATGTTTAGTAAAAAAAAAGCAACTTAGGAAGTGTTTTCCATTTCATAAACAGGGCAGAAAATCCCGTTAATGTGAGCAGTCCAAGTCACATTGTATGACACTGGCCTGTTTTTTAAATATACCACAGTGAAAAGAATCATTAACAGAAATAAAAATAACATTTCAGATAAATATTATAAGTAGTATTCAGGAAGAAATTTCCTTTTAATTAACCTTTATGTTACGGTGGTACAGCATATGTACCACACATGGACCGACCAAAAACACAGCACTGGTACATATGCTGTATCACAAGTTCTCAATTGGTGGAAGCTAATCGCTTCTGCTGCAGAGCAGGAAACCAAGGAATTGCTTCCAATGCACAGCAGGAGACCGAAGGGAGCCCTTCAGTAGCATTTAAAATAATTTAAAATTCTCTGTCATTGAGCAATAGTCTTCTCCTAAGAACTTTCAATATGCAAATAGTTTGAAGGATAAACTCTAAAATTTTATTGCTCAATGACAGAGAATTTTAAATTATTTTAAATTAATTTTTGAGCAAGAAGGTCTTTTTAATTGTATACTTCAGTAGCATTCACTTTATTGACCCTAATGCGTTAATCAGGGGTGGGGGAAAGCCACAAACTTCGAGAGAGGTCAGGAATGAGACAGATTACCAACCATCTGCAGAGCGGAGAGCTTAAAGCATTAGCGATCATTCGCAGAAGGGGGTGGAATTCAACCAGATTTCTGCAATTTTCTTAGAGAACTGAGTTTTGTTGAGCCATAACCTAAAGGTTAATATGCAATTTAACTATTTTTGCCATGTTTTCCAAAATTAAGCCTTAATTGCATAATCTAATCTATTTTTTCACTATATCACTGTAAAAAAAGTCAGCACAACTGGCAAAAGCCTGGACATTTCTCAACATATGGTACTGGAAAAAAAAATTATAAAAAAAATAATTTTCTTGTTTAAAAAATTACAGTAAAAAAATTAAAATTATATATTATAGTAAATTTTTTATATATATTATAGTATTATAGTAAAATTTAAAAAACAAAGTAAAAAAATTTACTTTTATTATTCAGAAATAAATAGTCTTTCTATTCATATGCATTATAATCATTTCTGTCTATTAAATTTTTTAAAATATTTATTTGCACTGCCAGATGCATTTTTTATTACATGACTCTAAAAAAATAAAGTCCTATTAAAACAGTACTAATAGTCTTTTTTTGCTAAATATTTTATTTTTCAGAAAATCCAGAATTAAATGCTAATTAATTTGAGCATAAAATATGCCAATTAATGATTATTTCATTAGTTATTTGGCAAAAAAAGTTTAATTTTTTTTTGGCTGAGCACAGAGAGAAAATAGCTTGGCCTCTGGATTAAACAAATTTTTTAGGTTGGACATATCATAAAATATATTAAATAATACACGTATTAAGTAATAACATTTTTCACTGTACTGCACATTCTTAGAACAGTATGTATACATTTTTTGTACAACTTATACCTGCCATACAAAATTTGTCCAGATGTTTCTTTTGCTATAAGATATGCCTAGTGGTTAGCGTGCTTGGCTACTGGTCAAAGGGACCTGGATTCAAGCTCCAGGTTAGGCATGGATGTTTGTGTTGTTTTTCTGCAGAGGTCCCGCCATCCTCCAGACCTTCTACTATATGCCATATAAACTGGTAGTCTGTCAGATCTCTGTGTCAAGCAGTTGCTTGAATGGATATTTATTATTATGCCTGAAAATTACATCCCAGCAACTCTGCTGGGTATGAAATGATTTGAAAAGACAATTATCTGAGCAAGACTGTTTTTTGGTTTAGCAGCTTCTGACGTTGGAAGTATTATATAATACCTCAAATTATGCCATTCTTTTCTACCCATATATAGGAGGGAGGATATTTTGCATGGGGTGGGAAATTGATTGCAATAAGTTTTATGCCAAATGAAAGCTTGCCACTTTGGACTTTTCAGACCAGTGGTTCCAAACCTTTTCAGCACCACAGGCCCCCTACAAAGTCTCATTCTTTCTGTGGACCCCAACAAATTCTCATTATTTCTGTAAATCCTACTTCCATTGTTATAATCTGATACATTTTAACTAAAATACAGATCTTCAAAACAAGGACTCCCTACAAGTCCCAAAAGATGAATTATATCTCAGGTGTTTTATCTGCTATTCATTTATTGCTTATTTTGTAATTTGAATCTAAACATCTCGGTGGTAGAATTTGATGCTCCAGAAACTCTGTCATTGACAACTAATTATATCTTGTGATAAGCATGAGATAGTGAGTGTTGTCATACTGAATTGACATAATTCCAGCCAAAAGCAATAAAACTTATTCAGTTATATAACTGCAGTAAATGTATTATTTCTGTTAAATTTTCCCTTTTACTACCTTACCTACCACTGTTTTAAGAATTTCATGCCAGAGGAAGCAGGGGAAATTTGTCAGTTTGTTATACAGTGAAGTGCCATTGAATTAGGGATATCAACCAAGTAATGTGTTGGACCCCTCTGGCCCTGATAATGGCTGCCACACGACAAGGCAAGGACTCCACAAGCTTGCGTACATAATCCAAAGGTATGATGACCCATGCATCCTCCAGAGATGTCCACAATTCTCTCAAGGTCGTTGCTGATGGGATATGAGCCCCAAACACTCTGCTCGACAGGATCCCAAAGATTTTCGATGGGAATTAATTCTGGGCTTCTAGGTGGCCAATTCATTATTTCAAAGTCAGCAGAATGCTCCTGCAACCATGCAGTAGCCAATCAGGACCTGTGAGACGAACAGTTGTCTTGCTGGTAGATGCCATCTCCATTGGGATGGATAATGGCCATAAACGGGTGTAAAAGGTCAGCCATGAGTTCTACGTATCGGGATGCATTGAGAACCATCGGTACACATAACAAAGGTCCCATAGACATCCAACTGGACACCCCAGACCATCGCTGAGCCACCACCAGCTTGTACTGTTCCGATCTGACATGCAAGATCTATGGCTTTATGGGGTTGGTGCCATACCCTCAGTCTCCCATCGGCATCAGAAGTTTAAATCAGGATTCATCACTCCAGGCTATCCGTTGCCAATTTTCGATGTTCTTCAGCCCAGGCAAGGTGTTGAGCCAATGTCGTGCCATTAAAAGTGGGATTCTCATAGGTTGGTGGCTTCTGAAATCGAGAAGATGAAGTGAGCATTGCACAGTCCATGCACTGACATCCTGGCTGGAACCCATGTTCAGATGAGAGGTGATTTCAGATAATATCCAGCCCCTATCAGTCAGATGGCGAAGCCCATGATCATTCAAGGCTGGTTGTCCTTTACAGTTTGTCCAGGTACTTGTTTTTTGCCAGAATTTTCATATTCCTGGAACACTCTTGAAACTGTCATATGAGAAAATCCAAGTTCGTTGACAACTTCAGAGATCGAGTGTCCCATCTGTCAGGTACCTATGATCTGCCCTATGTCAAATGCATTTAAATCCCGTGCCTTTCCCATTGTGCTTCTCATGACAAATGCTTGGGAAAGCCAAAGCTAGCAGCTATATATGACCAGAGTTTCAGGCACGCATGCACGTAAATGCAGGACTTGCGGTACTAAATTTGGATAATGTCTCCTATCCCTAATTCATTGGCACAAGTGGAAAATAATCTCTGTGCATCTTGATGACATTTGTAAATTGATGACAAAAATTTACTCCTTTGCAGAATTATTCAAATTGCAGCCAGTGGACAATATATCCAGCCCCACTGAAAATAAACAAAAATACAAAAACTGCAAAGAAACAAAAAAAAGTATTTTTTCTCACAAAATGCACAAAGGTTAGGAAAAAATAAAAAAACTTGAATCATACTGTATAAATTATGTGATTATTTCTTTTTATCTCTGTCCCATATTTTCTTTTGTGCCTTTATCTAGGATAGGTTAAAAGCCCAGAAGTAAAAAAAATATATATGGATGCTTGAAGATGCAAACTGAACTAAAGTAATAATCTGGTAGTTTCCCAAAAGTCTACAAAGAAACATTCCCTATAAGCAGATAAAATGAATACAGAATTATATTTCAGTTTTGTTTTCCAGGAATTAACATTAAATGTGTCAAAGTATTATGACAAAGAGGTTATTTTGCTTAGATGCAGAGCAAAGGGGCCTAGGTTTGAGCCCCAGATCAGAGTTGCATGCTTATTTTCTAATGCCTTTCTTTCCAGGTCTCATCTTCAGATATTCTCTGTGGCTGATGCTAACAAATCTCTATGTCATTTGTACCCTGCAATAAAATATCTGTGCCTACATATATGGTTTCATTATTTATCAACATCTGCAGATGATGAGGGCCCTAGAAGGGTTAAACATTATTCAAATTTGTCATTTAAAAGTTACAGTCCAATAACTGATATCAATAATGCTTTCCATGCCAAGAAAAAATTGGAATTACACAACGTCCAAATACATTTCAACTATTCAGTAATAAAGTATCACAGGAAGACATTTTGTAGACAAACACTTGAAAAAATTTGGTTGTCCTGGGTGAGATTCAAACCCACGTTTCCCAGAATCATGCCAGGTGTCTTAACTGCTAGACCAGCAGAAGCTAACCATTTCTTCAACAAAGTGACATATACACATTAGCTTATAAGCATGCCGGGCATCTAGCTGTTATGACACCTGGCATGCATCTGGGAAACGTCCTGTGATACTTTATTACTGAATTATTTATACAATGCTGTGAGTGACAAATATTACTACCATCACATGTGGCAGCTTGGCTACCCCATTCCTGATAACGGATGGCATCACCGGCAAATCAACAAAAACTGCAGGAATGTATATGTCACTTTGTTGAAGAAATGGTTAGCTGGTGGTTTAGCATTTCAGACAACTGGCATGGTTCTGGGAAAGATGGTTTCAAATCCAACTCAGGACAACCAAATTTTCTCAACTAATTATTTCAAACATTTCAACTATGCTCACCAAAAAATAAAAGTGAATTTTAGGATCTTATCCTGTGACTACTAAAAGAGCAGTTTATTCAGCAGAATAAAATGAATTTAGAAATTCTAAAAAGAGGTTAGTGAAAATGCTCAAGGTGTTAGTGGCATTAATAAAGGCTAAATAATGTTTACCTTTTAACCACACTTCCACAGGATTATGGCTATAATTATCAAAAGAACTGACACATTTTTATGTGTTGATAAGCGATGTTTAAAAAAAAAACACCCAACATATGTACTTTTGCTATCACACACTCGAGTTGGGTTGATTTATCTCTGAGCAGCTCCTTTTTTCACACAATGGGTTAAATGGCCAGGTCACAAGGACTCCGAAAGGCTAGGGAAAGGAGACCTACTGGACAGCTGTAGGGATTGTTGTTGGGAGGATGTTGAGACATATAGTAACCTCCTGTCAAGGCCATGCAACGTGTGCACAAGGTATGGCTCTCCCATACACGAGGCCATGGCTTAATGTCCCATCTGACAGACAGTTGCCTTTCCAAATCCATCATTGTCCCCTAATAACTGTGGGAATGATGGGGAGTTTTGCGGAAATAAATCTCGATGCTGGCTCATCTGGGAATCAAACCTGGGAACTGCAAATTATGAGCCTGGTGAGCTACTGACTGATCCAACCCTGCCCCACACACTCGGAAAATTTATACTGCATACAAATTTAAAGGCAGCTGCCCTACTATGTCACACAGTTATTTTGCAGTTTAGGTTACTGCAGGCAGAATATGGTTTGGTCAGGGCTACTTCCTTTAACAGTTAACAGGCTTCACTGTAACACTTTTGTGCATTACAACGAAGCACCTACATAGACATAGCCTAGTAACCTAAAATGCAATCTCAGCATATTAATCTAATGTGTAATAGCATACTTCCACCTCATATATTTAATATTAGTGTATTGCAGTGAAGTCTCTGAATATACTTTATAACCTAAACTGCAATAGCCAGACTCCAAAATTTATGGGTAATATTTATTCTAAATGTAATAAATAATACAGCATCAAAATATTTCAAATCATTAATTAAAACTGCCAATTAGGCTCCTTTTATGCATTTTTAGACTATCTTTTTCACATAATTTTAAAAATACATGCAAAATATCACTGAACTTCATTCTATATAAAAGGAAATGAATGAATTCATAAATTTATGCAAGAAGAAATGCTTGTTTTACCTTCTTGAGCTGTTTGCTTCCTTAGAAGTCTATTTTTAGCATCCAACAATAGTCCATCATCATGTTCTTTGTTAACACTTCCTAAATTTTCAGGAAAATATTACAAATGAGAATGCAAAAGGTGCAACGACTTTACACTCCATATTGAGGCCCAGTTTTCTGAAGCTCTGCAGCATATCTTCTACAATTTTTTTTTTGTAATTTGGATCTTTATTGTTTCCCAAAAAACTCTCAACACTTCTGAAGTCAATACAGGCTTTCCTTTCATTTTGATTCAGTTTCTTCAAGTTCCTTGTCCAACATCAGTTTGCAGACTTGAGGGCCTACAAAAAACTATTTCCGTAATTTTCCCCTGTATAATGTTTGCCAACTTTATGCAGATGTATTTGAAGCAATTGCTCTCTTTGTACAGGACTTTTAAAAACTGTCTCATTAGGCCAGGTTTGATCTGTAGAGGAAGTAACAGTACCTTCTTTAGATCAATCAGTAGCAATTTATATTTTTGAACCTGGTGTCCGAGTTTTTCTCAGAGGTTACATTCTCTTTGCCCAGTGTTCTCCCTTGCTCAACTATCCCACTCGCACAAGGAATTTTTGTGTAACCAGAATGTTCACCTATTAATAGACCCATAACCTTGAAATCACACACACACATTCAGTTGTTATCTTTGTATGAAATGTTTTCCAAAGTTGAAGGGTTCTAGTAAAGAAAGTTTCATAGGTTCTTTTCAAGTGTACTTCACAATCTGATACCAGAGGAATAGATGCATACTCATTTCTATTATGAAGGAAAACTCCTTTAAGCTTTGCTTTGAAGAGTTGATAAATAGTCCTCAGTCCATTACTTGACAGTAAACAGACAATGTCAAACAGGACCTTGTTAGAATTGGTGTGCAGTGGCCAGATGCAGTAGATGTAGCTCAGGATAGACTTGCTTGGAGAACTAAATTGCACGGTCTGGTTGGACCTCCATAGCCCATGGCTGCTTGAGGATGATGATGATGAATTCCATAGTAGTTCATTAGTGCACAAATGTTGTTGCAGTACACCACTGAAACCTCTTGAGAAAAAAGGGGAAGTAATTCCTGTTCAACATGAAAAATATTTTTCCTCTAGAAAGAAGCTTCTAGGCTGTTAGTCTTGACCCTAAAAACTCAGACCTCTTTTGGGAGGTTTATAATCCGTTACCAGGATATTCAGTTCATTTTGTGAAAACAAATGTGGTGCACTACTGCTGTGAATTTCTGGCTCGTCATCTGATGACGTTTTCTAAAATATCTGCTGGAGAGAGTATCAACTCGGTCCATGGGGGGGGGGGGGTCTAGTTGGTAGTGCGCCAGGCTCGTAATCTGTAGTTCCCAGGTTAGAGTCCCAGCTGGGTCAGCGTTGAGATTTATCTCCACAAAATTCCCCCTCTGCCTACAGTCAGTAGAGAAAACCAATGGGCTTGGAAAGGCTGCCTTGTGTCAGATGGGACGTTAAGCCGTGGCCCCATGTATAGGAGAGCCATACCATGTGTATGTTAAAGAACATGCTGGATGGCCATGATGGGAGGCTACCATCTGTCTCCCAACAGCTGTTCCAGTGGGTCCCCTCCCCCAACCTTCTCCGAGTCTTCGGGGTCCATGTGACCTGGTCATTTAGCCCATGGTGGGCAAAAAAGTGCCACTCAGAGGTAAAACAACCCAATGGGCACTGATCCTTATAGCAGACAGTATTTTATGAGATAAAAAATACACTGTTTTAGCATTATAACTGCCTACTCTAACTGGGCAAACATAACAGGTGTTCACATGATTTTAAGGCTCCCTCCATAACATAGGGATTGCACAGAGCATGCTATGCTTTTTTTTTTTACTATACTTCCACAATTTTGACACACTTTATGGTGGTAATTGGGTGGGGGATGACTTTTCTTGATCCCCTAATTCTAAAATATGCATTATTTTTACAAGTGTAATATTCTGTCTCTGCTTTTGCACAGCATAGCTATGAATTAACATGAAAAATAGGTCAAAGAACATAAATTTTGGAGACATCAAAAATCATGCAGAGTGACGTAACTTCAATATAAATTGCAATTAATAAATATGATATAATATTTAAGCTAACTGAATTAATAATGTTAACCTTTATATCCATCATCAATGAATACAATCTTAATGTCCCCTTGTATTCACTGAAAACCAACCAAGGCTCTAAATTCACACCCAATTGAAATGTTAAACAATATTTTTTAAACACAAACTAATATCTTAAAAAAAATTCAAGCTGCAGTGTTATTGTAGTAATGTTTGTGCCCATTTCTGAATGATATCGCAAAATCTATTGTCTGCTCAAAGAGGATATTGGAAGATCCAAAAAGAGACGACTCCAAAATAAGTACACACGTATTTGGATCATAAGCAAATTAAAAAATTTTATTTAGCTTTTACACAGAGATATATCCTTATTTTTGTTATTACATAAAACCACTGAACAACTAAAAAAATGAGTATGGCACTAAAAAATTTCATACTTCAGCCTTTATTAGCTTTTGGTGAGTACAAGGGGTCAACCATAATGATTGTATTCATAGATAATGCATATATGGGTTAACACAGGTAATTCTTACTATTCTAAGTCTGCACAGAGACTTCACTACAATGTACTGATATAAATCTGAGGTGTAACCATGTTACTACACATTAAGTTAATATACTAAGTGAGAATGCTGTTTAGGCCACTAGTCTAAGCCTACACGACTGCTTCACTGCAATCTACAACGGTAATGCAGTGAAGCCTGAGAACTGTTAAAGGCTGTAGCCCTAACCAAACCTTATTCTGACCACAGTAACCTAAAGTGTAAAATAACCTTTTGACTGGCATTGTTGTTAAATAAAATAATCCAATTCCATAATTCTAATGCTTAATAAAATTCTTGAAAAAAAAAAACGATTTGGATTAGATTTGACATATTTTTAAATCATCTACAATCATATTTTTCCATAGAAAAACTTATTTTAGAAATTACAGCCCTTTGAAAGCTTCCTAATGATAAAATATAGAAACTTTTCAGTAATTTGGTAGCTTTTGTAGCCTACCCAATTAAAAGATTTTTATATCTGTGCTTGTAACATTAATTTAGACCTATTCATTGCTAAATTTCCATTGATCAGTTTAAAACCATGTGATAATACAGAAATTTCATACAACTTATGTGTGAACCTTCATTTAATATCTGAAAAATTGTGTATCTTGGTTTCATACAAAGGGAAAAAAAGGAAAATTTCTGCCTGAACAGAGGGAAATTACACCCAGTCTGTGTAGCATCACTGAGTCAGATTCACTTTGCAATTAATTTGTTTTCAAAGAAATATTTAAACATAAATGACAATCACAATTGGACTGGACTAACATTGAACAAATGCCAGTTGGGTTGTTTTACCTCTGAGCGGCATTTTTTTGCACACCATGGGCTAAATGGCCAGGTCACATTGACCCCAAAGGCTCAGAGAAGGTTGGGGGAGGGGGCCCACTGGAACAGCTGTTGGGAGACAGATGGTAGCCTCCCGTCAAGGCCATCCAGTGTGTTCTTTAACGTGCACAGGGTATGGCTCTCCCGCACACGGAGCCACAACTTAATGTCCCATCCGACGGATGGTGGCCTTTCCAAGCCCATCAGTGTCCCCTACTGAGCGTGGGCAGGGCAGGGAATTTTGCGGAGATAAATCTCAACGCTGACCCAGCTGGGACTCGAACCTAACTCTAAGGGAGGAAAAATGTTAGAGCTTGCAGTCAATTTCATTCGGCATATACATCTGAAGGTTGAGCAGTTTTCTACTAATGAAATATAAATAGAGGAGACAAAAAGGATGCCAATGACACTTGTGAGTATTTTCACTTAGCATTCTTTATAATTTCTATCATTTTATTGTGCAGAATAAACTACTCTTTATTTTATATACAACACATCTCTGTTAGTAATTTAAGGATAAGATTCTAAACTTTGCTTTTCTTTATTTTAAAGAATAAAAAAAAAGTAATTGGGACTTGCATAATTCTTTTTTTGTCGGTGTATTGGTTACAGTCCTCAGCTAACAGATGGCAGTACTCAAATGGCATATGACATCAGAGTGATGACGTAGAAACGTAACTGTTGGTTGTTGGTGGCCTATGGCTCTTTGATTTGTTTCTTTTGGGTGAGTAATATGGAGTCACGTGTCGTGTGTGAAATTGACAGGAGTGTGAAGTTGCGTTTGATTTTTTTCACCATTTTTATTTTATAATTCGTTTGGATAACATGCCTGTACGGTTAGAGGTAAGTGTGTATGTATTGTATATTTAATGAGGGTTTTTTAGTGATAGCTAGAATTATTAATATGTTGTTTTTTGGAAAATTCATTAAGCTATGGTAAATAATAAGTTATTAAAGATATTTTGGAATTGAAATTATTTAATATTAGGAGGATTGTTGTTGATAGTGAACTGTTTTGTAATGTTAAGGTCAAGTCGTTTGGAAGTCGCTTTTTTGGAGGTAGCTTTTTACTGCTGTGTGTAGGGGCAATGTTTTTGTAGTGAGGGGCATTTGAAGGGGTAGGGAGGAGTGGTTAATCAGATAGAATTGTTTTAATTTTTTTCCTGTGTTTAGTATGATGCAGTAGTATGTTTTGTTGTGAGTGGAAGAAAATGACGAAAGTTTATAATGTGGAGTAATTAATTTTTAAAAATGAGTTTTTATGGGGTGTTAGGGTTTTAGGAGAATAGTTTTTGGTGAAACGTTATAGAGTTTCACAGGATTCTAATGTAGTGGGGAGGGAGTATGCATTGGGGAAAGAATGTTGACAGTTTTTTCGTATGGGACTGAAAATGGCAGTAGTAATGAACACGTGTATTTTGTTATCGTAGTTTGGAATGAATTGAGTGTTTTTCAGTAGTTACGTGTTGTATGGTAATTATTAATGTATTATGATGATTTATTAATTTTGTTATATATTTTGGAGTCTTTTAAAGTTACTTAGATGATTTATTGTGAATATGTGGCAGCATTTGGCGGCTTTTTGATGTAAAAATTATGGGTTGGGTTGTTTTACCTGTGAGTGGCACTTTTTTTTGCACACCATGAGCAAAATGGTCAGATCACAAGGACCCTGAAGGCTCAGAGAAGGTTGGGGGAGGGAATCCACCGGAACAGCTATGAAGGCCATTCATTGTAACCTTTAACATGCACAGGGTATGGCCCTCCTGCACACGGGGACATGGCTTAACATCAGACGGAAGGTGGCCTTACCAAGCCCATCAGTGTCCCCTGCTGACTGTGGGTAGGTGGGGAGTTTTGCGGAGATGTCTCACCGCTGACCCAGCTGGGACTTGAACCTGGGAACTGTAGATTACAAGCATGGCGCACCACCGACTGAGCCACCTTTGCCTCAAAAATTATGGGTATTGTAGAATTGTCTGTATGGAAAAACATGGCAGTTTTTGATGGAGTCAGGAAGGTAATCAAATAGTTTAGGGGAGGGCTATTTGAGCTATAGGAATTTTTTTTGTATTTGACGAGATTATTTGGTTTTGGGGCTTTTTTATAATTTGGTCGACAGTGCACTGTTTCCGATTTTCATATTTTTCGGTTTGTGTTGCCTGGGAGGACATTATTTAGTTTCTGAGGCTTTTTATAATTTGGTCAGCAGTGCACTATTTCCGATGTCATGTTTTTCGGTTTGTTTTGCCTGGGAGGACATTATTTAGTTTTGGGGCTTTTTTACAATTTGATTGGGTGCAATGTTTCTGATTTTCATATTTTTCAGTTTGTGTTGCTTGGGAGGACATTATTTAGTTTTTGGGCATTTTTTTGTAATTCAGTCAGCGGTGCACTGTTTCGATGTTCATGTTTTTCGGTTTGTGTTGTCTGTGAGAACATTATTTAGTTTTGGGGCTTTTTTATAATTCGGTTGGCGGTGCACTGTTTCTGATTTTTTTGCTTTTTGGTATGTGTTATGACCGATGAGATTTAGTTTTGGGGGCTTTTTATAATGCTGGTCGACAATGTATTGTCGATGGTGTTCTTGGTTTTGAGATTGGTGTTCGATTTCAATAATTCTGATGATTTATTTAGGCTAATTATTGTATTTGTGATGTGACTGGACTGATTAGTTTAGTTTGTAGAAATATATTTGTGGAGTGTGTTAATTATTGGGAAAAGAGGGGGGGGAGATGGTAACAAACTTTGCGTTTGATGTAAACTTGGGTTTTTCGTTACTACGGTAACAAAAAGAAACAATCTTTTTTCTAGAAACTCTTGTTTGGGTTAGGGTCTTGGTGGTTATGGGAATCAACTAAAAGGACCGTTTTGTTACATTGCGTGAAAAAAAAATATGGCAGCTGAGGACCCTGATCTGTACTACTGCCCCTTTTTTTGTCTTCTGAGAATAGGAAGGGTTAATAAATATGCATCATGGTAGTAGATGTGAACAACAGTGTGTTTACCACCAGTTTTAAAATAGGAGGTCCATTCTTTAAATAAGTTGAAATGATGGGGAGAAATGAACTGACAACATTATAGGTAACTAGTTTATCACAGGGAGGCAAGATAATTTTCAAATTGGAGAGGGGGATATAATACTTTATACATATTTTTTCTTCTTGCTTTATTTTAAATCTTTTACTGTCATCTTTGCTTATAAAAGATGTACACTCATGCTCAATGAATTATGACCACCACCTTCCATGTTATGCCAGTGGAAGCCAACTTCAAAACTCTATAATTTCTAAACAAAAAACGTTTTGTGGCTGAGGAGTGGTCAACTTCACAGGGTCCTGGTGCTGACCATCTATACCTACTAGACTGGACTTGTTTATGGATTTGAGCTTGATTATGGATCCTGGACTTGCTGCACTGGTGGGCCTCTGTTGAGGGAGAGTCTGCTGCTGTGTTTTCTGTTTGCTTCTGGGTTGCCAGCTCTAAGTGAACAGAGGCATGGGATATTTATATCAGCTGGTGGATAATCCTAATCAGAGGCCATCACAGGTACCTGAACCTTACTTAGCTAGTTGGGCATTGTCAAGCCTAAACTGGAGTAATGTGTCTCAGGCAGGCCATATGGCTCTTGAAAAAGTCCACTTGGAAAGGTGGTGCCTGAAGTTCCTACCAGCATCGGTGACTTCAGCCTTTAGCGGAGGAGGAACAGGTCTTTGCCCCATGCCTGCGATCAGGGGGCTGTTTGATATTGTTGGCCCTACCAATCTCAATAAACCTAATTTCTTTAAAAATCCTACTAATCATTTTCTCTCTGCAGGAACGTGGAACATGAGGACATTACATAGAGATTATTCTCTTGATGTCCTCATGCAGGAATTCCAGCGCTATAACCTAGATATTCTAGGCTTGCAAGAGACCAGATGGACAGGTAAAGGTGAGATACTTAAAAATAACTTTAAATTTCTCTTTACAGGGAGGGAGGATGGAAAGCATCACCAAGGCGTGGGTCTGCTGCTCAGCAGACATGCTAGTGATGCTCTTCTAGGATATGAGTGCATTAATGAAAGGTTTCTTACAGCAAAATTTCAGACAAGCATTAAAGACTTGAATGTTATCTGCTGTTATGCCCCCACTGAGGATTCTGATGAGGATGAGAAGGATAGGTTTTACGGACAACTTCAGGATATTTTGAATTCTGTCAAGAAAGGAGATATTACCCTTGTTCTAGGTGACTTCAATGCCAAAGTTGGTACTGACTCTGACCTTTGGGGAGGAGTAATAGGCCCTTTTGGTATTGGTAGCTGCAATGGCAATGGCAACGTCTCCTACAGGTAAGTAAACTCAATGGTTTCAGAATAACTAACACATATTACAAACACCGCGACATACATAAATACACATGGGTTTCACCTGATGGGCTGCATAGGAATATGATTGATTATATATTAATTAACAGCAAATGGGCTAGTTCTGTTAGAAATACCAGGGCATATAGGGGAGCTGAAATTGGATCTGACCATTATCTTGTTAAAAGTGTGTTGCAACTTAAACTTAAAAAGTGTTGTGCTAGGGTTAAAAAATTTACCTTTAATACTGAAGCTCTGAAAGACCCAGTAATAGCTAAAGCTTACCATGATAGGTTAGTTAGTCATTATGACAGTCATGGTTTGCTTAATACTGAAGTTGAGGAAGAATGGGGCCATTTTAAAGGCTTTTTTAGAAACTAACAGTACTCTTTTAGGGAAAAAGGAGCAGAGGAGACAGAATTATTTGTGACAAGGCACTTGAGCTTATTTCAGAAAGAAGGAACTGCAGGAATGTCCTTAATCAGTACTCTACTAGTCCTAACAGAAAGCATTACAAAGAACTTAATAAACGTGTAAAGGATCAGTTAGCTACTGATAAGAATCTTTGGCTTGATGGCCTTGCTGACAAAGCTGAGGAAGCAGTTAGACAGCACAACAGCAGAGAGCTGTACCAGATAGTTAATGTTTTGTGTGGTAGAAAACGAACAGATATACAGGGATTGAAGGATAAACAAGTTAAGGTTATAGAAGGTGAGGATTCTGTTATGGCTAGGTGGGCTGAGCATATCAGTGATGTTCTAAACAATGTGGTTAATTCTACTCCCATTGTTTGCAATGATGATAGATGCATTGTTGGCTTTAATGTTGGCCCTATAACACAATCTGAAGTTAGTTTGGCTATTTCTAAACTTAAACTTCATAAATCCCCAGGGGTGGATGAAATTACTACGGAAATGCTTAGAGCTGGGAATGTTTCAGTTACCACTTGGATGACTGAAATTTTGAATAACTTTAATGATAAAGGCATGGTTCCTAAAGATTTTACCAGAGCTATTATTATCCCTATTTTCAAAAAAGGTGATCGCAGTTCTTGTGATAACTATAGGGGTATCAGCCTACTCTCTGTTCCAGGTAAAGTTCTTTCGATGATTGTGCTTAATAGAATTAAGAATCTGGTTGACAGGCAATTGCGTGATGAGCAATGTGGATTCAGAAGTGGTAGGGGATGTGTGGATCAGATATTTTCACTTAGGCAGATTCTTGAGAAATGTTTAGAGTTTCAGAAACCTTTGGTTGCTAGCTTTGTTGATTTCAAAAAGGCTTTCAACTCTGTTGATCGTCATAATTTGTGGTTGATTGTGAGATCATATGGTATACCTGACAAGTTAGTTAACATAATGAAAGCTCTCTATAATAACACTGAGTCAAGTGTGAGAGTTGGTAAGTCTTGTAGCAATTGGTTTAGCATTACTTCTGGTGTTCGACAAGGGTGCATTTTGTCTCCTTTTCTCTTTAGCTTGGTTATTGATTATGTTATGTGAAATTCACTTCAAGGGAAAGATTTTGGCCTTAAATGGGCTGGAGATACGAAAATTTCTGATTTAGATTATGCTGATGATTTAGCCCTTTTGGCAAATGATGTTGATGAGATGAACTCTTTCATTTGAGCTGTTGATGAGACTGGTAGTAGAGTAGGTTTGGTTATAAACAGAGAGAAAACTAAAGTGATGAAAATTGGTCAGGCAGGCTGTGATTCAGTTAATCTGAATGGTTGCAGTCTTGAGCAGGTGTCACAGTTTAATTACCTTAGGAGCTACGTAACAGATACTGGTGATGTGCGGCATGAGATTAACAGACGAATAGGTATTGCTGCCAGGACTTTTAAGAATCTATGGAGATTGTGGAGAAATAGGCGTATACACCTAAAGACTAAAATTAGACTGTATAATAGTTTGGTTCTTTCTAGGGTTAGTTATGGTAGTGAAACCTGGACACTTTGTAAACAAGATAACAGGAAACTAGATGCCTTTGATTCCAGATGCTTGCGCAGTATCTTGGGTATTAGGTGGTTTAACTTTGTAACTAATGATGAGGTTAGGCAAAGGAGTCTGCAACCTCCTTTAAGCAGCATATTGTGCAGAGAGAGACTCTGCTGGTTTGGCCATGTTGCCTGTATGGATAATTATAGATTGGCGAATAGGGTTATGAACAGTGTGCCTAGAGGTTTCAGAAGGAGGGGGAGACCTAGGATGCGGTGGGCAGACAATGTCAAACAGGACCTTGTTAGAATTGGTGTACAGTGGCCGGATGCAGCAGATGTAGCTCAGGACAGATATGCTTGGAGAATTAAACTGCGCGGTCTGGTTGGACCTCCGTGGCCCATGGCTGATTGAGGATGATGATGATGACAGAATGGGACTGAAGATAATGATGATCTTAATCAAATCTATCTAAATCTCAATTTTCAACAATATTCCCTAATTTTAAAGAGTTATGGAAGTTTGAATATTTAACAACAGCAATGCCTAGTTAGAATTTAACTCCGAAGTTAATTATAATTTGAATAAGAAGTATTATTTCACACCATTTAATACAACAGATGTATATCTGAACAGTCAATGTAAATAATTTTTTGATATTTTTCAATTTTCCTAAGACTTGCATTGTTGTTATTAAATATTCAAAGTCCTTAAGAACAAGCGAACATTATTGAAAAAAAAATGAGATTAAGATAAATATGATTGAGTCATTTATCTTCCATTACATTTTCTCATAAAATGCTTAGTTTGGAGGTTATAGTTTCAAAGTTAGCTTCCACTGACATAACATAGAGGGAAGTGGTCATAATTCAGCGAGCACAGAGTGTATGTTCTCTCAGTGTGTCATGGTGAGACTTCCCTGTGATAAACATGAAGCAATTCCTGACTATTTAAGTCTGTGTCATAAACAAAGTTCCTTTTCTTACTAGCAACAAAATATTTTGGAAAAAATATTTACACATTCTGCAATAGTGCAACAAAAATTGTTACAGGAATTTACTTCACTTGGAATGAATGCCTTTGCTGTCACATTCTACCATCACTAATGAGCATACGGCTGATTGTAGCAGTTTACTTATAAATAAAATGCTTTATACAAAATTAAAATACTTTAACAAGTATTTACAAAAAATGTTGATACAGCAGCCAGGAAAATATAAAATTATTCAGTCAAATTGAAAATTGGTGCCAAACATTTGGTATTAAAAATTTTAGGATATTAGTGCAAATCTTTTGTACCATGGACTGGGTGAGATTATCCATTTTGAATTTAGTATCCTGTGTCTTAACTATATATATATATACAAATTCATTAAAAATTATTTTATAGCTTTCCTAAAATTTTGTTTAAATATAACAAGATTAATAAGCCAGTGATTAAAGTATCAAAGTGTAAAAATAAACTACTGAACATTTCTAAAAAATAATTCAAATAAGAAGCACACCCTCACCTAGTGTTCCAATGTATGGGAATAGAGGGTTTAACAGACCTAAACTTTCCCAATTAAACACAGATTTAACTAACTTAGTGTTCCGATTTTCTAGCTTTGAAAAGTTATAATTCTACTTGCATTACAATTGAATATTAAAGAATCCAAATTTACAATTTTAAAAAGCTGGTAACCATAACCTGAGTTCCAAAAATTGCTCCTGATTTAGCTTTTCTTATGAGCTGGCAACCCTAAATAGTCTGCATCTTGCTATTATCCAAGTACTCATGCTTAAATTTTAGTTTTTTAATTAGTAAAATTTCTATCTTAAAATCATAACTGATGTCTTTTTAAACTCTCAATTTTAAAAGCTAGTATTTTTTTATAATTATTTACAAAGTTCCTTTATTCTCAAATTCATCAAGTTTTAATAATATTGTATACTGTTTGTATATATGTATATATATGTATATACTGTTTTATATTACAATATATTTTTATTTTAGATTCTTCACCTGAAGCGCAATTCATATCTCGCACATTGATGAAACTATCAAAGCAACAATTATTCCTGATATTCAAAACCTTACAAGCAATAATGTTCCTAATATAGCTTAAATGAGTATAAAAGCATAGCCATCAAAAGCTAATTCTTGCATCAGAATCTAAATAACATTAGTATAAACTATCTCTTAGAAAACATTAAAAACTAATTTCATATAAAAACTTTGTAAAACTTATGGAAGCTCTATTCTATGGTGTGTTCATTTAATATTTTTTGTTTTCTTCAATAACATATAGCTGCATCTTGCATATACTGTTTTCTACAGTCTTTAAGGGTATTATCAAACTGTCCCCTGTTGCCAATTCACATTCATCCGATTCAATCCATGGGAAATTCTGTAAATCTGGATCATCACTGATGCTCATACTAACTGAAGTTGTTTCTTTAGTATGTATTTGAATAGAAAACTTGCATTCTTGAGGATTAGGTTGTAGCAATCCATTAGAAATGCCAATCTTAAGACAAAAACCTCTAAATGCTTGCTCAATATCCAACAAAAAAGAAGTTTCATTACTTAAATTTTCTTTGGCTGGAAGTTGAATATTAAACACAAATTGTTCTAAAGGCCTGTCATTAATATCCGATATAGCTACTACTACCTTTTGCACTTCATTCCGCAGCAGAAGTTTATGTATTGTTGTTATGCACTTTTCAATGTAACTGCTAACTTCTGGATGGATCGCTTTCCATACAGGTATGCTGTATTTTTTTCTCTTTTCAAATATGGCTCGAGGATATACATTTCGCACATACAGTATGTTATGTAAGGCAACTTCAAGAAATTCACTAAGAACACTCGATATTAAACTAAAATTAGCCATGAAAGAATTGTTTCCACGTAAATGTTCAGAAGTTAATCTTAAGATCTAACAATCTTCAATTTATAATATCAACAACCTTTAATCCACGGATACATAACCATATTTAATCTGAGGCAAATTCGGTTTAGAAGTCAATTGCTCATGGCATTGTACGGCGGTTATGGTTTACTGCTTTGAATTTTAGAATACATTATAACTAACAGTTTAAACCTAAACTTTCCTATATCTTTTTTCCCCCTCCCTTTATACGGTATATTAAATTTGACCTACATACCAAGGTAAATTATACGACACTATTCCTTCTGATGACATCTTCACGAAGTTCAGATTTTAAGCAGCCTCGGCGGGAAAACAGCGCCACCTAAGAAAACGTTGTCAATAGGGATTTCAGTGGTTACAGTTACGGTACTATAAATATATAGCTAGTTGTCATTAAAGTTATATATATGAACCACAGATTAGTAATAGAAGTATCCGGACGTGACATCATAACTCCGAAGCTGACGAGTCAAGGCGAAAGTCGCGTGATACGGGTCTAGAAAGCTTTCAACAGTAATTGAGGGGCTTTGTACGGATTACATTTACATTAAAACGTAGCTTTAGAATTATACTAAGACAGAAAATGGTTCTTACGAGTTCTGCGTATAATGCAGTGAACAATTCCAAAAAGGAACAGGAATATCGTTTCACAACTAAATGCTTTAATTTAAATTGTTTCTCTTTATCAGCAACCAATGATGTGGTATGCAATTCAGAGGTATAGACAACGATAAATACTTCTAATGCACATAACGATGCAGGTTTCTTTTAGGTGAGAAATACTCCTGTTTTCTGAAAATTGGAAAATTTGCTGCATTGAATGTTATACAGTCAGTTTTTCATGATTTGCAAAAATGTTTTCTCTCTCTTTAATAACCCTTCTCTTCCAAAGAAAAGGGTACATGTATGTGAAATTGATTTGTTGGAGAATAATTTGTTATTTGTAGCATTTTTTCATAAAAGCTCAAGTTAGGAGTAATAGAGCTTAAACATTTCTCATTGATATAGCATACAAATTCCTAATAAGTTGGATTGGAGATGCTATATTTATACTAATAATGTTTTTTCATGAATTTATTATCCAATTATCTTGCATAGGAAAGAATATGCTGTATGTGTCATTATATCATATCACATTTCTAAGAAAATATAGAGTATATTTTTGCACTTTATTTTACATTAAATAAAGTTTTTTCTTGTGTCTAATAACTCTTCCTATACAGGACAGCTCTCACTGTAATGTTTATATTTTATTTTTTTGTCACATTTAGTAATCTTTGATTTAGCATTGTGGCATTATTGATAAAATGACAGATGATTTGAAACGTAATGTTTTAAATCTCCACAAAAATTTCCTGGTCTGCCCTCGGTCAGTAAGGGCACACCAATGGGCTTGGAATGGAAAGGAAACCATCCATTGGATGGGATGTTAAGCCTTGGCCATGAGTGTGGGAGAGCCATAACTTTTTCACGTTAAGGAACACATGGATGGCCTTGATGAAATGCTACCATCTGTATCCTAACAACTGTCCAGTGGGTCACCTCCCTCAATTTCTGAGCCCTTGGGTCCTTGTGACCTGGCCATTTAGCTCATTGTGTTTAATAAAAGTACTCAGAGGCAAAACAACCCAAAATTTCAATGTCATAATAGCTGTGACTTTTTTACCATACTCTTTCTAAATCTCAGTATTTCTATATCTTTCTGTATATATCTCTGTATCTCTATTCTCAGTATCTCTCTTAAAGGAAAATGCATATATATGTGTGATTGATTTCTTTTTTAATGTTTAATTTATAGGGAAATATAAAAGAGATTTTGATTTCTTATATGTAGCATTTTTCAATAAAAAAGCTTAAATTATATAGATTCAAAGTTTCCAATTGATATAACATGCACCGAAAATAAGACCAGGTCTTATATTAATTTTTGCTCCAAAAGACGCATTAGGGCTTATTTTCAGAGGATGTCTTATTTTTGCATGTACAACAATCAACATTTATTCAAATACAGTCATGTCATCTTCTTCTGGAACATCATTATAACTCTTAAAACTCCGAATTCCGGCCTGAATTTCTTGCGACTTCCATTTCCTGTAGAACCATTGGCCCCAATCTCTCATGTCCAGCAATAGATTATAATTAAGTATTTACAAATGCTTAATTATAATTTATATTATCATTTACTTTTAGTATTAATGTCAATAATATTATTTATTTATATTTAATTATATATTAATATTATTATTTTATAATTCAATACGTCCGTCGTGTGTTGCAACGGACGTACTAAATGCGTGTACTAAATGCGTCCGTCTAGCTGACGATCTTAACTGGGGCTTATTTTTAGGGTAGGGCTTATATTACGAGCATCCTGAAAAATCACGCTAGGGCTTATTTTCCGTTTAAGTCTTATTTTCGGGGGAAATACGGTATTATCTTATATAAGAAAATATATATATATATTTGTTGTCATTGATTTAATATCACATTTGTAAGAAAATATATATTACATTGGCATTGGACAGAAAAATATAAACAGTTTTTTGTTATCTTAGTCGAAAATCACATTTTGAGCTCAATAATTTCCACAATATAATTTTAAATGAAAAATAAAAGTAATGATATAGAAGCCATCAAAATGTTTCTAATTCTCAATTTTAATCAATATTTTTCAGTATTCAGGGAGGTAAATGCTGGAATATTTAAAAGCCTAAAAAAAAATCCCAAAATTTAAGTAAGACATTAAAACAAGCTAAGAGATCAGCACAGGGTGCAATGCATTCTGTACTAGAGTCAACTATGATCAATTAATCTGTTTTAATACCACCGTCCATCACATGACACATTAAGCCGTGGTCGTGTCTATGGGAGAGTCATACTATGTCCACATTAAAGAACATGCTTGATGGCAGGCTAACAGCTGCCCAGTGGGTCCCCTTCCCCCAACTCTGTTGGGATCCTTGTAGCATGGTCATTTAGCCCATTACTTAGAGATAAAACAACCCAACACTATTTTAGTTAATTTTGAGGTTAATTTTTTGTAGCTTATTAAATTTCCCGTGTTTATTACTCTTTGAAAAACAGATATTGTTTAAAATTGAAATTTAGATATAGTTGATTGAAATCTTTAATTTTTCTTTACATTTTTTCATTAAAAGTCAAATGAAGAAGTTATGGAGCTCTGATTGTGATTTTTCTTATTATATAACATGGATCTGTTTCCATCATTTTTTTTGTCCATTACCTGTGTTTCTGTGCATTGGATATTTTTTTTTTGAGTAAGACACAAGTTGCTGTTAATTGTGAGTGACATTTCATTCCTATTTTAATTATAAAAAATTAAAGTATTTAAAAAAAATTAAAATGCATTTGTTTTAAATGAAATGATTCAGATTACTGAGATTTTAATTTCTCTAATAACTTCATAATACGTATTAACCCGTAACTGCTGCTATACGGTCAATTTGACCATAGCACTATTTAAAATTTAAAAAAAGGGGTTAACTTTATAATTGCGAATGCGCCAATGTATTTTCTCACATTCTGACTGTCAGTCGACTGGTAGACGCTCTGTTGTGTAGTCGTGCTACTTATCAAGACATCTAATATTTTAGTTTCCTACCGGTCAATTTGGGCGGAAGCAGTAAGTACGTTATGTGTAGATTGACGATTAAACAGGAAGAAATGTCGCTCTGAGTCAGGCTGTAATTCAAAGAAAGCGCAAAGCCTATTCGATGATCTCAACGCTAGAAAAGATAGGCAGCTAAAGATGCTGAATTCGGAGCAAGTATATGGTGGTTTGATCGCTTTAAGAAAAGGGCAAACCTGCACAACATTAAAGTGCGAGGAGAGGCTGCAAGTGTGACGCAGTAGCTGCAGAAACATTTCCACCTGAATTGGGAAAAATTATGGATGAGGTGATTACAGCACAGATTAAATTTTTAATGTGAACGAAACGGGCCTATTCTGAAAGAAAATGCCTTCCAGAACGTTCATTTCCAAAGAAGAAAAGTCTTTGCATGGCTTCAAGGCGTCAAAAGATCGACTTACTCTGCTGTTGCAAGCAAATGCATCAGGGACCTTAAAGTTAAAGCCTAAGTTGATTGACCGTGCAGAAAATACAAGGGTACTTAAAAATTACAACAAAAGCAGGCTTCTTGTACTTTGGAAGTCGAACGCTAAGGCATGGGTTACTGCAGCCTATTCTGAAGAGTGTTATACATACCACTTCATTCCTGCTGTTGAAGGGTTTTGTAGGCAGTAAAATATTGAGTTTAAAATTTTGCTCATCGTCGATAATGCTCCTGGCCATCCAAGAACTTTAGATGAGGTTAAACCTAATGTGAAAGTAATTTTCCTACCTCCGAACACCACAGCTCCACTGCAGCAGATGGATCAGTTGTGTAATAATAGCTGCATTTAAAGCTTACTATTTACGAAGAACGTTCATAAAGTTAATTGCAGCCATCGACAATGAAGAAGGACCTGGACAAGAGTGATTTAAAATTTTTGCAAAGGCTTCACCATCTTGGATGGTGTTAAAATTATAAGAGATGCATGTCAGGATGTTAAAACAACCACTCTCCAAGGAGCCTGGAAGAAGTTGTGTCCGTAATTATTGGATAACTTTGAAGGATTCGAAGACCCTATTCCTGAAGTCACGAATAGCATAGTAAGCATGGCAAGGCAACTGGAGTTGTGAGTGAACCATGAGGATGTAGCTGAGTTACTGGATAGCCATTTCAGCCTCTTAGCAACGAAGACCTGCTACAGGGGCGGTCATAAAAGGGGGGAGGCATGGGGGCCATGGCCCCCTCCAAGAAACGGGAGAGGTTTCTTTAAACTTCACTTTTATATATATATATTAATATCTATTGCTTTTTATATTTTCCTCTTCATAAAACAGATGTTGTTTGTAAGATAAAACTGAGAACTTCCTATGCCTTTTTGTATATTCCGTTTCAGTGCACATGTTAAGTTTTCTTTCGATTAAAAACAATCCAGCCCAAGAGTTTTCCTTGGAGTAGCATTCAGAAGTCACCCTCTTAGCAATTAAAGCTAGGGGATACGGAGACATGATAGTCATATCTGCAAAAAAGCCATAAAAGAACTGCAAAGGAGGAAAAAACATCAATAAAATGGGAGAAGCCATAAACACTGCAGAAGAACAAATAAGTCAGTGCCAGTAAGTTGGAAATGTGGGAAGAGAGCTGTCAGCTTACACGGATATAAAATTTAGATGTGTTATTACTCTGCAATCGTTTAAACATGCGAAAAAGTGTGAGGGACGGGGTGTGTGATTGGTTAGTAGATTGTTTTATGACAGGATGCCAATCACGACGTTGTTTGATGGACATTGATTGTTACCCACAGGGGCGTAGCGAAGGACTTATGGTTGGTGGGGGGGGGGGGGGGTAAAAATCAAAAAATTTCCAACTCGAAAATCAAATTTTGCCAACTGAGCAAAAGCAAATAATGTCTCTGTCACGTTTTACCTAGATTTTCGCTCCGTGGGTGGTGGGAGGTTCAGTCAATTTCACTTCCAATTTTGACAAGTAGCCATAGTTTCACAGAAATAATCCTAATATTTACATCTCGTATGGCTCCTGTCAGACCTCTGTGGCAAGCAGCTGCTTGAGGGGGTATTTATTTATTTATGATTTGTAGCATGTCAGTGTGAATGTTCCCTTGATTTGGACAACTCCCCTTAATTTCACAAAACCAATCCCAATCTTTACATCTCTCCTAAATTTACCAAGTCACTTCAAAATTTTCAAACTCCCCAAGATTTTGTCAAGTTTTCTCGATTTTGTCAACTCTCCTAATTTCACAAACTCAATCCGAATTATCACAACTCGCCCGTATTTTCCAAGTGGATTCGTATTTTGCCAACTGCCCTACATTTTGTTCACGATTGTCCAATACTCCTTAATTTCACAAAACAAATCCTAATTTTCACAAAATCGCCTATAATTTACCAAGTGGATTCGAATTTTGCCAACTACCCTAGATTTTGCCAAGAGTTCTCGGTTTTCCCAACTCTCCTTAATTTCACAAAACCAATCCCAATTTTTACAACTCACCTATACTTTGCCAAGTGGTTTCCAATTTTGCCAACTTCCCTAGATTTTGTCAAGTTTTCTCGATTTTGTCAACTCTCCTTAATTTCACAAAAACAATCCCAATTTTCACAACTTACCCATATTTTTCCAAGTGGATTCAAATTTTGCGAACTGCCCTAGATTTTGCCAACTCGCCACAATTTTACAGAAAAAATCCCAATTTTTATATCTTACCTGATTTCTGAAAAGTCACTCTGAATTTTGCCAACTCCCTCAAGTTTTGCCAACTCTCCTAAACATTGCGAAGTTGCCTCGATTTTGACAACACGCCATAATTTTACAGAAAAAAGATTGCAATTTTTACATCTCACCTGAATTTTGACAACTCCCCCCAATTTTCTCAAGTCACTCCGAATTTTTCCAACTCTCCACGATTTCGCCAAGTCATTCCGAATTTTGCAAACTGCCCCCAGATTTTGCCAACTTCCTAAGTTTTGCCAACTCTCCTAGATTTTGCCAACTCGCCATAATGTTATAGAAAAAAATCCCCATTTTTTCATCTCACCATGAATTTTGCCAACTCTTCACAATTTTGCCAAGTCACTACGAATTTTGCCAACTGCCCCTAGATTTTGCCAACTCGCCATAATTTTACAGAAAAAAAATTACAATTTTTATATCTCACCTGAATTTTGCCAACTTTCCACGATTTTTCCAACTCCCTAAGTTTTGCCAACTCGCCATTATTTTACAGAAAAAAATTTCAATTTTTACATCTCACCTGAATTTTGCCAACTCACCACGATTTTGCCAAGTCACTCCGAATTTTGTCAACTCTCCAAGATTTTACCAAGTCACTCCAAATTTTGCCAACTCTCCAAGATTTTGCCAAGTTGTCCCGATTTTGCCAACTCCTCAAGATTTTGTCAAGTTGTCCCGATTTTCCCAACTCACCTGTATTTTACTAAGTGGCTTCGAATTTTACCAACTGCTCTAAATTTTGCGGTCTCTCCATTTTTCAAACTGTTGCCAAGTTGCCAATTTGCCAAGTTGCCTCGATTTTGACAACTCCCCTTAATTTACAAAAAAGATTACAAATTTTCTCAACTCACCTAGATTTTACGAAGTTGCTTCGAATTTTGCCAACTCCGAGTTATTTTGGGGGGAGCCTCAACCCCCCCCCCCGTAGCTAGCCCCTGGTTACAACACGAAGGTGTTTACAGCAGACTCTCCCTTTCTCTTCTCGGTGACTCTCACTCACTACTGTACAATAGAAGTAAATATCACTAAAACTGTTTAATGTTACAGATGGTGTAAATTATGCAGTGAGACACTCGCTTTGGTGTTCTGTGCAATAAATGGCTCTGGCCAAATGAGCAGTTGTAAAAGAGATGGGCAAAGTGGAAATCAGGATGGGAAGTTCCTTCATATAGCACTTCCGATTTCGGAAAGTTACAGCTACAGTATTAGTTTTCCCGTAGGAATATTCGATCTTAAAGAAATCCTTTCCTAATCGAAAGAAAAAAAATGGCGTTAGACTGGCTAGGCTTCTATACATATTATATTCACAGGGAATATTTCGTATTTTGGATAATAATGAAGTAGCTAAGAAACTTATTTGTGCATTGATTCTAGAGTAGCAAATTTGAGAGGATTGAATCTGATTGCCTGTATAGCCTGCTTTTCTGGATCCGCAAAATTCAAGGATCACAACTTGGGAACCTGATTATTTCTTCATCGTATAATTATTGAACGTTGACTACCGAGAATTCCAATCTGCGGCAGTATTTCAAAGGCTGATTATCTGCGGACTTTGCTAGTTTTTTTTTGCGTGCTGTGGTCTTGGTGTGTGATTGGAGTGAGGACTTTCCATTATTTGTGGCTTAGAACTTTACAAAACTATGCATCCAATACTTTAAAGGATGTATGTGCTTATGGAAAATGTTTGAATCAATTTCCAGTTTTAAGATACCATAAGAAGCTGATCAACAAATTTCGTTTTTGAGATAAGTGCTAAATTTTTGATTATTCTAATTAACTTATTATTTGAATTAGTGAATAATTAATATAATTGGTAAATGGTCAAGGAATGAACAATTGTTTCTAGGTCACCTGGATCTGCATAAGTGTTATTAGTTACTTACGATCTTAGTGGAAAAAATATTAGTGTGACGTATTAACTTTAATAATATATTTTCATTATAAGTGACTGAGATAAGTGTTAATATGAAAATATTTCTTTCTGGGTGTCATATTTTGCTTATTAACATGAATGGGATTCATATTTGTCTGTCCCAGTATTAATAACAAAATTATCCTAACCCATAATTTGAGCTTATTGTAAATGCTTTTTTTAATATTATATTTTTGGTTAGGAAAATAAAGCCAGAAAAGAGAATAATTTAACACCCCAATACTTATAAGTAGTGAGAAGAATGAAAGTTCTGGCACAATGTTAAAGTATGGGGAAACCCATGTTAACCTATGGGAGAGGTTTTGGGGGATGAGGGATTAAACTAATTTTCAGAAAGTGATGCGTGTGAAAGAGATAAAATAATGGGTTTTGTTGAGAAAATGTAGTTATCATACACTTCACTGGATTATTGGGCTGTTGGGTTGTAAAAGCCAGGTAAATTGGAGAAGACAAAGCCACACAGTTTTGGGAAATTAGTTTGAAAAATATGGCAATTCAAAATCAACAGGTAAAATGACGTTTTTGGGGACTGGGAGAGAAAAATATGATGAAAAGATAGACTTTGAAGTGATATCTGTGAATGTATGAATTTTCTTTGCTCTAGTAAAGATGAGAGGGTATGAGATGAATCCAATTTCGAAAAAAATTGCAAGTAATGAAATTACGGTGAAATCGTGAAACAGCCAGGATAAAAATTGCAAATTTAAGCATAACAGGTCAAATGCCTCTCAGAATTGTTTAAGGCGCTAATTGTGTGTTTTTGCTGTATTGAACATTTGAAGTGATGTGGGTTAGAAAAAATTGGGGGAAGTTTCTGGAGATGAGATTTGTATTTATTTTAAAAATGATGAAGAGCATTGGGTTAAGTGAAATGGAGAGTGAAATATGGGTATGAATGATGGTATATGTGTGAGATATAAAAAAAATTTAAAGATTGAAATTGAAGTGAAAAGTGATGTAGGTTAGAATAATTTTGAAAATGTATGAAGTTTGTGTATAGAAAGAAGAGTTTTTTTATGTTATTGTGTGTAATTCAAACTAAATATAAATCAGTCTCGACCCCCTCTAAAGAACAACGGGGTCGAGACTTAGTTTCATTTATTTAAGTTCAATTGATTCATGTCATTATTTTAAAGTTCACTGCACCTCAGCATTAAAGTAAAGCTTTGAAAATACTGGTCTGGGAACATACAATTTTTTTTAAACATGGAAATTGATGTAGATTTCGAAATGATTGTATTTAAAATAGTTTTTATTTAACAAACAATTAAAAGTTTTTCCTCTAGTAGTCGCAAAGTTGCTTTTCTTTCTGAGACAATTACGCAATATCCGTGATATAATTCATTTGGCGCCCTATTTAATTTAAATCGCATTTCGATGTCAACAGTTGCTGATAATTCATATAGACGTGATTCGTATTTGCTGACATCGAAGTGAAATATCGGATACAGTTTCATAAAATCTTGATAATTGACTTGTGTTCCCGAGTCGATATCCATATTTTTTGCAGCTAAAAAGCTGTTATAAACTTACGCATAGTCTAGAGTGTGGGGTTCAAAGTTGCACTCGAATTCTTGTTTGGGAAACTGTTTGCTATTCACTCTGATCTGAATCCGTTCTAGTAAGATATGATCAAACATCATATTGTTTCTGATTTGACTATTTAATCGGTTAGATTTTTGTAAGACAACATAAAGATGGACGTGTTTATTTTGAGTTGTAGTAACCCGCTAACTGACATGAGAGTCAATTCTAGAATCAGATTTCTACAGTTTGCATGATTCCCAAAAGATTCATGTGGATTGCCGCTTGTTAACTGAGATTCTAGTTTTGCAAGTACTTGTAGTGATGGTTTCACTTTTGGAATAAACCAAGATACGTGAGATATTTCAAATTTATACAACATAGCCCCAACTCTCTGAATAATGTCTTTGTCGTCATTATTTTCTAGTTTTATGGTATTATATCATCATTCATATTTATTTTTGCATTTTGCAATATTATTGTGATCCAAAGAAGTTTTTCCTCCAATAAAAAAAACTGTTCCAGATATTCTTATATTTTCAATACTTATTAAAAAGTTCCAACAGTTGTTCCAGTGGGTCCCCTCCCCCAACCTTCTCTGAGCCTACAGGGTCCATGTGACCTGGCCATTTAGCCCATGATGTGCAAAAAAAGTGCCGCTCAGAGGTAACTGCAACCCAACCACTTTTTTTAAAAAAGGAAAAAGTGTATTTTTGGTCATCATTGCCAAGGCGACAGTACCTCTTAAGTGGTTATTGATAATATAGGTATCCGAGTAGAATAGAACTTCGATTAATTGGCCTGTATATGACTCGAACAAGTCAGAATATCTGACATTTGAGAGAAAAGATGAATAATTAAGAATGGATGGCAAAAAAATGAAAATACAGTTTATTTATTAAAAATAATGAAAACAGAAGGGTCTAAGTTTAACTACCACAACTAGAAAGAACCAAACTAATTTTAGTCTTTAGGTGTATACGCCAATTTCTTAACATTCACCATAGATTCTTAAAAATCCCGGCAGAAATCCCTATCCGTCTGTTAATCTCATGCCACACATCACCAGTATCTGTTACGTAGCTCCCAAGATAATTAAACTGAGACACCTGCTCAAGATTGCAACCATTCAGATTAACTGAATCACAGCCTGCCTGACCAATTTTCATCACTTTAGTTTTCTCTCTGTTTATAACCAAACCTACTCTACTACCAGTCTCATCAACAGCTCGAATGAAAGAGTTCATCTCATCAACATCATTTGCCAAAAGGGCTAAATCATCAGCATAATCTAAATCAGAAATTTTCGTATCTCCAGTCCATTTAAGGCCAAAATCTTTCCCTTGAAGTGAATTTCGTATAACATAATCAATAACCAAGCTAAAGAGGAAAGGAGACAAAATGTACCCTTGTCGAACACCAGAAGTAATGCTAAACCAATTGCTACAAGCCTTACCAACTCTCACACACGACTCAGTGTTATCATAGAGAGCTTTCATTATGCTAACTAACTTGTCTGGTACACCATATGATCTCACAATCAACCACAAATTATGACGATCAACAGAGTCAAAAGCCTTTTTGAAATCAACAAAGCTAGCAACCAAAGGTTTCTGAAACTCCAAACATTTCTCAAGAATCTGCCTAAGTGAAAATATCTGATCTACACATCTCCTACCACTTCTGAATCCACATTGCTCATCACGCAATTGACTGTCAACCAGATTCTTAATTCTATTAAGCACAATCATGGAAAAAACCTTACCTGGAACAGAAAGTAGACTGATACCCTAGAGTTATGACAAAAACTGCGATCACCTTTTTTAAAAATAGGGATAATATTTGTTCTATTCGTAGGGACCATTCCTTTACCATAAAAGATATTCAAAATTTCAGTCATATATGTGGTAACCGAAACATTCCCAGCTGGAAGCATTTCCGTAGTAATTTCATTTACCCCTGGGGATTTATGTACTTTAAGTTTAAAGAGTTGGGTTGGGTTGTTTTACCTCTGAGTGGCGCTTTTTTGCACACCATGGGCTAAATGACCAGGTCACATGGACCCCGAAGGCTCAGAGAAGGTTGGGGGAGGGGACCCAATGGAACAGCTGTTGGGAGACAGATGGTAGCCTCCCGTCAAGGCCATCCAGCGTGTTCTTTAACGTGCACAGGGTATGGCTCTCCCGCACACGGGGCCACGACTTAACGTCCCATCCGACGGGCGGCGTCCTTTCCAAGCCCATCGGTGTCCCCTACTGACCGTGGGCAGGGTGGGGAATTTTGCGCAGATAAATCTCAGCGCTGACCCAGCTGGGACTCGAACCTGGGAATTACAGATTACGAGCCTGGCGCGCTACGGACTGAGCCACCCCCGCCCCAAGTTTAAAGAGAGCCAAAATAACATCAAACTGTGCTAAAGGGTCAACATGAATAACGGGAGTAGAATTAACTGCATTGTTTAGAACATCACTGAAATGCTCAGCCCACCTAGCCATGGCAGAATCCTCACCTTCTATAACCTTACCTTGTTTATTCTTCAATCCTTGTATACATGTCCGTTTTGTACCACACAAAACATTAACTATCTGGTACAGCTCTCTGCTATTGTGCTGTCTAACTGCTTCCTCGGCTTTGTCAGGCAAGCCATCAAACCAAAAATTCTTATCAGCAGCTAACTGATCCTTTACATGTTTATTAAACTCTCTGTAATGCTTTCTATTAGGACTAGTTGGGTATTGATTAAGGACATTCCTGCAATTTTTTCTTTCTGAAATAAACTCAAGGGCTCTTTCACTCAAATAATTCTGCCTCCTCTGCTACATTTTTCCTAAAAAGAGTACTGTTAGTTTCCGAAAAGCCTGTTTAAAATGGTCCCATTCTTCCTCAACTTCAGTGGTAAGCAAACCATGACTGTCATTATGACAGTCATCACTTAGTCATTATGACTAAGATATATGACTATGACATAATTTCCCATGATAGGTTACTTAGTCATTATGACTAAGTAACCTATCATGGGAAGTTTTAGCTATAACTGAGTCTTTCGGAGCTTCAGTATTAAAGGTAAAATTTTTAACTCTAGTACAACACTTTTTAAGTTTAAGTTGCAAGACACTTTTAACAAGGTAATTCTGAGATCCAATTTCAGCTCCCCTACATGACCTGGTATTCCTAACAGAATTAGTCCATTTGCTGTTAATTAATATATAATCAATCATATTCTAATGCAGCTCATCGGGTGAAACCCATGTGTACTTATGTTTGTCACGGTGTTTGTAATAAGTTATTCTCAAACCATTGAGTTTACTTACCTGTAGGAGACGTTGCCCATTGCCATTGCAGCTACCAATACCAACCTCTGCTCAGATTATCCACCAGCTGATAAACATATCCTGTAACTCTGTTCACTTGGGGCTGTCAACCCACAAACAAATAGAAAACACAGCAGAAGATTTTCCCTCCACAGAAGCCCACCAGTGCAGCAAATTCAGAATCCATAATCAAGCTCAGAGCCTTATTTCAGTCCAATCCAGTAGGTTTATATGGTAAGCACCAGGACCCAGTGTGGTTGCAGCATGGTCTACTATAAGTTATTCTCAAACCATTGAGAGACTATTGAGGTTTGGAGCTGAGGAAGCCATTGAGAGACATTTTGCTGTCCATATACAGTCACCAAGGCATTGGACAGCTGTGTCCATGCCTTGGTGACTGTATATGGACAGCATGGTCTACTGGAAAAGAAGGCAATATGTTCCCATTGTGTAGAAGAACAGCTTTCATACTTAATTTCGAGGAATCTATAAATAACCTCCATTCTTCTGAAGTATGTGTCATGCGGAGGGATGTGAATAAGCCGTCAACATCTTTGCAAGAAACAAGCTTACCTATTATGTAAAGAGAAATACCAGATCTTTTTGGTGGCAATGATATGCACTTACTTTCATATTTCTATCAAGGAGATTCTACTGCTGCAGTCTGGATCCTAAGAGTTTTGCCTTCAAATTTGACATCTCTAGATCTCTAACAAGATCATTCACCTCATTCTGTATGTTCTTGTGTTGAATCCGATGTTGTGGGTGTAAAGTAGGGATCTACAGATGCCATTTCCTGTGTTCCTATTTCTTCCTTCTCTTCCTCTCCCTACTTTGAGTCCACGCTGTAATGTTCTGGTGGCTCTTGGAATGGGCAGATTTTCTCCACGTGGCTCTGGGCAGATGCAGACAGTATGTTGTGGTAGTTTATGTCTGCGTTTTCTTTTTAGTAATACCACTTTCCAGCAGAGGTGTCATACAAAAGTAGCAGTCACTCACGTGGTTCGAGGATTTCCACCATACAATGGGAATGGCAAATGGCATCGACCGCCTCTTGCCATTTAGCCAGCTGCGAGGCATGTTGTATAACTATTACACATTATATGCGGAGCCCAGCTCCACTGTTGATCTCCAATCTTACACCTTTTTGATGACAGGCGTTATTTAACGTTCTGTGATGCAAAAGTAACTTCGTCACAAATGTAACAAAAATGATCTGCAATGTTCACACAAGATGTGTTGGGTTGGGTTGTTTTACCTCTGAGCGGCACTTTTTTTCACACCATGGGCTAAATGGCCAGGTCACATGGACCCCGAAGGCTCAGCGAAGGTTGGGGGAGGGGACCCACTGGAACAGCTGTTGGGAGACAGATGGTAGCCTCCCGTCAAGGCCATCCAGCGTGTTCTTTAACGTGCACAGGGTATGGCTCTCCCGCACACGGGGCCACGGCTTAACGTCCCATCCGACGGACGGCAGCCTTTCCAAGCCCATCGGTGTCCCCTACTGACCGTGGGCAGGGCGGGGAATTTTGCGGAGATAAATCTCAACGCTGACCAACCTGGGAACTACAGATTACGAGCCTGGCGCGCTACCGACTGAGCCACCCCCGCCCCAACGCTGCCAGACACACCTCGGAGTCATTATGAGTTTCATTCTGAATTAATATTTGGTCGTTGCGCGTTCATAAACCTTTTACTGTTGCCAAATTTTTCGCGACCCCTACATTCAGTTACGCGACCCCATATGGGGTCGCGACCCATAGTTTAAGAAGCTATGCTCTAGAGGATCTTCAGAAGGAACCGAATCGTAATGGAGAGGCAAAAAACTAATACTGTTAGGGGGGGGGGGGAGAAAAAAAAATAAATACTCCTGGGATTATGTCGTCAGCACGTTTTCTTGTTCCTAGAGGAGGGGAGCGAGGGGGAAAATCCTTTCAGAAGCAGGCAAAATATTTCGAGGAAGGAGAGGGGCGAGGGTGGCTCAATCGGTAGCGCGCCAGGCTCGTAATCTGTAGTTCCCAGGTTCGAGTCCCAGCTGGGTCAGCGTTGAGATTTCTCTCCGCAAAATTCCCCGCCCCCCGCCAGTAGGGGACACCGATGGGCTTGGAAAGGCCGCCGTCCGTCGGATGGGACGTTAAGCCGTGGCCCCGTGTGCGGGAGAACCCTACCCTGTGCACGTTAAAGAACACGCTGGGTGGCCTTGACGGGAGGCTACCATCTGTCTCCCAACAGCTGTTCCAGTGGGTCCCCTCCCCCAACCTTCTCTGAGCCTTCGGGGTCCATGTGACCTGGCCATTTAGCCCATGGTGTGCAAAAAAGTGCCGCTCAGAGGTAAAACAACCCAACCCAACTCAATATGTTGAAAATGTGGGAACAGAGCATTCGGATTTCATGGATTTAAAATTCCAGATGTGTTACAATTATCCCTTGAGAATCATTTAAACATGCGGAGAATGTGGAGAAATGATTTAGTAAATTACACTGGGCAACACACAAAAGGCTTTGAAATGAAAATAGCCAATCTTTACTAATTTCGAGGTGCTGAACACGAAAATGACAATAAAATTTGTCGATTGGCTCTTGTTTAGGAGAGACAGAGATGGTCATGTATAAACGACTCAGTCCGCATTGAGTATATTGGTAACCATTTCGCAATGATGTACTTTCAACTCCAGATTGCAACATATTGCGTTGTATTGCATCAGCCTGCCATACCCACAACCCCCGGAGGTATTGCATAATTGTCTGATACAATGTAGTTGAGTCATGACATCGTGGCTTTACGATTGCGGACAAAAGATGATGCAATCGTTAATAATAATAATCATAATAATATCTTTATTAAGCCTTAGTATGATTATATACATAGATTACCCTGCTAAGCCTTATGGCTTGTCAGCAGGATCTCGTAGGGTGAGCAAGTCTTTTGAGCGACTCTCATTTACTCCTGAGTCATCAGTACAACACAAGTGATCCTTGCAATTTTAATCCATCAGTAGTGATGTCACGTAACTGTGTTAATAGTGCAGATACATTTTGTTACATTTGCAGGGAAATGACGTTTGCAAGCCAGAAAAGGGCTATCACTCCAATAATGAAAGCAGCGTATGAGTTTTATTTTTTATACAAGATCGAGGACCAGGACAAGGCCTGGGCCCCACACATATGCTGCAGTATATGTGCAAGAAATCTTCCGAAGTGGCTGAAAGGCGAAAAAGTGGCAATGCCATTTGCTGTTCCTATGGGTTGGAGGGAGCCAAGCAATCATGCAAATGACTGCTACTTCTGCATGGTTCCATCTCTTTCTGGAGGCATCACAAGGAAAAAGAAATGGACAATAGCGCACCTGAATATACAATCTGCTCTCTGCCCAGTTCCGCACAGCGAAGACCTTCCCATTCCCGAACCTCGAAAAGAATTTTCCATCAATTCAGATGATGAGAAGAGAGGTGAACCGATGTCGGGTTCTCTGCAGCCTTCGGTGTCTAATGATGATCCATACATCTGTCATGGTGCGTCATCTGCACCACACATTCTCACCGAAGAAGAAATGAATGATCTTGTTCGTGATCTGGAGCTGTCCAAGGCTATAGCGGAGTTACTTGGTCAAGACTTAATCAAAGGAATCTTCTCAAGGAAAATGTTCGAGTGACTACGTTTCGAATTCGTCATGAGCAGTTTGCACATTATTTCAGAAAGGAACTGACCTTGTGTTCTGCTCCGATGTAGATGGCCTGGTGAATGCCCTCAGAATCAAACATGACCCTCAAAAAAGGCGACTATTCGTAGACTCCTAGAAATTGAGTCTCAAGGCAGTGTTGCTGCATAATGGAAATCGACTTCCATCCGTTCCGGTCGGACATGCTGTCTACATGAAAGAAACCCACGACAACCTAAGACAGCTGTTGAACTGTCTTCAATACATCAAGTATGGTTGGCATCTCTGTTATGACTTGAAGTTAGTGGCTCTGTTGATGGGTTTTGCAGCTGGGATATACGAATTACTGCTGTTTCTTATGTGAAAGGGACAGCCGAGCAAAGACTTCGCACTATCTGAAGAGAAACTGGCCTCAGAAAAAATCTCTGAAGGTCGGAGAGAAAAATCCTGCCACACAAATCCTGCTACTCTCCCTACACATCAAATTCTGTGTGATGAAAAACTTCGTAAAAGCCATGGACCGTACTGCATCAGCTTTCAAGTACTTGGCTGACAAATTCCCTCGACTCAGCGAAGCGAAAATTAAAGAGGCAATTTTTTGTGGGTCCTCAGATCTGCGAGCTGTTCAGAGACCAGATGTTAGACAATCTGCTTCAGGGTGACGAGAAAAAGGCTTAGGACGCGTTTCGTCTGGTGGCAACTAAATTCCTCGGGAATGTCAGGGCAGACAACTACAAGAAACTGGTTAAGGACATACTGTCTCTGTATCACAAACTTGGCTTCAACATGTCCTTAAAGATCCACTTTCTCCATTCCCACTTAGATTTTTGCCCCGACCACTGCAGCATGGTTAGTGATGAGCACGGTGAATGTTTTCACCAGGACATTGCAACGATGGAGAAAAGATACCAGGGAAACTGGTCCACTTCAATGTTGGCTAACTACTGTTGGACGCTCGCCAGCGATGATCCTGATCTGCTGGAGAAGCGACGGGTAAAGCGACGTCTGAAGTAGAAGGGGTTTTACCGATACATGTCATATCTACGCATTACTCTGTTATATAAGAAACTATTGCGGATTTCTCAGAAATCGTAGCCAATTTTGCATTTTCATTCCCATATTCGTGTTCAGCACCTTGAAATCTTTAAGAAATGACTACTTTTATCTCAGAGGCATGACTTTTACGAAAATTTGTTGCCCATTGTTATTTTATGATAGGATGCAAAGACGATATTGTTTGAGAAACTCTGGTCGTTGCTCGAAGATGTGCACAGCATAATTTCTCATTTGATTGTTGATAGCTGTTCCCTTTAATTTTGAATAACAAGGTGATTTCATTAAATGGATAAAGCTGTTTTTTCTAAGGATTTTGCCAGAACCATTATTATTATTATTTTAAAGAAAGCTGATCGTAATTTTTGTGATAATTATAGGGGCATCATTCCACTTTCTGTTCCAAGTAAAGTATGCATATCCGATGAAATTCAAGTCAACAAATGTTGACAAATTGAAACGATAGTCGAGTGAGTTTTATGGCATGTCGAAAATACATTGGTTTCTATAAATTAGAGAAAATCCCTTTGTTAAGTCAATGGGAAGCTAACGTGAAAGCTATATAACTTCTAAAATAAGTTTCTTTGTTTTGAAAAATGTGAATGCAGATAAAGATCTCAATCAAATAAACCAATACCTTGATTTTCAACAATATTCGTTCAGTATTAATGAGTTATGGAAGTTTGAATATTTAACAACAGCAATGCCAGTTTCAAGAAACTTATACAAAACTGAAGAATAGTGAAATAATTCTTTACACAAAGTTCTAAAATACAAACTTATTTTATTAAATACTTTGATGCAATACTTATTACTAAGTTTTAATTAACTTCTGAAGTCTATTTTTGTGGCTGGCATTGGTATCGCTAAATATTCAAACTTCGATACTTCGTTAAATACTGAACGAATATTGTTGAAAATCGAGATATTGATTTATTTGATTGAGATCTTTATCAGCAATCACATTTTTCAAAACAAAAAAAAACTTATTTTAGAAGTTAGAGAGCTTTGACGTTAGCTTCCCATTGACTTAACATAGGGATTTTCCTTAATTAATGGAAACCAGTGTATAAGCCCCCGCTGAGGATTTTCCTTCCTCGCAGATCTCTCTGGCGAATTACATTGGCAACTCTCGGGCTTCTGTAGCAAGTAGACTGCAGGCAAAGTAATTTAATATTTTTTTTGTCCATTTAGAGTATTTGACGAGAGTTGTATTTTATTGATTCTTTAAAGGCTAAAATTTAGTAGAACGGCTAAACAGTTTGCATGGCCGGTTGGGTTGTTTTACCTCTGAGCGGCACTTTTTGCACACCATGGGCTAAATGTCCAGGTCACATGGACCCCGAAGGCTCAGAGAAGGTTGGGGGAGGGGACCCACTGGAACAGCTGTTGGGAGACAGATGGTAGCCTCCCGTCAAGGCCATCCAGCGTGTTATTTAACGTGCACAGGGTATGGCTCTCCCGCACACGAGGCCACGGCTTAACGTCCCATCCGACGGACGGCGGCCTTTCCAAACCCATCGGTGTCCCCTACTGACCGTGGGCAGGGCGGGGAATTTTGCGGAGATAAATCTCAACGCTGACCCAGCTGAGACTCGAACCTGGGAATTACAGATTATGAGCCTGGCGTGCTACCGACTGAACCACCCCCGCCCCCAACATTCATAGAACATTCTCCTCATTCAAAGAGTTATAAAGTAACCCAGGAAATGATACGAAGTCTAGACTAGTATTATTCCCATGGTGACCTGTAGAGGATGGGTCTGTCGAAATGAAAAAAAAAAAGTCACCAGAAGGAACACGAAACGTATTTGTTTCATAAAAGAAAAAAAAAAATTTAAACTAACGAGGCAAAATTATGAAAAAAAAAAACTGCATATATAAATATAACTGTGTGCTGTTTCTTGGCATTCATCACTTCTCCATGCATTTCACTTAGTTTTTGGCACAAAGCCATATTAAAGAGAGAGAGACCTCAAGGGAGCTTGACCAATCTTCCCCCGGCCCCTGCTCTCGCGATAGTTTCAACAACCGAAACGAAACGGAGATAAAACATATGGTAAATGTAAATCTACTGCCTTGCAATTAAAAGGGAATTTTTCCAAAAGTGAAAAAATGGGTGTTGAGGATCTACGGTTTAGAGTGCTCTTTGTGACTGAGGTCAGAGAAAAGAGCTGACCACTCCATTGGACTGATTGTGGGATCTACGACAACTGGGTGGAAGACAAATGGGTGAAAAAAAGAAATGGTGAAAGAAGCGTTAAGATTACTAAATACCAATTGTAAGCAAAAAAACAAAATAGGTTTCGGAAGTCCGTGCAATCCATAAAACAAAGTTGTTTAAAATGAGCATCGTTAATATTTACATAAATTCTCTTAAATCCGAACTGGGATAAGAGAATTTTCAAATAAAGCTAGCTCTTCCGAATGAAACAATCCAAAATCAAACGATCGCATTACAGGAATAATCTGCTGTTCCCAGGTTCGAATCCCATCTGGGCCAGTGTTGATATTTATCTCCGAAAACTCCCCGTCCAGCCCACAATCAGTAGGAGACACCGATGGGCTTTGAAAGGCAGCCATCCATCGGATAGGGCATTAATCCGTGACTCCGTGGGCAGGACAGCCATCCCTATGAACGTTAAAGAACACGCTGAATAACATTGATGGGCGGTTACCATCTGTCTTCCAACAGCTGTTCCAGAGAGTCCCCTCCCCCAACCTTCTCTAGGATTTCGGGGTCCTTGTGACCTGGCCATTTAGCCCATTGTGTGCAAAAAACTGTCGCTTAGAGGTAAAATAATCCAACTACAGGAAACCAATTGGGTCATTATTGGGATCAATTTCTCTAATTATTAATTAAATAAAGGGTTCACGTTTACTCTCTGTTGTCCTATATTTCATTAAAAACAATTTTTTTTATTTTTGAGTACATCCATTCTAATTAAATGAAATTAATAGAACGCACTACGGGAAACAAAACTGTATAGGGCTATCTGTATTCTTACTAATCCGCCTTTCGATAAAATGCATTTTCTAAAAGTTACTTTACTCTAAAGCAGGGCCGCCGAGAGAATTTATGGGCCCCTATGTAATATTATGCTCGGGGGCCCCCCCCTTGAAAACTTTTTATCTTTACAAATCATTAATAGCAATTATTCTGGACACAATGATGACATTCAGAGGAAAAAAAGCCTGTTGCGCAGTCAGGCATGCATTTTTTGCACCTTCACTGTCCACATTCCTTTTACACCGACTTCAAACAAAGTTCTACTCCCTTTCTTAATAACTTCCAATTTTTTATTTCTCTCCTTTCGCTTCTCAGCTCCTGACTTATGCTTATACTTGTCCATTGTTCAGTTAGACTATAGCACCAATGAATATATCATTTTACTAAACAAATGACAACGAAATGGTGAAAGAAATGTGCCGACAAGAGACTTTTAAACTGTTATAATTTGTAACACTGACACACAGACCACAGACGATGTTACTGGAATCTCGAAACATGAACAATGTAAGACGGGTTGGGTTTGGGAGAGTCCAACTGTTGCTACTGCCAGGGGTGGGGTGGTTAACAGGGAAAATACAAACAAATGCTGTAAGTTAACGCGGACAAAAGAAGATGTTAAGAAATGGTTCGTTCAACTACTATTAATGAGATAATATGTAATAATCCAACTAGTGTTTCTCTTTAAAAGCATATTATAACAAATAATACTCTTATGGAATTTTATAGGATCGATATATATAGCCTAACTAAGAATAATTTTTGTAAGAAAAAGTAAAGAGTCACTTAATCTGACGGGCCCTTATTGCTGACGGGCCCCTATGCACTAGTCCCCCTTGCCCCACCCCCCCCGTCGGCGGCCCTGCTCTAAATGAATATATGGGGAAACAAAAGAATGCATTACATGATAACGAAACATCCGTTGTTTTTGCCTGTTTTCGCTAATCCTACTTGCAATTGAAATGCAATTTTATATTTTAATTCCTTTCTGATCCTTCTAAAAGAAGCTTCAAAGGAACTTCACTTCAAAGGAAGATAGGGCGCCAGCAGTCTTGTTGACTATATGTATTGGCGCCCTTTCTTTGAAGTGAAAACGAACTCAGTGACTGATTACACCATCGATATGCTTTAGGTTTATTTTCTACTTTTTAGGGCCCATATAGCAAGATAGATGTAGACAGAACTCTTCTCTGCCTGTCTGGACTGAGTTCTTTTTCTAACTATGTGTGTGAGAGCTTTTGTAGAAGGGTACCTGTCCCTATCTTGTCAGGATAATCTATCTAGGTGGTCGATGTACACAAACTCAGGTGTTTTCCCAAATATACATTTATTTACATTTAATTATATGCATACAGTGACTGCCTACCTGGTACAGTCACTGGCCAAATTCAACGCAGGCTATAATGAGCCAGGCCGTCCCGTGGCCGAGTGATTAGCGCGCTTGGCTACTGATCTACGGGACCTGGGTTCGAGCCCCGGAAAAGGCATGGACGTTTGTGTTGTTTTTCTGCTGAGGTCCTGCCATCCTCTCAGACCTTCTACTGTGGCATATAAACTGACAGGCTCCTGTCAGACCTCTGTGGCAAGCAGCTGCTTGAGGGGGTATTTATTTATTTATATTTATAATGAGCCTCAGCGGTCCCACCGCTATATACAGACAAAGCTTAAACGAGCTGCAAACAAACAGTCTGACATCCGGACAGCCTCGTGGTCCACGCGCAAGTCTCTGTTTCAACTACCCCACCGGATGAGCTCACGTGTCCTTCGGGGACGTTAGGGCAGTTAGGGTATATCGGCCAATAGGGAACGGACAGGGTCGCAGTGCCAGGCTGACTCTTGTCACCTTTCTTCGTCTGACTCCCCAAACTGGATCCGCCACCAGCGCTCTGTCGCTAGACGAGAAAGCCTTGCCGACAAAATGGCTATTCTTGCATTTACTTCAGCTGCCGAGTCCCTACAATAGATATTTTTAAAAAATTTTAGTTTTTTTTTTCTCACTAAAAACACCTACCTTCAAAAACTTTCATTTGATATTATGACTCATAAGCATCGACAGCATTTTTCCTCCCTTTTGGACTCGTATTTGAGGTAGCACATGACATTGGAGACGTCATAAGCTTTAATTTGAGATATGACTTGTTAAAGTCTAATCCCAGAAAAATCCGCCCCCCCCCTTTATCAAGGTCGACTTTCTTAGTTCCCTTTTTTTGTGGGGTAGAAAGCATGGCGGGTTAATTTGTTATAGCTTATGACACTCCCTGCATCACAAGCTTTTATTTGAAGCATAGTTTGTTACATTCCGCAAACGCGTTCAGGAGATATAGGTAGAAATCGTTTTCATATTTACCCGCTTTTTAGGGGAGGAAGAAAGCATGGGGAGACAATTTTTATAGCCTATGTCACTCCGAGTATCACAAGCTTTTATTTGACACATAAATCATTAAGTTTCCCCATCGCGTTCGAAAGAAATGGTGGAACAAATCCACAAACCGACAAATGTCAAGCGAAAAGCAATAGGAAGATAACTAATGATAATAAAAACATTTAAATAAAAAGGTATTATGTAACGATGTTTTACAATTTTAAGTTTCAGCGAAAAATGCATGAAAACTATATAACTTTAAAATGTTAAAAAATGAATATTTGCATCCACACAGTGTTCTATCCATAACATCAAAATAAGCGGCATGCATTTGCGCAAGCGCCGAACGTACATTTGCACGTGGTCATCGTATTCAAAGTCTTTGCATGCCATTTCGAAATTCCCTTTAAAATGCAAAACAGTTCGTATATAATGCAAATGTCTTGAAAAAATATCTTCTTATGTAAAAAAAAAACACTATAACGCAGAAAAAAAATTACACTTAACTACAGTATTTAAAAAGAACTTTACAAAAAATATACCGGGAAAATGTTTTTTTTTACGCTTTCTTTCACCCACTTCACCTTTTCATCCCTGGCCCTCAAAGGATTGATCGCAAAATTGAAAAAAAAATTGACAAATATAGCACGCTTGAAAATGGAGTAGCCCTGGTTACACAATAGCTGCTTTAAATATTCAACGACATTCAGTAATGATCTGTCGTCATTAATTGCAAAAAGGACCATGTATTCACAATTGAAACAACTGCGAGGTTTTAGTCAAGCACCCTGCAACAACTTTACTTCTCTAGTTTCCTTAATCATCAATCAATTTTATTTCATCGTCATATACAATTTACAACGTAGAAACATAAGAGTGGACCCAAAAAACACATGGTTTGTCTCTGCCTCTAAAAGGAAATTAATACTAAAATCAATAATGGCTCACTCACTTCAAAGATCACAAACAATATGTGCCAGTTTCCCCAAATACAGTATGTACAATAAAATTTCTACTTTACACTAGGTTCTTCGACATATGTGCAACATCTTCCAAAGAAAACTCCTTAGGTTCCAATTGAGCCATAGAGTTCTATATATACTAGAGGTAGAACTCTTACGGATGTAACGCAATGGATCAGTAAAGAGGTAGTGTCAAGACCGAATAGTTGTAGTTCACGCACATGCATCTGTTTAGGTGCATGACACTTTCACACGCCTTCATATACATGTTATGAAGACGTTATCTAAATATATTTTTTTCTTAAAACTCAAAATTCCAAGTTACTGTTTAGGTAATTCTTGTATAAAAATATATTTTACAGTTGAAAAACATTTCTGAAAAATGCATGTTCGTAATGCTTTTGCATGAAGTTTTGTCATTGTTTTTGTCAAAGCAGAAGTTTTGATCAGCTCCCTTATCTAGGAATCGCTCATAACGGGTTCTGCAGCAGATAAAAGTTTATGAGGTGAGGAGTGATATGCCATATAAATTTTTTCATATTCTCTCCCGCATTACCACAACAAAAAAATTTGGATAATTTTTATTGCTTAAACGTCTTCCATACATGGTTGCTGATCATAAATAGTTCCTGTCAAATGAAAGCTTATGTTGGGGTTATTACCGTAGGATATATAAAACATCATTATCCTCTGAAAAATCTTAACAATTTATTCCAAAACAAGTGAAAGAACCATTGCACATTAAGGCTAAAAAAAATTCATGGGTAGAAGACCTACATTAGAAGATAACTTATCAGAGCTGTGCAGGGGGGGGGGGGGGGGGGGAGGCTACAGGGACTTAAGTTCTTGCCCTTTTCCCTCCACTACTCAGAAGGGCCCTTTTTACAGTAAAGCAAAACAGATCCCTAAATAAGAGGATCTTTTTGGCTCTAAATGCTCTCTGCACGGGTTGGGTTGTTTTACCTCTGAGTGGCACTTTTTTTGCACACAATGGGCTAAATGGCTAAGTTACAAAGATTCCAAAGGGATTACAATTATAGCTAAAGAAAGAATAAGAAATTACTAAATTATATCTATTAATAATAATTAATTTTCTAAATTTATAATTTTGAAAATTAATGAATTCCCAATTATAGTTAAAGCTTACCATGATAGGTTCTTAGTCATTATCACAGTTATGGTTTGTTTACTACTGAAGTTGAGGAAGAATGGGATCGTTTTAAACAGTTTTTTTTTTGGAAACTAACAGTAGTCTTTTAGGAAAAAAGGAGCAGAGGCGGCGAATTATTTGAGTGAGAAGAAACTTATTTCATAAAGAAATTGCCCTTTACATGCTCTCTGCACGGATTGGGTTGTTTTATCTCTGAGAGGCACTTTTTTTGCGCACAATGGGCTAAATGGACAGGCCACAAAAATCTCAAACGGCTCACAGAAGGTTGGGGAGGGAACTCACTGGGCAGCAGTTAGGAGACAGATGATAGCCTCCCATCAAGGCCATCCAGTCTGTTCTCTGATGTAGAAAGTGTATACGGGGACCACGGCTTTATGTCCTATCGGTAAGGGGGCGGGGGTGGCTCAGTCGGTAGCGCGCCAGGCTCGTAATCTGTAGTTCCCAGGTTCGAATCCCAGCTGGGTCAGTGTTGAGATTTATCTCCGCAAAATTCCCCGCCCTGCCCACGGTCAGTAGGGGACACCGATGAGCTTGGAAAGGCCGCCGTCCGTCGGATGGGACGTTAAGCCCTGGCCCCGTGTGCGGGAGAGCCATACCCTGTGCACGTTAAAGAACACGCTGGATGGCCTTGACGGGAGGCTACCATCTGTCTCCCAACAGCTGTTCCAGTGGGTCCCCTCCCCCAATCGTCTCTGAGCCTTTGGGGTCCATGTGACCTGGCCATTTAGCCCACGGTGTGCAAAAAAGTGCCGCTCAGAGGTAAAACAACCCAACCTATTGTTAAGCCTTTCTAAGCCCATCGGTGTCTCCCACTTACCAATTGCGGAGAGTTTTGGAGTGTAAATCCGCACCTTTCTGTGCTGGCATTGGCCATTACGTAGTAGAGAGCCCTCTCAATTTATTAAGGAATTTGAGCATCATACCAATGGGAATTTTATTCATTATTTATTTCAATGTTACATAAATGGAATAATTTAGAACTGCTAAAATATGCTTTGTGTTGAAAATTGGTATTGAAGATAAATTAAAGATCTCAATGAAATCTATCTAAATCTCAATTTAATCATTATTCGTTCAAAATTTAAAGAATTATTGTAGCTGGAATTCTCCGGTTAATTTTGAGTAGCTTTACTGCAATTAAATCCGTAACTGTTGAAAGATGGAAGAAACATTTTTTAAAATAGAGATTTAATTGAGATCTTTAATTTGTTTTCAGCAATATTTTGCCATGCAAAGCGTATTTTAGAGGTTACAGAGCTTCGAAATTATTTTTACTTTTGACATTACATGTAAATTCCGTAATAAATTGTACGGCTCTGTAGAGGCAAAAGCTGGAAAAGATGTTTCTTAGTTAAAAAGGAAAATGTAGGACACTTTTTCCTGCGTATAATGTCAGCTGAATGTTGTAAGTTGGGTTGTTTTACCTCTGAGCGGTACTTTTTTGCACACCATGGGCTAAATGGCCAGGTCACATGGACCCCGAAGGCTCAGAGAAGGTTGGGGGAGGGTACCCACTGGAACAGCTGTTGGGAGACAGATGGTAGCCTCCCGTCAAGGCCATCCAGCGTGTTCTTTAACGTGCACAGGGTATGGCTCTCCCGCACACGGGGCCACGGCTTAACGTCCCATCCGACGGGCGGCGGCCTTTCCAAGCCCATCGGTGTCCCCTACTGACCGTGGGCAGGGAAATTTTGCGGAGATAAATCTCAACGCTGACCCAGCTGGGACTCGAACCTGGGAACTACAGATTACGAGCCTGGCGCGCTACCGACTGAGCCACCCCCGCCCCGCACAGAACTACAGTAATGTGTGTATTTACTATTGATAAACACCAATCATGAATTATTATTTACAGTTCATATAAATAAGAAAGGAGTGTATTCTACAACCGAACATGTTTAAACGTTTCATAAACACTATACAAAATGGCTTTTACTTCGTTAAAAATACATTACAAGAGTCAATTCTGTCTAATTTGCCCCTCAATTGTTGTCCATGATAAGGTTGCCAGATCTACCTCTAGTATACAGGGTGTCCTTGAATTCATGGCCAAACGTGAGGGGATGGTAGTACACACGAATCCACCAATATTCGTCATAGAATATGCGGCCGTAAACGCAGTGAGGAGTCGGAAATGAAGGACAGACACAGAGGTTTCCAGAGTGACATTTATTGGAGATCATTACAACAAATGCTCAAACGTCCGCCCACCAACGTTGATACAGGCGGCACAACGGCGGAGTAGTGATCGGCGTACCTGCTTGTAAACACCGGGCTTGTCGCGTACATCGGTGGCAGCGACAGACAGTTGGGCTACCAGATGCTCCGCGGAATGCATGGGCGTCTCGTACACAACACTCTTCAAATGTCCCCACTAAAAGAAATCGATACAAGAAAGATCGGGCGATCTGGGGGGCCACGGGATGGGATCACTGCACCCAATCCATCGGTTCCCAAATGTGGTATTAAGATGCCTCGTCTGCGCCCCCTACCGGCACCGGACTGCGTTTGCGGCCGCATATTTTATGACGAATATTGGTGGGTTCGGTGTGTACTACCATCCCCTCATGTTTGGGCCGTGAATTCAGGGACACCCTGTATATAAAACTCTATGAGTTGAACATATTAAATTTTTTTATTTCTTATTTCAAGAGGCAACCGATTGAAGATTTTAGGTGCGATATATGAATAATGCTTATGAGCAATTTCTTTTTTTGTGGTGAAAGGAACTGCATATTTTTGACCTTTCTTTCTAAAGTTATAGAGATCCGGTTGAATTAGAAAATTAAAGCAATTCTAGTTAAAAATATAATTACTTCAAAAATAAATACTTTTCTAATAAATAAAATATTCAGCATAGAATAACAACTGAAATTATTGGATCTATATACAGAGGGATGCAAAAGTAAGTATACAGTACAATCGCGTGTTAGCCGTCCCGTGGCCGAGTGGTTAGCGCGCTTGGCTACTGATCTACGGGACCTGGGTTCGAGCCCCGGGTAAGGCATGGATGTTCGTGTTGTTTTCTGCTGAGGTCCTGCCATCCTCTCAGACCTTCTACTATGGCATATAAACTGACAGGCTCCTGTCAGACCTCTGTGGCAAGCAGCTGCTTGAGGGGGTATTTATTTTATTTTTTATTACAATCGCGTGCATAAGTAGGTATACAGTTTCTATTCTATTATCTTATATTGATTATTTTTTATTATTTTTTCAGATAATTAAGTATGGCTGCTAATTTAACAGATGAACAACGGAAGTGGATAATCAAACAATATCGGAAGGCAGAGAATGCTAAAAAGGTTCAGCAGAAATGGGAAGAGGAATTTGCAACACCTCCACCAACTCATCATCATCATCATCCTCAAGCAGCCATGGGCTACGGAGGTCCAACCAGACCGTGCAATTTAGTTCTCCACGCAAGTCTATCCTGAGCTACATCTACTGCATCTGGCCACTGCAAACCAATTCTAACAAGGTCCTGTTTCACATTGTCTGCCCACCGCATCCTAAGTCGCCCCTTCCTTCTGAGGCCTTTAGGCACACTGTTCATAACCCTATTCGCCAATCTATAATTATTCATATGGGCAACATGGCCAAACCAACGGTGTCTCTCTCTGCACAATATGCTGCTTAAAGGAGTTTGCAGACTCCTTTGCCTAACCTCATCATTAATTACAAAGTTGAACCACCTAATGCCCAAGATACTGCGTAAGCATCTGGAATCAAAAGCATCTAGTTTCCTGTTATCTTGTTTACAAAGTGTCCAAGTTTCACTACCATAACTAACCCTAGAAAGAACCAAACTATTATACAGTCTAATTTTAGTCTTTAGGTGTATATGCCTATTTCTCCACACTCTCCATAGATTCTTAAAAGTCCCTGCAGCAATCCCTATTCGTCTGTTAATCTCATGCCGCACATCACCATTATCTGTTACATAGCTCCCAAGATAATTAAACTGTGACACCTGCTCAAGACTGCAACCATTCAGATTAACTGAATCACAGCCTGCCTGACCAATTTTCATCACTTTAGTTTTCTCTCTGTTTATAACCAAACCTACTCTACTACCAGTCTCATCAACGTCTCGAATGAAAGAGTTCATCTCATCAACATCATTTGCCAAAAGGGCTAAATCATCAGCATAATCTAAATCAGAAATTTTCGTATCTCCAGCCCATTTAAGACCAAAATCTTTCCCTTGAAGTGAATTTCGCATAACATAATCAATAACCAAGCTAAAGAGAAAAGCAGACAAAATGCACCCTTGTCGAACACCAGAAGTAATGCTAAACCAATTGCTACAAGCCTTACCAACTCTCACACACGACTCAGTGTTATTATAGAGAGCTTTCATAATGTTAACTAACTTGTCTGGTATACCATATGATTTCACAATCAACCACAAATTATGACGATCAACAGAGTCGAAAGCCTTTTTGAAATCAACAAAGCTAGCAACCAAAGGTTTTTGAAACTCTAAACATTTCTCAAGAATCTGCCTAAGTGAAAATATCTGATCCACACATCCCCTACCATTTCTGAATCCACATTGCTCATCACGCAATTGACTGTCAACCAGATTCTTAATTCTATTAAGCACAATCATGGAAAGAACTTTACCTGGAACAGAGAGTAGGCTAATACCCCTATAGTTATCACAAGAACTGCGATCACCTTTTTTGAAAATAGGGATAACAATAGCTCTGGTAAAATGCTTAGGAACCATGCCTTTATCATAAAAGATATTCAGAATTTCATTCATCCAAGTGGTAACCGAAACATTTCCAGCTCTAAGCATTTCTGTAGTAATTTCATCTACCCCTGGGGATTTATGAAGTTTCAGTTTAGAGATAGCCAAACTAACTTCAGATTGTGTTATAGGGCCAACATTAAAGCCACCAATGCATCTATCATCATTGCAAACAATGGGAATAGAACTAACCATATTTTTTAGAACATCACTGAAATGCTCAGCCCACCTAGCCATGACAGAATCCTCACCTTCTATAACCTTACCTTGTTTATCCTTCAATCCCTGTATACCTGTCCGTTTTCTACCACACAAAACATTAACTATCTGGTACAGCTCTCTGCTGTTGTGCTGTCTAACTGCTTCCTCGGCTTTGTCAGCCAAACCATCAAGCCAAAGATTCTTATCAGCAGCTAACTGATCTTTTACACGTTTATTAAGCTCTCTGTAATGCTTTCTATTAGGACTAGTAGGGTATTGATTAAGGACATTCCTGCAGTTCTTTCTTTCTGAAATAAGCTCAAGTGCCTTATCACTCAGACAATTCTGCCTCTTCTGCTCCTTTTTTCCTAAAATAGTACTGTTAGTGTCGAAAAAAGCCTGTTTAAAATGATCCCATTCTTCCTCAACTTCAGTGGTAAGCGTACCATGACTGTCATAATGACTAAGTAACCTATCATGGTAAGCTTTGGCTATAACTGGGTCTTTCAGAGCTTCAGTATTAAAAGCAAATTTTTTAACCCTAGCACAACACTTTTTAAGTTTAAGTTGCAAGTCACTTTTAACTAGGTAATGGTCAGATCCAATTTCAGCTCCCCTATATGCCCTGGTATTTCTAACAGAACTAGCCCATTTGCTGTTAATTAATATATAATCAATCATATTCCTATGCAGCCCATCAGGTGAAACCCATGTGTACTTATGTATGTCACAGTGTTTGTAATATGTGTTAGTTATTCTGAAACCATTGAGTTTACTTACCTGTAGGAGACGTTGCCCATTGCCATTGCAGCTGCCAATACCAAAAGGGCCAATCACCCCTCCCCAAAGGTCAGAGCCAGTACCAACTTTGGCATTGAAGTCACCAAGAACAAGGGTAATATCTCCTTTCTTGACAGAATTCAAAATATCCTGAAGTTGTTCATAAAACCTATCCTTCTCATCCTCATCGGCATCCTCAGTGGGGGCATAACAGCAGATAACATTCAAGTCTTTAATGCTTGTCTGAAATTTTGCTGTAAGAAACCTTTCATTAATGCACTCATATCCTAGAAGAGCATCGCTAGCGTGTCTGCTGAGAAGCAGACCCACGCCTTGGTGGTGTTAGGCTAACAATATACCGAATACGTGACAAATTTGACAGAACTGGATCCATTTTTAATGCACCAAAAAGTGGTCGACCAGTGAGTGTTACTACTGATGAAAATGAAATGTTAGTGGCACTGGCATTTATTCAAAGACGAAAAAAAAATCACGAAAAAGGGCTTCTAAAGAGTTGGACATTTTTCGTAGATCTTTGGGTCGTCTAATGCAACGCTTAGGGCTGAAAATGTATCGGCCAAAATTAATCCACAGATGATCCGGATCGGCGCTTACAATTATGTGAGGCAATTTTGAATGAAGAAATACAAGGAGATGGCATGATTAAAAAAATAACTTGGTCCGACGAAGCCAACTTCAAACTTTCAGGTGCTGTTAATAGGCACAACTGTGTCTATTACTCAACAGAAAACCCCCATACAACAATTGAAGAACAGTTGAAGCAACCTGGGGTTACAGTTTGGGCGGCCCTTTCATGTAAAGGGGTAATTGGATCTATCTTTTTCCATACAACGGTTACCTCAGACCTGTACAGTCGCTCAACAAGGTATCCGAACACTATGGTTGAATACAGAATTCAGAAAAAATATCTGGCAACGATTTTTTTTTAGAAATTAGTGATCTGGCAACCTTCGTGTCACGTGACACGAAGGTTGCCAGATCACTAATTTCTAAAAAAAATCGTTGCCAGATATTTTTTCTGATTTCTGTAATCATCCATAGTGTTCGGATACTTTTTTGAGCGACTGTAGGTGGTCATATTATTTTGATACTAGATCGTGTGGGCTCACTCACGGAAATATTGAGCGTGTGCAGTTACCGTTCACAGCAAACTGGAGCGTGTACAGTTACTGTACACGCTCCAGATATTTTTCCTGAATTCTGTAATCACGTGACACGAAGGTTGCCAGATCACTAATTTCTAAAAAAAAATTGCCAGATATTTTTTCTGAGTTCTGTATTCAACCATAGTGTTCGGATACTTTTTTGAGCTACTGTACCTTAATATGCTCCAAGAAAATGTCATACCACAATTGCAGTTGGTGCACGAAAATGAAGACTTCTATTTTCCGCACGATGGATCCCCTCCTCACTATGCTTTAGCGGGGCGTAATTTTCTTGACCAAAAATTACCCAATAGGTGGATAGACAGACGAGGTCCGATTGAATGGCCACCACGGTCACCAGACTTTACCCCGATGGACTTTTTCTTTTGGGGAGTTATAAAAGATAAGGTATTTCACGAAAACCACGCACAGTTGGTAACATGATTCGACTCATAAAAGAAGCATGCCAAGAAATTAATGCCAATAATGCATTTTGTGCCAAAGTGTGCTGGAGTGTATAAACTGGATTACAGCAATGTGTAAATAGTGAGGGCCACCAATTTGAGTATATGAGATTGTACTTAATTGTTTTGTTATTGAACAAAATATTATTTAAACTGTATACCTATTATTATTATATTTACCTATTATTTACACTGTATACCTATTATTATTATATTTACCTATTATTTACACTGTATACCTACTTCTGCACCCCTCTGTATATTATTATAGACAATATATACGTAATTTTTTGTAATTAATTTAATATTTTTTGTCCTCCAGAGAAACCAGAGGTTTAAAAACCGAGACTTAATTTCCCCTCTAACAAGACTTAATTTCCACCTTCCATACCCTGTAGTAAAGAATCACAGGATGTGTCCTGTAGACATGGAACTCATGAAATAATAAACTGAAAAAAAATTGGTTTTGCCATGAGTGGGATTCGAACTCACATCTGAAATTCCTCTTGTATCCATGAGAAGTCCAATGTTCGTAATATATTGAGATTAACATTGTATTTCAAATGGTGTAAGTTAAGTAGTTTGTAGGTGCTTTATCTGTGATGCAATCAATAAGTTTCTTCCATTTTAGACTTTTTTTCTACGAAAATAAAAAAAATTAATGTTTTCAATTTGTTCTATGCCATCAAAATTATGATCAGTATGTTAATAACATTAAAATGTAGTCAGTTTAATTGAAAAAGTTACTATATTTGGGTTATTTTTCAACTCGTTAAATATAAACTTAGTTTTTTTCTTATTGATTGAGAGATTATTATTTTCCAACCACATACTAACCTTGTCAAAAACATTATTGACATTTGACTTTAGATCTGTAAATAGTTTTGTTACTGAAAGTTAATGCAGTGCCATCTGCAAAAGTATTAATATTACAATTAATGCTCATTTCATAGCGATCATTAATATAAATATTAAACAATACGGGGCCAAGAATGTAGTCCTGAGGAATGCCATGTTTAGTTTCCTCCGGATTTTGTCTTATGGGAGAGGTCAGCTGGGACATCGGTGAAATTGATCTCCGCTAAAACCCTCGCCCTGCCTTCGAGCAGAAAGGGGAATGGGCTTGGAAAGGCCATTGTCCATCGGATGGGACGTTAAGCCGTGGCCCATGTGCGGGAGAGCCATATCCTGTGCACGTGAAAGGACACGATGAATGTCCTTGACAGGAGGCTACCATCTGTCTCCTAACAGCTGTCCAATGGATCCCCTTTCTCAACTTTCGTTGAGCTCTTGGGGTCCTTGTGACCTGGACGTTTAGCCTATTGTGTGTAAAAAAAAGTGCCGCTCATACGTGGAACAACCTAACGCAGCTGTTATGGACAAAGGGAAATAGACAAAGGATACTTCCTGTTGTTTTGGGGTTGTTTTACCTCTGAACGGCGCTTTTTTTGCACACCATGGGCTAAATGGCCAGGTCACAAGGACCCCGAAGGGTCAGAGAAGGTTGGGGGACCCACTGAAACAGCTGTTGGGAGACAGATGGTAGTCTCCCATCAAGGCCATCTAGCGTGTTCTTTAACGTGCACAGGGTATGGTTCTCCCGTACACAGAGCGACGGCTTAATGTCTCATCCGACGGACGGCGGCCTTTACCAAGCCAATTGGTGTTCCCTACTGACCGTGGGCAGGGAATTTTGCGGAGATAAATCTCAACGCTGACCTAGCTGGGACTCGAACCTGGGAACTGCAGATTACGAGTCTGGCGCTCTACCGACTGAGCAACCCCCGCTCTGATACTTCCTGAATAAACCGCTTATTATAAGCATATCTAGCCTAAAAACTCGAAGTCATATAAAGATTCTTATCTGGTAAATGCAATTGCTTTTCACATTGTATAAATGAAAAAATAAATACCCCCTCAAGCAGCTGCTTGCCACAGAGGTCTGACAGGAGCCTGTCAGTTTATATGCCACAGTAGGAGATCTGAGAGGATGGCAGGACCTCAGCAGAAAAACGACACACACATCCATGCCTAATCCGGGGCTCGAACCCAGGTCCCTTAGATCAGTAGCCAAGCGTGCTAACCACTCGGCCACGGGACGGCTACCACATTGTATAAGAAGACGTTAATTTCCTATAAAAATTTATAATTATCAATTTTACTGCTTGTAATTCATATGAAGTATTTTTTTATATGCAAAATGCTCATGAATTATCAGGAGGTAAAAGTGTAACAGATTCTTATACTGGTCGCAAATCTTAGCCAAATTTAAGCGAACGTTTTGAAGACAGCAAAAAAAAATCAATAGTTTGGTACATTTAAAAAAAAAATAGATTCCTCACACAGATTCACTCTTTAATTATGACGCTAAGACGCCTAAAATAGTTCAAACAAAATTTAAAAATCTTAAAAATGAATATAAATGAAAATTTTCAAATCACACAAAATAGAAGAATCCATTTTGTGAAATTCTGAACCAACCAAAATGAAAGACTGATCTGTGTTCAAAAGCAAGCTGCATTCGGCATCGTGGCAGACTCCTACTTAAGGAAAGCAACGTCAATGACTTTTCAGTTTGCTGGAAAGGAAATTAAAAAAAGGAAACGAGGCTTAAATGAAACCAATCTGTGTTTTCTTGCCTCTAGGAGAATAATTTTGTCACAGCTCACCAACTTTTTCCAACTCTAAACTCTCCTACAAGAAAAAAACTGCCTTAATTAGAGGAGAAAGCTGCAAGAGTTGGTCTCGTGCCCCATCTTCTGCAGCAGAGCACAACCGCTGTGTGGTCTCTCATGATGCGGGATTCGCAGTTTGGTCGCTGACTCCACCTCCGTCCAGCACACCCCCTCACCGCCACTGCCAGATCCGTCTAAATCTGTCCCATGTGGTCCAGAGCTCGCATCGCCGCGGCGGATGACGAGCAAAAACCCTCGCGCCTCTGCTGACAACTTCCTGCAGTCGGCGGGGTCGAGAGCGCGCCGTGGGCCGGGGTCAGATTACACGCAGTCGGCAGCGAGAGGCCGGCCCCTGCGGAGGCGATGCTTCTGCTGCGCGGCCATGCGCTCCGGAACCAGTGAGGATGGCAGGAACGGGCCGGGCGTCACCGAAGACGATCGACAAGTCCGTTCTCGATTCCGGCGCCATCACCTTATCCCTGCTCAAGTGCCGCGCCTGAGATGGAAGACCTTGCTTGGAGTGGATTACTACCTATGGATGACTGGGCTGCTTGCCATCACCATGGTAACAGTTGTGGGAGTGTGTCACGGACTGCCAACCCCGTCTCGCAGCAACATGTCCAGCTCTGCCGTTTCCCATGCTGTCGTAAGTACTAACGCCCTCTGTTGATGCCATTTAGTAAGCAATGTTTGCAGAAAACGATTGATTCCAGTGAGGGTTTGGGTTGTTTCACCTCTGAGCTGCACTTTTTTGCACACCATGGGCTAAATGGCCAGGTCACATGGACCCCGAAGGCTCAGAGAAGGTTGGGGGAGGGGACCCACTGGAACAGATGTTGGGAGACAGATGGTAGCCTCCCGTCAAGGCCACCCAGCGTGTTCTTTAACGTGCACAGGGTATGGCTCTCCCGCACACGGGGCCACGGCTTAACGTCCCATCCGACGGACGGCGGCCTTTCCAAGCCCATCGGTGTCCCCTACGGACCGTGGGCAGGGCGGGGAATTTTGCGGAGATAAATCTCAACGCTGACCCAGCTGGGACTCGAACCTGGGAACTACAGATTACGACTGAGCCACCCCCGCCCCTCTTTTTGTACTGTGTGCGAGCTAGTGATTACAGATGGATTTAAAAAGAGAAAAAGAATGTATAGAGATTAAAAAAATGCAACTTCTGCGAAGCGAATTCTCATTTAAATAGTTGATTTAAGCAAAATTTTGCATGTTTCATTTAGATTTTTTTAGCATAAGTTATGCATACGTTATTGATTGTATATTTCTTTGGCGGTCAGCCATTCCATTTTAGTTTTCTATGCGGCCTTTCAGCTAAAAAGTTTTCCCAAACCTGTACTTGGCAGATCTTAGGGTTTTGTCTTATTTTGTTGTTTCGATATGGTAACTTTAGAATTGATAATCTCCGGAAGTGTAGCGACGGACGAAGTGTTTGCCATCAGTTGGAAGTTTTGGCTTGAATCGCAATTTATATTATTTCTTACAAATAACGAGGAATTTTTACAATAACCCTATTGCTTGAAATGACTTAAGAAATGGATGGTTTACAGGATTGGAAATGTGCGCGTTTAGGAGAAAAGATTGGTGTCTAGGAGAAATCTAAATAAACCAAGAGGAACTTAAATACCTAAAGTGTCTAGTATTCTTTTTAAAGGGCGTAATAGCATCAAGCCGTCCCATGGCCGAGTGGTTAGCGCGCTTGGCTACTTATCTAAGGGACCTCGGTTCGAGCCCCGGGTAAGGCATGGCTGTTTGTGTCGTTTTTCTGCTGAGGTCCTGCCATCCTCTCAGACCTTCTACTATGCCATATAAACTGACAGGCTCCAGTCAGACCTCTGTGGCAAGCAGCTGCTTGAGGGGGTATTTATTATTTTTTTTAATAGCATCGATGCACTGAAAGAACGCCGAGTTATTGTCATTGAAAGCAGTTATGTTTCCAGAACATGGCTCACCTGAATACTAATTTACGTTCCGTAATAATTTGCCTGTTTGTAAACAACGATAAAAAGTTAAATATATTTTTGAATCTCTAATTTGAAACATCACCCATTCTATATTTTTATTCCAGGTAATTAAAATTTGCTTTACATCTTGAAAAATAAAAACAAACAAACAGTGCCACTGGAAAGGAACAGAATGATATTATATACAAACAAATCCTCAAGCAGCCATGGGCTACGGAGGTCCAACCAGACCGCGCAGTTTAATTCTCCAAGCATATCTGTCCTGAGCTATATCTGCTGCATCTGGCCACTGCACACCAATTCTAATAAGGTCCTGTTTGACATTGTCTGCCCACCGCATCCTAGGTCTCCCCTTCTTTCTGAGGCCTTTAAGCACACTGTTCATAACCCTATTCGCCAATCTATAATTATTCATACGGGCAACATGGCCAAACCAACGGAGTCTCTCTCTCTCTGCACAATATGCTGCTTAAAGGAGTTTGCAGACTCCTTTGCCTAACCTCATCATTAGTTACAAAGTTGAACCACCTAATGCCCAAGATACTGCGTAAGCATCTAGAATCAAAAACATCTAGTTTCCTGTTATCTTGTTTACAAAGCGTCCAAGTTTCACTGCCATAACTAACCCTAGAGAGAACCAAACTATTATACAGTCTAATTTTAGTAAGATGAAGAAATACATTGCATTTGTTTCTCATATGGAAAGAAAAATAATCTTTAATACAACTCCTCCAACTCTTTCGCCAAATACGAATTTGCGAGTTAAAATACTATCAGTCTGAATGAAAATTCTTGATTTATAACTGGGTACATTTTTAACCTTCTCCCTTACATTGTAATAAATCAAGAAAATTTGTTTATTCATATTTATATATGATATGTATAGATGATACCAGAAAAAATATCGCATTTTGAAAAATAAAATAGTTTTAAAACTAATCATATAAACGTCTCGCGGTTTTCTTGACCACCTTTCCCAACAATGAAGAGGGTAAAGAGAAATTTTCCGGGCAGGTCCGATAGATGAGGCTGAGATGAGGCCTCGGGAGGCGATTTAAAAATGAGGGGCGGGGGTGGCTCAGTCGGTTGAGAGACGCCAAAATTCTGGATTATTCATCATTAAAATTTCAGTTGCATTGCTATCACTATTATCGAAAACAATGCAGGAAATTGTTTTTCGAAAGTTTTCTAAAAAAAAAATTTTCTAAAAAAATCTGGCAACGATTTTTATTAGAAATTAGTGATCTGGCAACCTTCGTGTCACGTGATTACAGAATTCAGGAAAAATATCTGGAGCGTGTACAACAACTGTACGCGCTCCACAGGAAACTGGGGCGTGTGCAGTTACTGCACACGTTCAGAAAAAATATCTGGCAACGATTTTTTTCAAAAAATAGTGATCTGGCAACCTTCGTGTCACGTGAACGTTCCTTCGTATCACGTGACACGAAGGTTGCCAAATCACTAATTTCTGAAAAAAATCGTTGCCAGATATTTTTTCTGAATTCTGTAATCAGCCATAGTGTTCGGATACTTTTTTGAGCGACTGTACCATTGAGGTGTGATATTAGCTTCCTTCCATATTCGGCTCAGCATGTAAGGCACAGCCAGATCTAGTGGGGGGAATAACTCCCCCATCTCTTAAAAATGAGGGGCGGGGGTGGCTCAGTCGGTAGCGCGCCAGGCTCGTAATCTGTAGTTCCCAGGTTCTAATCCCAGCTGGGTCAGCGTTGAGATTTATCTCCGCAAAATTCCCCGCCTTGCCCACGGTCAGTAGGGGACACCGATGGGCTTGGAAAGGCCGCCGTCCGCCGGATGGGACGTTAAACCTTGGCGCCGTGTGTGGGAGAGCCATACCCTGTGCACGTTAAAGAACACTCTGGATGGCCTTGACGGGAGGCTACCATCTGTCTCCCAACAGCTGTTCCAGTGGCTCCCCTCCCCAAACCTTCTCTGAGCCTTCGGGGTCCATGTGACCTGGCCATTTAGCCCATGGTGTGCAAAAAAGTGCCGCTCAGAGATAAAACAACCCAACCCAACTTAAAAATGCAAGTGAAGGTAGTGCAGACTAAAAATATTTAAACTTGTGCACAGTTCGTGAAGTTTTCAAGAAACTTTTTAATGACCCCTAAAACTGAGGGGAATGTTTTGCAACTTGCAACTTGAAACAGCTTGAAGTGATTCTTTCCTTTAAATGCTGTAAAATTCAGATTTTTTTTTTTGTTGGAATAAGCGGTTTTTAATGTATCCCCCAAAAGTAAGTCCCACGGTGTCAAATCGAGACTTCTTGGAGGGTCACACGATCGGTCCATCTCTATCAATCCAGAGATTCGGAATTTGGCATTTAAGACATTTCATGTGATACTAACGCCACCATTGTTATACTAACTACAGCCGTCATAACAACGGAAACTTGGAGAGTTTCTTGACATTTTGGACACAAAACTACTTTTGTTACCCAATTTTTAATAAAATGTAGCGATTTAAAATATATTTACTTGTTTCATCTAAAAAAGTTTTTTCCTGTTTTACCGTAAGTTCTTTCGGTTTTGAAACAAAATGAATACCATAAAAGAGAGCCATTTTTTACCTCGCCTCAGGCGCCAAAAAGTCTCTGATCGGCCCTGGAAATTGTCGATATTTTTATCCTAATGAGGTGTAAAAAGGGCCGTGGAGATAATTGGGAGACAATACCTCGACATGGGAGCTCTTTGTTGCCCATCCATTGTCTATACTTTCTTGCTTCTCCCCAAAAACGTGAAAAGATTTAACGATTTTTCGATTCTATCTACCGAATGCAAGGACAAAGGCTAACGAATTATGTGAAGCATGCCCGGATCTACAAAAACATAAACGGCGTGGGGGAATCGATCAGAAATGAACAGAAGCGTTCCAGTATAATTTTTTTCCTCTACGGTTTAGTGTTTTCTAGCAAATTTCTTGAAAAATTCTTCTAATATGTATCTCTTTAATATTTTTTTCACCTCCGTTTTCGTTACTAGCATTAAAAAAGGTGGAGAGATCTCCTAGATTCGCTTTTTTATATCCGATGAAAATTTGAGATGTGGAGAATGTCACGGACTACGTCATATTAGGCCCCTAATGGGCGGGGGTGGCTCAGTCGGTAGCGCGCCAGGTTCGTAATCTGCAGTTCTCAGGATCGAGTCCCAGCTGGGTCAGCGTTGAGATTTATCTCCGCAAAACTCCCCGCCCTGCTTACAGTCAGCTAGGGGACACCGATGGGCTTGGAAAGGCCGCCGTCCGTCGGATCGGACGTTAAGCCGTTGGCCCGTGTACGGGAGAGCCATTCCCTATGCACGTTAAAGAACACGCTTGATGACGTTGATGGGAGGCTACCATCTGTCTCCCAACAGCTGTTCCACTGGGTCCCCTCCCCCAAACTTCTCTGAGCCTTCGGGGTCCATGTGACCTGGCCATTTAGTCCATTGTGTGCAAAAAAGTGCCGCCCAGATCACTAATTTCTAAAAAAATCGTTGCCAGATATTTTTTCTGAATTCTGTAATCAACCATAGTGTTCGGATACTTTTTTGAGCGACTGTGCTAATGAAATATAATTTGCATTTTTCGAATCCTTAGGTAGTCTTAATTTATATCGTTAACGATCACTAAACATGGATATGGGAAAAGTTTTAACTAATGTTGCAAGTGATTTTTTCAATGTAGAAATTTGAAATTTCTGTAATAGAGTGTTAAGAGATATTCTAATGACATCAACGATTGCCCCCTCATCTCAGAGGGTTAAGAAATTAAGGCAAATAATTTTCATGTTGTATAGTTACTAATAACACAATTTGCATTTTTCTCATCCTCCATTAGCTGGAATTAAAACTTTTAAGCTATCCCGTGGCCGAGTGGTTAGCGCGCTTGGCTACTGATCTACGGGACCTGGGTTCGAGCCCCGGATAAGGCATGGATGTATGTGTCATTTTTCTGCTGAGGTCCTGCCATCCTCTCAGACCTTCTACTATGGCATATAAACTGACAGGCTCCTGTCAGACCTCTGTGGCAAGCAGCTGCTTGAGAGGGTATTTATTTATTTATTTATTATCTGTCTCCCAATATCTGTTCGGGTATTTCATCATCAGGCCACTTTTGTGAGATCCCCGTGCGCATTGTGTGAGCTCACAAAGATCTGGATCGTGTGGGCTCACTCACGGAAATATTGAGCGTGTGCAGTTACCGTTCACAGCAAACTGGAGCGTGTGCAGTAACTGCACACGCTCCAGTTTGCTGTGAACGGTAACTGGAGCGTGTACAGTTGCTGTACACGCTGGATATGTGTGTCGTTTTTCTGCTGAGGTCCTGCCATCCTCTCAGACCTTCTACTATGGCATATAAACTGACAGGCTCCTGTCAGACCTCTGTGGCAAGCAGCTGCTTGAGGGGGTATTTATTTATTTATTTTATTCTTTTCGGTTCACAAACTGTTGCCTCTGCATTATTTTGATATCTGCCTCCATCTGATTCAGTGGAACTTTCCGAAAACGCTCTGTGAGTTGGGTTGGGTTGTTTTACCTCTGAGCGGCACTTTTTTGCACACCATGGGCTAAATGGCCAGGTCACATGGACCCCGAAGGCTCAGAGAAGGTTGGGGGAGGGGACCCACTGGAACAGCTGTTGGGAGACAGATGGTAGCCTCCCGTCAAGGCCATCCAGCGTGTTCTTTAACGTGCACAGGTTATGGCTCTCCCGCACACGGGGCCACGGCTCAACGTCCCATCCGACGGACGGCGACCTTTCCAAGCCCATCGGTGTCCCCTACTGACCGTGGGCAGGGCGGGGAATTTTGCGGAGATAAATCTCAACGCTGACCCAGCTGGGACTCGAACCTGGGAAATACAGATTACGAGCCTGGCGCGCTACCGACTGAGCCACCCCCGCCCCAAACGCTCTGTGATATCGAAGCTGTAAGCAAAAACGCTGCAGAAAAGACAATGAGGAACTTTTGTTTCTCCTAGGAGCTTTCAAGTCTTGCAATGATTTAACTGCGATTCCTTTGAATTTTGTTTACTCACCAGTAAATGTTACTGAAATTCCAATTGGTCTTTTTTTTTCTCTCTTGGTGGACTGGGAGCGGCTTAATCGGTAGTGCGCCAGGCTCGTCATATGCAGGTTAGAGTCCCAGATGTGAGGGGTGGTTCAGTCGGTAGTGCGCCAGGCTCGTCATCTGCAGGTTCGAGTCCCAGATGTGGGGGGTGGTTCAGTCGGTAGTGCGCCAGGCTCGTCATCTGTAGGTTCGAGTCCCAGATGTGGGGGGTGGTTCAGTCGGTAGCGCGCCAGGCTCGTCATCTGCAGGTTCGAGTCCCAGATGTGGGGGGGTGGTTCAGTCGATAGCGCGCCAGACTCGCAATCTGCAGTTCCCAGATTGGAGTCCCAGCTGGGTCAGCGTTCAGATTTATCTCCACAAAACTCTCCACCCTGCCCACGGTGGCCATCCGCCTGCCATCGGTGTCCCCGATAGCTTAGAAAGGCCACCGTTCGTCGGATGGGACATAAAGCCGTGGCCCCGTGTGTGGGAGAGCCATACCTTTCGCACGTTAAAGAACACTGAATGTCCTTGACGGAAGGCTATCATCTATCTCCCAACAGTTGTTTCAGTGGGTCCCCTCCCCCAACTTTCTCTGAGCCTTTGGGGTCCTTATGACCTGGTCATTTAGCCCATTGTGTGCAAAAAAGTACCACTCAGAGGTAAAATGACCCAATCCAATCCAGATGTACCAGCATTGAGATTTATCTCCGCTAACCCTGCCCTCAGAAAGGAGTTGAGTTGGCTTGTTTTTCCTCTGAGCGACAGTTTTTTTCACACACTTGGCTAAATGGCCAGGCCACAAAGACCCGAAGGATCAGAGAAGGTTATTGGAGGGAACCCATTTAACAGGTGTTGGGAGACAGATGATAGCCTCGCATCAAGGCCATCCAGCGTGTTCTTTAATTTGCACAGGGTATGACTATCCGCACACGAAGCCACGGCTTAACGTCCCATCCGACGGACGGCGGTCTTTCCTTGTCCAGCAGCGTCCCCTACTGACTCCGCAAAAGTCCTCGTAAAACTCCCCGGACGGGGAGTTTTGCGGAGATAAATCTCAAAAGATTAGACTGGAACTGCAGATTACGAGCCTGGCTTGCTACCGACTGAGCCATCCATCCCTGCCCCTGAAAAAAGAAAAAATGGTATCATGTATACAAACCGTGGTCCCATATGCATGATAAAGAACCCGCTGGATGACCTTTGATGGGAGACTACCCTCTGTCTCTTAACAGCTGTTCAGTGGGTTCCCTTCCTCAACATTGTCTGAGCCCTTGAGGTCCTTGTGACCTGGCTATTTAACCCATTGTAGCCGTCCCATGGCCGAGTGGTTAGCGCGCTTGGCTACTGATCTAAGGGACCTGGGTTCGAGCCCGGGTAAGGCATGGCTGTTTGTGTCGTTTTTCTGCTGAGGTCCTGCCATCCTCACAGACCTTCTACTCTGGCACATAAACTGACAGGCTCTGTCAGACCTCTGTGGCAAGCAACTGCTTGAGGGGGTATTTATTTTATTTTTTATTTATGCACAAAAGTGACTCACTCAAGAGGAAAAATAACCAAACCCAAACTCAATTTGCTATTTTTGAAGGCCTTGTTATCAAACTGAAACAAGTAATCGATTATTTTCGTTATCGTTTCTCCCCATCCCATGAGATAGAAAAGTTCATCGTCCCTTCCCCCTCCCAAAGACACGTGGTAGTGTATGTATCCAAAAACTCTCTTAAAGAGAGAGAGCAAACAGTTTACGTCTGCAGCGTCAACTACCTCCCTTCGGTGTGTATATCTGCCCCGACTCATTAATCGCTTCGATAGCATTTGTTTGCACATTATCTTGCAACCTTTGACCTTTTCTCGTGGAGACTAGAAATGCTACTCAAGAAAGTAAACTTCGATTATCAAACCAGTGGACAAAGCAGTGGAGATTTGAAAGTACGGCCATCCATTTATGGGGCGGGGGTGGCTCAGTCGGTAGCGCGCCAGGCTCGTAATCTGTAGTTCCCAGGTTCGAGTCCCAGCTGGGTCAGCGTTGAGATTTATCTCCGCAAAATTCCCCGCCCTGCCCACGGTCAGTAGGGGACACCGATGGGCTTGGAAAGGTCGCCGTCCGTCGGATGGGACGTTGAGCCGTGGCCCCGTGTGCGGGAGAGAGCCATACCCTGTGCACGTTAAAGAACACGCTGGATGGCCTTGACGGGAGGCTACCATCTGTCTCCCAACAGCTGTTCCAGTGGGTCCCTCCCCCAACCTTCTCTGAGATTTCGGGGTTCATGTGACCTGGCCATTTAGCCCATGGTGTCCAAAAAAGTGCCGCTCAGAGGTAAAACAACCCAACCCAAAGCCATCCATTTACAAGGAATTTTCACATCTTGCCATTATACGCTGCTCTACCAAAATATTAGAGTTGTTGGGTTGTTTTACCACTGAGCGGCACTTTTTTGGACACCTTTTTTTTTCACATGGACCACTTTTTTGGACACTTTTTTTTTCACATGGATCCCGAAGGCTCAGAGAGGGTTGGGGCAGAGGACTCACTGGAACAGCTGTTGAGAGACAGATGGTAGCCTCCCGTCAAGGCCACCCAGCGTCTTCTTTAACATGCACAGGGTATGACTATCCCACAAACGGGGCCACGGCTTAGCGTCCCATCCGACGGATGGCGGCCTTTCCAAGCCCATCAGTGTCCCCTACTGACCGTGGGGCGGGGAATTTTGCGATGATAAATCTCAACGCTGACCCAGCTGGGACTCGAACCTGGGAAACTACAGATTACGAGCCTGGCGCGCTACCGACTGAGTCACCTCCGCCCCAAATATTAGAGAATTTGAATGTTTTTTCAATGGGATTCTAACTTCAAATCTCTACAACTTCTGAAATATGCATCTAATGGAAATTGTGACTGAAGATAAAATAAAGATCAGAATGAAATATATTTAAATTTCGATTTTTAGCCATATTTGGTCAGTATTTAAAGAGTTATGGAAGCTGTAATATTTAACAATAAATTATTTTGTTTTATAAAAATCATTCATACTTGTTTGATGTTAAAATAATCATTTACGCAAACCTTTAAAATCATCGAGTACCGGAAGGGCGTTCCTGTTCAGTGATTTTAAATATCGATTACCGGAACGGTACTCCGGTCAACATTTTCACAAAAATCACTTCGCACAAAAGAGTGAATTGCTGTTGCAACCAAGCACATAGTATATCCGAGTCGTGGTGGTTAGGCTTAACAAAAGTAGCTCACACAAAAAATGCTACAAAAGAGTGAATTGCTGTTGCAACCAAGCACATAATATATCTGAGTCGTGGTGGTTAGGCCTAAAAAAAGTAGTTAATATAAAAATTGCTACAAAAGAGTGAATTGCTGTTGCAACCAAGCACATAGTGTATCCAGTCGTGGTGGTTAGGCCTAACAAAAGTAGCTCACACAAAAATTGCTACAAAAGAGTGAATTGCTGTTGCAACCAAGCACATAGTATATCTGAGACGTGGTGGTTAGGCCTAACAAATGTAGCTCACACAAAAATTGCTATAAAAGAGTGAATTGCTGTTGCAACCAAGCACATAGTATTTCCGAGTCGTGGGGGTTAGGCCTAACAAAAGTATCTCACACAAAAATTGCTACAAAAGAGTGAATTGCTGTTGCAAGCAAGCACATAGTATATCCGAGTCGTGGTGGTTAGGCCTAACAAAATTAGCTCAGACATAAATTGCTACAAAAGAGTGAATTGCTGTTGCAACCAAGCACATAGTATATCTGAGTCATGGTGGTTAGGCCTAACAAAAGTAGCTCATACAAAAATTGCTACAAAAGAGTGAATTGCTGTTGCAACCAAGCACATAGTATATCCGAGTCGTGGTGGTTAGGCCTAACAAAAGTAGCTCACACAAAAATTGCTACAAAAGAGTGAATTGCTGTTGCAACCAAGCACATAGTATATCCGAGTCGTGGTGATTAGGCTTAACAAAAGTAGCTCATACAAAAATTGCTACAAAAGAGTGAACTGCTGTTGCAACCAAGCACATAGTATATCCGAGTCGTGGTGGTTAGGCCTAACAAAAGTAGCTCATACAAAAATTGCTACCAAAGAGTGAATTGCTGTTGCAACCAAGCACATAGTATATCCGAGTCGTGGTGGTAGGCCTAATAAAAGTAGCTCACACAAAAGTTGCTACAAAAGAGTGAATTGCTGTTGCAACCAAGCACATAGCATATCCGAGTCGTGGTGGTTAGGCCTAACAAAAGTAGCTCACACAAAAATTGCTACAAAAGAGTGAATTGCTGTTGCAACCAAGCACATAGTATATCCGAGTCGTGGTGGTTAGGCCTAACAAAAGTAGCTCACACAAAAATTGCTACAAAAGAGTGAATTGCTGTTGCAACCAAGCACATAGTATATCCGAGTCGTGGTGGTTAGGCCTAACAAAAGTAGCTCGCACAAAAATTGCTACAAACTACCTACGAATCACTTTACTGATTACACCTGAGGACGGTAAACATTCTAATAACAATTCACATTGTATTAAAATCAAAAACGTGTAATATATATCTACTACAAAATTAAATTCAAAAATGCCGCCACAGCACTACATCGTGCCCAGCGAGAGCAAATGAGGCCAAAGGCTCACGGGACGCTTGCGCTGCTGCTTTGTGACGTTGCCCACTGGCCCACTAGGACCGCCATTGTTGTGACGTATTCCGAAGGTGGTTAGCATTCGACTCTAGGAGGTATTGCTCCGGTTCAGTGATTTGTAAACATCGATTACAGGAACGACGTTTCGGTTTACGCTAAACGTAATCGATTTGTAAACATCGATTACCGGAATGACGTTTCGATTTTGTGATTTGTAAACATCAATTACAGGAACGACGTTTCGATTTACGCTAAATGTAAAACGTAATCGATTTGTAAACATTGGGTTACCGGAATGACGTTTCGATTTAGTGATTTGCACACATCAATTACAGGAACGACGTTTCGATTTACGCTAAACGTAATCGATTTGTAAACATCGATTACCGGAATGACGTTTCGATTTTGTGATTTGTAAACATCAATTACAGGAACGACGTTTCGATTTACGCTAAATGTAAAACGTAATCGATTTGTATTCGATTACCCATTTAAACTATTTTTTATTGTAGATCAACAGATGCAGAAAAAGGCTCTAAAACTTGAATAAAGAAAACGGTGCAAACGTTCCTAGTAACCTTGAATTCGGCTGCGATGTTCAAAATGTCAATCGATTTTTAATCGATTTGTACATCGATTACCGGAACGGCGTTCCGATTTAGTTGTAGCCCTGCTTCTGGTAATTGCTAACCCTACTCAAAAAGTCCCTCTTTGCCACTGATCAGCCTTATATCCTTTCACCCAGAACTCGCAAACGGATGTTGACTTCCCCTTCAATTGCATTTCAAATATTGGATGCTGAAGTGAGAGAAAATTTCTTCACTTTCTCAGTTTGGCTGCAATAGCAGCAGATGGTTAATCCTCTGGTTACCTTACCGAATGCTATTGCTCGAAGTCAAAGGTAATTAACCCATCAGAAGATATCGGCGGATGTACTACAACCTAAAAATAGTTAATAAGCATTGCGGAAGAACTTTACACGACCTCATTACCAGACGCTTCTAAGAATAACTCTGTCCGAGATGTTAATTTTCTCATTAAGATGAAAAATAGGAAAAATTTATTAAATCGTTCCTCTTCAACCAACTGCACTCAATCAGGAATATATTAGCATCTGGTTCACGTTAATTCAGGAGATGATCTCTTCCTCATTTGTGACAGGGAAATTCATATTTCCGTTACCTAATTTCCTGCCAGCATCTTTACCTCGTGAGAGCATGACGTCATCGATCCAAGGTCATGAGGTATCCTATATCATTTCAATGTCAGCAACGGTTTCTCTTCACATTTTAAACATCGCAACCGAATCCAAGGTTACAAGGAACGTTTGCACTGTTTTTTTTATAACGTTTTTGAGCCTTTTCCTGCATCTGTTTATCTACAATAAAAAAAATACTTTAAATGGGTTATTTTATATCATTTTTTGAGTTTGTTACAACATGTAGGTGGGCAGCAGTAAGTAGTAATTAGATCGGTAACTCTAAAGCAGTGGTTCTAAACCTTCCATGCTTCACGTACCCCCTGGAAATGTCTATGTAACTGGCGTACCCCTTGTATAGGTTGGCGCGCTTGGCTACTGACCTAAGGGACCTGGGTTCTTGGCCGAGTGGTTAGCGCGCTTGGCTACTAACCTAAGGGACCTGGGTTCTTGGCCGAATGGTTAGCGCGCTTAGCTACTGACCTAAGGGACCTGGGTTCGAGCCTCGAGTTAAGGCATGGATGTATGTGTCGTTTTTCTGCTGAGGCCCTGCCATCCTCTCAGATCCTTCTACTATGGCATATAAACTGACAGGCTCCTGTCAGACCTCTGTGGCAAGCAGCTGCCTGAGGGGGTATATATTTAATTTATTTATGTCATTGAGCGGAAAAATAAAATTATATAATTGCTATCGATTGGCGAAATTTTATTCCTGTATCCTGTCAGACCTCTGTGGCAAGCAGCTGCTTGAGGGGGTATTTATTTTTATTATTTATATATAAATATTTAATCAAGAACTTTTGTACTCTAATTAAATGAGGCATTTTAAGAATAAGAAATTAGACCATTATCTGTTGCAAGAATGGACTATCTGAAAATGATGTGGAGGGGAAGTTGACAGAAAATTTACCCCACAGAGAAACTCTTTTAATTTAAAATACTCGAGCAAGTTTTCAGTCTCATGTGTTAATGGAGTACCTATAAGTAATAGTCTGTCAATCACAAATAGCCTAGCAAAGTGGTTCTCAACCTTTTAAGCTTCTCGTACCCCCTGGAAATGTGTATGTAACTTTCGTACCCCTTGTATAGATAGATAAAACTATAGTTATAGTATAACAATGGGATAAAATAAAACATATATATCAGTGGTTCTCAACATTTTATGCTTCACGTACCCCCTGGAAATGTGTATGTAACTGGCGTACCCCTTGTATAGATAGATAAAACTATAGTTATAGTATAACAATGGGAATAAAATAAAACATATATATCAGTGGTTCTCAACCTTTTATGCTTCACGTACCCCCTGGAAATGTGTATGTAACTGGCGTACCCCTTGTACAGATAGATAAAACTATAGTTATAGTATAACAATGGGAATAAAATAAAACATATATATCAGTGGTTCTCAACCTTTTATGCTTCACGTACCCCCTGGAAATGTGTATGTAACTGGCGTACCCCTTGTACAGATAGATAAAACTATAGTTATAGTATAACAATGGGAATAAAATAAAACATATATATCAGTAGTTCTCAACCTTTTATGCTTCACGTACCCCCTGGAAATGTGTATGTAACTGGCGTACCCCTTGTATAGATAGATAAAACCATAGTTATAGTATAAGAGTGGGAATAAAATAAAACATATATGTCAATGGTTCTCAACCTTTTATGCTTCACGTACGCCCTGGAAATGAGTATGGGTGGGAGGAGTAGAGGGGTGGGAGGAGTAGAGGGCTTAGCTACAACTTTTATGCTTCACGTAGCCCCTGGAAATGTGTATGCAACTGGCGTACCCCTTGTATAGATAGATAAAACTATAGTTATAGTATAACAATGGGAATAAAATAAAAGATATATGTCAATGGTTCTCAACCTTTTATGCTTCGCGTACGCCCTGGAAATGAGTATGGGTGGAAGGAGTAGAGGGGTGGGAGGAGTAGAGGGCTTAGCTACAACCTTTTATGCTTCACGTAGCCCCTGGAAATGTGTATGTAACTGGCGTACCCCTTGTATAGATAGATAAAACTATAGTTATAGTATAACAATGGGAATAAAATAAAACATATAATCAGTGGTTCTCAACCTTTTATGCTTCACGTACCCCCTGCGAATGTGTATGTAACTGGGGTACCCCTTGTATAGATAGATAAAACTATAGTTATAGTATAACAGTGGGAATAAAATAAAACATATATGTCAATGGTTCTCAACCTTTTATGCTTCACGTACGCCCTGGAAATGAGTATGGGTGGGAGGAGTAGAGGGGTGGGAGGAGTAGAGGGCTTAGCTACAACCTTTTATGCTTCACGTAGCCCCTGGAAATGTGTATGTAACTGGCGTACCCCTTGTATAGATAGATAAAACTATAGTTATAGTATAACAATGGGAATAAAATAAAAGATATATGTCAATGGTTCTCAACCTTTTATGCTTCACGTACCCCCTGGAAATGAGTATGGGTGGGAGGAGTAGAGGGGTGGGAGGAGTAGAGGGCTTAGCTACAACCTTTTATGCTTCACGTAGCCCCTGGAAATGTGTATGTAACTGGCGTACCCCTTGTATAGATAGATAAAACTATAGTTATAGTATAACAATGGGAATAAAATAAAAGATGTATGTCAATGGTTCTCAACCTTTTATGCTTCACGTACCCCCTGGAAATCAGTATGTGTGGGAGGAGTAGAGGGGTGGGAGGAGTAGAGGGCTTAGCTACAACCTTTTATGCTTCACGTAGCCCCTGGAAATGTGTATGTAACTAGCGTACCCCTTGTATAGATAGATAAAACTATAGTTATAGTATAACAATGGGAATAAAATAAAAGATATATGTCAATGGTTCTCAACCTTTTATGCTTCACGTACCCCCTGGAAATGAGTATGGGTGGGAGGAGTAGAGGGGTGGGAGGAGTAGAGGGCTTAGCTACAGCCTTTTATGCTTCACGTAGCCCCTGGAAATGTGTATGTAACTAGCGTACCCCTTGTATAGATAGATAAAACTATAGTTATAGTATAACAATGGGAATAAAATAAAAGATATATGTCAATGGTTCTCAACCTTTTATGCTTCACGTACCCCCTGGAAATGAGTATGGGTGGGAGGAGTAGAGGGGTGGGAGGAGTAGAGGGCTTAGCTACAACCTTTTATGCTTCACGTATCCCCTGGAAATGTGTAGGTAACTGGCGTACCTCTTGTACAGATAGATAAAACTATAGTTATAGTATAACAATGGGAATGAAATAAAACATATATCTAGCGACTTTTCAGCTCTCACGGTGTACCCCAAAAAATTTTACCGCGTACCCCACGTTGAGAACCCTTAATCTAAGAGAACGAGTTATTAGTTGTCTGGTTATCTTGCTTTTTTGTTTTTGTATAAGCTGACTGGTTTTTTTCAGTAAATTTTTCAAAAAGGGTTTTACCTATTAAAATAAGTATCATTAAGGTAACTTATAATCGGGCGCGGATTCAGAAAAAAATTGGAGAAGGTTTCAAAGTTAGTGGATCGCCGTTCCGGTATAAATTTTTTCTCACCTATTTAGTGGCTTCAATTTCTATTTTTTTTTTAAATGCGTGTAATATGGATATGCTTAATATCCCCCCCCCCTACATTTCTGATTTTACTCTTCTCAAATGGGTGGGAGGGGTAGAGGGCTTAGCTACAAATGTGAAAGGAAAAATAAACAACATGACCTAAGAACTTTATATTACCTCATCACAGCTGATTTTGAAAATATGTATATGTTCAAAATATAAATCTTATCATAAGAATAATTTTTTAAATTATTGATTACTGGTCGGTTAATAATATTTAAAATATGATGTAATTATGAATAAAAAATCTGTACAAAAATACGCATTTCACCAAAAAATTGTATGTATAACTTTATTAGACAAGATAGCTCAAACTTTAATTTTGACTGCAGAAAATTTATGTTATTAATATACTAACTGATTATTATATTCAGAATTTTAAAGAATAAAATTATAAATTTATAACCAATAACAAATATTCGGTTGTGGTAGGTAGTTCGCATAGCCGAATAGACTTGGAATCCTGCTGAAGAATTTTAAAGATCAGATTAACGCATTATATACTTGCTGTTAAAACTGTCTGATAACCGTTATTGTCAGAGATTCTCATAATAAATACTGTGGCAGCCGAATCATATGTTGTTATTTTGCAAAGAATTATCTAATGCAGTGGTTCTCAACCTTTTATGCTTCACGTACCCCCTGGAAATGTGTAATTGGCGTACACCTTGTTAGATAGATAAAACAATAGTTATAGTATAAATAAATAAATAAATACCCCCTCAAGCAGCTGCTCGCCACAGAGGTCTGACAGGAGCCTGTCAGTTTATATGCCATAATAGAAGATCTGAGAGGATGGCAGGACCTCACTCAGCAGAAAAACGACACATACATCCATGCCTTATCTGGGGCTCGAACCTAGGTACCTTAGATCAGTAGCCAAGCGCGGTAACCACTCGGCATAACAATGGGATAAAAAGAAACATATATGTATATAACATATATCTAGCGACTTTTGAGCTCTCACGACGTACCCCAAAAAGTTTCACCGCGTAACCACGTTGAGAACCCCTAATCTAATGAGAAATCTTGGAACTGATCTTTAAACCTTAGGAGCAAAACTGAACAGGGTTTCGTTTAGCCAATTAAAGCACAAATTACTCTCATTTGAAATGTTTATGTTCTTCCTTTGGTGCACTTATTTGTGAACAAGAACTTAAAGAAATGTTGGACAAGAATATTTCTTTTGCTTTTTTTATGAAATGTCTTTTTCCTTTGAGAGAGCATATTTCCTGTTTATGGAAATTATGGGCTCTACAAGCCACTTAAATCCTTTAAGATAAAAATAAGTTGATGATGAAATTATTAGAAATAAATACAAGAAAAATTGCAATCGTTCTGCGGAGAAAATGAAGCAGGCAGAAAAAATTCCCTCCTCCGCTGCTCTCGAGTCAAGGTTATATTGCACGAGGAGGAGCAAAAGATTGAAAGATAATCTGGCAACTAAAGAATTTAGGTCGCCATTTAGTGCCAGATGTCTCGAGATAAATCTAATCTTGCTCAAACATCTGCTCTTACGGGGACGTTAAGCCTAAGACAACATTGCTTAAAACCGTTGATATTTACAATGGTAAGTCGTTTTTCCTACAAATTAAGTTCCAGACCCATGTTAGATAACGGAAATTGTCCAAGTCCGTGTATATTTTTTAGATCTTGTGGCCGTTGTAGAAGTAATAGCAAACTATCCACAATAATACAGCAGAATGGAACATCCATAACAAAAGATGCCTGTCTGTGTGTTTCTGTGGCTGTCATAGCTCATCAGAAAATTGTGGTAGACGCTTCAAACAGCGTTTCCGTTTGTAGTCCGGGTCTCAGTGTCAAATTTCAAGTGGTAATTATAAAGGAAGACTTGCTAGGAACAAAAATATTTACCATAAATATTCCTACGGAAACCGAAGTTGCTGCCAAATCCATCGCTGCCATTTACTGCTTTCTAACTCTGAAAGAATCATAACAATGTGTAAATCTGCTGCCGCTGCCAGATCCCCCATATTCCCAAAGGCATTATTTTAATGGATCCCATTGCAGGAAGGAACCTGATTTTTTAACCGCCACGAGGGAACGCGAATACGAAATTTGGGACCGTTCGGTCCAGCATCAGGGGGAACCACACGGTGTCAGAATATGTCGAAACGGAAATAAAAATCTCGATATTTTGCCTAGATGATATGAAAACATATCGTAACGGAAATAAAAATGGTAAATTATCAGCGCCGTAACGGGGTGTTCTAGAGGCCCTATATAGGTAGAGGTTGGCCATCTGAAAATTGGACGCCATGTTTTGTCGTCGCTCGGATTGTTAACGTGCATAGCTGAATGGCATTGCACGGTACTTATGGATTGCGGAAAAGGGTAGGGTAATATTTGATACAGATTTCAGTGTTCATGATTGGAAGTACTTTAGAAAATGGCTAAGAAAGAAAAAGTAAATTTTAGGGGTTTTTTTAAAGGTATAATTTCGCTTTGTTGTCTGTCCGTCTGTAGATATCGAACTTTTTTGTTTATACAGATAAATAAAAAATTCTTTTTGTGTTATATAGGTATTAATGATATATTACAATTTGCATTTTTCGAATCTCCCAAAAGTTGTAACTGCGCCCTCTAACGGTGGAAATTTTTAAAGATTCTAAAATATCAAACGAATATTCCAAGCGATGTAGTTACGTTAGAAGTTTGAAATTTTGGTGTTGAAATATGCAGGTTACGAAATTACCATTGGCAACAACACTTGACCCTTTAGACCCGGGGGGGGGGGAGGTGAACTTTTTTTGTTTTAACAGGAAAGTGTATGTTTTTAGAGATAAATTAAATTTTTTTTTTGTTTTAACAGAAAAGTGTATGTTTTTAGACATAAATTAAAAATTCTTTTTGTATTGGACAGGTATTGATGAAATATTACAATTTGAATTTTGCGAATATCCCAAAAGCTATAATTGTGTCCTCTAACGGTGGAAAAAATCGAAAAATCCCAAAATTTAAAACGAATATTGCAAACGATGTAGTTATGCTAAAAATTTGAAATTTTGGTCGTCGAATGTGAGTCTTGTAAACTCCATTGACAACAATGAGTTGACCCTAAGCCCAAGGTAGGTAAGAAACATAACGGTTTTGTTTTAAGAGATAATTGGAAATCTCTTTTTTAGTTGGTTACTAAGGAAATGTAATTCGCATTTTCAAAGGTAGTTTTCATTTATATCATTAGAGATCACTAAATATCGAAACTGCAAAACTTTTAACGAATGTTTCAAGTGATCTGTTTATGGTAGAAATTTCGGCGTGTAGAGTTCTGTTATGGTAGAAATTCCATTGACAGCAATGATCTGCCCACTATTTTCAGAGGAACGAGAGAAAAGCAACTTTTTAAATTTAAAAACTAACAAACAAATACTTTTTATGTTTTATAATTACTAATAAAATACTACTATGTGTATTTCCCACATCATACATTAAAAAATAAATAAATAACCTCTCAAGCAGCTGCTTGTACAGAGGTCTGACAGGAGCCTGTCAATTTATACGCCGTAGCAGAAGGTCTATGAGAATGGCGGGACCTCAGCAGACAAACAATACGAACATCCATAATTAAAACTTTTAAGGAGTGAAAAGGTAGGCAAAGGAAGAACTTCATTCTCTTTGAAAATAAGATTCCCATATGCGTCAGAGGCGATATGCGTTCTTCTAGTTATTTTACACTTTCAGTACCCTCTGACAGTGTAAATTCGAACTAATGTATAATTGAGAAAATAAATTATTAATATTTATTAGTACCTGTAATGTGCAAAAAAAGTTTTCCATTTATCTCTTAAAGCAGAAAAGTTGCATTTTACCAATGGGACAAATCATTACAATTAGGGCAAACCACTTGACCATTACACTCTATGAACAAAAATTTAAGTTTCTAGCAAAAATAGATCGTTTGCAATATTTATTTAAAAATTTAGCATTTTCCAGCTTTTTTCCGCCGCTAGATGGCACCTTTCGAGTTTTGTTTACCGCCTTTAGCACTCTCTAACACTGGAAATTCCAACTGATGGGGATTCAAAAAATGTAAATATTAATATTTTTGTGGAAAAAAATTTCGCCGATATACGGGATTCGAACCCGCATCTCTCCAGAAATGTGCCAGAGTATTCTAACCTGTTGAACTACTACCGGCTTTTTTCACAAAAAATTATTGATTTATAGACGTTTATACTTCTACAGGTAACGCTGAAATTATCAAATATTGTTTAAATCATTAATATTTTGTTAGGAAAACGAAGTAATATATTTATATATATATATTTTTTTTTGTTTTACAGGCACTATATATTGTTTTGTGTATCTCTTAAAAAAAGTTTCATTTTCACACCCCCTTTTGGCAAAGACGGCAAATCCTTGTTGCCATTGTAAACCTTCTGACCATAACACTCTACCAAAATTTCAGATTTCCAAAGCAAATAGTTTGTAGGGTTGTGGGTTGTGGGTTGTTTTACCTCTGAGCGGCACTTTTTTGCACACCATGGGCTAAATGGCCAGGTCACATGGACCCCGAAGGCTCAGAGAAGGTTGGGGGAGGGGACCCACTGGAACAGCTGTTGGGATACAGATGGTAGCCCCCGTCAAGGCCATCCAGCGTGTTCTTTAACGTGCACAGGGTATGGCTCTCCTGCACACGGGGCCACGGCTTAACGTCCCATCCGACGGACGGCGGCCTTTCCAAGCCCATCGGTGTCCCCTACTGACCGTGGGCAGGGCAGGGAATTTTGCGGAGATAAATCTCAACGCTGACCCAGCTGGGACTCGAACCTGGGAACTACAGATTACGAGCCTGGCGCGCTACCGACTGAGCCACCCCCGCCCCACAAATAGTTTGTAATATTCGTTTAAAATTTTAGCATTTTCCATCTTTTCCCATCGCTAGAGGGCGCTATTAAAGCTATTATACTATTATATACTTATAATATTTTTTCGACACCTATCCAACACAAAAAGAATTTTTCATTTAGCTCTAAAAGTAAAAAAAAATATTGTCTATAGACGGACAGACAACAGTTAACAGAGAGACAGACAGACAGACCAACAAATATTGGCATACACAGACGACAAAGTGAAACATTAGCTCGTTTTTCAAACGAACCTTCAAAGAATTTTTTTTTGGTTTCCAGTTAGCTCGTTTTATTTTTGCAGCCGACTGCCATCTTCTGATGGAGTTTCTCGGAAAAAAATATTCATTAATTTATTTCTTTGAGTGAAATTTTTACACCCAAATGCAGCATAGTGAGGCGTTCGTAAAATATGACAGCTTTTATGGACAAAAAAAGTGGTAGAAATGTATAAAACTATAACAACTGAGAAGTTTTAACTAGGTACACACGCTAACACATAGGCTTTCGTCTTACGGTATGACAAAACATGGCGCCCATAAATCACGTGACTCAATTAACCAACGGCAGTGAATCACCGAGATGGCCAGCCTCTAACTATACAGGAAACCTCTAGGGGGTTCTACCTCTGTGTAGCACATTTTTGTACACAATGGGCTAAATGGCTAAGTCACAAGGACCACGAAGGTTCAGAGATGTTTAGGGGAGGGGACCCACTGGAACAGCTGTTGGGAAACAGATGATAGCCTCCTGTCAACGCCATCCGTCGTGTTCTTTAACGTGCACAGGGTATGGCTCTCCCGCACACGGGGACCACGGCTTAACGTCCCATCCGACGAACGGCGGCCTTTCCAATCCCGTCGGTGTTTCCTACTGACCGAGGGGACACCGATGGGTCCCCTCGGTCAACGCTGTCCCAGGTGAGAGGTGGGTTGAATTTCAATATGCATTTTCTAAAGAAGAGCCCAAAACTTTTACACTTAAGTATGCCTAGGCCTTTCCCCATTCGATTATCCCATTGGAAGATTCTGGGTACGCCACTGTAAATTATAAATGCATTTCGCCAAAGTTGGTACATGTCAGTACAGGCAGTCTGTAATTCATATCTGATAATTATCATATTTTGCGCGAAAATTTGCATAACCCGAATGATAAAGAAAAAAGAGGAGAAGAAGACAAGGAAAATCTCATTTATTTAGGATGACAAAAATCTTTTTTCCTACCCGGTATAAAACGTTGACTTAATAGAATTGGATTAATTCGCTTTTAATAGAAGTTTATTTTTAAGTAGTAACTAAGAGCGAAAGCAAATAAATTTCTTTGACATTTGATCGTAAAATGGACTAGATTCTTTGGAAGAAAGCTTGGTGGGAACACAATGATGCAGGACCAAACATTTGGGACAAAACATCATAGCTCAGTCCGTCATTCCTACTGCAGACTTTTAAGCTCTTTGTTCCAATAAATAAAAAAAAATCCTTTTTAAGTTCCACCAAGGATTCATTTTTTCCGAAACGTCCAGCTGTTTAAAATTGCACCATAAGAAGGTCATAAAAGAAAATGAAAAACGTTAAAGGAATATTGTGAGTAGTGGGTTGGGTTGTTTTATCTCTGAGCGGCACTTTTTTGCACACTATGGGCTAAATGGCCAGGTCACAAGGACCCCGAAGGCTCAGAGAAGGTTGGGGGAGGGGACCCACTGGAACAGCTGTTGGGAGACAGATGGTAGCCTCCCGTCAAGGCGATCCAGCGTGTTCTTTAACGTGCACAGGGTATGACTCTCCCGCACACGGGGCCGCGGCTTAATGTCCCATCCGACGGACGGCGGCCTTTCCAAGCCCATCGGTGTCCCCTACTGACCGTGGGCAGGACGGGGAATTTTGCGGTGATAAATCTCAACGCTGACCCAGCTGGGACTCGAACCTGGGAAATACAGATTACGAGCCTGGCCAGCTACCGACTGAGCCACCCCGCCCTGTGAGTACTGAATTGTACTAAACGTTCCGGTAACCGAATGGTTAGCCACTTGACTGCTGAACAGAGGATTCTGGATTCGAGCCCCGGATAAGGCATGTGTGTTATTCTTTCTGTTGAGGTGTCGCAGATCCTTCTCTAAGGCACATACGGCTGGCGAATAATTTTTATACAGCCCGCGCGGAAAGTGAACCAAATCAGCATTTCAAATTTTGTTAACTATTCAAGTTATTATTATTTAATTATTTAATATTTTTTAACTATTAAATTTTATTATTACATTCGACGCTAAAAGAAGTGGAAAAAAACGAATTTGAAAGACTGGCGCTCGTTGCGACGAATCGGTGAGAGTGTTGAAGTTACGAAGTCACGTGTCGGTGTCGTGAATTCCGTTTCTTTTATCTATGTTTTGTATCCAATATGCGCATGCCCGGCCAGAAGCGTGCCAAATGTAGTCTAGTGCAATTGTTTGGGTTGGGTTGTTTTACCTTTGAGCGGCACTTTTTTGCACACCATGGGCTAAATGGCCAGGTCACATGGACCCCGAAGGCTCAGAGAAGGTTGGGGGAGGGGACCCACTGGAACAGCTGCTGGGAGACAGATGGTAGCCTCCCGTCAAGGCCATCCAGCGTGTTCTTTAACGTTGGGTTGTTTTACCTCTGAGCGGCACTTTTTTGCACACCATGGGCTAAATGGCCAGGTCACATGGACCCCGAAGGCTCAGAGAAGGTTGGGGGAGGGGACCCACTGGAACAGCTGTTGGGAGACAGATGGTAGCCTCCCGTCAAGGCCATCCAGCGTGTTCTTTAACGTTGGGTTGTTTTACCTCTGAGCAGCACTTTTTTGCACACCATGGGCTAAATGGCCAGGTCACATGGACCCCGAAGCTCAGAGAAGGTTGGGGGAGGGGACCCACTGGAACAGCTGTTGGGAGACATATGGTAGCCTCCCGTCAAGGCCATCCAGCGTGTTCTTTAACGTTGGGTTGTTTTACCTCTGAGCGGCACTTTTTTGCACACCATGGGCTAAATGGCCAGGTCACATGGACCCCGAAGGCTCAGAGAAGGTTGGGGGAGGGGACCCACTGGAACAGCTGTTGGAAGACAGATGGTAGCCTCCCGTCAAGGCCATCCAGCGTGTTCTTTAACGTGCACAGGTTATGGCTCTCCCGCACACGGGGCCACGGCTTAACGTCCCACCCGACGGACGGCGGCCTTTCCAAGCCCATCGGTGTCCCCTACTGACCGTGGGCAGGGTGGGGAATTTTGCGGAGAGTCCAGTGCAGTGATATGTAAGCTAATTACAGTTACTTTTTAACTGAATACAGTTACAGACTTCCTTTTATATGTAACAAGATACGGAAAATGTAACACGCTAATTTTTCTCTAATCACTCAGTGCGACCCGCGGGACAAATCTAATTTTGAATATGGCCCCTGTACAGAAAAAAGGATGGACACCTCTGCTGTATGGAGTATTGAACTGACCCGCTCCTTTCAAACCCCTGCGGCAAGCAACTGCTGAAGGTGTATTTTTTTTTATAATCATGCTAGATTTGAAATATTTGTGGCCAGTCAAGGTGTTTATTATATTCGAAGCAGCAATTTGCCTTCATACGCCACAAAGGTTGGATTGTTCTTCCTCTGAGAGGCACTTGTTTTCCTCACAGTGGGCTAAAGGGCCAGGTCACAAAGACCCCAAGGCTCACAGAAGGTTGGGGGAAGGGAAATATATATTCTCTCCCCCCACTGGACAGCTGTTAGGAGACAAATTGAAGGCTCCCGTCAAAGTCATCCAACAAGTGTGGCGGGGGTGACTCAGTCGGTAGCGCGCCAGGCTTGAAATCTGCAGTTCCTAACTGGGTCAGCGTTGAGATTTATCTCCGCAAAATTCCCCGCCCTGCCCACGGTCGGTAGGGGACACCGATGGGCTTGAAAAGGCCGCCGTCCGTCGGATGGGACGTTAAGCCCTGGCCCCGTGTGTGGGAGAGCCATATCCTGTGCGCGTTAAAGAACACGCTGGATGGTCTTGATGGGAGGCTACCATCAGTCTCCCAACAGCCGTTCCAGTGGGTCCCCTCTCCCAACCTTCTCTGAGACTTCGGGGTCCTTGTGACCTGGCCATTTAGCCCATGGTGTGCAAAAAAAGTGCCGCTCAGAGGTAAAACAACGAAACATCCAACAAGTTCTTTAACGTGCATAAGGTATTGCTCTCCTGCGCACCTAGTCACGGCTTAACGTCCCATTCAATGGACGGCGGCGTTTCGAAATCTATTGGTGACATACAAAGGGGAATAAGAAAACTTTTTCTTCAAGAGATAAATAAAAATTCTTTTTGGGCTGGAAAGTTGCTAATGGAATATTCCTTTTCACATTTCTAAATCATCCATTAGTTCGAATTTCCACCGTTAGAGGTGATAAAGTCAACAAATGGACTTCGTTCTCTTTGAAACTGAATGTTCCATAATTGTCTGGACCGATTGGTTGTTCTTCTACTTTCGTATTCTTTTGCAGATTGGCAATCTCAGAAATAGTAAAATTGTCATGGGAGATGATGTGGGGGGGATGTCTGACATTTAAGGTAAGCCAAACGAACGCTAATTATTAATTTATCCCGAATTTGCAGCTGGTGGAAAAAGCAAAGAGACTTCCCTCCTTTCCGTTGCTAGGTAACCACTGACCAGAGACATTCCGAAAAGCTCAGCTGAATCAATTTAGAGCGAACTTGTTAGAAGCGCTCTTCCTCTCGCGACGTTTTCTTTCGCTGGAGTTCGAGTAATGAATAGCTCGTTACAACCACTTGCTCGTGCACAAACCGACTGATAAAAGGAAGAGTTAGCGGCTAAAGGAAAAGTCCGTTAACCAATCATCGTTCGGTGGCAATGAAAACAACGCGAAATCTAACCGAGAGGGTCGGCGACCCCACATCTGCTTCGTGAAAAGCAAGTGTGAATGACTATTCCGATGGCGTCCATCACTGGCCATGAAAAGATTGACCTTTGTTCAAATGACGGGTTTGCTTTCCGCCAATGGAAGGTCTTGGAATGTCAATAAACACAGTTAGAGCTCAGCTTATAGTTAGGTATTAGCCAGGCTTTACAGCAGTGGTTCTCAACGTGGGGTACGCGGTAAATTTTTTTGGGGTACGCCGTGAGAGCTCAAAAGTCGCTAGATCTAGTAACAAATGGGGCGGGGGTGGCTCAGTCGGTAGCGCGCCAGGCTCGTAATCTGTAGTTCCCAGGTTCGAGTTCCAGCTGGGTCAGCGTTGAGATTTTTCTCCGCAAAATTCCCTGCCCTGCCCACGGTCAGTAGGGAACACCGATGGGCTTGGAAAGGCCGCCGTCCGTCGGATGGGACGTTAAGCCGTGGCCCCGTGTGCGGGAGAGACATACCCTCTGCACGTTACAGAACACGCTGGATGGCCTTGATGGGAGGCTACCATCTGTCTCCCAACAGCTGTTCCAGTGGGTCCCCTCCCCCAACCTTCTCTGAGCTTTCCGGGTCCATGTGACCTGGCCATTTAGCCCATGGTGCGCAAAAAAGTGCCGCTCAGAGGTAAAACAACCCAAAACCCTCTAGTAACAAAGTCGCTAAGTTGGCATTATTTTACTATAACTATAGTTTTATCTATCTACATAAGGGGTACGCCAATTGCATACACATTTCCAGGGGGTACGTGAAGCATAAAGGGTTGAGAACCACTGTTTTAGAGATGAGATCCCACGAAGGATTGAATACTTAACCTATCAACGATAATGAAAATTAAAATATTCAACTGTAATTTGTTTACAATGAAAGATGATTTTTTTTTATCATTGTTGGTCGATTCCTCTGTGCACGGAGGAGATGCTCATTTAAAATTTCTTCCAGGAATTTTGGGGCCAAGTCACACTTGGACTAGGGAGATCGATTGGGCAGCTGTTAGGAAACAGATGAAAGTCTCCCGTGGAGGCCATCCAGTGTGTTCTTTAAGGACTCTTCTCTACAAGTTCCCCACTGGAAAAGTTGGGTTGGGTTGTTTTGCCTCTGAGCGGCACATTTTTGCACACCATGGGCTAAATGGCCAGGTCACATGGACCCCGAAGGCTCAGAGAAGGTTGGGGGAGGGGACCCACTGGAACAGCTGTTGGGAGACAGATGGTAGCCTCCCGTCAAGGCCATCCAGCGTGTTCTTTAACGTGCACATGGCTCTCCCGCACACGGGGCCACGGCTTAACGTCCCATCCGACGGACGGCGGCCTTTCCAAGCCCATCGGTGTCCCCTACTGACCGTGGGCAGGGCGGGGAATTTTGCGGAGATAAATCTCAACGCTGACCCAGCAGGGACTCGAACCTGGGAACTACAGATTACGAGCCTGGTGCGCTACCGACTGAGCCACCTCCGCCCCCCACTGGAAAAGAAACCATCGAAAATTAATTTGCGAAATAATAACATTTTATATCAAAATTAGTGTTGTTTTTAAAGAATGTATTCACGATTCATTATTAGCAACTGCAGTTATTAATGAACGGATGGACAAAAATATTTCTATCTTGAAACATCGATTGTTTTCTGTCCCCCTCCCTTGTCGCTGGACCCAGGAGTGCCATTCCCTGAAACAGCTTTCCCTCCTCCCTCCTCGTGGAAAAAATTCTGCTGGCGTCCATGTACAGTCGCTCAAAAAAGTATCCGAACACTATGGTTGATCAGAGAATTCAGAAAAAAATATCTGGCAACGATTTTTTTTAGAAATTAGTGATCTGGCAACTTCGTGTCACGTGACACGAAGGTTGCCATATCACTAATTTCTAAAAAAAATCGTTGCCAGATATTTTTTCTGAGTTCTATAATCAACCTTAGTGTTCGGATACTTTTTTTATATACATATATAATGCGTATGAATATATAATGCAATGAATATGGAGCGTGTGCAGTTACCGTTCATAGCAAACTGGAGCGGTTGCGGTTAATGTTCACAGCACATTGGATCGTGTGAGCTCACAAAAACCTGGATCGTGTGGGCCCACTCACAGAAATATTGAACGTGTGCAGTTACCGTTCACAGCAAACTGGAGCGTGTGCAGTAACTGCACACGCTCCAGTTTGCTGTGAACGGTAACTGGAACGTGTACAGTTGCTGTACACGCTCCAGATATATTTTTTTTAATTCTGCAATCAACCATAGTGTTCGGATACTTTTTTGAGTGACTGTACACGGGGTCACAGTTTAACGTCCCATCCGACGGACTACAACCTTTCCAATCCCATTGGTATCCCCTCTCTGCTCGAGGGCAGGCTGGAGGTTCAGCGGAGATAAAATCTGAATGCTGGCACAAGGGAAACTTGAGCGTCACTGCAGTCTCCGGGAATTTAAGATGGAGACTCAGACATGAATTAAAATCTGAGCGGAATTTCTTTTATTTCCAAACAACTGGGCTACGGCCTGCCTATCTTGCTTCACCGATCCCAGTGCACGGGGTGAAATTTGTCTAGAGTTGGGTTGTTTTACCTCTGAGCGGCACTTTTTTACACACCATGGGCTAAATGGCCAGGTCACATGGACCCCGAAGGCTCAGAGAAGGTTGGGGGAGGGGACCCACTGGAACAGCTGTTGGGAGACAGATGATATTCTCCCGTCAAGGCAATCCAGCGTGTTCTTTAACGTGCACAGGGTATGGCTCTCCCGCACACGGGGCCACGGCTTAACGTCCCATCCGACGGACGGCGGCCTTTCCAAACCCATCGGTGTCCCCTACTGACCGTGGACAGGACGGGGAATTTTGCGGAGATAAATCTCAACGCTGACCCAGCTGGGACTTTAACCTGGGAACTACAGATTACGAGCCTGGCGCGCTACCGACTGAGCCACCCCCGCCCATTCTTTATAAGAGCACCTACTCTTTTAATGGGCGCGAGTGGCTCAGTTGGTAACGCGCCAGGTTGGTAATCTGCAACAGGTTCGAGTTTCACCAGGACCAGCTTTGATGATTCGCTTCAAGAACACGCTGCATGGCTTGACGAGAGGCTACCATCTGTCTCCTAACAGTTATCCAGTGAGTATGATCCCCCATCTTTCTCTGATCCCTTGAGGTCTTTGTGACCCATTGAGTCCTAAAAAGGTCCGCTTAGAGGTAAAATAACCCAACTTATATTCTTTTGAACTTCCTCATTAAAATGACTGTGCCTGGAGTTGTTTTGAAAGATGCTGAAGCAACAGAATGGCACATCGCCCATAAGTAATTATCACCTGGCTTCGCGTCGGCTAAAGGAGGATTTACGATCCTGAACCTGTTGGGAAGGAAGTGTAAAGGGCACTACCCAGCCGACCCTCCCTCTCTTGTGAGCAAGCATCGATGCACGTGTGCATGAATTGCCACTCGACTGCCGTAACATTGGTGAATCAAGAGCTCTAACGACTTTGCCACTGAGTGAGTTGATGGAGGTTGTCGTGGCTTCAGATAACGAATTGATTCATGAGTTCATGCTGGGCGTGGGACAACTTCTTTCGGAATCACAGTGCTGGTTCCCACGAGGGAGCACTTTAAGAAACTGTCGACACTTTCTCTTGTGAACTCTCTTGGGCAACACAGAAAGCGCTAAGTCCAACTGAGACGAATGGTGAGAGGGTTGGGTTGGTTTACCTCTGAGCGGCACTTTTTTGCACACCATGGGCTAAATGGCCAGGTCACATTGACCCCGAAGGCTCAGAGAAGGTTGGGGGAGGGGACCCACTGGAACAGCTGTTGGGAGGCAGATGGTAGCCTCCCATCAAGACCATCCAGCGTGTTCTTTAACGTGCAAAGGGTATGGCTCTCCCGCACACAGAGCCACGGCTTAACGTCCCATCCGACGGACGGCGGCCTTTCCAAGCCCATCGGTGTCCCCTACTGCCCGTGGGCAGGGTGGAGAATTTTGCGGAGATAAATCTCAACGCTGACCCAGCTGGGACTCGAACCTGGGAACTACAGATTACGAGCCTGGCGCGCTACCGACTGAGCCACCCCCGCCCCGAATGGTGAGCGGAATGGATCTCTCTAGGCTCGCCAATATAATGCGTTTTCAAAAACAATTGCTGAGAATGGTAATTTTCGTTTCATAGGCGGCGATATACGGATTAGCTTAGCAGGGGCACACTTCCACATAGCAAAGGGGCGCCGCTGCCCCACACCCTGACTCTCAAGGACCCTTAGAGGATCAGATGTACTTCTATAATATTGTTTTGTTTACGTATTTGATGACATTTTTGTACGTCTATCGTTTCTTGTACAGTCGCTCAAAAAAGTATCCGAACACTATGGCTGACTACAGAATTCAGAAAAAATATCTGGCAACGATTTTTTTAGAAATTAGCGATCTTGCAACCTTCGTGTCACATGACAGATACTTTTTCTTTTCTTTTTTTACCTTCGTGTCACGTGACACGAAGGTTGCCAGATCGCTAATTTCTAAAAAAATCGTTGCCAGATATTTTTTCTGAATTCTGTAATCAACCATAGTGTTCAGATACTTTTTTGAGCGACTGTACAATGCTGTTTATGAATTGCGGTTGAGGGTTAGGGGGACTCCTAATCCGCACACCTAGGGGTTTTACTCGCACCCTTAGAAACCTTGTTACCTCCTTAAGGATTAGCCTCGCTTTCAGTACAATTGCCGAATGGCTGAAGAGTTTAAGTATGGCATCATGTAATTTAAATGATAATATAAATATTGGGGAAAATGCAATTAGGTTTAATAGAGAAGAAAATAATTCAATTACAGCACCTGTTTTATTGGGAATTGAACGCAGATTGCATATGCAAAGAGAAAGTATCATTCCGGTTGGATACGAAGAGGTGTGACTAGAATATTTGCTGGAATGAAACTTTCAACATCTCTTAAAAGGAAAATAAAGTGAGAAAAGGCTAAAAAGGTTCATTAATCCTAATATGCCGTTTCTTGCAAAGTAAGGGTGGAATGGGGATTTATAGAAATTTCTATGATATGAGCTCCTAGTGGATTATTAGATCCTCCTCCTTGATATAAGAAGAGGAGATGAATTAATACTAAGACTCGTGTAAGAAATGGTACGAGGAAGTGAAACGCAAAAATTCCTGTTAAAGTAGGGATTCTTACAGAGGTTTAGGTTTAGGTTGTTTTACCTCTGAGCGGCACATTTTTGCACATCATGGGCTAAATGGCCAGGTCACATGGATCCTGAAGGCTCAGAGAAGGTTGGGGGAGGGGACCCACTGGAACAGCTGTTGGGAGACAGATGGTAGCCTCCCGTCAAGGCCATCCAGCGTGTTCTTTAACGTGCACAGGGTATGGCTCTCCCGCACAGGGGGCCACGGCTTAACGTCCCATCCGACGGACGGCGGCCTTTCCAAGCCCATCGGTGTCCCCTACTGACCGTGGGCAGGGCGGAGAATTTTGCGGAGATAAATCTCAACGCTGACCCAGCTGGGACTCGAACCTGGGAACTACAGATTACGAGCCTGGCGCGCTACCGACTGAGCCACCCCCGCCCCTTCTTACAGAGGAGTTTCCCTCAGATTCATTGGACTAGGAGCTCCCCAAAGCATGGGATACCTGATAATGGATTTGTAATTACTGTTGCAGCTCAGAATGATACCTAACCATGGTAAGAGATATCCTAAGAATGCAGTTACTATTATAATAATAAGGATAATAATCCTACATTTTATATTACTTCATTACGGTACTGTCCATAGTATACAATGCACGTTGTTTTAATGCAATGGTAAGTGATGCACAATGGAATCTTCTGCATTTCTAAAAACCTGCAAAGATTCTTAGAAGTGCAGAAGGCCAAAGCTCCCTCGTAGGGTTGAGTTGTTTTACCTCTGAGCGGCACTTTTTTGCACACCATGGGCTAAATGGCCAGGTCACATGGACCCCGAAGGCGCAGAGAATGTTGGGAAAGGGGACCCACTGGAATAGCTGTTGAGAGACAGATGGTAGCCTTCCATCAAGGCCATCCAGCGTGTTCTTTAACGTGCACAGGTTATGACTACCGCAAATGGGGCCACGGCTTAACGTCCCATCCGACGGACGGCGGCCTTTCCAAGCTCATCGGTGTCCCCTACTGACCGTGAGCAGGGTGGGGAATTTTGAGGAGGTAAATCTCAACGTTGACCCAGCTGGGACTCGAACCTGGGAACTACAGATTACGAGCCTGGCGCGCTACCGACTGAGCCACCCCCGACCCCGCTCCCTCGTAATGGGAGATTTTGGCTCAGTTTTCCAACAATAATTCGCTTAAGTTATACGAGTAGTTCTCGACTTTTACCGACCAAAAACCGTCGTGCAAATCAAAATAATTTTCTCTGTATAAATCTAGTTGAAATAATATTTACCTAAATGTAATTTTTCGAGTATATAATTTAGATAGAAAAACTCGAGAAAGGGCTCCCATACATTTGTAAAACAAACCGGGTTATACCAAGGCTAAGCTTCCTTTGGTATAAATAAAAGAAAAATAATTTATTATTTATTTATTCTGACAGCCGTCCCATGGCCGAGTGGTTAGCGCGCTTGGCTACTGATCTAAGGGACCTGGGTTCGAGCCCCGGGTAAGGCATGGTTGTTTGTGTTGTTTTTCTGCTGAGGTCCTGCCATCCTCTCAGACTTTCTACTAATGCATATAAACTGACAGGCTCCTGTCAGACCTCTGTGGCAAGCAGCTGCTTGAGGTTTTTTTTTAATTCTTCCTTTGGTGTAAAGAAAGGAGATTGGCTCAGTGGCAACATCGTAATTTGATCTTACTAGATTTGAGTTCCCATTGGATTGGCATTCAGATTTTCTCTGCTAAATTCGCTCTGTCCTCGAGGAGTTTACGATTCAAAGACTTTTTCAAACATTAAAATTAAAAATTCAAAGCATTTTTAATAGTAAATTTCGGCAAGATTTAAAAATAATGCAGACTTATAATTTGTATATATTCCCCGTCCCCAGGGAGAAAGGGCACATCAATGGATTTGGAACGGGAGTCGTCCGTCGAATGCGACCTTAAACCATGGCCCCATATTTGTGCCACCCGTTGCGCTGAAAATCCGTATCCTGTGTGCATTAAGGAACAAGCTAGATATCTTTCACGAAGGACTTCCATCCGTTTCCTAACTGCTGGCCAAAACCCGATTAAATATTTGGAGGCTCAAGTGCCACCTGATTTGGATGGATCTCTTAAAACTTAAAATAATGTTTTTTTTTAATGATGTTAAATTGAAATGCATGAAATAAAAAAAGACTTTATTAAGGTTATTTTTTTAGAAATTAACAAAACATTAAAAATGAAAAAAATCTAGTTTTATTTTTGCGGCTCCAAGCGCGCGCTTTTTGCGCTTGTGTTGTGATCCGCCACTGCAGCTGACCACTGGATCATTTCTTTACCCAACTCTTAACAACTGGGGTCCTTGTGACCCAGTGAAGTAGCTCATTGTGTGCATAAAAAATTAGGTAAAATAACCGAAGTTATGACTTAAAACAGAAATCTCATTTTCTACGGATTGGATTGTTTTACCTCTGAGCGGCACTTTTTTGCACACCATGGGCTAAATGGCCAGGCCACAAGGACCCCGAAGGCTCAGAGAAGGTTGGGAGAGGTGACCCACTGGAATAGATGTTGGAAGACAGATGGTAGCCTCCCGTCAAGGCCATGCAGCGTGTTCTTTAAAGTGCACAGGGTATGGCTCTCCCGCACACGGGGCCACGGCTTAACATCCCATCCGACGGACGGCGCCTTTCCAAGCCCATCGGTGTCCCCTACTGACCGTGGGCAGGGCGGGGAATTTTGCGTAGATAAATCTCAACGCTGACCCAGCTGGGACTCGAACCTGGGAACTACAGATTACGAGCCTGGCGCGCTACCGACTGAGCCACCCCCGCCCCCATTTTCTACGGCGATGTTTATATGCTGTAATAGTTCACCATTCAGTAATTACTGATTCTTCTAGTTTTAATGCACTGCACAATGAAAGCTTGATGCAAGAGTGTTTTTTTTGTTAAGTACTAAACTCGGCAGTGAGTAACTTCGGTTAACATCATCTGAATGAGTGCCTTATCTTTGCAGTAGCAGTGAGTCACGTGGGAGAAAGAGAGCTCCGGGCAAGGACATAAGTCAGGAGGAACTTGTGACGCCGTTGCCAGTCTCAGTTGCAAAAGGGAGACGGCGACGGCTTTCGGTTAAGCCCTTTGTTGGCAACGGAGAGTCAATTTATCTCGTTGCGGTCAAAGGTCATCAGGCGTCACTCGGCACAGAGTGGCTTAAAGGATCCACTGAGACATTGCAGGCCACCTTGGATGGACGACGCCGCAGGTGGCAGTTCGCTTTCGTATGCGAAATAGATTCTTCAAAGGGAACGTTGCGATGGGGCTTTTCAAATGCAACTTTGACAAAAGTCGATTCATATTTGGCTTCGTGTTTTTATTTTGAATTATCCTGTTTCTGTTTTTAAGTTGGGTTGTTTTACCTCTGAGCGGCACTTTTTTGCACACCATGGGCTAAATGGCCAGGTCACATGGACCCCGAAGGCTCAGAGAAGGTTGGGGGAGGGGACCCACTGGAATAGCTGTTGGGAGACAGATGGTAGCCTCCCGTCAAGGCCATCCAGCGTGTTCTTTAACGTGCACAGGGTATGGCTCTCCCGCACACGGGGCCACGGCTTAACATCCGACGGACTTTCCAAGCCCATTGGTGTCCCCTATTGACCGTGGGAAGGGCGGGGAATTTTTGCGGAGATAAATCTCAACGCTGACCCATCTGGGACTCGAACCTGGGAACTACAGATTACGAGCCTGGCGCGCTACCGACTGAGCCACCCCCCGCCCCGCTCTGTTTTTAAGATTCTCCTTGTCATTCTTATATTGCTGAATAACTCGCATAGGAATTTACAATAGTATTAAAAAAAATTCATTTAGTTATATATTAAGTTCGATTCTGAAATGCGAAACTCTTGGGAATTCTTTTACAACGCCTTTCTAAGAACACTTTCGATTTCAAATTTTCTCCGTCATCTGTTTATTGGAAAAGAAGATAATTTTTACTTCTTGAAAGAGTTACAAATGCAGTTCTGGACATTATTAAGAGCATTCGAACCTGAAATTATTCTGTTGAGTTCAAAATATACTTATTCAATATAGCAGTGTCTCGCAAACTTTTTTACTCTGCGGCACACTGAATCTAATTTTTTTTCCGCGGCACACTAAATACATTTTTTTTCCGCGGCACACTAAATACAATTTTTTTCCCGAGGCACACCTAAAGAAGAATAAAAGCAAACTCTTCAATAATCGTCATTATATTTGCGCTTTGTTGAAGTCATCAGCCTGGCTTTACTTGAAGATTTGCTCTCGTTCTTTAATTCATAACTCGGTGTTTGTTTTAAATATTTGTCCATTCTACGGCTTGAAATAATCAAAAATTAATACCAAAATTTGGAAAAAGCTTGATAAATACTTACAAGATCCCAGTTGATAAAATCTGAAAGATTTTTATTAAAGAACGTCGATAGCACGTCGATATTAAAGCACGTCGATAACACAAGTCAAGTCAAAATGAAATCTTTCGAATATCTAGTGTCAATTTGAAAATCTCTCGCGGCACACAGTTTGCGAGACACTGCAATATAGAATAAGAAAGAACCACCACAAAATAAACCGCACACATTTGGGACACATTTACCAACAAGTTGGGTTCTTTTACATTCTGATGAGCAGGGTCAGATTTCTCACGAGGCACATGTGTGTCGAATTGCGGGCTTGCTGGGATTCATTGCGTGTGTGTGGGGGGGAACGGTTACGATTCAAATACGTTTTCAAACATTAAAATTAAAAATTCGAAACATTTTTATTAGTAAATTTCGGCATGATTTAAAAATAATACAGACATGTAATTTGATTACATTATTTTGGTAACTTTTAATCAAATGTTCTTTTAATCCAAAACATGAAAATTTTCGAAATTTTGATTACATATAAAAAGGTCATCGTGCTCTGTCCGACATCATGATACGATAATGTTGTTATTACTAGTGGCGACATCGTCTGGTGAACAGAAAATCTTGCTGTTATAAAAATTAAGCCGTCCCGTGGCCGAGTGGTTAGCGCGCTTGGCTACTAATCTACGGGACCTGGGTTCGAGCCCCGGGTTAAGGCATGAAGTTCGTGTTGTTTTCTGCTGAGGTCCTGCCATCCTCTCAGATCTTCTACTGTGGCATATAAACTGACAGACTCCTGTCAGACCTCTGTGGCAAGCAGCTGCTTGAGGGGGTATTTATTTTTATTTTTTTTTATAAAAATTAAACTTTTCCTTTGTAAGTGCTTAATATTATTCCCCCCCCCCATTTTTTTTTCTTTTTTTCAATTTATGTACAGGTAAATATATGATGAACAAGCCCCCGGTTCCGCCTGAAGTACTACCAGCATAGGGAATGCCACTTTGACCACTCTCTAAAGATCGGGGACCTACAATACCATATAGGTAAATGCACAGCCCACGACAGTCTAGGGTGAACAGTACTACAGAAGTAAAGCTCAACCCACGGCACCGCCGCTGCAAAACCTGAATTTTAATATATTCCACGGTTAGCCACAAACAAGGATATGCAGATCCAAGTTGACTCTGCTCCGTGGTGGGAACTCTTAGTCCGGCCCAAGATTTGGGGCCCTGTCCAACATGATGGACCAAATCAGTCGGCAGGGCCCCGAAAGACCCCTGAGTCTCTGAGATGGAGGTCTTAGCTTACTCAACCTGGTCCCAAACTGGTGCAGAGCAGAGCTTTCGACCTCGAGGCCTTAGCCTGTCTAACCGGGCACCACACCAGTCAGCAGAGCCTTCGACCTTAACGGGTCCTCAAGCCCCCCCCCCCACCACCACCACCACCACGTCAAGGTGGTTCCCTGTCGGGGGGGGGGGGAGGGGTCAATTTATGTGCAAGTGAAACAAAGATTTTCTGAAGAGTGTAAAATCTCTAGAAGAGCGTGGCCCAATGTCATCGGAATCACGCCAGCTGTTGCGTCGCATGCAGTTCAGTCCCAACCTTATCTGAACCCTTGGGGTTCTTGTGACCTGGTTCTTTTGCTCATCGTGTGCCAAAAAGGGACGCTCAAAGATAAAACACAAGGATCTCAAAGGCTCAGAGAAGGTTGGGGGACCCACTGGAATAGCTGTTGAAAGACAGATGGTAGCCTCCCATCAAGGCCATCCAGCGTGTTCTTTAACGTGCACAGGTTATGACTCTACCGCAAATGGGACCACGACTTAACGTCCCATCCGACGGACGGCGGCCTTACCAAGCCCATCGGTGTCCCCTACTGACCATGGGCAGTACGGGGAATTTTGCGGAGATAAATCTCAACGCTGACCCAGCTGGGACTCGAAACTGGGAATTACAGATTACGAGCCTGGCGCGCTACCGACTGAGCCACCCCCGCCCCAGAGAAGCACGAGGTGTAAATCCTGCCTTGCTAACCACTCGATCATTGGGACGGCTTTTGATTAATTTTGTGCTCTCTTTCTATATGCTCCGTCCCGGTGGCCGTGTGGTTAGTGTGCTTGGCTACTGATCCAAGGGATAAGGGATCGAGCCGTGGATAAGGTGTGGATGTGTCCCTTCTGTTGAGATCTCGCCTTTCTCACTGGTCTTCTGTATGGCTATATGATTTTACTGACAGGCTTCTCTCATACCACTGTGGCAAGCAGCGTCTTCAATTACAGTCAGATAGATTTCCAATGACTATCTCCATGGTGAAATGATTAAAGCCACCAATAGAGATCTTTTGCCCGTAGTTCAGGGGTCAGAGCACCTGGCATGTTATTGAGAGGTCGTGGGTTCGAATCCCATCCGACTAATAATAATTTTTCCTTTATACAAGGGGCGGGGGTGGCTCAGTCGGTAGCGCGCCAGGCTCGTAATCTGTAGTTCCCAGGTTCGAGTCCCAGCTGGGTCAGCGTTGAAATTTATCTCCGCAAAATTCCCCGCCCTGCCCGCGGTCAGTAGGGGACACCGATGGGCTTGGAAAGGCCGCCGTCCATCGGATGGGACGTTAAGCCGTGGCCCCGTGTGCGGGAGAGCCATACCCTGTGCACGTTAAAGAACACGCTGGATGGCCTTGACGGGAGGCTACCATCTGTCTCCCAACAGCTGTTGCAGTGGGTCCCCTCCCCCAACCTTCTCTGAGCCTTCGGGGTCCATGTGACCTGGCCATTTAGCCCATGGTGTGCAAAAAAGTGCCGCCCAGAGGTAAAACAACCCAACAACAACAACCCAATCCTTTATACGATGCAAAAATGATTCCTCATTGAAATAGAATTCTGCCGAAATACAGTTTGATGCTTTGCGCTTTTTCTATTCGCTTTGCTTTATTTTATACTTTTAGTTGCTAATGGAAATGGAAGACTGCGTGACTTTGTAGAAATAGTTGCAGTAGGAGATTCTTGGTGAAAGTTCATGGGTCGTTCCACAGCTTAGCAGCGTATGCCGCATACCACAATCGGACATTGCCCTTACCTGGCATCTGTTTCCTCTTGACCACCTTCACAGTTTCTATTCACGTGCTATTTCATCCACGTAAAAGCAGGGATGCCAGAATTAGAAGGCAAAAATACATATATCTTTAACTTTTCTTTTTAATAGATAGAAGTCTTTTGTTGTTTTACCTCTGAGCTGCGCTTTTTTGCACACAATGGACTAAATACCAAGGTCATAAGACCCCGAAGGCTCAGAGAAGGTTGGGGACCCACTGGACAGCTGTTGGAAGACAGATGGAGCCATCAAGGCCATCCAGCGTGTTTTTTAACGTGCACAGGGTATGGCTCTCTCCCGCACACGGGGCCACGGCTTTAGGTCCCATCCGACGGGCGGCGGCCTTTCCAAGCCCATCTGACTGTGGAGCCCCTAACTGACCAAAGAGCAGAGCATTTTGCGGAGATAAATCTCAACGCTGGCCCAGTTGAGACTCTAACCTGGGAACTGCAGATTATGAGCCTGGTGTTCTACCGACTGAGTTACCCCCACCTCAGGTACAGTGAGGGAATAGAATTTGAAATACCGAGTGACGAGGGGCGGGGGTGGCTTAGTCGGTAGCGCGCCAGGCTCGTAATCTGTAGTTCCCAGGTTCGAGTCCCAGCTGGGTCAGCGTTGAGATTTATCTCCGCAAAATTTCCCCGCCCTGCCCACGGTCAGTAGGGGACACCGATGGGCTTGGAAAGGCCGCCGTCCGTCGGATGGGACGTTAAGCCGTGGCCCCGTGTGCGGGAGAGCCATACCCTGTGCACGTTAAAGAACACACTGGATGGCCTTGACGGGAGGCTACCATCTGTCTCCCAACAGCTGTTCCAGTGGGTCCCCTCCCCCAACCTTCTCTGAGCCTTCGTAGTCCATGTGACCTGGCCATTTAGCCCATGGTGTGCAAAAAAGTGTCGCTCAGAGGTAAAACAACCCAACCCAACCGAGTGACGAATCAGGAACGCTATCGACTCTGCCAACTTCCGTCCTATAGAGCTAGAGGGAAAAGGTTAATATGAGTTAAGGCTTTTCAAAATATGGGCCACCAAGTATTTGAAAAGGGCCGCAGATCATCAAATTTCAACATTGAATTTTCGTACTGTAAGTAAGAGAACAGAAATTCCCGTTTTTGAAACGCAGTCATATCATATATGAATTACAATAACTGAATAAATAAGTAACTAGATTTAATGAAAGTTGAAAAGAAGAAAAATATTTTAAGGAATGGTGAAATCCATGTCCTACATTTCGTAGACCAACTCACTCATCATTGTGTTTGGTTGTTTTACCTCTGAGCGGCACTTTTTTGCACACCATGGGCTAAATGGCCAGGTCACATGGACCCCGAAGGCTCAGAGAAGGTTGGGGGAGGGGACCCACTGGAACAGCTGTTGGGAGACAGATGGTAGCCTCCCGTCAAGGCCATCCAGCGTGTTCTTTAACCGTTCAAATATAAAGGTTGGGTTGTTTTTACCTCTGTGGAGGTAACGTGTGTCTTTAATGGTTCTCCCGCACACGGGGCCACAGCTTAACGTCCCATCCGACGGACGGCGGCCTTTTCAAGCCCATCGGTGTCCCCTACTGACCATGGGCAGGGCGGAGAAATTTTGCGGAGATAAATCTCAACGCTGACCCAGCTGGGACTCGAACCTGGGAACTACAGATTACGAGTCTGGTGTGCTACTGACTGAGCTACCCCCACCCCTACAAGGTGTCAAAAGCATGCTACAGAGATGCGAGTCCATATTAACTCCCTGCAAATAATTTCAAAGGAAAAGGTTGGGTTGTTTTTACCTCTGTGGAAGTAACGAATAATTTCAAAGAAAAAGGTTGGGTTGTTTTACCTCTGTGGAGGTAACGAATAATTTCAAATAAAAAAGGTTGGGTTGTTTTACCTCTGTGGAGGTAACGAATAATTTCAAATATAAAGGATGGGTTGTTTTTACCTCAGTGGAGGTAACGAATAATTTCAAATATAAAGGTTGGGTTGTTTTTACCTCTGTGGAAGTAACGAATAATTTCAAAGAAAAAGGTTGGGTTGTTTTACCTCTGTGGAGGTAACGAATAATTTCAAAGAAAAAGGTTGGGTTGTTTTACCTCTGTGGAGGTAACGAATAATTTCAAATATAAAGGATGGGTTGTTTTTACCTCTGTGGAAGTAACGAATAATTTCAAAGGAAAAGGTTGGATTGTTTTTACCTCTGTGGAGGTAACGAATAATTTCAAAGAAAAATTTTGGGTTGTTTTACCTCTGTGGAAGTAACGAATAATGTCAAATATAAAGATTGGGTTGTTTTTACCTCTGTGGAGGTAACGAATAATTTCAAAGGAAAAGGTTGGGTTGTTTTTACCTCTGTGGAGGTAACGAATAATTTCAAATATAAAGGTTGGGTTGTTTTTACCTCTGTGAAGGTAACGAATAATTTCAAAGGAAAAGGTTGGGTTGTTTTTACCTCTGTGGAGGTAACGAATAATTTCAAATATAAAGGTTGGGTAAAACACCTCTGTGGAGGTAACGAATAATTTCAATAATTCCTCTGTGGAGGTAACGAATAATTTCAAATATAAAGGTTGGGTTGTTTTACCTCTGTGGAGGTAACGAATAATTTCAATAATTCGTCTGTGGAGGTAACGAATAATTTCAATAATTCGTCTGTGGAGGTAACGAATAATTTCAATAATTCGTCTGTGGAGGTAACGAATAATTTCAATAATTCGTCTGTGGAGGTAACGAATAATTTCAATAATTCGTCTGTGGAGGTAACGAATAATTTCAATAATTCCTCTGTGGAGGTAACGAATAATTTCAAATATAAAGGTTGGGTTGTTTTACCTCTGAGTAGTACTTTTTTCCCACAATGGTCACAAGCACCCCGAACGCTTAAAGAAGGTTGATCACTGGACAGCTGTTAGGAGATTGATGGTAGCCTCGCTTCAAGGGCCATCCAGCGTGCCCAGGCTATGGTTCTCCCGCACTCTGGGCCACGGCTTAACCCCCCATCCGATGGAGGCGGCCTTTTAAAAGCCCATCATTATATGGCAGTAGTTCTCAATCTTTTATTCTTCACGACCCCCTGGAAATGTGTATGTAACTGGCGTACCCCTTATGTAGACAGATAAAATTATAGTTATAGTATAACAATGGTTACTTTTACTTTGTTACTAGATCTAGTGACCTTTGAGCTCTCACGGCCTACCTCAAAAAATTTTACCGCGTACTCCACATTGAGAACCCCCTATATTAAACGATAGTGATTTGTAGACAATCGAAGACTGAAATAGCTTTTACATTTTAAAGTTAAATTTGTTGAAATGGTTCCATTGATAACGCTTTCACTATTTCATATTTGTTCATAAACATTTACATAATTGAACAATGACATTTATTTAGCACATTACAATGTCGTACATTTCTGTTACTGGGTTTTATGTCCACGTGTTTATCACGTGCTTAAAAATACGACCTCAAAATGTAACCAATAGCAGCTATTTCTATGCACACTGAAACTAGAAAGGCTTGCTTGTATGGTGAGGTGCTTTGTGTGGTTTGGTCTCAACTATCGTGACTGCTTTTCTCAACTCTCTGTATCGGGACTTGTCATTTCCGCCACTAACTGATAGAGTTGATTTCTAGGCTGAAGCAAAGTACGAAATACGTAAAACTGATTTAAAAAAAGGCAGATTTTTCTGAATCTTCGAGCTTTTATCTAAGCGATCTTCTCTATATGGGATTCTCATTTCAATAAACGCCTTTTGATTGAGCTTGTGTCAAAAGAATAATAGCTTTACATCAACCTAGGCGGGGGGGGGGGGGGGGGGGGGCTCAGTCGGTAGCGCGCCAGGTTCATAATCTGTAGTTCCCAGGTTCGAGTCCCAGCTGGGTCATCTGGTCATTTATCTCCGCAAAATTCCCCACCCTGCCCACGGTCAGTTGGGGACACCGATGGGCTTGGAAATGCCGCCGTCCGTCGGATGGGACGCTAAGCCGTGGCTCCGTGTGCGGGAGAGCCATACCCTGTGAACGTTAAAGAACACACTGGATGGCCTTGACGGGAGGCTACCATCTGTCTCCCAACAGCTGTTCCAGTGGGTCCCCTCCCCCAACTTTCTCTGAGCCTTCGGGGTCCATGCGCCTGGCCATTTAGCCCATGGTGTGCAAAAAAGTGCCGCTCAGTGGTAAAACAACCCAACCCCAACCTTCTCTGAGCCTTCGGGGTCCTTGTGACCTGGCCATTTAGCCCATGGTGTGCAAAAAGTGCAGCTCAGAGGTAAAAAAAACTAATTTGTTGTCTACAGCAGCAACTCTATGATCTTGTTCAAGTTAATATTAGACCGTGATGAAATTAGCATGCCATATGAGGCTCCCTACACAGATGATGTTATTGTGAATGGATTCCTCCGGCTACTTCTTACGACTGAGGTCACTGCCTGTTGGAGCCGAAATGCCCGAAACCCTGACACTGAAAGCATTTTGATAAGCTGACCTCGCCTGATACTAATTGGTTGGCCCTGCACTGTTGCACGGCGCCAGTCAGCCTCACTTTGTATCAGCAATGCCTCGTTTTGCTTACACGTGACCATCTGATGACATTGTCAGTGCATCCCACTGGACGACGACAGAGATGCGCGTCATTCAACTCTTCTCGAAACCCAATGAGACGCATTCAGCGTAATGTTTCGTTCATTAGGCTCATTGACTTGTTTCAGTTCTTAACAAGATAACCTTTCTTTGAGAACCCTTTGAGGAGTGTCGAAATCTCTTCATAGCAGGATTTCCTAGGTTCAAGAATGAACGGTTAGAGCCAGGGCCGCTATATCCATTAGACCGACTAGGCACAGTGCCTAGGACCTACGAACCTTTTAAGGCCTACAATATTTCACTTGAAAGAAATACATAAACAGAAAAAAATCCCAAAATAAGAAAAAACATTAAATTTTAATTTAAATTATTTATTTAGATATTCGAATGACAAAAGCAATAATTTAAGTCGTCGCGTTTCTCAACAGCTTCACTGGTACAATCACAAACCCAGTAGTATAGGTCTAGTAGATACTTTTAGTTTAATGTTTAAATGTTCGCTTTGTGACATTTTGTATGTGCAAATTCGGAAATTATCTCGTCGAATGTCATTTGTCGCATAACATCGATTGGATTGTTTTACCTCTGAGCGGCACTTTTTTGCACACCATGGGCTAAATGGCCAGGTCACATGGACCCGAAGGCTCAGAGAAGGTTGGGGAAGGGGACCCACTGGAACAGCTGTTGGGAGACAGATGGTAGCCTCCCGTCAAGGCCATCTAGCGTGTTCTTTAACGTGCACAGGGTATGTCTTTCCCGCACACGGAGCCACGGCTTAACGTCCCATCCGACGGACGGGGGCCTTTTCAAACCCATCGGTGTCGCCTACTGACCGTGGGCAGTGCGGGGGAATTTTGCAGAGATAAATCTCAACGCTGACGCAGCTGGGACTCGAACCTGGGAACTACAGATTACGAGCCTGGCGGCTACCGAACCTGGGAGCTACAGATTACGAACCTGGCGCGCTACCGACTGAGCCACCCCCGCCCCTCGCATAACATCATTTTCAATTGAAAGTAGTGCAAGTGACGACAATCGTTGTGCCCCATTGTTGATCGGACATAATTTTTTTATCAGTTTCATCTTTGAGGAGCTTCTTTGTCCTTCCGCACATGTTCCGAAAATGGACATGCGTAGTTGTATTGCATGTATCGCGAACCAGTGGCGAACCCAGGATTTTGTGTCAGCAGAGGTTCAGAGGCGTTCACGGTGCATTAAGATTTGGGAGTATTTTCAAAATTCATAAATTGTTTTTTGTGCGTGCAAACGATTAAATTAGCATAAAAATGAGTCAAATATCCGACACACAGGCCTCTAGAAATAAAAGTGCCTAGAGGCTGCGAAGGTCTTAAAACGGCCCTGGTTAGAGCAACTGAACAGAGGAATTTGCAATGGTACGTGTTTTGAACAGGGCTAGATCTGGGGGATCCCCCATTGAGAATGCTACTAAGGGTAATAGAGGACAAAAATTATTAAACTTGTGTATATTAGAATCATTTATCAAGAAAGTTTTTGAAAACTGCTGAAACGAAAGCAACAATGTTACTTACTATTAAGTTGTTGCAAATGAAATGGTCAAATTGTTAGTGAAACATTCAACAGTTATATCTTTGTTAAAAATAATTTTACTTAATCAAAATACTTACTAACAGATTCAAAACACTTCTGCCACCGCGAAACAAGCGCATTTATACCATTGGTAAAAAAATCGGAGTTCCTGAAAGTGATTAATTATTTGAAAGCTTTTTAAATTGCTGTCTCATTGCTGAATGTTTTCCCCACTAAGAACTGGTCGAGATGTTTGAAGAAGTGGTAGCCAGTTGGCGATAAGTCTGGTTAATGTGCTGGATGAGCAACAGACTCATACTGTAAATGATGGAGTTTCCAGACCGTTATTTGCGAGATGTCAGATCCATCTTTATCAGTAGGACTCCATATCTATTGGCCAATGCAGTGTACACATAGTAACAGTAGGACGCCATATATATTGACCAAAGCTGTGTACACATATTAACAGTAAGACGCCATATCTATTGCCCAATGCAGTATACACATATTAACAGTAGGACGCCATATCTATTGCCCAATGCAGTATACACATATTAACAGTAGGACGCCATATCTATTGCCCAATGCAGTATACACATATTAACAGTAGGATGCCATATCTATTGCCCAATGCAGTATACACATATTAACAGTAGGACGCCATATCTATTGCCCAATGCAGTATACACATATTAACAGTAGGATGCCATATCTATTGGCCAATGCAGTATACACATATTAACAGTAGAACGCCATATCTATTGCCCAATGCAGTATACACATATTAACAGTAGGATGTCATATCTATTGCCCAATGCAGTATACACATATTAACAGTAGGATGCCATATCTATTGCCCAATGCAGTATACACATATTAACAGTAGGACGCCATATCTATTGCCCAATGCAGTATACACATATTAACAGTAGAACGCCATATCTATTGCCCAATGCAGTATACACATATCAACAGTAGGATGTCATATCTATTGCCCAATGCAGTATACACATATTAACAGTAGGATGCCATATCTATTGCCCAATGCAGTATACACATATTAACAGTAGGATGCCATATCTATTGCCCAATGCAGTATACACATATTAACAGTAGGACGCCATATCTATTGCCCAATGCAGTATACACATATTAACAGTAGGACGCCATATCTATTGCCCAATGCAGTATACACATATTAACAGTAGAACGCCATATCTATTGCCCAATGCACTATACACATATTAACAGTAGAACGCCATATCTATTGCCCAATGCAGTATACACATCTTAACAGTAGGATGTCATATCTATTGCCCAATGCAGTATACACATATTAACAGTAGGATGCCATATCTATTGCCCAATGCAGTATACACATATTAACAGTAGGACGCCATATCTATTGCCCAATGCAGTATACACATATTAACAGTAGGACGCCATATCTATTGCCCAATGCAGTATACACATATTAACAGTAGAACGCCATATCTATTGCCCAATGCAGTATACACATATTAACAGTAGAACGCCATATCTATTGCCCAATGCAGTATACACATATTAACAGTAGGATGCCATATTTATTGCCCAATGCAGTATACACATATTAACAGTAGAACGCCATATCTATTGCCCAATGCAGTATACACATATTAACAGTAGGATGCCATATCTATTGCCCAATGCAGTATACACATATTAACAGTAGGATGCCATATCTATTGCCCAATGCAGTATACACATATTAACAGTAGGATGCCATATCTATTGCCCAATGCAGTATACACATATTAACAGTAGGATGCCATATCTATTGCCCAATGCAGTATACACATATTAACAGTAGGATGCCATATCTATTGCCCAATGCAGTATACACATATTAACAGTAGGATGCCATATCTATTGCCCAATGCAGTATACACATATTAACAGTAGGACGCCATATCTATTGCCCAATGCAGTATACACATATTAACAGTAGGATGCCATATCTATTGCCCAATGCAGTATACACATATTAACAGTAGGACGCCATATCTATTGCCCAATGCAGTATACACATATTAACAGTAGGATGCCATATCTATTGCCCAATGCAGTATACACATATTAACAGTAGGATGCCATATCTATTGCCCAATGCAGTATACACATATTAACAGTAGGACGCCATATCTATTGCCCAATGCGTATACACATATTAACAGTAGGATGCCATATCTATTGCCCAATGCAGTATACACATATTAACAGTAGGACGCCATATCTATTGCCCAATGCAGTATACACATATTAACAGTAGGATGCCATATCTATTGGCCAATGCAGTATACACATATTAACAGTAGAACGCCATATCTATTGCCCAATGCAGTATACACATATTAACAGTAGGACGCCATATCTATTGCCCAATGCAGTATACACATATTAACAGTAGGACGCCATATCTATTGCCCAATGCAGTATACACATATTAACAGTAGGATGCCATATCTATTGGCCAATGCAGTATACACATATTAACAGTAGAACGCCATATCTATTGCCCAATGCAGTATACACATATTAACAGTAGGATGCCATATCTATTGCCCAATGCAGTATACACATATTAACAGTAGGATGCCATATCTATTGCCCAATGCAGTATACACATATTAACAGTAGGATGCCATATCTATTGCCCAATGCAGTATACACATATTAACAGTAGGATGCCATATCTATTGCCCAATGCAGTATACACATATTAACAGTAGGATGCCATATCTATTGCCCAATGCAGTATACACATATTAAGAGTAGGACGCCATATCTATTGCCCAATGCAGTATACACATATTAACAGTAGGATGCCATATCTATTGCCCAATGCAGTATACACATATTAACAGTAGGACGCCATATCTATTGCCCAATGCAGTATACACATATTAACAGTAGGATGCCATATCTATTGCCCAATGCAGTATACACATATTAACAGTAGGATGCCATATCTATTGCCCAATGCAGTATACACATATTAACAGTAGGACGCCATATCTATTGCCCAATGCGTATACACATATTAACAGTAGGATGCCATATCTATTGCCCAATGCAGTATACACATATTAACAGTAGGACGCCATATCTATTGCCCAATGCAGTATACACATATTAACAGTAGGATGCCATATCTATTGGCCAATGCAGTATACACATATTAACAGTAGAACGCCATATCTATTGCCCAATGCAGTATACACATATTAACAGTAGGACGCCATATCTATTGCCCAATGCAGTATACACATATTAACAGTAGGACGCCATATCTATTGCCCAATGCAGTATACACATATTAACAGTAGGATGCCATATCTATTGGCCAATGCAGTATACACATATTAACAGTAGAACGCCATATCTATTGCCCAATGCAGTATACACATATTAACAGTAGGATGTCATATCTATTGCCTAATGCAGTATACACATATTAACAGTAGGATGCCATATCTATTGCCCAATGCAGTATACACATATTAACAGTAGGACGCCATATCTATTGCCCAATGCAGTATACACATATTAACAGTAGGACGCCATATCTATTGCCCAATGCAGTATACACATATTAACAGTAGGATGCCATATCTATTGGCCAATGCAGTATACACATATTAACAGTAGAACGCCATATCTATTGCCCAATGCAGTATACACATATTAACAGTAGGATGTCATATCTATTGCCTAATGCAGTATACACATATTAACTGTAGGATGCCATATCTATTGCCCAATGCAGTATACACATATTAACAGTAGGATGCCATATCTATTGCCCAATGCAGTATACACATATTAACAGTAGGACGCCATATCTATTGCCCAATGCAGTATACACATATTAACAGTAGGATGCCATATCTATTGCCCAATGCAGTATACACATATTAACAGTAGGACGCCATATCTATTGCCCAATGCAGTATACACATATTAACAGTAGGATGCCATATCTATTGCCCAATGCAGTATACACATATTAACAGTAGGACGCCATATCTATTGCCCAATGCAGTATACACATATTAACAGTAGGACGCCATATCTATTGCCCAATGCAGTATACACATATCAACAGTAGGACGCCATATCTATTGGCCAATGCAGTATACACATATTAACAGTAGAACGCCATATCTATTGCCCAATGCAGTATACACCTATTAACAGTAGGACGCCATATCTATTGCCCCAATGCAGTATACACATATTAACAGTAGGACGCCATGTCTATTGCCCAATGCAGTTATTATACACATTTTATATATTATTATACACATATTAACAGTAGGACGCCGTATCTATTGGCCAATGCAGTATACACATATTAACAGTAGGACGCCATATCTATTGCCCAATGCAGTACACACATATTAACAGTAGGACGCCATATCTATTGCCCAATGCAGTATACACATATCAACAGTAGGACGCCATATCTATTGGCCAATGCAGTATACACATATTAACAGTAGAACGCCATATCTATTGCCCAATGCAGTATACACCTATTAACAGTAGGACGCCATATCTATTGCCCAATGCAGTATACACATATTAACAGTAGGACGCCATGTCTATTGCCCAATGCAGTTATTATACACATTTTATATATTATTATACACATATTAACAGTAGGATGCCATATCTATTGCCCAATGCAGTATACACATATTAACAGTAGGACGCCATATCTATTGCCCAATGCAGTATACACATATTAACAGTAGGACGCCATATCTATTGCCCAATGCAGTATACACATATCAACAGTAGGACGCCATATCTATTGGCCAATGCAGTATACACATATTAACAGTAGAACGCCATATCTATTGCCCAATGCAGTATACATATATTAACAGTAGGACGCCATATCTATTGCCCAATGCAGTATACACATATCAACAGTAGGACGCCATATCTATTGGCCAATGCAGTATACACATATTAACAGTAGAACGCCATATCTATTGCCCAATGCAGTATACACCTATTAACAGTAGGACGCCATATCTATTGCCCAATGCAGTATACACATATTAACAGTAGGATGCCATGTCTATTGGCCAGTGTAGTATACACATATTAACAGTAGGACGCCATATCTATTGGCCAATGCAGTATACCATATTAACAGTAGGATGCCATATCTATTGCCCAAGGCAGTATACACATATTAACAGTAGGATGCCATATCTATTGCCTAATGCAGTATACACATATTAACAGTAGGATGCCATATCTATTGGCCAATGCAGTATACACATATTAACAGTAGAACGCCATATCTATTGCCCAATGCAGTATACACATATTAACAGTAGGATGCCATATCTATTGCCCAATGCAGTATACACATATTAACAGTAGGATGCCATATCTATTGCCCAATGCAGTATACACATATTAACAGTAGGATGCCATATCTATTGCCCAATGCAGTATACACATATTAACAGTAGGATGCCATATCTATTGCCCAATGCAGTATACACATATTAACAGTAGGACGCCATATCTATTGCCCAATGCAGTATACACATATTAACAGTAGGACGCCATGTCTATTGCCCAATGCAGTTATTATACACATTTTATATATTATTATACACATATTAACAGTAGGACGCCGTATCTATTGGCCAATGCAGGCTGCTTCTTGCATAATTTTCCATGCGTGTTCTGGAGTGGTGCGCAACATTTGTCACGGATTTTTACGAGTGTTGCACAACATTTCTCTGCATTTATTGTTTCATCCCGATTTAGGAATGAATAACGGATAACACTGACTGTAGACCACCAAACAGCCAGCATGACATTCTTCGGGTCAAGATTAGGCTTTGACATTATTTCATTGACAACAATTGAACAGAATAACGACGATTGTTGTGTAGGATCCATTTTTCATCACACGTTACAACTCAATGCAAAAACGGATCTCTTTGGTTTCGTGTGAGAAGGGGGGGGGGGGAGGGGGGCGGAGGTGGCTCAGTCGGTAGCGTGCCAGGCTCGTAATCTGTAGTTCCCAGGTTCGAGTCCCAGCTGGGTCAGCGTTGAACTTTATCTCCGCAAAATTCCCCTCCCTGCCCACGGTCAGTAGGGGACATCGATGGGCTTGGAAAGGCCGCCGTCCGTCGGATGGGACGTTAAGCCATGGCCCCGTGTACGGGAGAGCCATATCCTGTGCACGTTAAAGAACACGCTGGATGGCCTTGACGGGAGGCTACCATTTGTCTCCCAACAGCTGTTGCAGTGGGTCCCCTCCCCCAACCTTCTCTGAGCCTTCGGGGTCCATGTGACCTGGCCATTTAGCCCATGGTGTTCACAAAAGTGCCGCTCAGAGGTAAAACAACCCAACTCACTTTTCCAATGCCCTCCAGGTGCCTGGAAACTGTTGAATAATGCACGCCTAATTTGCCTGCAATGTCTCGTAGAGTTTGACGTGTGTCGGATTCAATTAAAGCCTTCAATCAGTGATTATTATTCGCTTCTTTGGGTCTACCACGTGGCTTATTTTGAAGGCTGATCGAAATTTTTCAAACCGACGTCATGTTGTCGGTTCACTAGCTGTGCCTTCACTAAATACTGCAGGGTTGTATCCCAATTTAAACGTGTAGAATAAAAGAACGCGAATTTGACTCTGATCCATTGTTCACTTTAAGTTCTTACAATCCACTTACCACAAAATCTACTGACGAAATGGCTACTGTGTTATCTTAACTAGTTTTCGGGATTTGATATAACTAATCTCAAGCGCCATCTGATTGCATTTTCGTCCTCAAAATATCGAAAATTTCGTGCATCTGATAACTAGGGGATTTGATATGCCACAACCTAATACGTTACTGAAGCCCTCAGTGGGGGTGGGAGTGTCGAAACTGAATTTTCCCTCCCTCTCCCTCCCAAAAAAAATATATTTTCGAAATCCCTCCCCCCCAACTAAATCCTCATACCCCCTATGAAACTAAATCCTGGGTACAGTCGCTCAAAAAAGTATCCGAACGCTACGGTTGATTACAGAATTCAGAAAAACTAACTGGAGCGTGTACAGCAACTGTACACGCTCCAGTTACCGTTCACAGCACGCTCCAGTTACCGTTCACAGCACGCTCCAGTTTGCTGTGAACAGTAACTGCACACGCTCAATATATCTGTGAGTGGGCCCACACGATCCAGGTTTTTGTGAGCTCACACGATCCAATGTACTGTGAACATTAACCGCAACCGCTCCAGTTTGTTGTGAACGGTAACTGCACACGCTCAATATTTCTGTGAGTGGGCGCACACGATCCAGGTCTTTATGAGCTCACACGATCCAATGTGCTGTGAACATTAACCGCAACCGCTCCAGTTTGCTGTGAACGGTAACCGCACACGCTCAATATTTCTGTGAGTTGGCCCACACGATCCAGGTTTTTGTGAGCTCACACGATCCAATGTGCTGTGAACATTAACCGCAACCGCTCCAGTTTGCTGTGAACGGTAACTGCACACGCTCAATATTTCTGTGAGTGGGCCCACACGATCCAGGTTTTTGTGAGCTCACACGATCCAATGTGCTGTGAACATTAACCGCAACCGCTCCAGTTTGCTGTGAACGGTAACTGCACACGCTCAATATTTCTGTGAGTGGTCCCACACGATCCAGGTTTTTGTGAGCTCACACGATCCAATGTGCTGTGAACATTAACCGCAACCGCTCCAGTTTGCTGTGAACGGTAACCGCACACGCTCCATATTCATTGCATTATATATTCATACGCATTATATATATTAAAAAAAGTATCCGAACACTACGGTTGATTACAGAATTCAGAAAAAATATCTGGCAACGATTTTTTTTTTTAGAAATTAGTGATCTGGCAACCTTCGTGTCACGTGACACGAAGGTTGCCAGATCACTAATTTAATTAATTTAGATTCAGGTAATTTAATTAATTTAGATTCATTCACGTGACACGAAGGTTGCCAGATCACTAATTTAATTAATTTAGATTCAGGTAATTTAATTAATTTAGATTCATTCACGTGACACGAAGGTTGCCAGATCACTAATTTAATTAATTTAAAATATTTTTGCAATCCCCCTGGAATTGCAAAAATATTTTAAATACATTTCCGAATAAAAGGGCAGAGGCTTTGATCCTCAAAGTCATAAAATAAATTCAATGCGATTTAAATTTATTGTTAAACAGAGAAAGAAAATTGGCGAAAATATTTATATGGATATGTTTCTATTTTGATATGGCATCCTTAGCGAAAATTGTAAGACAAGGCTCCCCACTTCCTTATACATACACACTCTGGTCATAATTCTGCGAATTATTTCGCTTTTGCTTCTAATATCCTAAATCCTTAAAATATATTCTGACTTTTGTCCCACTTGCCAAACACTGTAAGACTGTTATGTCCACTGACGAATACACTGATGAATGTCCACTAGCGAGCATGATAAAAAAAGTTTGAAATAATAAAAGCAAATATGAACTGAATATGAGAAGTATGCAAATTTTTCGGAAATCTCATTTCAGCGTGATAATGTAGTATAAAACAAATGTTACCGCTAAAGCTCGAAAGCCGTTAATGTGCACATTACCTAGCTAATCTGAAGATTAACTGATTTGCTCCGTTAACGTCCGGAATCAAGAGTTTTCCGCATTTTAACTAGGTAATGTGCACATTAACGGCTTTCGAGCTTTAGCGGTTATTTTAGTGATAACGAATCACTAAAATGATTCGTTCTCACTTGGCCTGCTCATTTTCGGGGCGTTTTTTATAATTCGGACGACTGATTCATGTTGACAGAGGGATGACCCTGGTTTCAAGTCTACTCTCGGACACTAGATAATTAACATTATGTTAATTTAAGCGTACAGAAACGTTCCTGTTGTTCCAGCAAAGATCTTATTTTCACTTTAACGAGTGCCTAGTAGGTAATGTGCAGATTATCCAGGTAATTTGCAGATTACCTAGGTAATTTGAGAAATTAAACAATTTTCCGCACGTTAACGGATCACCCTAGTTAATCTGCACAATACCTAGATAATCTGTAGAATAACTGATTTCTGCACTTTAGCGGTAACATATGTTAAACACATTATTATTCTAATGACCATAGATTGGGGCTGACTTAGACCTGTTGTGTTGCGTTGGCATGGCAGTTTCTGAAGCGGAAAATCGGGTTAATATGAAAAGATACAAATTTCTGTTTAAGATGCCAATGTTCACCAAAGAGACTGTAAAGTGGCCATTTGCTCTCATCCTTCCGAAACATGTCAAATAGCATTGTGTCCTCACAATAAATTTAAAATAATGCTACCCCAACTAAAATCGTTCTGCCAACAAGTGCAAATTTACACGGCAAAAGAATCAACCCTAAACGAAATGACGTATGAATTTTAAAAAGTGGCGACAGGCTCCTGTCAGACCTCTGTGGCAAGCAGCTGCTTGAGGGGGTATTTTTTTTACCAAAATTTTTAAAGAATTTTGAATTACGGATTTTAAGTGTGATTAAACAATAGAAAAAGAAAAATGTGGACTTCAGTCATAAATTTGTGAAACTTCAGCGATCAGCATGTATTCATTTATTTTCACTTTTCTCCCTTGACGGGGGGCGGGGGTGGCTCAGTCGGTAGCGCGCCAGGCTCGTAATCTGTAGTTCCCAGGTTCGAGTCCCAGCTGGGTCAGCGTTGAGATTTATCTCCGCAAAATTCCCCGCCCTGCCCACGGTCAGTAGGGGACACCGATGGGCTTGGAAAGGACGCCGTCCGTCGGATGGGACGTTAAGCCGTGGCTCCGTGTGTGGAAGAGCCATACCCTGTGCACGTTAAAGGATGGCCTTGACGGGAAGCTACCATCTGTCTCCCAACAGCTGTTCCAGTGGGTCCCCTCCCCCAACTTTCTCTGAGCCTTCGGGGTCCATGTGACCTGGCCATTTAGCCCATGGTGTGCAAAAAAGTGTCGCTCAGAGGTAAAACAACCCAACTCCCTTGACGGAAACTTTATGTTTACCCCTGAACGTTTGCTGTCCCTGCATAACCGAGGAGCTACACAATGAACACACTTTGCAGTAGCCTATAGAATTTGCTTTAATACGTATACACTACATTACAAAAAGTAACCGAACACTTCCCATGTCACGTGAATGGATAGCCACATTCGAAGCTCCCTAACTTTGAAAATAAACTTTTTTAGGAAAAAATATGAACCCGTGGTAAATTGAAGATCTCACTCAAATTTCTCTAAATCTCAATTTTCAAGAATATTCGTATAATATTTAAACAATTATTAAAGCTGGAATATTTAACAGCAGACGCCACTATCACATTCTTACTAGTACAGTAGGACTAAATTACTAGTACAGTAAGATTTGTCTTAGAGAAACATCCGGGGACCGTTTTTCGAAGCCAACCGAAAACAATTGAGGAACAACAGTTGCTTTTTCGAATTCCAGTTGTTGGGTAGCGAAAAAAATATACGATTTGATAGCGCTCAGAGAGTACTGTTGCGTAGAGCCAATCGTTGTTACATCATACATAGGGTATTCGAGTTGTCCTTTGTTGTCAGATTTCGATTTTTCCGTGTTAGATTCATTCGTCATTTTCCGGCCATCGGTGCGATCTCATGTACGTTTCTGAGAGTAAAATGCTTCTTGACCAAGTTGCTGAATGGTCTGGTTAGTTGATTTCGATAGGGCTGAGACATACCTTTAGTGATTCGGTCAATCCTTAGGTGTAAAAAAAATTATTTCCCACGTGGGGAGGATTCCAAACGTCGACGTGAAGTCCCTCACCACGGGCAATAATTTTTTTTTTCTCACATAAGCCTTCTGTGAATTCTATAGGTACGGTGGTGTGTGCATTTATTCACCACGTTGTTGTAATGATCTCTCTGGTGATTTTTGCGGTAGGTAAAAACGCAATCGTGATCGGCAATAGAAAACTAAATGTTTAATTTGTGACCAAATTATTTTTATGAGTACTAATTGCAAAATTATTGAATATTTGAACTATGAAATCGTGCTTCTGTCCACTTGGCGTAGATAAAAAAGTTATATTTTCCTGCAATCCGACTCAGGCTTGGAAAGGCCGCCGTCCGTCGGATGGAACGTTAAGCCGTGGCTTCGTGTGTGGGAGAGAGCCATACCTTGTGCACGTTAAGGAACACGCTGGATGGCCTTGTCGGGAGGCTACCATCTGTCTCCGAACAGCTGTTCCAGTGGGTCCCCCAACCTTCGGGGTCCATGTGACCTGGCCATTTAGCCCATTGTGTGCAAAAAAGTGCCGCTCAGAGGTAAAACAAATTGATGAAATTGAAAAAATCGTTCACAAACTTTGAATATTGAATTTATATTAATGAACGATTTCTTAAAAGAATTGTGTTTCATCTTTTAAAGTAAATTTTCACGACTAGCAAAAGTTACAGGTAAATATTTCAGCTTCCAGAATTCTTTTAAGTTACAAACTTTTTTATTTTCTCTAGTAAAAAGAAAAGTTTACCTCTAATATGGGAGAAATGATTTATAGCTGATGCCACTCTCATGTCATAAGTTTATGACTTTCGATTTTATACTCATTGCAACCGGTTTCTGTGATGGAGCATAAGGTTTTATATACAAGGGTTTATCAAAATAATGGAAACACCACGGCGACTGGGTTGGGTAGGTTTACCTCTGAGCGGCACTTTTTTCTACATCATGGGTTAAATGGCCAGGTCACATGGACCCCGAAGGCTCAGAGAAGGTTGGGGTAGGGGACCCACTGGAACAGCTGTTGGGAGACAGATAGTAGCCTCCCGTCAAGGCCATCCAGCGTGTTCTTTAACGTGCACAGGGTATGACTCTCCCGCACACGGGGCCACGGCTTAACGTCCCATCCGATGGACGGCGGTCTTTCCAAGCCCATCGGTGTCCCATACTGACTGTGGGCAGGACGGGGAATTTTGCGGAGATAAATCTCAACGCTGACCCAGCTGGGACTCGAACCTGGGAACTACAGATTACGAGCCTGGCGCGGTACCGACTGAGCCGCCCCCGCCCCCCACGGCGACTGGAGTACGCGCATGTCGCCATATGCATATCAGAGGGACGACGACACCGCGATATGAGGTATATAAAGAGAAGTACGATGTCATCTATCACGTAGCAGTGCACAGGTGAAACTGCTGTTGTGGTGTAATTGTCGACAATATCAGATCTCAGTGACCTCCAAAAAGGCCTGATCATTGGTGCGCGTCTTGCAGGAGTTTCAGTAACCATAACGGCGGAAATATTAGGTATAACATGAGGAACTGTATCGAAGATTATGACTAGCTATCAAAAAATATAGGGCATTGCCTCCAAACTTGCAAATTGGGGATGCCATACAAAGTTGTCAGATAGGGGATAGACGCACGTTGGCACGTAGTCGCTCAAAAAAGTATCCGAGCACTAAGGTTGATTATAGAATTCAGAAAAAATATCTGGCAACGATTTTTTTAGAAATTAGTGATCTGGCAACCTTCGTGTCACGTGATTACAGAATTCAGGAAAAATATCTGGAGCGTGTACAGCAACTGTATACGCTCCAGATATTTTTCCTGAACTGGAGCGTGAGCAGTAACTGCACACGCTCCAGTTTGCTGTGAACGGTAACTGCACACGCTCAATATTTCCGTGAGTGAGCCCACACGATCTAGTATCAAAATAATATGACTGTAATATACTGTAGGTGACTACAGTCGCTCAAAAAAAGTATCCGAACACTATGGTTGATTACAGAATTCAGGAAAAATATCTGGCAACGATGTTTTTAGAAATTAGTGACTTGTATCTGGCATACTTCGTGTCATGTGACACGAAGGTTGCCAGATCACTAATTTCTAAAAAAATCGTTGCCAGATATTTTTTCTGAATTCTGTAATCAACCATAGTGTTCGGATATTTTTTTGAGCGACTGTACAACGGAAACACAAGACCACGACACTGCAAATAAGAGCAGAATTGAACACCAGTCGAAATGATCCCCTTTCCATCAAAACAATTCGTTGGGAACTTCATCTTGCTGGTATTTATGGCCGTGCTGCAATCCAACATCAATGCAAGAAAACGTGTAAAGTGATGCAAAGCACATAAAAACTAGGATGCTGAAGACTGACAACGTGTCATCTGCTCTGATGAATCGTGCTACACATTGTTCCCACTATTGGTAGAGTGTACGTCTGACGAAAACCTGCAGAATCCTACCACTCCGACTGTGAAGCACGGAGGTGAATCCAAATGCTGTGGGGTGCCATATCATGGCATTCCTTAGGGCCATTAGTTATTCTGCAGGGCCGTGTCACATCCGCAGCATATGAATCTATTCTCGGGGACCACCTGCACCAAATGTTGCTGGCATTATTCCTTAATGATTGCCCCTGGTTTCAAGCGGATAATGCACCCGTGCATTGTGTGAAACGTGTGAAGTTGTGGTTTGCAGAGAATGAGGATGAGGTACAGCAGTTACCCTGGCAACCCAATCTCCAGGCCTCAATATGATTGAACATTTGTGGAAATATCTGTAGCGCAAGGTCAGATCACACTTTCCACCTCTAGTATCACTGACAGAGTTGGGCCATATTTTGCATGAAGAATGTCCCCACATTCCATTACTGTAAGTGCATGACTTGTATAGATCTATTCCACGTCGAATTACGTCTGTTCTGAACGTTCGAGGTGGGCCTACAGCTTATTAATAGAATGTTCTCCACAGAGAGTACGTGTTTCCATTATTTTGATAAACCCCTGTATCAGGTCTCACTTTTCATATATTTTAATCATGGAGTCCGATGCAGACAAAAATGTAATAAGAAAAAAATCCCTTCAAGCAGCTGCTTGCCACAGAGTCTGACAGGAGTCTATCAGTTTAATATACCGTAGAGAAGAGCTATGAGGTAGGCGAGGGAGACCTCAGCAGAAAAACAGCACAAACATCCCTGTCTTACCTGGGGCGGGGGTGGCTTAGTCGGTAGCGCGCCAGGATCGTAATCTGTAGTTCCCAGGTTCGAATCCCAGCTGGGTCAGCGTTGAGATTTATCTCCGCAAAATTCCCCGCCCTGCCCACGGTCAGTAGGGGACACCGATGGGCTTGGAAAGGCCGCCGTCCGTCGGATGGGACGTTAAGCCGTGGCCCCCGTGTGCGGGAGAGCCATACCCTGTGCACGTTAAAGAACACGCTGGATGGCCTTGACGGGAGGCTACCATCTGTCTCCCAACAGCTCTTCCAGTGGGTCCCCTCCCCCTACCTTCTCTGAGCCTTCGGGGTCCATGTGACCTGGCCATTTAGCCCATGGTGTGCAAAAAAGTGCCGCTCAGAGGTAAAACAACCCAACCCAACCCTGTCTCACCTGGGGATCGAACCCAGGTCTCTTTGATCAGTAACCAAGCGCGCTAACCAATAAGCTAACTGAAAAATATTTATTTGATATATTTAATGTAAGATTAACATGCAACACATTTTATACTACTTAATGCATTTCATGAATTAAATGTTTTAATTCATTTTAGTGTGGCCGAGTGGTTAGCGCGCTTGGCTACTGATCTAAGGGACCTGGGTTCGAGCCCGGGGTTAGGCATGGATAGTTCGTGTTGTTTTTCTGCTGAGGTCCTGCCATCCTCTCAGACCTTCTACTGTGGCATATAAACTGACAGGCTCCTCTCAGATCTCTATGGCAAGCAGCTGCTTGAGGGATTTTTTTATTTATTATATTTTTTATATTTCACCTTAAAAAACAACCCTACTGGACATTTCATTGCCGTCGTTACCATCAGAATTGTACAGTCGCTCAAATAAATATCCGAACACTATGGTTGATTACAGAATTCAGAATAAATATCTGGCAACGATTTTTTTAGAAATTAGTGATCTGGCAACCTTCGTGTCACGTGACACGAAGGTTGCCAGATCACTAATTTCTAAAAAAAATCGTTGGCAGATATTTTTTCTGATTTCTGTAATTAACCATAGTGTTCGGATACTTTTTTGAGCTACTGTAGGTGGTTCTGATACCAGATCGTGTGGGCTCACTCACGGAAATATTGAGCGTGTGCAGTTACCGTTCACAGCAAACTGGAGCGTGTGTATTAACTACACACGCTCCTAATTTCTAATTTCTAATCTCCGATCACTAATTTCTAAAAAAATCGATGCCAGATATTTTTTCTGAATTCTGTAATCGACCATAGTGTTCGAATACTTTTTTGAGCGACTGTAGGTGGTCATATTATTTTGATACTAGATCGTGTGGGCTCACTCACGGAAATATTGAGCGTGTGCAGTTACCGTTCACAGCAAACTGGAGCGTGTGTAGTAACTGCACACGCTCCAGTTTGCTGTGAACGGTAACTGGAGCGTGTACAGTTGCTGTACACGCTCCAGATATTTTTCCTGAATTCTGTAAATCACGTGACACGAAGGTTGCCAGATCACTAATTTCTAAAAAAATCGTTGCCAGATATTTTTTCTGAATTCTGTAACCGACCATAGTGTTCGGATATTTATTTCAGCGACTGTACATCTAATATCTAGGTAATGTATATAGACGATAGTGACTGAGTGAGTGACAGAGATTCTAACTCTAATTCTAACTACGATGCAGAAATGGTAGAGTTTTGAAAATTTACACCTAGAGATAATCCGGGTCCTTGAGATCGGAAAAATCCCGAAAATTGACCTACGACGTGTTTTCAAGATCAAGTGGAGGTCAAGTTGAGATGAAACTTTGATCAACGAGTGCTAGGAAAGTGAAAATATGTGTTTGGGGTGTTTCAGGTTGTAGATATCAGAAATATTACCAAATTTCGGATCCGACGAGTCTTTCAAGGGCAAAGGCGAATTTTTTTCTTTCTACTGGTGCTCGATAGCTAAACGTTGATGCATCGTGTTATTTGGGGTAGGAGATCTCAGAATTGTTATGAAATTTTACATCAGGTGGTGTCACTTCAACGTTAAATAGGGACATAAATGACGGTCTGGAAATCAAGAGACTCCGACTTTTGGAAATTAAAAATTAAGTTGACTTAATGATCAATAAAAAATCAGATTTTAATGAGATTCAGAAAAACTATGATTTGTAAAAATGAAGTGATTAATAAAGGGAGAAATAATTTCCCTGGGATGTCTCAGATGTAAATACGTGTGAAAAGCAGACGGATGAAGGCGGAAAATAAGTATTTTGAGAATGAATATGGCGACCCTGCAAGATTCATATTTGGGTTGGGTTGTTTTACCTCTGAACGGCACTTTTTTGGACACTATGGGCTAAATGGCGAGGTCACATGAACCCCGAAGGCTCAGAGAAGGTTGGGGGAGGGAACCCACTGGAATAGCTGTTGGGAGACAGATGGTAGCCTTCCGTCAAGGCCATCCAGCGTGTTCTTTAACGTTGGGTTGTTTTACCTCTGAGCGGCACTTTTTTGCACACCATGGGCTAAATGGCCAGGCCACAAGGACCCCGAATGTTCAATGCAGGTCCTCAACAGAAAAACTGCACTCATTAAGAACATCTAGAGCTAAATATTTCTATCTTGAAGCACTGATTTGTTTATGCCTCCTCCCCCCTCGGAAATATTCCTGCCGACGTCCATAGACCTACTTCGTTTTTCTGGTTAAAACAATTTGAGCCTTCGCATCAGAATGGCGACATTGAATTAATTCATTGTTTTAATTCAAATGTCGCCATTCTGATGCGAAGGCTCAGAGAAGGTTGGGAGAGGGGACCCACTGTAACAGCTGTTGGGAGACAGATGGTAGCCTCCCGTCAAGGCCATCCAGCGTGTTCTTTAACGTGCACAGGGTATGGCTCTCCCGCACACGGGGCCACGGCTTAACGTCCCATCCGAAAGGACGGCGGCCTTTCCAAGCCCATCGGTGTCCCCTACTGACCGTGGGCAGGACGGGGAATTTTGCGGAGATAAATCTCAACGCTGACCCAGCTGCGACTCGAACCTGGGAACTACAGATTACGAGCCTGGCGCGCTACCGACTTAGCCACCCCCGCCCCAGATTCATATTTGACTCTGTAGGTCAATATGAATGCTTTCTTTAAGATTATTAATTCCCCGTCCTGCCCACGGTCAGTAGGGGACACCGATGGGCTTGGAAAGGCCGCCGTCCGTCGGATGGGACGTTAAGCCGTGTGCCCCGTGTGCGGGAGAGCCATACCCTGTGCACGTTAAAGAACACGCTGGATGGCCTTGACGGGAGGCTACCATCTGTCTCCCAACAGCTGTTCCAGTGGGTCCCCTCTCCCAACCTTCTGCAGGGTCCATGTGACCTGGTCATTTAGCCCATGGTGTGCAAAAAAGTGCCGCTCAGAAGTAAAACAACAACCCAACCTTTAAGATTACTGCCTCCCCTTAAGGTTACGGCCATTGCTGTTGATAATGAAAGTGGAAGGATAAAATTCGTGCGATTCAGCAGATGTAAATGAAATGGCAGTGAAGTTCGTAAAGGTTCGATTCGAAATATTTCCCTCTTGTGATTGGTGTAAGAGACACATGTTGCTATCTGGGCCTTCCTTTCCCACTCCCACGGATGAGTCACTTCGTCAGAGTCACGTGTCCGCACAGCTGCGATGCGCGCAATCTGCATTATCTCGAAGGAGAGCATCGCCCTAGTGGCAACGGTTTTTCTTCCGTGGCCAAAATTAACATCCGTTTTTTCGAGGCACCGTTTTCATCTTGTTGTGACGTTGAGGATCGCTTCTAGCTACGGAGCTAGTTTCTGATGACCACCCAAGTTTAATCAGGTCTCTACCCACCGCCTGGATCGAGGCTATGGGGAGTCACAAACCCCCCCTAGGCTGGGGATCTAGCCAGTCGGACAGGGGGCCAATTACCTCGGGTACGTAATGCTGAGTTACGTTTTTTCGTTAGGCTTAGCTTTGTTTTAATTACCTCTGCTTGCAGGATGTCGTTATTTATTGGCCGGTTTTATTTCCAATTATGAGTTGCCTCTCGTCTGCCACCTAGTAGCAAGCGAAAGTGGAGCAAAATAAAATTAAGACACCTATTTTTTTTCTGTTGAAATGCTTAATTGAAATGATGCAAAACTGAGAAGTTCGTGCTCTGGTGTGATTTAATAGGAAAGAATTCGATTTATCACAAAAAAAAAATTATAAATGATTGCCGAGGTAGAATAAATAACTCCTGTGGCCGAGTGGTTAGCGCGCTTGGCTACTGATCTACTGGACCTGAGTTCGAGCCCCGGGTAAGGCATGGATGTATGTGGCGTTTTTCTGTTGAGGACCTGCCATCCTCACAGACCTTCTACTCTGGCATATAAACTGATATGTTCCTGTCAGATCTCTGTGGCAAGCAGCTGCTTGAGGGGGTATTTAATTTTTTTATTATTTATGAAAATAAAATTGTTTTTTTTTATTTCGACAGAAAAACGAAGTAGGTCTATGGACGTCGGCAGGAATATTTCCGAGGGGGGAGGAGACATAAACAAATCAGTGCTTCAAGATAGAAATATTTAGCTCTAGATGTTCTTAATGAGTGCAGTTAGGAATGCAAAAGTCATGCAAATATGCCACTATACATCCAAAAACAAAATAAAATAAAAGGAAAATTTTTGAAAATAATGTAAAACTGTCTTCTTCATTCATCATCATCATCGTCAGGTTCGAGTCCCAGCTGGGTCAGCGTTGAGATTTATCTCCGCAAAATTCCCCGCCCTGCCCACGGTCAGTAGGGGACACCGATGGGCTTGGAAAGGCCGCCGTCCGTCGGATGGGACATTAAGCCGTGGCCCCGAGTGCGGGAGAGCCATACCCTGTGCACGTTAAAGAACACGCTGGATGGCCTTGACGGGAGGCTACCATCTGTCTCCCAACAGCTATTCCAGTGGGTCCCCTCCCCCAACCTTCTCTGAGCCTTCGGGGTCCACGTGACCTGGCCATTTAGCCCATGGTGTGCAAAAAAGTGCCGCGCAGAGGTAAAACAACCCAACCCATCATCATCGTCAAGCAGCCATTGCTACGGAGGTCCAACCAGACCGTGCAATTTAGTTCTCCAAGCAAGTCTATCCTGAGCTACATCTACTGCATCTGGCCACTGCACACCAATTCTAACAAGGTCCTGTTTGACATTGTCTGCCCACTGCATCCTAGGTCTCTCCCTCTTTCTGAGGTCTTTAGGCACACTGTTCATAACCCTATTCGCCAATCTATAATTATCCATACGGGCGACATGGACAAACCAGCGGAGTCTCTCTCTGCAGAATATGCTGCTTAAAGGAGGTTGCCTCCTTTAAGCAGCATATTGTGCTTTTGCCTAACCTCATCATGTTACAAAGTTGAACCACCTAATTCCCAAGATACTGCGTAAGCATCTAGAATCAAAAGCACCTAGTTTACTGCTATCATGTTTACCAAGTGTCTAAGTTTCACTACCATAACTAACCCTAGAAAGAACCAAACTACTGTACAGTCTAATTTTAGTCTTTAGGTGTATACGCCTATTTCTCCACATTCTCCACAGATCCTAAAAAGTCCCGGCAGCAATCCCTATTCGTCTGTTAATCTCATGACTTCAATGCCAAAGTTGGCATTGAATTACTGACTCTGACCATTGGGGAGGGTTCACAGGCCCTTTTGGTATTGGTAGCTGCAATGGCAATGGGTAACGTCTCCTACAGGTAAGTAAACTCAATGGTTTGAGAATAACTAACACTTATTACAAACACCGCGACATACATAAGTACACATGGGTTTCACCTGGGTTGGGTTGGGTTGTTTTACCTCTGAGCGGCACTTTTTTGCACACCATGGGCTAAATGGCCAGGTCACATGGACCTCGAAGGCTCAGTGAACGTTGGGGGAGGGGACCCACTGGAACAGCTGTTGGGAGACAGATGGTAGCCTCCCGTCAAGGCCATCCAGCGTGTTCTTTAACGTGCACAGGGTATGGCTCTCCCGCACACGGGGCCACGGCTTAACGTCCCATCCGACGGACGGCGGCCTTTCCAAGCCCATCGGTGTCCCCTACTGACCGTGGGCAGGGCGGGAAATTTTTGCGGAGATAGGGTTTCACCTGATGGGCTACATAAGAATATGATTCATTTTATATTAATTAACGGCAAATGGGCTAGTTCTGTTAGGAATACCAGGGCATATAGGGGAGCTGAAATTGGATCTCACCATTACCTTGTTAAAAGTGTCTTGCAACTTAAACTTAAAAAGTGTTGTGCTAGGGTTAAAAATTTTACCTTTAATACTGAAGCTCTGAAAGACCCAGTTGTAGCTAAAACTTCCCATGATAGGTTACTTAGTCATTATGACGTCACGTTTTGCTTACCACTGAAGTTGAGGAAGAATGGGATCATTTTAAACAGGCTTTTTTGGACACTAACAGTACTCTTTTAGGAAAAAGGGAGCAGAGGAGGCAGAATTATTTAAGTGATAAGGCACTTGAGCTTATTTCAGAAAGAAGGAACTGCAGGAATGTCCTTAATCAGTACACTATTAGTCCTAACAGAAAGGATTACAGAGATTTAATAAACGTGTAAAGGATCAGTTAGCTGATGATAAGAATCTTTGGCTTGATGGCTTGGCTGACAAAGCTGAGGAAGCAGTTAGACAGCACAACAGCAGAGAGCTGTACCCGATAGTTAATGTTTTATGCGGTAGAAAACGGACAGGTATACAGGGATTGAAGGATAAACAAGGTAAGGTTATAGAAGGTGAGGATTCTGTCATGGCTAGGTGGACTGAGAATTTCAGTGATGTTCTAAACAATGTGGTTAGTTATACTCCCATTGTTTGTAACGATGATAGATGCATTACTGGCTTTAATGTTGGCCCTATAACACAATCTGAAGTTATTTTGGCTGTTTCTAAACTTAAACTTCATAAATCCCCAGGGGTAGAAGAAATTTATTTCATTTCAAATTCTCTGAACCCATGGGGTGAAAACAAAATCCTGTGTAATTTTCATTCTTCATGGAAAATATCGAAAAGAGGATTGCTTTGCGAATGAAGACGATAGAAAAAGTTTTATCCGCATACTCAAATGTTGGTAACCGTCGAAGTTTTGCAAATACTTGAGCAGTGCAGGATAAATGTATCCAAGGCCCAGGGCACAGAAGGTTGGGGAAGGGCCCATTTATACGAGAGATTGGGGGAGGGGGGGGGTACTCAATCTACAAATTTTTTTACAACTTTCGAATAGAAAAATTGTATACAGCTGGTTAAACTGAATTACAGAAACGCATAACCTGGAAGTTAATTTGCACGTACTGAAAGATAAACAAAATTAAATATCTACTTAAATACGTGCCCTGTGGAGGGACCAGGGAGTCCACATCTCCCTCTCCCCCTAACCGAAAATATATGAAACCGTCTTATATGAAATCTAAAACTTGTCTGCCTGCTTTGAAATCAAAACTGGTGTCTCTGTATAATTTTATTTTAGCTCCATAGTAAATGCCCGACACTAAAAATAGATTAAAAAAAAGAAAATTAAAAAAAATCTTATTCTATAAGGAATAACGTTTTAACCTTTCCTGTTCGGTGGAATATTTTAGTAACTGGGAAACCCTCCTCAAGTCTTATTCTCACCCCCCTCCCTCATCGAAACTGAATCCTGGGTACAGTCGCTCAAAAAAGTATCCGAACACTACGGCTGATTACAGAATTCAGAAAAAATATCTGACAATGATTTTTTTAGAAATTAGTGCTCTGGCAACCTTCGTGTCACGTGAAACGAAGGTTGCCAGATCATTAATTTCTAAAAAAATCGTTGCCAGATATTTTTTCTGAATTCTGTAATCAACCATAGTGTTCGGATACTTTTTTGAGCGACTGTAGGTGGTCATATTATTTTGATACTAGATCGTGTGGGCTCACTCACGGAAATATTGAGCGTGTGCAGTTACCGTTCACAGCAAACTGGAGCATGTGCGTAACTGCACACGCTCCAGTTTGCTGTGAACGGTAACTGGAACGTGTACAGTTGCTGTACACGCTCCAGATATTTTTCCTGAATTCTGTAATCACGTGACACGAAGGTTGTCAGATCACTAATTTCTAAAAAAATCGTTGCCAGATATTTTTTCTGAATTCAGTAATCAACCATAGTGTTCGGATACTTTTTTGAGCGACTGTACAACATAGTAAAGAAAGATGTCGTTGTAAATAAGACATCTTGAAATTATAAAATTATTTATTAAAATCATCCATAGTAACATTCGCATTACACACAGAATATTAAGATAACGAAGGATAATAATAAAATTAAAATTACGAATAACATTAAAAATAATAAAGGAAGATAAATAAGGGAATATAAAAATAATAAATAAGGGAAGATAAAAATAATTTCTTATCTTCCCTTCTTTCTTTATGCTTCCAGGGGGTGCTTTGGGTTGTTTTACCTCTGAGTGGCACTTTTTTGCACACCATGGGCTAAATGGCCAGGTCACATGGACCCCGAAGGCTCAGAGAAGGTTGGGGGAGGGGACCCACTGGAACAGCTATTGGGAGACAGATGGTAGCCTCCCGTCAAGGCCATCCAGCGTGTTCTTTAACGTGCACAGGGTATGGCTCTCCCGCACACGGGGCCACGGCTTAACGTCCCATCCGATGGACGGCGGCCTTTCCAAGCCCATCGGTGTCCCCTACTGACCGTGGGCAGGGCAGGGAATTTTGCGGAGATAAATCTCAACGCTGACCCAGCTGGGACTCGAACCTGGGAAACTACAGATTACGAGCCTGGCGCGCTACCGACTGAGCCACCCCTACCCCAAACAGGGGGGGGGGGGGGTGGCATCGCCCACTTTGGGAAACATTGCTCTAAATGCTTCCTAGATAATTTAAAATCCTATGCAATATACAGTAAATGACACAAATTTTGAACATCTTTAAAATCCCTGACAAGAGAACTTTGCGAAAGAGCTGATGCTTGTGATTCTGTATTTCATAATGATGTAAAAAATGAATTAGTAAAGAATTAATTCTCCTCTGCAGGACTTCCTCACCAAGTACGGCTATCTGCCAGCATCCGACCTCGAGACGGGCAACTTAAGGACAGAAGATCAATTGCGAGATGCCATCAAGGTGATGCAAAAGTTTGGCAATATCCCGCAGACTGGGGCCATTGATGAGGCCACCCTGAAGCTGATGAAGAGACGTCGCTGCGGCATGCCGGACCTCATCGGAACCTCGGAAAGGGTGAAGCGCTACGCCCTGCAGGGACAGAAGTGGCCCAGCTACAACATCACTTGGAGGTAAACGGATATTCTTCTTGCATTGCGATTTTCTAGGGGTTCTTTTCCTACATCCCTTTCTCAAAGGCGGCTGCCTTGGGGATAATGTATAAGAATCGAGTTCACTAGATCATCACATTGAACAACAAAGGAATGAAGTACACTACGTGGCCAAATTATTATGATCCCTACTTCGTACGCGAAGTACAGTCGCTCAAAAAAGTATCCGAACACTACGGTTGATTACAGAAATCAGATAAAATAACTGGCATTGATTTTTTTAGAAATTAGTGATCTGGCAACCTTCGTGTCATGTGACACGAAGGTTGCCAGCTCACTAATTTCTAAAAAAAATGGTTGCCAGATATCTTTTTCTGAATTCTGTAATCAGATCGTGTAAGCTCACAAAAACCTGGATCGTGTGGGCCCACTCACAGAAATATTGAGAGTGTGCAGTTACCGTTCACAGCAAACTGGAGCGTGTGCAGTAACTGTACACGCTCCAGTTTGCTGTGAACGGTAAGTGAAGCGTGTACAGTTGCTGTACACGCTCTAGATATTTTTCCTGAATTCTGTAATCACGTGACACGAAGGTTGCAAGATCACTAATTTCTAAAAAAATCGTTGCCAGATATTTTTTCTGAATTCTGTAATCAACCATAGTGTTCGGATACTTTTTAATATATATAATGCGTATGAATATATAATGCAATGAATATGGAGCGTGTGCAGTTACCGTTTACAGCAAACTGGAGCGGTTGCGGTTAATGTTCAGCACATTGGATCGTGTGAGCTCACAAAAACCTGGATCGTGTGGGCCCACTCACAGAAATATTGAGCGTGTGCAGTTACCGTTCACAGCAAACTGGAGCGTGTGCAGTAACTGCACAGCGTGTGCAGTAACTGCAGTAACTGCACACGCTCCAGTTTGCTGTGAACGGAAACTGAAGCGTGTACAGTTGCTGTACACGCTCCAGATATTTTTCCTGAATTCTGTAATCACGTGACACGAAGGTTGCCAGATCACTAATTTCTAAAATAAACGTTGTCAGATATTTTTTCTGAATTCAGTAATCAACCGTAGTGTTCGGATACTTTTTTCAACAGTTCGTGCCAACAAATGCCTGTCTCTGTCTGTCATAGTCTCTTTCCTCCCTCCATGAACATGCTGATGTATACAAAATTTGTTAATGACGTTACCATTCTATGTCACTACAAAGCCTCTTATAAAGGTCGTAAAGCCGTGGTGGAAAGCAAAGTCAGGTGTGGCATGGGTTAAAGAGTTGATCTGACTGACTTCGAAAAGGAGATCATCTTTGGAGCGCGGTGGGAAGGAGCATCTGTAACGGAAGTGACGAAACTCAGCGAAAAATCGTGTATAGATTGGGTTGTTTTATCTCTGAGCGCCACTTTTTTGCACACTATGGGCTAAATGGCCAGGTCACAAGGCCCTGAGGGCTAAGACAAAGTTGGGAAGGGAAGGAGACCCATTGGACAGCTCTTAGGAGACAGATGGTAGTCTCCCGTTAAGGCCAGCGTGTTCTTTAACGTGCACAGGATGTGGCTCTCCCGTACACGGGGCCACGGCTTAATGTCCAATCCGACGGACAGCGGCATCTCCAAGCCCATTGGTGTCCCCTACTGATCGTGGGCAGGTAAAGGAGTTTTGCGGAGATAAATCTCAACGCTGGCCCAGCTGGCACTCGAACCTGGGAACTGCAGATTACGAGCCTGGCGTGCTACCGACTGAGCCCTCCCCACTCCTGAAGTGTATGGAGAATGACAACGGTCTCAAAAACATTCCTAATCGTGGCAAATGCGGGAGGAAAGAGACTCTGACAGACAGAGACAGGCATTTGTTGGCACGAACTGTAGGTAAAAAGAAGAGTTGCTATAATTCATCAGCTGAGACAGATGACCACGAGCAGTACTTCAAAACCCATTCCAACGAAAACTATCAGCAGAGAAAAAAAAAGAGCGTTGAGATTTTGGAACTGTCAAATAATACAGTGTTAATAACAATTTGGCCGTGCAATGTACAGTACAATCAACAATCAATCAATCATCATCCTCAAGCAGCCATGGCCTACGGAGATCCAGACAGACAATGCAATTTAGTTCTCCAGGCATATCTGTTCTGAGCTACATCTGCTGCATCTGGCCACTGAACATCAATTTTAACAAGATCCTGTTTGACATTGTCTGCCCACAGCTTCCTAGGTCTCCCCCTCCTTCTGAGGCCTTTAGGTACACTGTTCATAACTCTATTCGCCAATCTATAATTATCCATACGGGCAATATGGCCAAACCAACGGAGTCTCTCTCTGCACAATATGCTGCTTAAAGGAGGTTGCTGACTCCTTTGCCTAACCTCATCATTTGTTACAAAGCTGAACCACCTAATGCCCAAGATATTGCGTAAGCATCTAGTTTCCTGTTATCTTGTTTACAAAACGTCCACGTTTCACTCTCATAACTAACACTAGAAAATAACTATGCCTATTTCTTCCCACTCTCCATAGATTCCTAAAAGTCCGGGCAGCGATCCCTATCAATCTGTTAATCTCATGCGGCACATCACCATTAACTGTTACATAGCTCCCAAGATAATTAAACCATGACTTACTGCTCAAGACTGTGACGATTCAAATTAACAGAATCACAGCCTGCCTTACCAATTTTCATCACTTTAGTTTTCTCTCTGTTTATAACCAAACCTACTCTACTACCAGTTTCATCAACAGCTCGAATGAAAGAGTTCATCTCATCAACATCATTTGTCAAAAGGGCTAAACAATCAGCATAATCTAAATCAGAAATTTTCGTATCTCCAGCCCATTTAAGGCCAAAATCTTTCCCTCGAAGTGAATTTCGCATAACATAATCAATAACCAAGCTAAAGAGAAAAGGAGACAAAATGCACCCTTGTCGAACACCAGAAGTAATGCTAAACCAATTGCTACAAGTCTTACCAACTCTCACACACGATTCAGTGTTATTATAGAGAGCTTTCATTATGTTAACTAACTTGTCTGGTATACCATATGATCTCACAATCAACCACAAATTATGACGATCAACAGAGTCAAAAGTCTTTTTGAAATCAACAAAGCTAGCAACCAAAGGTTTCTGAAACTCTAAACATTTCTCAAGAATCTGCCTCAGTGAAAATATCTGATCCACACATCCCCTACCACTTCTGAATACACATTGCTCATCACGCAATTGACTGTCAACCAGATTCTTAATTCTATTAAACACATTCATGGAAAGAACTTTACCTGGAACAGAGAGTAGGCTGATACCCCTATAGTTATTACAAGAACTGCGATCACCTTTTTTGAAAATAGGGATAACAATAGCTCTGGTAAAATTCTTAGGAACCGTGCCTTTATCATAAAAGACATTCAAAATTTAAGTCATCTAAGTGGTAACCGAAATATTCCCAGCTTTAAGCATTTCCGTAATAATTTCATCTACCCCTGGGGATTTATGAAGTTTAAGTTTAGAAACAGCCAAAATAACTTCAGATTGTATTATAGGGCCAACATTAAAGTCAGTTGGAGTAGAACTAACCACATTGTTTCGAACATCTCTGAAATGCTCAGCCCACCTAGCCATGACAGAATCCTCACCTTCTATAACCTTACCTTGTTTATCCTGCAATCCTTGTATGTCTGTCCGATTCCTACAACATAAAACATTAACTATCTGGTACAGCTCTCTGCTGTTGTGCTGTCTAACTGCTTCCTCAGCTTTGTCAGTCAAGCCATCAAGCCAAAGATTCTTATCAGTAGCTAACTGATCCTTTACACGTTTATTAAGCTCTCTGTAATGCTTCCTATTAGGACTAGTAGGGTACTACACTTTTTAAGTTTAAATTGCAAGACACTTTTAACAAGGTAATGGTCAGGTGCAATTTCAGGTTCTCTATGTGACCTGGTATTCAGAGCAGAACTAGCCCATTTGCTGTTAACTAATATACTAACAATCATATTCTTATGCGGCCCATCTGGGGAAACCCATGTATACTTATTTTTGTAATTAACTGTTAGTTATTCTCAAACCATTAAGTTTACTTACTTGTAGGAGACGTTGTCCATTGTCATTGCAGCTACCAATACCGAAAGGGCTTATCACACCTCCCCAAAGGTCAATGTACTATTTGTTGCCAGATGTTCGGCAACCACGGCAATCCCCGGTTCCGTCTGACGACACTACCAAGTTAAGGGAAAGCCGTGACCATCTAGAGTCGGGGGCAAGAATACACCATATAGATGCATCCCATGATGAATATATATCTGGCAACGATTTTTTTTTTAGAAATTAGTGATCTGGCAACCTTCGTGTCACGTGAAACGAAGGTTGCCAGATCATTAATTTCTAAAAAAAATCGTTGCCAGATATTTTTTCTGAATTCTGTAATCAACCATGGTGTTCGGATACTTTTTTGAGCGACTGTAGGTGGTCATATTATTTTGATACTAGATCGTGTGGGCTCACTCACGGAAATATTGAGCGTGTGCAGTTACCGTTCACAGCAAACGGGAGCGTGTGCAGTAACTGCACACGCTCCAGTTTGCTGTGAACGGTAACTGGAGCGTGTACAGTTGCTGTACACGCTCCAGATATTTTTCCTGAATTCTGTAATCATGTGACACGAAGGTTGTCAGATCACTAATTTCTAAAAAAAAATCGTTGTCAGATATTTTTTCTGAATTCTGTAATCAGCCATAGTGTTTGGATACTTTTTTGAGCGACTGTAGGCGATGCCTTAGCAGTTTGATTGGAGTTTTAAAAAAATTGCTGCTGAAAGGGGGAAGGAGAATACCTTAGTAAATTCCCCCTATGCAAAAAAAGACTGCCGCACTCCCACCGTTGGATAGAGTTCCCTCACTTATTTCCCACAGCTTCCATGCAAAAATGCGTCAAGGTTGTAATACTATATTTAAATCACAGTTTGATTCATTTTAAACACCAATTGTTGTATAAATCGATAACTTCCTATCGTCAATGTAGTGTCGGTAGCGCGCCAGGCTCGTAATGTGTAGTTCCCAGGTTCGAGTCCCAGCTGGGTCAGCGTTGAGATTTATCTCCGCAAAATTCCCCGCCCTGCCGACGGTCAGTAGAGGACACCGATGGGCTTGGAAAGGCCGCCGTCCGTCGGATGGGACGTTAAGCCGTGGCCCCGTGTGCGGGAGAGCCATACCTTGTGCACGTGAAAGAACACGCGATGGCCTTGACGGGAGGCTACCATCTGTCTCCCAACATCTGTTCCAGTGGGTCCCCTCCCCCAACCTTCTCTGAGCCTTCGGGGTCCATGTGACCTGGCCATTTAGCCCATGGCGTGCAAAAAAAGTGCCGCTCAGAGGTTAAAACAACCCAACCTCACTGTAGTTGCGTCACTCCGTGAAGTAGTTGGATCACTTTTAGCATCTGCTAAATTTGCGCCTGAGAAATGAATCACTCCAGTGAGTTTCAAACTGTGTTTTTTTTTAGAATATAATTTTTATTCATAACAGTAAAGAATACAAATACATCTACACTTTGACCCGCAAAGCTAAATAGCTTATCTGCAGGAAAATAAATAAATTATATTAACATAAGTCATTCAGCCACAAAAATGGTGTACATCAAATAAATCCAGAAAACACAACACATAAAAATCAGCTAACTAGAAAGTACCAAATAATTTTTTAATTCCATTTTAAATCTTCTAAAAGAATATATATTTAGTAATTATTTTGGAATAGCATTAAATATAAGTGGTACTTGATATTCGGAGGTATGTTTCCCGTAATTATTTCGAAAATTTGGCAATTTGTAATAACCCTGGTTTTGAAGTCTTGTATTTTTATTATGTTGAATTTTTAGTTTGTAAGTTTCGTCAAAAAAATTTTTAATTATTACATTATATTTATGTAAATTGCTGTAGGACAAAAGATTTAAAAATTTTAATCTATCGGTAGAAGTTTTATAAATTTTTTGCAAATGAAACGGAATAATATTTTTAGCTATTATAGACTGCAGTTTTTCTATTTTATTTATGTTAGTTAAGTTAGTTGTTCCATGCACAATTATTCCATAATTTAAAATAGATTCGCATATTGCTTTATAAAATAGGACACATGTTTCCATATTTAATACGTATTTCAATTTTTGAATTTTTATCGCCGATATTCTCAAGCTTTCACATATGTGGGATATATGGGCATTCCACCTAAAATATTCATCAAAAATGATTCCTAAGTAATTTATTTTATTTACTTGCTCAACTAGTGGGCAACTACATAATGATTCATAATTTGAAGCATCCTTTTTTCTGCAATTTATTTTATGAGTTTTGATAAAGAGGTTTCGATGAATATGAAATCCTGGTGAATGAATAATCATCAGTTTTGTTTTTTTCTCATTTAAATATATTTTATTATAATTTAACCATCTAATAATATTATTGTAATCTGTTTGAACCTCTGAAATGCTATCATTTAAATATTTCTGACTGTTTATTAAAACAATATCGTCAGCATATAGATAAATAGCACTATTTAATTTTGTATTGAACAAATCATTTATGTACACTAGGAACAATAAAGGACCTAAAATTGAGCCTTGGGGAATTCCACATTGTGTAATTACTTTTCTGCTGTAGCAGTTTTTTATTTTAGTAATTGTGTATCTGTCTGATAAATAATTTCTAAACCAATCTAACAATATACCGCGAATACCATAATTTTCCAATTTATTTAGTAAAATGCTATGATCTATTGTATCGAAGGCTTTCTTTAAATCTAAGAACATAGTTACAATTTTTTCCCTATTATTCAATGATTCATTAATATTATTTGCAATTTTGGAAATTAGTTGAATTGTGTTTTTTCCTTTTTGAAAGCCAAACTGATTTTCATTAATTATGCTGTGTTTAAGTAAAAAGTTAAAAACAGTATTATAAATATATTTTTCCATTATTTTCGAAAAAATAGGCAGAATTGTTATTGGTCGATAGTTAGAAAAATCCTCCTTAATACCACCTTTAAAAATAGGTCTTAAAATACCTGTTTTGAGTTCAGTAGGTATCTTCCCAGTAAATATAATCTGATTTATAATTTTTGATATAATATTAAGTAGTGTCTCTTTATTAAATTTTATATGTTTAATGCAAACATTATCGTAACCAGGTGATTTATTGGTGTCTAATGAAGTAATTATTTCCTCAGTTTGTTTTTCAGTGATTTCATGTATATAGATAGATTTCAAAACTCTTTGCATCATGGTTGGAACATAATTTATGTCGTCTTGGTGATTTGTATTTCTTATCTGTAAAATTAGTGTATTATAAATGTCATTGTAATTATTTGCTATTTCTTCCACAGATAATTTCTTTTTGGCCATATTGTCAATTATTACATCGTCCGATGATTTTTTCTGTTTTCCTTCTAATATTTCATATATTAATTGCCAGGTAGCCTTCATATCATTTTTTTCATTATAAGTTTATTTCTATAATAAAGTTGTTTCTGATTTCTAATCTGAATATTAACCATATTCCTTAATTTTTTATAGTTATTTTTATAAGCATCACTTTTATCATTGTTTTTAAATTTAATCCAAGCTTTATCTCTTTCTTCAATTAATTCTATCAAGTTCGGTGTTATCCAATTTTTGCTATGATTTCTTTTTACCTTTCCAACTCTCCTCATATATATTCTATTTTTTCCTAAAATTCCATCATAAATGTCTTTAAATACTTTATATAGGTTTAATTCATCCTTTGAGTTGTCTCCATAATTTTCTAAATTCCAATTCGTTTCAGAAATAGCTTTGTTTATATTGTTATGGTCAAATGACCAATTCTTATTTTCCTGGTCTGTTTCACTAAATTAGTATTATTTAAATTGTTATTGGTGTTGCTAATCAATGTTAAAATCATATAGTGATCTGCTATTTTGCTTGTTTGAATTATTGAATTTGCTGACATATTTTTAATCAGTTTAATATTAATATGGTCTATACAGGTTTTGGTAATTTTATTTTTTACTATTTCTTCTCTTGTAGCTTCCCTTATTAATCTTTCAAAATTCATTTCAGCCAATAGTGTGATATATTTTTCTGTGCCATGTTTTTTTAGTATTCATTGTATCGATATTAAAATCACCTATTAAAATCTGATTTTGGTCTTTTCCTGTATTTTCCATCCAGTTTCGGAAATTCAACAGAAAAGAGTTCACATCTGTACTAGGCGATCTGTATAGTGCTAAAACATGATATATTATATTATTTTTTTTACTTTTATATATATAGTTTCCGCTGGAAGTGTTTGTTGTGAAATAATTTCAATATCTAGATTTTCTTTATAGTATACTGAAATCCCCCTAATATTTTTATTTATATTATCATTTGTGATTTTATTAAATTTATCAATGTTATATAAGTAATTTTCATATTTATTTACATTTGTTTCAGTTAAAATAAGCAAATCAATGTGTTTCATGTAATTGTTAATACTTAATTTTAATGAATCCCAATGTTTTCTTTGACTTCTTATATTAACATGAGCAATTCCTAATTTATTTTTGTGAATAAATTTACTATAATTATTTTCGAACCAAGCCTCCACTTCTAAACCTGTAGTTACATAAGCAACATCATAGTTGCTATCAAAACCTTCAAAATTCAAATCAATTCGCAAAGTTCTGATAATTTTATATTTCCTAGTATACTTAGTGAATATCTTTTTGGGAAATTGTAGGTCCTACATTGTACAGAAGAGGTAAGGGGTCGCATAATTTTATTACAGTTGCATAAATTTATTTAAAATTATAAGGGGTCGCAGTGTCAAAAATTTTTAGAATCTCGGAATCACGCGAGTGAAAGTGTAGTTTCTTACCTGCAGATGGCAGCACCAGTACCTAGAAGTGAAGCTCGTAGTTTTCCTTGAAGAGAAAAAAATTGAAGCAAACCCCCCCCCCCAAGCAGCTGCTTGCCACAGAGGTCTGACAGGAGCCTGTCAGTTTATATGCCACAGTAGGAGATCTGAGAGGATGGCAGGACCTCAGCAGAAAAACGACACACACATCCATGCCTAATCCGGGGCTCGAACCCAGGTCCCTTCAACTGCGGAATTAAAGAAGAAATTGATTATCCGAAATGCAACTTCTCCCCACAACAAACGATTTACAGATGCCATACGTTGTTCATTGCAGAAGAACTCGCTGCCATAAACCATATCATGAATATTCTGAATCTGGATCACATCTCCCAATATTTGGATCACATATTTTTTTGAACTGCATAACTCATTCATAGTACAGTCGCTCAAAAAAGTATCCGAACACTATGGCTGATTACAGAATTCAGAAAAAATATCTGGCAACGATTTTTTTTAGAAATTAGTGATCTGGCAACCTTTGTGTCACGTGACAAAGGGTTTTCGTGACAAACCTTTCGTGACAAAGGGTTCTTTGACCCTTTGTCACAAAAGAAATAAAATATAGAAAACTGCAATTTCAGTCAGAAAAAAAAATGCCAATGTAATTTGTTATACGTGACGAATGTTTATTCTAATACCGAAATTTGTTATTATTCATAAAATTATTAATTAAATTATTATAGGAAATTTTCGTTTTGGGAAATCTTAATTTCGTAGTCTCCCACGACTCTAGGCCATTGATATTTGGTCAGTAAAGAACACGCTGGATGAAGTTGAAGGGAGGATAGAATTTGTCTCATGTAGCTCTGCAACCATCTTTGATCCCTTGGGGTCCTTGTGACCTGATCATTCAGCCCATTGTGTTCAAAAAGAAAAGTGCGACCCAAACCAACTGTTGATAATAACAATATTCAAAATCCCAATCTTTCTATAATTTTCCACTGATTTCTGACAGAGCAAGAAAGGGTAATAATTTTCATCTTCATCTTCCTCCATCTGTATGCTAAGCATCTTATATTCCCCACCGAACAGGGGCGGGGGTGGCTCAGTCGGTAGCGCGCCAGGCTCGTAATCTGTAGTTCCCAGGTTCGAGTCCCAGCTGAGTCAGCGTTGAGATTTATCTTCGCAAAATTCCCCGCCCTGACCACGGTCAGTAGGGGACACCGATGGGCTTGGAAAGGCCACCGTCCATCGGATGGGACGTTAAGCCGTGTCCCCGTGTGCGGGAGAGCCATACCCTGTGCACGTTAAAGAACACGCTGGATGGCCTTGACGGGAGGCTACCATCTGTCTCCCAACAGCTGTTCCAGTGGGTCCCCTCCCCCAAACTTCTCTGAGCCTTCGGGGTCCATGTGACCTGGCCATTTAGCCCATGGTGTGCAAAAAAGTGCCGCTCAGAGGTAAAACAACCCAACAACCCACCGAACAAGAACATATGAAGGTCATTCCTATGAATCACCCTTTAAAAGAAATTCAATCGGTGATTCATTATACGAAGAGAAAGAGTGATCTCTTCATTTGTGTGAATCGAAAGTTCTAGTGGCAAGACCAAACAAAGCCCTGATCCCTTGGGGTCCTCGTCATCTGACCATTTAACCCATCATTAAAAAGCGATTCGTAGGTAAAACATCTCAACCTAACAGAACAATTTATTTTTATTATGATTTTCAATAAACAGATTTCTTTACTTAAAATGCAACCTAGATGGGCAAACAGGATTTATGGCCAAGGGAAGAAGAGTGATAAAATATACAGGGTGATCGAAAAGTCACGCAATCGGTAAAACAGGCGGCCTTTTTGTCCCATCTAAGCACAAAATATCACTCCGTATGACATTTGTATTATAAATACAAAAAAAATACCCCCTCAAGCAGCTGCTTGCCACAGAGGTCTGACAGGAGCCTGTCAGTTTATATGCCATAGTAGAAGGTCTGTGAGGATGGCAGGACCTCAGCAGAAAAACGACACAGTAGCCAAGCGCGCTAACCACTCGGCCACGGGGATAGTTCTCTTATTATATATTGTATTATATTATAAAAAATCAAGGCCACCAGGGTTCCTGGTTCACCCCTTGCTCCATCCTATTAAGATCAATTGTTTCACACCAAACTCTCTCCGCTGCCATCGGTCAGTACCGATGGATGACCGGTGTGCCACCAATGTGACCCAGTCATCGGTCAGTACCGATGGATGACCGGTGTGCCACCAATGTGACCCGGTGTGCAGAAAAGTCACACCTTGCTGACGTTAAAGAACATCCTGGATGGCCTTGATGGGAGGCTGTCTCCTAACAGTTGTCCAGTGGATCCCTTCCCAAAAACCCTCTCTGAGCCTTCGGAGGTCTTTGTAACCTGTCCATTTAGTTCCTTTTGTGCAAAACGGTGCCGCTCAGAGGTAAGACAACCTATCCCGGTTCTCCACTTGTATTCATCTGAACAGAGCAACGAACTCGAAAGTAACAGCTGTAACTCCAGGGTTGGGTTGTTTTACCTCTGAGCGGCACTTTTTTTGCACACCATGGGCTAAATGGCCAGGTCACGTGGACCCCCGAAGGCTCAGAGAAGGTTGGGGGAGGGGACCCACTGGAACAGCTGTTGGGAGACAGATGGTAGCCTCCTGTCAAGGCCATCCAGCGTGTTCTTTAACGTGCACAGGGTATGGCTCTCCCGCACACGGGGCCACGGCTTAACGTCCCATCCGACGGACGGCGTCCTTTCCAAGCCCATCGGTGTCCCCTACTGACCGTGGGCAGGGCGGGAGTTTTGCGGAGATAAATCTCAACGCTGACCCAGCTGGGACTCGAACCTGGGAACTACAGATTACGAGCCTGGCGCGCTACCTACTGAGTCACCCCCGCCCCTTTTACCTCCAGAGAAAGGGACCATTTGGTTAGTGTCAATCTGACGGTTGGCGTCCTGATAATTGCCCACGTAGATCTATGCATCTTTCAGGGAGGCACTCTGACTGCTCGGTGAGACAAAGATCAGATTTTTGCGCCCTCTGTGAGGGTATTTAAAGAGTGATTTCCTCTTTATGGATTTCCTTGAATGGGAAAATATTCATATGAAGTAGCCTGCAACTAGATCCCCGTGCTTAAATACAGTTGAGCATGTGCGGATCCTGTCAGCGGATCCTGTCCTCTGCACGGGATCAGATATACTCTTATTACGAAGTTGTATTCAACTCTACAAAACCTCATCAACAAGTCTCATTGATAGAATGAGAACGGGTTGAATGAATTGTTTGGCTGTCGCAGGTGATCGTACGGTCGCTCAAAAAAGTATCCGAACACTATGGTTGATTACAGAATTCAGAAAAAATATCTGCAACGATTTTTTTAGAAATTAGTGATCTGGCAACCTTGGTGTCACGTGACACGAATTAGGTGAGAGAAAAATATATCAATATGGTGTACAGTCGCTCAAAAAAGTATCCGAACACTATGGTTGATTACAGAGGGTTGGGTTGGGTTGTTTTACCTCTGAGCGGCACTTTTTTGCACACCATGGGCTAAATGGCCAGGTCACATGGACCCCGAAGGCTCAGAGAAGGTTGGGGGAGGGGACCCACTGGAACAGCTGTTGGGAGACGGATGGTAGCCCCCCGTCAAGGCCATCCAGCGTGTTCTTTAACGTGCACAGGGTATGGCTCTCCCGCACACGGGACCACGGCTTAACGTCCTATCCGACGGACGACGGCCCTTCCAAGCCCATCGGTGTCCCCTACTGACCGTGGGCAGGGCGGGAAATTTTGCGGAGATAAATCTTAACGCTGACCCAGCTGGGACTCGAACCTGGGAACTACAGATTACTAGCCTGGCGCGCTACCGACTGAGCCACCCCCGCCCCTATATGTGTGGGGTGTTTAGCTATCGTTTCAAAAGCAATCAAAAACAAAATAAATAAAGCTCTATAAGTTTGGTAAGTAGGTAAGATTACATTTCCAAGATTGTTGCAAATTTAATGTCCTTTGAAAGGAAAATTCTTGGCTTTCAAAAACTAAAGATTAAAATGTGTCGACTTGCAAGATAGCTGTAAATAAACAAGCCATTGGACAAGTTCTCAAAAATAAGTTATGAACTGCAGTTGCTGAGAATATATATATTACAATGGGCGATTACTGTATCCTAACTAAACGCTCTATATTATTAATAAGTAACAATCCTGATGTCAGAAGCCTTCGTTTCACATACAACTCAAGTACCGACTGCGATGAAATTTCTCTCCTTTTTGATTTTGGAGGGGTGAAAAAATGGAACATCATTTGAGGTAGCCTATGATGCTTCATTAAGCCTTCATTGCAGAAGAACTCGCTACGTACAGTCGCTCAAAAAAGTATCCGAACACTACGGTTGATTACAGAATTCAGAAAAAATATCTGGCAACGATTTTTTTTCAGAAAAAATTTCTGGCAACCTTCGTGTCACGTGACACAAAATTTTTTCTAAAAATTTTTTCAGAATTTTTTTCTGAAAAAAAATCGCTGCCAGATATTTTTTCTGAATTCTGTAATCAACCGTAGTGTTCGGATACTTTTTTGAGCGACTGTAGGTGGTCATATTATTTTGATAATAGATCGTGTGGGCTCACTCACGGAAATATTGAGGGTGTGCAGTTACCGTTCACAGCAAACTGGAGCGTGAACTGCACACGCTCCAGTTTGCTGTGAACGGTAACTGGAGCGTGTACAGTTGCTGTACACGCTCCAGATATTTTTCCTGAATTCTGTAATCACGTGACACGAAGGTTGTCAGATCACTAATTTCTAAAAAAAATCGTTGTCAGATATTTTTTCTGAATTCTGTAATCAGCCATAGTGTTTGGATACTTTTTTGAGCGACTGTAGGCGATGCCTTAGCAGTTTGATTGGAGTTTTAAAAAAATTGCTGCTGAAAGGGGGAAGGAGAATACCTTAGTAAATTCCCCCTATGCAAAAAAAGACTGCCGCACTCCCACCGTTGGATAGAGTTCCCTCACTTATTTCCCACAGCTTCCATGCAAAAATGCGTCAAGGTTGTAATACTATATTTAAATCACAGTTTGATTCATTTTAAATACCAATTGTTGTATAAATCGATAACTTCCTCTCGTCAATATAGTGTCGGTAGCGCGCCAGGCTCGTAATCTGTAGTTCCCAGGTTCGAGTCCCAGCTGGGTCAGCGTTGAGATTTATCTCCGCAAAATTCCCCGCCCTGCCGACGGTCAGTAGGGAACACCGATGGGCTTAGAAAGGCCGCCGTCCGTCGGATGGGACGTTAAGCCGTGGCCCCGTGTGCGGGAGAGCCATACCCTGTGCACGTTAAAGAACACGCTGGATGGCCTTGACGGGAGGCTACCATTGTCTCTCAACAGCTGTTCCAGTGGTTCCTCCCCCAACCTTCAACAGCTGTTCCTCCCCCAACCTTCTCTGAGGCTTCGGGGTCCATGTGACCTGGCCATTTAGCCCATGGTGTGCAAAAAAGGGCCGCTCAGAGGTAAAACAACCCAACCCATTATCATTCGTCTTTGCTTAATCCCTGTTTATATACCGTTAGGCCCCATCTTGCCCAGATATCATGAATCAGTCTGCTGCGGTATTGCCACTGTGTGGCGCTACTTGTTCCCACCTGAGGAGTGTCATTTGACATTAGCTGCTTATGAAATGCGTCCAAGGTCGAAAGTGCTGAATTCATAATTCACGGTACCGCAACAAGAAAACTTTGTGCTCGTGTTGGCTTCAACTCCAACAGCAAAACTAAAAAGAGAAATTGTTTTTTCTCCGCTTTGACCTTCCACTGAAACTTGTCTGTCAGCCACAGAGTCATGGTGTTCAGTTTTGTTGCTCTCGTCTCAGAAATGGGAGTGCAACTGCAGCCGACTCTTCTACGATCGTGGACAGGATTACTTTTGCCTTGTGGAAACTGGCAGCGGCAGAGAAGGAGCAGGCGTGCCCAGACGTCATTTCCGGTGGTTCTCGGCAGATGGCAGATCACGTTGCGCCGAGTCAATGCTCCGGAGCATGTGTGTGTGGGGTGAGACCAACGGATTATTATTCTGTCTGTGACAGAGGCCAGTTATTCATTCCATCGAAAGAAAAGCTCACAATTAGACAACACTTGGTCGTTTCACTGAGTGTCTGGATTGTCTGTTTGTTTGGAGACTGAAACCGACACTGATCAGTTGGGTTCAACATAAATCTTGATCTGTAACTGGAATAGAATCTTCAATAATCTGATACTGAAAAAGGCTTCTTTAATGAATCGACTTTTCTCGCTTAAATATGCTCCTTGAGAGGAAGATCGGGTTGTTTCATTCCTCGGGGTGCGACATCTTTTGGTGGGCTAATTCAGGGGTTCTCAACGTAGGGTTTGGCGGGGGTGGCTCAGTCGGTAACGCGCCAGGCTCGTAATCTGTAGTTCCCAGGTTCGAGTCCCAGCTATTTTATAAAATGGTTATTTTTCATACAAATGGCTCTCATGATTTTCATGACATTTGCCTCTCTATACGAAGTTTAGTAACACTCTCTACTGTATAGGCTTCATATTCCAACTAGAAGAGAGCATGGCGCCTCTAGAGCACGTTAGAATTTCTTTGCAAAGAGAATGAAGTTTTTTCGTTAACCAATTCCAGCTAATGGATGATGAGAAAAATGCAAATTGTGTTATTAGTAACTATACAACATGAAAATTATTTGCCTTAATTTCTTAACCCTCTGAGATGAGGGGGCAATCGTTGATGTCATTAGAATATCTCTTAACACTCTATTACAGAAATTTCAAATTTCTACATTGAACAAATCACTTGCAACATTAGTTAAAAGTTTTGCCATTTCCATATTTAGTGGGTTGGGTTGTTTTACCTCTGAGTGGCACTTTTTTGCACAGCATGGGCTAAATGGCCAGGTCACATGGACCCCGAAGGCTCAGAGAAGGTTGGGGGAGGGGACCCACTGGAACAGCTGTTGGGAGACAGATGGTAGCCTCCCGTCAAGGCCATCCAGCGTGTTCTTTAACGTGCACAGGGTATAGCTCTCCCGCACACGGGGCCACGGCTTAACGTCCCATCCGACGGACGGCGGCCTTTCCAAGCCCATCGATGTCCCCTACTGACCGTGGGCAGGGCGGGGAATTTTCCGAAGATAAATCTTAACGCTGACCCAGCCGGGACTCGAACCAGGGAACTACAGATTACGAGCCTGGCGCGCTACCGACTGAGCCACCCCCGCCCCTCAGGAGACCATGGGTTCTGTTCCACCTGCCTCAATGGAATTCCTAACACTAAGTTTTATATCAATGTTTAAGAATGATTTCATATTCATTCCAGAACCTTGGTGCTTTTAAGAACATCTTGATAAAATATATTTTTACATTACCATTAACTTTGTTGAATACGCGAACACCCAGACACCTTGAGTGATGCTTTTTTTGTTCACACAGTGGGGTAAATGGCCAAGTCATAAGGACCCAAAGGGCTGAGAGGAGGTTAAGGAAGGGGATCTACTGAACAGCTGCTAGGAGATAAAAATAGAAGCCTTCTATGAAACTGGAACGTTCTTTCACGTGACTCTCTTGTTCCCGCCGATCCGCCATCGATTAACATTCCATTCGTCGTATGGTGTTGTTTCTAAGTCGATCATGTCTCCTTTTTCACCGAGGGCAGAGGGAGGGGGGGTAGCGGCAGACACAATTGGATCTTGAACCTGCGAATATATATAGAAGTCTGGTACCGATGAACACTTCCCATACACACCCACCTATATATAGAAGTCTGGTACCGATGAACCCTTCCCATACACACCCACCTATATATAGAAGTCTGGTACCGATGAACCCTTCCCATACACACCCACCTATATATAGAAGTCTGGTACCAACGAACACTTCCCATACACACCCACCTATATATAGAAGTCTTGGTACCGATGAACCCTTCCCATACACACCCACCTACATATAGAAGTCTGGTACCGATGAACCCTTCCCATACACACCCACCTATATATAGAAGTCTGGTACCGATGAACCCTTCCCATACACACCCACCTATATATATAGAAGTCTGGTACCGATGAACCCTTCCCATACACACCCACCTACATATAGAAGTCTGGTACCGATGAACCCTTCCCATACACACCCACCTATATATAGAAGTCTGGTACCGATGAACCCTTCCCATACATACCCACCTATATATAGAAGTCTGGTACCGATGAACCCTTCCCATACACACCCACCTATATATATATAGAAGTCTGGTACCGATGAACCCTCCCATACACACCCACCTATATATATAGAAGTCTGGTACCGATGAACCCTTCCCATACACACCCACCTATATATAGAAGTCTGGTACCGATGAACCCTTCCCATACATACCCACCTATATATATAGAAGTCTGGTACCGATGAACCCTTCCCATACACACCCACCTATATATATATAGAAGTCTGGTACCGATGAACCCTTTCCATACACACCCACCTATATATATAGAAGTCTGGTACCGATGAACCCTTCCCATACACACCCACCTATATATATATAGAAGTCTGGTACCGATGAACCCTTCCCATACACACCCACCTACATATAGAAGTCTGGTACCGATGAACCCTCCCATACACACCCACCTATATATATATAGAAGTCTGGTACCGATGAACCCTTTCCATACACACCCACCCTATATATATAGAAGTCTGGTACCGATGAACCCTTCCCATACACACCCACCTATATATATATAGAAGTCTGGTACCGATGAACCCTTCCCATACACACCCACCTACATATAGAAGTCTGGTACCGATGAACCCTCCCATACACACCCACCTATATATATAGAAGTCTGGTACCGATGAACCCTTCCCATACACACCCACCTATATATAGAAGTCTGGTACCGATGAACACTTCCCATACACACCCACCTATATATATAGAAGTCTGGTACCGATGAACCCTTCCCATACACACCCACCTACATATAGAAGTCTGGTACCGATGAACCCTTCCCATACACACCCACCTATATATAGAAGTCTGGTACCGATGAACACTTCCCATACACACCCACCTATATATAGAAGTCTGGTACCGATGAACCCTTCCCACACCCACCCACCTACACTCTTGACCCTCTTCAGAGGGTCAAGGGTGTATGTGGGTGTGTATATAGGTGGGGGGAAGGACAAGAGAACTATTCCCACCCCTTTTGAGAATGTTTCTAAGGCTAATGGAGCCAAAAAACATTAAATTGTGCATATTTCACGTATTTTTGAAGAATTTTTTTTAAACTTCTGAAAGGAAGGGAAAAATGTAAAAAAAGGAATGGAAAAAAAAAACGGAAATCCAGTCTCTTGTTCCTCCCCCTTATTGCTTTGTTTGACCCCCCTCCCCCTTATTTTTTCTGATGTGAGCCTAACCCTCTCCAAAAAACGAACAAATTTAAGAGACTTTTTTTGTATTTAGTTGTTCTTAAGCCATATATTATCATGCTACGTCGAATTGTGTATTTTATCTGGAAAACAATAAACCATCTTGTACCTATAACAAATTTCATTTTTCCGTGACAATTTATTTCAATTTGCTCCCCCAACCCAAATTTTGTCTCCTCCATAAATAATTTTTAGCTATGTTCTAGAAAATAAAAAACACCCTTACAGATCAGAAAACTTGGAACAGTGTCGAAAGAATTAGATGGATATTCAATTTATTGATCTGAAAAATAATATTTTAATCACACATAAAGAACAGCGGAAGTTGTAAACTGAAATAGATCTACAGAAAGTAATTTGCCATAAATAAGGCAGAAATGTGTGAATTGAAATAGTACATATCATTTTGCATTCGCTCACCTGTTGGTCAAAATAATTTGTTTTACTTTTAGCCTCCTCCCCCCCAAAAAATGGGACACAATCAATACCCCAAGGAAGATGTCCTTGCAGTGCATTTTTCAGAAGGTGAGGAAGACATTTTCATCCTGAGAGTGGTGTAACTAACCGAAGTGACAGGAGGCTTGGTAACCCGGGGCGGGGGTGGCTCAGTCGGTAGCGCGCCAGGCTCGTAATCTGTAGTTCCCAGGTTCGAGTCCCAGCTGAGTCAGCGTTAAGATTTATCTCCGCAAAATTCCCCGCCCTGCCCACGGTCAGTAGGGGACACCGATGGGCTTGGAAAGGCCGCCGTCCGTCGGATGGGACGTTAAACCGTGACCCCGTGTGCGGGAGAGCCATACCCTGTGCACGTTAAAGAACACGCTGGATGGCCTTGACGGGAGGCTACCATCTGTCTCCCAACAGCTGTTCCAGTGGGTTCCCTCCCCCAACCTTCTCTGAGCCTTCGGGGTCCATGTGACCTGGCCATTTAGCCCATGGTGTGCAAAAAAGTGCCGCTCAGAGGTAAAACAACCCAACCTTGGTAACCCAATTCGTGTTGTGGGAGGGTGCACCCTTATTACTTTCCTCGGTGTAGGTATTCACAGAATGGCAGTGGAGAGAGCATCACGTGATTTTAGAGCCAGCAGGATGAGGAATGTCGCCACGGAGAGCTGAGAGGTAGGGGGGGGGAAGAAATAAGGAGAACAACCTGCGAAAGGAATGCGATAACGGTCGGCTTTCGAAAGGAGCATTCCCACCTGCGAGTTGCAGTCGGGTGAGCAAGTCAGCCGAGAAGCTCTTTGGGGATCGTGCAGATTGCAGCATTACAGTCACATAACTGCAAACAAAGTTCTTGTTGCTATCTGGGATTCGAACCATGATTTCAGTCTTTAACTGGAATGCAATTGCGAGAAGGACAAACGCGGAACATTAACAGTAAGTAATGAGAGAAGACGTGGATAGAAAAAATACATTTCAACAATGATATCACAGAAGGAATGAGAAATTAATAAGTCTCAACAGTGTGAGCAGAAGAGATGATAAAAAAATAATTCTTCTGGATAATGATGCGATGAGAAACTGTCTCAACAGTGATGTCAGAAGATGTGATGAAAAACAGTGAGGCGGATGAGAGACAATTCGTCTTAACATTGATACCAAGAGACGGATGAGAAGAAACCATCTGCCTTTGCCTGCCAAGGCCTCTTTGACTAGCCAAGGGTTGGGTTGTTTTACCTCTGAGCGGCACATTTTTGCACACCATGGGCTAAATGGCCAGGTCACATGGACCCCGAAGGCTCAGAGAAGGTTGGGGGAGGGGAACCACTGGAACAGCTGTTGGGAGACACATGGTAGCCTCCCGTCAAGGCCATCCAGCGTGTTCTTTAACGTGCACAGGGTATGGCTCTCCCACACACGGGGCCACGGCTTAACGTCCCATCCGACGGACGGCGGCCTTTCCAAGCCCATCGGTGTCCCCTACTGACCGTGGGCAGGGCGGGGAATTTTGCGGAGATAAATCTCAACGCTGACTCGAACCTGGGAACTACAGATTACGAGCCTGGCGCGCTACCGACTGAGCCACCCCCGCCCTTGACTAGCCAAAAGTATACCATATAGACACTGAGAGTAATTCTGTTTACAAACTCTAGAGTAAATGCTATTGTCTAAAAACTCCCTTTGATATAGAAATAGCCTCCCAAGTGACTGGACATTTTTCGTTCCAAGTCGAACCTCAAGTAACTCGGCATTATTTGAATTCCGATTCTGCGAATTAAGAAGTAGTCAACGAAGCATGCCCCCTTCGTGTTTGAAACTTCCATGCAATCATTAAATTAGTCTCCGTGATATGAGTGATCCTTAGCCTCAAACTTGGGTGGGGCAGGGGTGGCTCAGTCGGTAGCGCGCCAGGCTCGTAATCTGTAGTTCCCAGGTTCGAGTCTCAGCTGGGTCAGCGTTGAGATTTATCTCCGCAAAATTTCCCCGCCCTGCCCACGGTCAGTAGGGGACACCGATGGGCTTGGAAAGGCCGCCGTCCGTCGGATGGGACGTTAAGCCGTGGCCCCGTGTGCGAGAGAGCCATACCCTGTGCACGTTAAAGAACACGCTGGATGGCCTTGACGGGAGATTGCCATCTGTCTCCCAACAGCTGTTCCAGTGGTTCCCCTCCCCCAACCTTCTCTGAGCCTTCGGGGTCCATGTGACCTGGCCATTTAGCCCATGGTGTGCAAAAAAGTGCCGCTCAGAGGTAAAACAACCCAACCCTCAAACTTGGCCAAAAAGTATGTGCAATTAATTTCCAAAGAGTTCCTTCCTTACTGTCACTTCAATTTGACCAACTTTGGCCAAGTGGTTAAGGAGCTTAGGCTACTGATGAAACTGACCAAGGTTCAAGTCCCGGATGATATTCTGCTGCTGAGGTCTCCCCCTTTTTCTCTGTGACTTATTAACGGATAGGCATCCCTCAGATCTTTGTGGCAAGCATCTGCTTTGGGGGTAATTCATTATTTTTAACAATTTAGGTAGAACAGATAAACTGTTGCTTAACCCTTTCAGGACCATAAGGTTTCTAAGAGTAAATATTAGTATGTAACTATTTTTTTTAGTTTGTTTAGACGTAAAATAAATAAAAATCATAAGAAAAATACATAACAATGTGTAGTTTTTTTGGAATTTTATGGGAAATATTTTTCCCAATGGACTATAAAGGCAACACAAATTATAGTTAGGCTTATTAATGCAATGTCTTTTATTTATTGGTTTATTAGAACAAAATGTTAACTAAAATAATACAAAATTATGAAATAAAATTACAATACAAAATGATGTGCTAATTATGATATTCTGCGAAGCAATTTCTTTTGGTAGTGAGGCAAAGATGGACATTGCACATAATACATATATTTTGCGTCCTGACAGTTCTGTTTTTGTTTTCTAAACGTTCCCGTTTACGTAATTGCGTTCGGCATACGTTCTATTTTGACATTCTGTATAAAAAATGCAGATATGGTTATAATAAATACGACAATCACCAATTTTAAAATGGGAAAAATGTTTCCCTTGGTCGTGAAAGGGTTAATCATTATTTCGCTTTTCGATACTTGAATTTCCATCGCCTCCTTCTCCTGCTGCACATAATGTTACCACAGCTCAACCCCTCCACCTCCCTCCCCCCCGCCATTTTCTCTATCGCGTAGAGCATTTACCTCTCTGCAGTTCGATAACTGCACGAGCAGATGTGTCGTGACGAAGTTTCTCGCCGACAGGCGTCAGACGAGGTCTAGCGTTCGACGCGTGCGTGGAGGTGGAAGTTGGCGGGAAATTCTCCCCGAGATCGAGCCGTTTGTTTACACTCGGGGGTGCTCGTGCAGCAAGAACTGCTGTTGCCAGACCTAAATTTAGAAGAACTGAGAAGAGTAGATCTGGCTGACATTGGAATGGTCTGAATTGGGAGTGGAGAATAGAATTTCGCCGCGACATTCAGCAGAAGTAAGACATTTTAAATATGATTTTCGATAAAATAATCTCAATTCAAATTTCCTTTTTTTTAGCACTATCGAAAACAGTTCTATTGCTTTCCCCCCCACCCACCTGCTAATCATTTGGATTCCCCTGAAAATTACGGAGAGTTTCAGAATCGATGCAAATCGATGATATTCCCTTCTATTGCATCGAACTCTTTTTTTTTGTCGCAATGGATTTCCTCGATGAAAATATTTCCTGAGCAATCTGAACTTATTTGATATCGTGTCATGTCGAATATTTCTGTAGAAATTGTCAGAAGAGAGGTTGAAGACAAAATTTCTTGACTCATGTATTCAGATTTGATCGAAGTTGATTCAGGTGTTTCTGAAGAAGATTTAAAATACTAAATAGATTTATTAACCATCAGGGCCGAGACATTTTGGCATCCGAGGCAAAATGGCGCCCCTTTCATAGCTAGTTTTTAAACCGCGTAATTTTAATGCATCACAAATTAGGTGGGGGGGGGGCTGCCCCTAGTGACGAGCTTCTCCTGCATGCCCAATTTGCAAGTGCATTTGGAAAACGACCACTTACATTTGTTTTTCTTGTAAAGGAGAATGTAAGATAGCATCATCAGACAAAAAAATACGTTTCGTGTTCAATTTAACCAAAAGTATCTTTACTGAGCTACTGCGTTGCTTTTTACGATATTGAAAATAATGGAATTAATAATGAAATTGAAATATTAACGGTATTTATCCCTAATTTTGGCGCCTCTCAAAAATGGCGCCCCGCGGCCATCGACTTTTAGCGTCACCTATCGGACTGGCCCTGTTAAACATTTCTGAGTTCTAATCATGTATTAGCTAAAATTAAAAATCACCTGAAAGGGGAGGACACACCGAAATACAGTCAAAATATGTTAATCTTTCACTGGAAAGATTAAATGTATTTAGACTCTATTTCGATGTGTCCCCCCCATCCCCTGTTGCTTCCATTTAAATAGAAACCAGGGCAAGATATAGAGGGGGGGGGCAATGGAGCCATCTCCCTCCCCTGAGAATGCTAGTAAAGTTAATACAAGCAAAAAATTCTTAAACTTGGGTATATTTCATGCGCTTTCCAAGAAATATTGAATTCTTTTCTATTTTTTTAAATTCTTTTTGTTTACAAATTTTATTTATTTGTCATCAGTAGCTCGCGGACCGCACAAAAGGAGGTGACTGGCCTCAAGTGAACCGCGGACCGCACAAAAGGAGGTGACTGGCCTCAAGTGAACCGCGGACCGGAATAGAAACTCTAAAATCGGAGAGGGACAAATGCCATACGGCAATGGAAATTCAATCTCTTTCGACTTTTTTTCTGGCTCGATTGACTTTTTTGACTCCCCTCCCCTTTTACTTTTGTTAATCCAGGTCTGATAGGAACCATGGCTTAACAAGCCATCAGACAAATAGCGCTCTTTTGAAGCTCCATCAATGATATCTTTCCGAGAATATTCGAGAAAAACTAGACCTTGACATTTGTGTCCAGCGAAAACGAGGTAAACAAATCCATCCACAAAAACAGAACCCATTCCAGAATGCACACGCACTGACAGAGAGAGAGAGGCACCTGAAGCGAGTTGGGTTGGGTTGTTTTACCTTTGAGCGGCACTTTTTTGCACCCCATGGGCTAAATGGCCAGGTCACAAGGACCCCGAAGGCTTAGAGAAGGTTGGGGGAGGGGACCCACTGGAACAGCTGTTGGGAGACAGATGGTAGCGTCCCGTCAAGGCCATCCAGCGTGTTCTTTAACGTTGGATTGTTTTACCTCTGAGCGGCACTTTTTTGCACACCATGGGCTAAATGACCAGATCACAAGGATCCCGAAGGCTCAGAGAAGGTTGGGGGAGGGGACCCACTGGAACAGCTGTTGGGAGACAGATGGTAGCCTCCCGTCAAGGTCATCCAGCGTGTTCTTTAACGTGCACAGGGTATGACTCTTCAGTACACGGAGCCACGGCTTAACGTCCCATCCGACGGACGGCGTCCTTTCCAAGCCCATCGGTGTCCCCTACTGACCGTGGGCAGGGCGGGGAATTTTGCGGAGATAAATCTCAACGCTGACCCAGCTAGGAACTGCAGATTACAAGCCTGGCGCGCTACCGACTGAGCCACCCCCGCCCCTACCTGAAGCGAGAATTGGGTAAGTTGTCCGTTACAGCTGGAGAGGTGATGTGCCAGATTCAGCTGAGCCATCACGTGATCGATACGATGTCAAAGAAGAAATATGCTGCTTGAAGTCTGAGATACTTTTAATCAAAGATCGCCATTAAGATTTGCTCATGTTGTTCTACACTTTCATTAAGTCGAGGTCCTTAAGGGTTATATAAATGTGACATTTTTTTAATTCTTTTACTATTAAAAGCTTAAGTCATTAAACTATATTTAAAATAATCGAATTATGCTTCTGGAATCATGATGAAAAGGATTTAAATGATCAGAATTATCCAGATTAATTTTAATCTGAATCTTTATCTGTCTATCTATATTCTTGAGTGATCTCTCATCCCATCCACACCCCCACTTAGATACGTCACACTCTAGAACAGACTTGGGAAACTAGGTTGGGTTGGGTTGTTTTACCTCTGAGCGGCACTTTTTTGCACACCATGGGCTAAATGGCCAGGTCACATGGACCCCGAAGGCTCAGAGAAGGTTGGGGAGGGGACCCACTGGAACAGCTGTTGGGAGACAGATGGTAGCCTCCCGTCAAGGCCATCTAGCGTGTTCTTTAACGTGCACAGGGTATGGCTCTCTCGCACACGGGGCCACGGCTTAACGTCCCGTCCGACGGACGGCGGCCTTTCCAAGCCCATCGGTGTCCCCTACTGACCGTGGGCAGGGCGGGGAACTAGGACTCGCGGTCGACATGTGATCCTCCACCTCTTTTCGTGCGGTCAGCGAACTACTGATGACAAATAAATTAAATTTGTACAAAAAGGGAGAAAAAACATAGGAAATAAATCTAACTTTGGTAAAGCGAATTCTCATTAAAATAATTAATTTTAATAAAATTAATTTCTTTGTTTTATTTTAGATTTTTTTTTTGGCTTGGTTATACATATCTTATTGATTATATATACTCTGTGGCAAAATACGAGACACCGCGATAAAATAGTCCGTCAACCGCGAAACTCGGCATCGAAATCTCCTGGCCAGGAATGCAAATGTTTAGAAATTCGACGCCAATAAACGTACAGTATCTCCTACTGTGGCATATAAACTGACAGGCTCCTGTCAGACCTCTGTGGCAAGCAGCTGCTTGAGGGGGTATTTATTTATTTTTTTTTATTGTTACGTTCCCAGCATACAGGGGAAACGCGCATCCCAGGCGTTTGTAAGGAGCGTCACTCACGTGCATTGAGCATTCTGACCGCTGTTGCAGTTGCACTGACATCATAGACGATGAGGATTGGAGGACCCATCGCATTCCAAACTTCACATTTCTGAGATCTACAACTCAAACTTCCCCTAAGCACCAATTTTTAGCGCTCTAGCACCAGTAGATCTAAATTTGACCTTTGACCTCGAAGGACCCTATAGATCCGAAATTTCGTAACTTTTCCGACATGTACAATCCGAAACACCTCCAGACACAATTTTCGTTTCTGACACTTGTAGATCACGGTTTAACCTCTACGCGACCTCTATTTGACCTTGAAGGACATGTCGGAGGTCAGATTTCAGATTTTTCCCGAGATCTTCGACGCTGATTACCCCTAGGTGAAAATTCCCCTGTCAGTCGGCCGTCAGCCATTCGGTCACGGGATGTCTAATTTATTCCTTTTTTAATTTGATTTTCCAATTCAACTGTATCTCTCAAACCGTCGCTTCGAACAACGTCGTTTCAAACTATGGTCGTTTTCAATTTTAATTTTTCACCCATACAGTCGGAGAATTTCCACATTGCAGCGAGGAAAAGAGGAAGCAAATTATGAATTTATCTTAGGCGAAAAATTTTTAAAGAAAATGTACATTTTCTCACTGATAAACTGCAACTGGAATAAAACGGACTTTCAAGTAAATCTCCAGCATCATAATCGATGAAAATAAATCAGACCATTTACTTCGTTAATTAAGATTGTTACAGCAGATTATTAAAACTACTTCAAGATATCCTTTTCCAGAATGAGTCTCCAAATATAAAAGTTAAAATGCACTTCCTTTTATCCCAGAAATTGATTCCAAAAAATAATCACTCTTCAGGGACGTACCCAGGGGTGGGACATCCCCCCCCCCTCCCCGAAAATCCTGTCGTCTTAAACGAAATCTCAAACATGTGTACCTGCTCTGCTCTGAAATCCAAAACAGTTGTTTTCGTATGACTTGATTCAGCCCCATATTATATGTCTGACACTAAAAATAGATTTAAAAAAAACTATAAAATTTTATTCCATACCGAATATTTTCTTTCGGTGGAATATTTCAGTAATTGGGAAAGTCCACTCAAGTCTTTTTCTCAGACCCCCTCCCCTTCCCTCCCTAAACTAAATTCTGAATAAGGGCCTGGCACTCTTTGTTCATTTTCATGAAAACAAACATTTTTACGTTTTGTAAAGTAACATCTATTTAGTAAAACTAACCTACTACAGTCGCTCAAAAAAATATCCGAACACTATGGTTGATTACAGAAATATAAGTAATATTTGTCTTACTTATTTCTTTTAAAATTTCTATACTTTGGTTCATTTTAGACTGCATGTTTAAACCTATGAAATAATGATCAGTAATATGCAGCTTAATGATATTACAATTTACATTATTTACAGCGATATTTCTTATAAATATATGATCAAGACATGTCTTTGATTGCTCCCTAGTAATCTCCTAGTTGACATTCCTAAAACTATTAGACAGAATTACTCTGAAATATTCATGTCTAATACTATCATTACCTCTTAGGTCAAAATTAATATCTCCTAATAATATAACATTATTATGAACAGTTTCTAATTTATTTTCTAATTCATGAATAAAATTTTTCTTAGCGTATGAATGTAATCTATAAAATGCCATTAAAATGAATACTAAATTATTGAGCTTAAATTGAATTTCCAACATATCAGCACTAACAAAATTTGTATTATACTGTAATACAGTCTTTCAGAAAAATAATTAGCCACCAGATCTTATTTGATTTTGATATTTATGATATATTTTATAACCAGATAACGTATATAACTGCAATTCATCATCAGTTATCCAAATTTCTGTTACTGCTATTATTTCATTTTATAGGTTTCAATAGAGTAAAAAATGGTCAAAATTTTTTCTCATACTTCTTATATTGCCCATTATTAATTGTAATCCTCCACCCCAATAATATGATTCTTTTTCATAAACATTCTCTATTTTATGAACTTTATACTTATGATCTGAGATATCAGTATTGAGATCAAGATGCGTCTCTGTATTTAAACTAAAAATTTGATTAGCAATATTGTTACTGGTGAAAGTTTGCTTAAATATAATAATTTTCAGTATTAACCATTTAATAAATTTAAATCATCAACATTTCTAATTATAAATATTCTTTACCTTTCATTTTGATGAATATGAAGTTTAGAATCTTTAACCATACATATTTGCATCCTTTTTCTCTCTGTATTTTCTTTAGTTCATAAAGTAACTGCTTGTTATGTTGCGTTAAATGTTCATTTATAAACTCTCAGCTGTCTGATAAGGAATGGTGTATTTCTTTAGCATTTAAAACCTTCTTTGTCTTCCAGCATTTCATCCAATTGTCTTTCATTTTTCGGAAATTCAATTATACAATAATGAGTTTAATCTTTTGTTTATTCTTAGTTGGCATTTTGTTAGCGATTCCCGCCACCTTTTCGCTTAATAAAGCGCCATTGGGTTTAAAAATACCATGCCAACTAAAGTTTGATTGGTCTAGTGCACATACCTGAAAATTGCTTAGTCAATCACTTTTCAATTGCAGTGAAGACAACTTCTAATAACTGACCCCCCCCCCCCCCCCCTTGGTATAAAAATTTAAAGTGATCAATAGGGGAGATCTTGATCAGTGCTCGGAAGTCAGAGCATCTGACATGCCACAAGAGATCGTGAGTTCGTATCCCACCTAACTGAAGCCAGAGCATGTGACATGCCACAAGAGATCGTGAGTTCGTATCCCACCTAACTGAAGACAGAGCATGTGACATGCCACAAGAGATCGTGAGTTCGTATCCCACCTAACTGAAGACAGAGCATCTGACATGCCACAAGAGATCGTGAGTTCGTATCCCACCTAACTGAAGACAGAGCATCTGACATGCCACAAGAGATCGTGAGTTCGTATCCCACCTAACTGAAGCCAGAGCATGTGACATGCCACAAGAGATCGTGAGTTCGTATCCCACCTAACTGAAGACAGAGCATCTGACATGCCACAAGAGATCGTGAGTTCGTATCCCAACTAACTGAAGCCAGAGCATCTGACATGCCACAAGAGATCGTGAGTTCGTATCCCACCTAACTGAAGACAGAGCATCTGACATGCCACAAGAGATCGTGAGTTCGTATCCCACCTAACTGAAGACAGAGCATCTGACATGCCACAAGAGATCGTGAGTTCGTATCCCACCTAACTGAAGACAGAGCATCTGACATGCCACAAGAGATCGTGAGTTCGTATCCCACCTAACTGAAGACAGAGCATCTGACATGCCACAAGAGATCGTGAGTTCGTATCCCACCTAACTGAAGACAGAGCATCTGACATGCCACAAGAGATCGTGAGTTCGTATCCCACCTAACTGAAGACAGAGCATCTGACATGCCACAAGAGATCGTGAGTTCGTATCCCACCTAACTGAAGACAGAGCATCTGACATGCCACAAGAGATCGTGAGTTCGTATCCCACCTAACTGAAGACAGAGCATCTGACATGCCACAAGAGATCGTGAGTTCGTATCCCACCTAACTGAAGCCAGAGCATGTGACATGCCACAAGAGATCGTGAGTTCGTATCCCACCTAACTGAAGCCAGAGCATGTGACATGCCACAAGAGATCGTGAGTTCGTATCCCACCTAACTGAAGACAGAGCATCTGACATGCCACAAGAGATCGTGAGTTCGTATCCCACCTAACTGAAGACAGAGCATCTGACATGCCACAAGAGATCGTGAGTTCGTATCCCACCTAACTGAAGACAGAGCATCTGACATGCCACAAGAGATCGTGAGTTCGTATCCCACCTAACTGAAGACAGAGCATCTGACATGCCACAAGAGATCGTGAGTTCGTATCCCACCTAACTGAAGCCAGAGCATGTGACATGTCACAAGAGATCGTGAGTTCGTATCCCACCTAACTGAAGCCAGAGCATGTGACATGCCACAAGAGATCGTGAGTTCGTATCCCACCTAACTGAAGCCAGAGCATGTGACATGCCACAAGAGATCGTTAGTTCGTATCCCACCTAACTGAAGCCAGAGCATCTGACATGCCACAAGAGATCGTGAGTTCGTATCCCACCTAACTGAAGCCAGAGCATGTGACATGCCACAAGAGATCGTGAGTTCGTATCCCACCTAACTGAAGCCAGAGCATGTGACATGCCACAAGAGATCGTGAGTTCGTATCCCACCTAACTGAAGCCAGAGCATGTGACATGCCACAAGAGATCGTGAGTTCGTATCCCACCTAACTGAAGACAGAGCATCTGACATGCCACAAGAGATCGTGAGTTCGTATCCCACCTAACTGAAGCCAGAGCATGTGACATGCCACAAGAGATCGTGAGTTCGTATCCCACCTAACTGAAGCCAGAGCATGTGACATGCCACAAGAGATCGTGAGTTCGTATCCCACCTAACTGAAGACAGAGCATCTGACATGCCACAAGAGATCGTGAGTTCGTATCCCACCTAACTGAAGCCAGAGCATGTGACATGCCACAAGAGATCGTGAGTTCGTATCCCACCTAACTGAAGCCAGAGCATGTGACATGCCACAAGAGATCGTGAGTTCGTATCCCACCTAACTGAAGCCAGAGCATGTGACATGCCACAAGAAATCGTTAGTTCGTATCCCACCTAACTGAAGCCAGAGCATCTGACATGCCACAAGAAGATCGTGAGTTCGTGTCCCACCTAACTGAAGCCAGAGCATCTGACATGCCACAAGAAGATCGTGAGTTCGTATCCCACCTAACTGAAGCCAGAGCATCTGACATGCCACAAGAAGATCGTGAGTTTGTATCCCACCTAACTGAAGCCAGAGCATGTGACATGCCACAAGAGATCGTGAGTTCGTATCCCACCTAACTGAAGCCAGAGCATGTGACATGCCACAAGAGATCGTGAGTTCGTATCCCACCTAACTGAAGCCAGAGCATGTGACATGCCACAAGAGATCGTGAGTTCGTATCCCACCTAACTGAAGCCAGAGCATGTGACATGCCACAAGAGATCGTGAGTTCGTATCCCACCTAACTGAAGCCAGAGCATCTGACATGCCACAAGACGATCGTGAGTTCGTATCCCACCTAACTGAAGCCAGAGCATCTGACATGCCACAAGAAGATCGTTAGTTCGTATCCCACCTAACTGAAGCCAGAGCATCTGACATGCCACAAGAAGATCGTGAGTTCGTATCCCACCTAACTGAAGCCAGAGCATCTGACATGCCACAAGAAGATCGTGAGTTCGTATCCCACCTAACTGAAGCCAGAGCATGTGACATGCCACAAGAAGATCGTGAGTTCGTATCCCACCTAACTGAAGCCAGAGCATCTGACATGCCACAAGAAGATCGTGAGTTCGTATCCCACCTAACTGAAGCCAGAGCATCTGACATGCCACAAGAAGATCGTGAGTTCGTATCCCACCTAACTGAAGCCAGAGCATCTGACATGCCACAAGAGATCGTGAGTTCGTATCCCACCTAACTGAAGCCAGAGCATGTGACATGCCACAAGAGATCGTTAGTTCGTATCCCACCTAACTGAAGCCAGAGCATCTGACATGCCACAAGAAGATCGTGAGTTTGTGTCCCACCTAACTGAAGCCGGAGCATCTGACATGCCACAAGAAGATCGTGAGTTCGTATCCCACCTAACTGAAGCCAGAGCATCTGACATGCCACAAGAAGATCGTGAGTTTGTATCCCACCTAACTGAAGCCAGAGCATGTGACATGCCACAAGAGATCGTGAGTTCGTATCCCACCTAACTGAAGCCAGAGCATGTGACATGCCACAAGAGATCGTGAGTTCGTATCCCACCTAACTGAAGCCAGAGCATGTGACATGCCACAAGAGATCGTGAGTTCGTATCCCACCTAACTGAAGCCAGAGCATGTGACATGCCACAAGAGATCGTGAGTTCGTATCCCACCTAACTGAAGCCAGAGCATCTGACATGCCACAAGACGATCGTGAGTTCGTATCCCACCTAACTGAAGCCAGAGCATCTGACATGCCACAAGAAGATCGTTAGTTCGTATCCCACCTAACTGAAGCCAGAGCATCTGACATGCCACAAGAAGATCGTGAGTTCGTATCCCACCTAACTGAAGCCAGAGCATCTGACATGCCACAAGAAGATCGTGAGTTCGTATCCCACCTAACTGAAGCCAGAGCATGTGACATGCCACAAGAAGATCGTGAGTTCGTATCCCACCTAACTGAAGCCAGAGCATCTGACATGCCACAAGAAGATCGTGAGTTCGTATCCCACCTAACTGAAGCCAGAGCATCTGACATGCCACAAGAAGATCGTGAGTTCGTATCCCACCTAACTGAAGCCAGAGCATGTGACATGCCACAAGAAGATCGTGAGTTCGTATCCCACCTAACTGAAGCCAGAGCATCTGACATGCCACAAGAAGATCGTGAGTTCGTATCCCACCTAACTGAAGCCAGAGCATCTGACATGCCACAAGAAGATCGTGAGTTCGTATCCCACCTAACTGAAGCCAGAGCATCTGACATGCCACAAGAGATCGTGAGTTCGTATCCCACCTAACTGAAGCCAGAGCATGTGACATGCCACAAGAGATCGTTAGTTCGTATCCCACCTAACTGAAGCCAGAGCATCTGACATGCCACAAGAAGATCGTGAGTTCGTGTCCCACCTAACTGAAGCCAGAGCATCTGACATGCCACAAGAAGATCGTGAGTTCGTATCCCACCTAACTGAAGCCAGAGCATCTGACATGCCACAAGACGATCGTGAGTTCGTATCCCACCTAACTGAAGCCAGAGCATCTGACATGCCACAAGAAGATCGTTAGTTCGTATCCCACCTAACTGAAGCCAGAGCATCTGACATGCCACAAGAAGATCGTGAGTTCGTATCCCACCTAACTGAAGCCAGAGCATCTGACATGCCACAAGAAGATCGTGAGTTCGTATCCCACCTAACTGAAGCCAGAGCATGTGACATGCCACAAGAAGATCGTGAGTTCGTATCCCACCTAACTGAAGCCAGAGCATCTGATATGCCACAAGAAGATCGTGAGTTCGTATCCCACCTAACTGAAGCCAGAGCATCTGACATGCCACAAGAAGATCGTGAGTTCGTATCCCACCTAACTGAAGCCAGAGCATCTGACATGCCACAAGAGATCGTGAGTTCGTATCCCACCTAACTGAAGCCAGAGCATGTGACATGCCACAAGAGATCGTTAGTTCGTATCCCACCTAACTGAAGCCAGAGCATCTGACATGCCACAAGAAGATCGTGAGTTCGTGTCCCACCTAACTGAAGCCAGAGCATCTGACATGCCACAAGAAGATCGTGAGTTCGTATCCCACCTAACTGAAGCCAGAGCATCTGACATGCCGCAAGAAGATCGTGAGTTCGTATCCCACCTAACTGAAGCCAGAGCATGTGACATGCCACAAGAGATCGTGAGTTCGTATCCCACCTAACTGAAGCCAGAGCATGACATGCCACAAGAGATCGTGAGTTCGTATCCCACCTAACTGAAGCCAGAGCATCTGACATGCCACAAGAAGATCGTGAGTTCGTATCCCACCTAACTGAAGCCAGAGCATCTGACATGCCACAAGAAGATCGTGAGTTCGTATCCCACCTAACTGAAGCCAATTTTTCCTCTGTATTTTTACCATCCATGATCGAAATTTCTATTTGTTGATGATGCAACGAAGTGCCAACCTCCTTATTTAGCCAGCCAATAGGATGCATGTATTGGTTCACAGATCTCTAAAAAAAGCATTGAAAAATGATAAAGTGCATGCAATATGTGATTGTTATATCATTTGTAATACACTTGTTTCCATAAATCAAGGAAAAATCCCTATGTTAAGTCAATTGGAAGCTAACGTCAAAGCTCTATAACTTCTAAAATAAGTTTTTTTTTTGGTTTTGAAAAATGTGATTTCATATAAAGATCTCAATTAAATAAATCAATGTCTCGATTTTGAGCAATATTCGTTCAATATTTAATGAATTATGGAAGTTTGAATATTTAGCGATAACAATACCAGTCACAAAAATTGACTTCAGAAGTTAATTAAAACTTAGTAATAAGTATTGTATCAAAGTATTTAATAAAATAAGTTTGTATTTTAGAGCTTTGTGTAAAGAATTCTTTCACTATTCTTCAGTTTTGTATAAGTTTCTTAAGACTGGCATTGCTGTTGTTAAATATTCAAACTTCCGTAAACTCATTAATACTGAACGAATATTGTTGAAAATCAAGTTATTGGTTTATTTGATTGAGATCTATATCTGCAATCGCATTTTAAAAAACATAAAAAATTATTTTAGAAGCTATAGAGCTTTGACGTTAGCTTAAAAAATAAAATTCCCCCTCAAGCAGCTGCTTGCCACAGAGGTCTGACAGGAGCCTGTCAGTTTATATGCCACAGTAGAAGATCTGAGAGGATGGCAGAACCTCAGCAGAAAACAACACGAACATCCATGCCTTACCCGGGGCTCGAACCCAGGTCCCGTAGATCAGTAGCCAAGCGCGCTAACCACTCGGCCACTTACCATTGACTTAACAGTAGGGATTTTCCTTAATTTATGGAAACCAGTGTAAATACATTGGGAAAACTATAAATCTTAAGGCTTGTCTTTCCGGTGTATAAACATTTAAAGCACTTCACTCGTTTCGAACCAGTAGAACGTAACGTACTAATTATTAACTCTGACGTTGCAATCACATTGCCATTTAATGAAAACTAATCTGAATCTGATAATCAAGTTACTTAATTGGCCTGGTGGTTAGGCATCCTGCGACTGTTCCAGGAAAGCAAAAGTTTTGTGCTGTGTTAGCTCTAACTGAGGCTGGGGTCAGCAATGACTTTGGTCTTGTATGAGAAGGCCTGTACAAACTAAGAGCAGCTTTTAGGATTCTTCTCTGTCCTATATGTTTAAATGGATAAAAAAAAGTAAAATACTTTCGACTTATAATCTATTGATAATTTTTTTTCTCTTGTGGCAACGGGACTCCGATACTCACTGGCAGAAATAGAATATCGTTAGGTAGGATGCACCCGTCCCGTGGCCGAGTGGTTAGCACGCTTGGCTACTGATCTAAGGGACCTGGGTTCGAGCCCCGGATTAGGCATGGATGTGTGTGTCGTTTTTCTGCTGTGGTCCTGCCATCCTCTCAGATCTTCTACTGTGGCATATAAACTGACAGGCTCCTGTCAGACCTCTGTGGCAAGCAGCTGCTTGAGGAGGTATTTATTTACTTATTTATTTAATGCAGGGATAGGATGCAGCTATTCCGGCATTATATATATATTCACAACATTATACTATATTCACAACAGACTATTATAAATCACTCGATTAGAGTTATTAGAAAGTACGAACTGTGATCACGGAGCTGTTCTAACCTTCATGATTGCGATGTCGAAGTTGCCATTCAATGAAAACTAATCTTATGATAATCCGATTTAGACTTATATATCCTTTGATGATCTGGCAACTGGACTGCGTCACACACTGACAGAAATAACGCTTTATTGTAGCATATTCTGTGTTATTACCTGACTATACTTCAAAAACAGCCTAATATCTAGGATGTTACGTTTAATATACCATATACGGTCTTATAATTATTTCAGGATAGAGTCTACATCTGTTTTTTTGCCACGGAGAAAAATGAAACATTTTCTTGATCCTAAATGAATGCGTTCCTCACAGATCGCTGTGACGTTATTGTACTGACACACCCTTCACAACTCCAGACAAGTGGACTGCCTGAGAATAAATTCTTTCTTTTTTTGTGTAATGCTCAGTAATGAACAATGGAGACATTGTAGCACTTTAAATATAGTAGCAGATGTTTTATTAAAAAAGGGCTCTTCGTAGATGATTAGCTTAGCCTGCGAAGTGACATGGGAGCCTCGCAGTTGTTGAGGATATCTCGAATGTGTAGTGCGCAGCAACATCTCGAACTGCGCTGTCTCCACCGTTTCGTCTGCTGTAAGAGAGTTATTGTTTGCATTGCCATGATATTTCCTTTCATAACTGCGGTCAAGTTATAGAGCCAGAGATTAAAAAAAAATCCCTCAATCAGCACGAACTTTTTCAAATAGTCAAATAAGAAAATTTTCAGAGGGGCCGCTACTTTTACACAATGCTGAGCATCTACACGATGCCTATAATAATAAATATTTTTTGACAAAACACGACAATAAAAAAATAAATACTCCCTCAAGCAGCTGCTTGCCACAGAGGTCTGAAAGGAGCCTGTCAGTTAAATATGCCATAGTAGAAGGTCTGAGAGGGTGGCAGGTCCTCAGCAGAAAACCAACCCTTATATCAATAGTCAAGCGCGCTAACCACTCGGCCATGGGCACGACAATGTAGATCAAATGTCTAGTTGAGTTGTTTTACTTGAGAAGCACTTTTTTGCACACAGTGGCAAGGTCACAAACACCCGTGGGCTCAGAGAAGTTTTGGAGAAGGGGACCCACTGGGCAGATGGTAGCTTCCCGTCAAGGTCATCCTGCGTGTTCTTTAATGTGAACAGGGTATGACTCTTCCCATACACGGGGCCACGGCTTAACATCCCATTCGACGAACGTACGGCCTTTCCAAGCCCATCTGTGTTCCTACTGACCAAAAACTAGGTAGGGGTTTAGCGGAGATAAATCTCAATGCTGGCACAGGTGGGACTCGAACCTGGGAACTGCAGATTATGAACCTGATACGCTACCAGCTTAGCTACCCCCCCCCCCCCCCATCACTCTAATATCTAGTACACAGATCCCAATCTGTAGCGTGCAGAAAGTGTTTTTTTTTAATTCATAGTCCTCCACCCATTAGTTCCCAGGTTCGAGTCCCAGCTGGGTCAGCGTTGAGATTTATCTCCACAAAATTCCCCGCCCTGCCCACGGTCAGTAGGGGACACCGATGGGCTTGGAAAGGCCGCCATCCGTCGGATGGGACGTTAAGCCGTGCCCCCGTGTGCGGGAGAGCCATACCCTGTGCACGTTAAAGAACACGCTGGATGGCCTTGATGGGAGGCTACCATCTGTCTCCCAACAGCTGTTCCAATGGGTCCCCTCCCTCAACCTTCTCTGAGCCTTCGGGGTCCATGTGACCTGGCCATTTAGCCCATGGTGTGCAAAAAAGTGCCGCTCAGAGGTAAAACAACCCAACAATTTGAAGTTTGAAATTAATGCAAAGCACTGAAGCAAGCCAGGTCATGTAAAGAGACGTGAATTGGCTCAGTCAGCATCGTACAAGACACATACAGTCTTAGTAAGGTAGACTATACGGGAAGGAAATCTCTTACTAGCCTCTTTAGTTTGTTTCAAAATAATGGTTCGATAAAAAAAAATCGAAGAATTTATAATCTAAGATTTGTAATTTGAACTCATTTCGAGTCCCCGTTACGCCTACGTTGAAGTCTTCGCTAGTAAGGGGACACCGATGGGTTTGCGAAGGAGTCACCATCCGTCGCATGGGACGCCAAGTCATGGTTTCTTCTGAGTTAACCCGCATATCCTGTACGTATTAAAAATCGCGTTTGTAGGACCTGACAGCAAGCTTTTCTCTTCTAGCAGCTTCCCCTGGGTCTCCTTCCCTGCTTCCCTTGGGTCTCCTTCTCTGCAACCATTGGGTCTGCTTCCCTTGGGTCTCCTTCACTGCTTCCCGTGGTTCTCCTTCCCTGCTTCCCTTGGGTCTCCTTCCCTGCTTCCCTTGGGTCTCCTTCCCTGCTTCCCTTGTGTCTCCTTCCCAGCTTCCCTGGGGCTGGGTGGCTCAGTCGGTAGCGCGCCAGGCTCGTAATCTGTAGTTCCCAGGTTCGAGTCCCAGCTGAGTCAGCGTTGAGATTTATCTCCGCAAAATTCCCCGCCCTGCCCACGGTGAGTAGGGGACACCGGTGGGCTTGGAAAGGCCGCCGTCCGTCGGATGGGACGTTAAGCCGTGGTCCGTGTGTGGGAGAGCCATACCCTGTGCACGTTAAAGAACACGCTGGATGGCCTTGACGGGAGGCTACCATCTGTCTCCCAACAGCTGTTCCAGTGGGTCCCCTCCCCCAACCTTCTCTGAGCCTTCGGGGTCCATGTGACCTGGCCATTTAGCCCATGGTGTGCAAAAAAGTGCCGCTCAGAGGTAAAACAACCCAACCCAGCTTCCCTTGGGTCTCCTTCCCAGCTTCCCTTGGGTCCTTGTGACCTGGCTCTTTACCAACTGTGTGCGCAAAAGTGCCGCTCAGAAGTGGCAATCGTGTCCTGTAGAGCATTTTCTCTGGAAAACTTCGGGGCATTTGCTTCTTTACATCATATGTTATTTTATTAGGGTTGGGTTGGGTTACCTCTGAGTGGCACTTTTTTGCACACCATGGGTTATATGGCCAGGTCACATGGATCCCGAAGGCTCAGAGAAAGTTGGGTGAGGGGACCCACAGGAACAGCTGTTGGAAGACAGATGGTAACCTCCCTTCAAGGCCATCCAGCGTGTTCTTTAACGTGAACAGTGTATGGCTCTCCCGCGCACCGGCCCACGACTTAACGTCCCATCCGAAGGACGGCGGCCTTTCCAAGCCCATCGGTGTCCCCTACTGACCGTGGGCAGGGCGGGGAATTTTGCAGAGATGAATTTCAATGCTGACCCAAGCTGGGAACTGCAGATTACGAGCCTGGCTGGTGTTGGCCTGGCGCGCTACCGACTGAACCCCCCCCCCCCCCCCCCTATTTTATTAGATATATCGCTTCATAAACCTCGAACTTCCATGGAAATTTGGGTCGTTACTTTTTTCTTTCGATCAAAAATGTGTTTATTATAATATGGTCACGAGAAAAAACTCTAAAAACCTGGCGTTGAGATAGTTTTAACAATATGAGGAAATACATTTAAATGAGAGCAAAAGTGGCGTTAATTTATTTGGCGTTGGAGGCAGGGATTGTGTATCGGATGAAAATGATGCGATTATATTGGAAGGAATAGATGCTATTCATAAAGTCAGTCAATTAATTCCATACAACGACGAAACAAAGTATTGATAAAGTGGAATGAATTTTCAGTTGTTGGTACGGTCGCTCAAAAAAGTATCCGAACACTATGGTTGATTACATAATTCAGAAAAAATATTAATTAGTTAATATATTTATTATTTATTATTAATTAGTGATCTGGCTACCTTCGTGTCACATGACACGAAGGTTGCCAGAGCACTAATTTCTGAAAAAATCGTTGTCAGATATTTTTCTTAATTCTGTAATCAACCATAGTGTTCGGATACTTTTTTGAGCGACTGTACTTGTTTCGGATATGCGCAGTTAAGAGATATTGATAAACCCCACATTACTTGGGCAAAATTACGAATCGAGTACCTCCCCTGCCGCTAGGGAATTTTTCATCACCTACATTTTAATGGCTAGGTTAGGGGGGTTCTCAATGTGGGGTACGCGGTAAAAATTTTTGGAGTACGCCGTGAGAGCTCAGAAGTCGCTAGATATATATATATGTTTTATTTTATTCCCACTGTTATACTATAACTATAGTTTTATCTCTCTATACAACGGGTACGCCAGTTATATACACATTTCCAGGGGGTACGTGAAGCATAAAAGGTTGAGAACCACTGATATATATGTTTTATTTATTCCCATTGTTATACTATAACTATAGTTTTATCTATCTATACAAGGGGTACGCCAGTTACATGCACATTTCCAGGGGGTACGTGAAGCATAAAAGGTTGAGAACCACTGATATATATATTTCATTTTATTCCCATTGTTACACTATAACTATAGTTTTTTCTATCTATACAAGGGGTACGCCAGTGACATACACATTTCCAGGGGGTACGTGAAGCATAAAAGGTTGAGAACCACTGATATATATGTTTTATTTTACTCCCATTGTTATACTATAACTATAGTTTTATCTATCTATTTTTTTTTCTGCTGAGGTCCTGCCATCCTCTCAGACCTTCTACTATGGCATATAAACTGACAGGCTCCTGTCAGACCTCTGTGGCAAGCAGCTGCTTGAGGGGGTATTTATTATATTATTTTTTATATAAGGGGTACGCCAGTTACATACACATTTCCAGGGGGTACGTGAAGCATAAAAGGTTGAGAACCACTGATATATATGTTTTATTTTATTCCCATTGTTATACTATAACTATAGTTTTATCTATCTATATAAGGGGTACGCCAGTTACATACACATTTCCAGGGGGTACGTGAAGCATAAAAGGTTGAGAACCACTGATATATATATTTCATTTTATTCCCATTGTTACACTATAACTATAGTTTTTTCTATCTATACAAGGGGTACGCCAGTTACATACACATATCCAGGGGGTACGTGAAGCATAAAAGGTTGAGAACCACTGATATATATGTTTTATTTTATTCCCATTGTTATACTATAACTATAGTTTTATCTATCTATACAAGGGGTGCGCCAGTTACATACACATTTCCAGGGGGTACGTGAAGCATTATAGGTTGAGAACCACTGGGCTAGGCTATTGGTGATTGACAGACTATTATTTATAGGTACTCCATTAACACATGAGACTGAAAACTTGCTCGAGTATTTTAAATTAAAAGAGTTTCTCTGTGGGGTAAATTTTCTGTCAACTTCCCCTCCACATCATTTTCAGATAGTCCATTCTTGCAACAGATAATGGTCTAATTTCTTATTCTTAAAATGCCTCATTTAATTAGAGTACAAAAGTTCTTGATGAAATATTTATATACAGGAATAAAATTTCGCCAATCGATAGCAATTATATAATTTTTTTTCCGCTCAATGACATAAATAAAATACCTCCTCAAGGAGCTGCTTGCCACAGAGGTCTGACAGGAGCCTGTCAGTTTATATGCCATAGTAGAAGGATCTGAGAGGATGGCAGGGCCTCAGCAGAAAAACGATACATACATCCATGCCTTAACCCGAGGCTCGAACCCAGGTCCCTTAGGTCAGTAGCCAAGCGCGCTAACCACTCGGCCAAGAACCCAGGTCCCTTAGGTCAGCAGCCAAGTGCGCTAACCACTCGGCCAAGAACCCAGGTCCCTTAGGAAGGTGGCCAAGGGCGCTAACCACTCGGCCAAGAACCCAGGTCCCTTAGGTCAGTAGCCAAGGGCGCTAACCACTCGGCCAAGAACCCAGGTCCCTTAGGTCAGTAGCCAAGCGCGCTAACCACTCGGCCAAGAACCCAGGTCCCTTAGGTCAGTAGCCAAGCGCGCTAACCACTCGGCCAAGAACCCAGGTCCCTTAGGTCAGTAGCCAAGCGCGCTAACCACTCGGCCAAGAAACCAGGCCCCTTAGGTCAGTAGCCAAGCGCGCTAACCACTCGGCCAACTGGGAGGCAAAGGCTTATTATAGTAAAAATATCTTTATAACTCTCTCAATAGCCAAAAGATGGCAGCACTTGCATTACTGCATTTAATTGGCTGTAATAGTGGCCAATGTCCGACCCCGCCTTCTCGTGGTGCGGACCGTTAGTAACTTTCAAAAGAGATACTCTCTTGTGGAAGTGAACGGAAGGGGAGGGCTGCCAGATTAGTGTGGCCTACTGATCTGGACAACTATGGCTACTTTTCTTTTTTTCTACCCTGCTGAGGAGTGGTCAACCACACGGGGTCCTGGTGCTGACCATATAAACCTACTGGACTGGACAGATATATGGCTCTCAGCTTGATTTTGGATCCTGATTTTGCTGCACTGGTGGGCTTCTGTGGAAGGAAAAGCTTCCGCTGTGTTTTCTGTTTGTTTGTGGGTTGACAGCCCCACGTGAATAGATTCACAGGATATGTTTATCAGCTGGTGGATAATCCTGAGCAGAAGTCATCGCAGGCACCTGAACTCTTTGCTTCTATTGGCATCGTCAAATTCTACATTGGAGGAAGTCTTCCAGTGTAGATGGCTTCAGCCTTTAGTAGTGGGGGAACGGGTCTTTGCCCCATGTTTGCGATTAGGGGGCTGTTTGATATTGTCGGCATTCCCTCTCTCAATAAACATAGTTTCTTTAAACATCCCACTAACCATTTTCTCTCCATAGGTAGTTGGAATGTGAGGACTCTGCACAGAGCTTTTTCTCTTGATGTCCTCACACAAGAATTCCACCGTTATAATTTAGATATTCTCGGCTTGCAAGAGACCAGATGGACTGATAAAGGTCAGATTCTTAAAAATAATCTTAAATTTCTCTTTTCAGGGAGGGACGACAATAAGCATCACCAAGGCGTGGGTCTGCTTCTCAGCAGACACGCTAGCGATGCTCTTCTAGGATATGAGTGCATTAATGAAAGGTTTCTTACAGCAAAATTTCAGACAAGCTTTAAAGACTTGAATGTTATCTGCTGTTATGCCCCCACTGAGGATGCTGATGAGGATGAGAAGGATAGGTTTTATGAACAACTTCAGGATATTTTGAATTCTGTCAAGAAAGGAGATATTACCCTTGTTCTTGGTGACTTCAATGCCAAAGTTGGTACTGACTCTGACCTTTGGGGAGGAGTAATAGGCCCTTTTGGTATTGGTAGCTGCAATGGCAATGGGCAACGTCTCCTACAGGTAAGTAAACTCAATGGATTCAGAATAACTAACACTTATTACAAACACCGCGACATACATAAGTACACATGGGTTTCATCTGATGGGCTGCATAAGAATATGATTGATTACATATTAATTAACAGCAAATGGGCTAGTTCTGTTAGGAATACCAGGGCATATAGGGGAGCTGAAATTGGATCTGACCATTACCTTGTTAAAAGTGTGTTGCAACTTAAACTTAAAAAGTGTTGTGCTAGGGTTAAAAAATTTACTTTTAATACTGAAGCTCTGAAAGATCCAGTTATAGCCAAAGCTTACCATGATAGGTTACTTAGTCATTATGACAGTCATGGTTTGCTTACTACTCAAGTTGAGGAAGAGTGGGATCATTTTAAACAGGCTTTTTTGGACACTAACAGTACTCTTTTAGGAAAAAAGGAGCAGAAGAGGCAAAATTATCTGAGTGATAAGGCACTTGAGCTTATTTCGGAAAGAAAGAACTGCAGGAATGCCCTTAATCAATACCCTACTAGTACTAATAGAAAGCATTACAGAGACCTTAATAAACTTGTAAAGGATCAGTTAGCTGCTGATAAGAATCTTTGGCTTGATGGTTTGGCTGACAAAGCCGAGGAAGCAGTTAGACAGCACAACAGCAAAGAGCTGTACCACATAGTTAATGTTTTGTGTGGTAGAAAACGGACAGGCATACAAGGATTGAAGGATAAACAAGGTAAGGTTATAGAAGGGGAAGATTCTGTCATGGCTAGGTGGGCTGAGCATTTCAGTGATGTTCTAAACAATGTAGTTAGTTCTACTCCCATTGTTTGCAATGATGATAGATGCATTGGTGGCTTTAATGTTGGCCCTATAACACAATCTGAAGTTATTTTGGCTGTTTCTAAACTTAAACTTTATAAATCCCCAGGGGTAGATGAAATTACTACGGAAATGCTTAGAGCTGGGAATGTTTCGGTTACCACTTGGATGACTGAAATTCTGAATATCTTTTATGATAAAGGCATGGTTCCTAAGGATTTTACCAGAGCTATTGTTATCCCTATTTTCAAAAAAGGTGATCGCAGTTCTTGTGATAACTATAGGGGTATCAGCCTACTCTCTGTTCCAGGTAAAGTTCTTTCCATGATTGTGTTTAATAGAATTAAGAATCTGGTTGACAGTCAATTGCGTGATGAGCAATGTGGATTCAGAAGTGGTAGGGGATGTGTGGATCAGATATTTTCACTTAGGCAGATTCTTGAGAAATGTTTAGAGTTTCAGAAACCTTTGGTTGCTAGCTTTGTTGATTTCAAAAAGGCTTTCGACTCTGTTGATCGTCATAATTTGTGGTTGATTGTGAGATCATATGGTATACCAGACAAGTTAGTTAACAGTATGAAAGCTCTCTATAATAACACCGAGTCGTGTGTGAGAGTTGGTAAGGCTTGTAGCAATTGGTTTAGGATTACTTCTGGTGTTCGACAAAGGTGCATTTTGTCTCCTTTTCTCTTTAGCTTGGTTATTGATTATGTTATGCGAAATTCACTTCAAGGGAAAGATTTTGGCCTTAAATGGGCTGGAGATACGAAAATTTCTGATTTAGATTATGCTGATGATTTAGCCCTTTTGGCAAATGATGTTGATGAGATGAACTCTTTCATTCGAGCTGTTGATGAGACTGGCAATAGAGTAGGTTTGGTTATAAACAGAGAGAAAACTAAAGTGATGAAAATTGGTCAGGCAGGCTGTGATTCAGTTAACCTGAATGGTTGCAGTCTTGAGCAGGTGTCACAGTTTAATTATCTTGGGAGCTATGTAACAGATAATGGTGATGTGCGGCATGAGATTAACAGACGAATAGGGATTGCTGCCGGGACTTTTAAGAACCTATGGAGAGTGTGGAGAAATAGGCGTATACACCTAAAGACTAAAATTAGACTGTATAATAGTTTGGTTCTTTCTAGGGTTAGTTATGGTAGTGAAACGTGGACACTTTGTAAACAAGATAACAGGAAACTAGATGCTTTTGATTCCAGATGCTTACGCAGTATCTTGGGCATTAGGTGGTTCAACTTTGTAACTAATGATGAGATTAGGCAAAGGAGTTTGCAACCTCCTTTAAGCAGCATATTGTGCAGAGAGAGACTCCGTTGGTTTGGCCATGTTGCCCGTATGAATAATTATAGATTGGCGAATAGGGTTATGAACAGTGTTCCTAAAGGCCTCAGAACGAAGGGGAGACCTAAGATGCGGTGGGCAGACAATGTCAAACAGGACCTTGTTAGAATTGGTGTGCAGTGGCCAGATGCAGTAGATGTAGCTCAGGATAGACTTGCTTGGAGAACTAAATTGCACGGTCTGGTTGGACCTCCGTAGCCCATGGCTGCTTGAGGATGATGATGATGATGAATAGTGGATTTCTTTTTCATTTCAGAACTCTGGGGTTTTCTTAATATTCTCGAAGAGAGATCATAAAAGACTGAGAGTGATCAAGTGGTTTGCATGACGAAATTTTGTGATAGTCGTGGTCGAGTGGTTAAGGCGCTTGGCTGCTGAAATAAAGGGAATGTTTGTTATTTTTCTGCTGAGGTCCCGCCATCCTCACAGACCTACTATGGCGTGTACATAAACTGACAGGCTCCTGTCAGACCACTGTGGCAAGCAGCTGCTTGAGGGGATATTTATTTATTAATATTAACCGAAAACAATGTAGTTTTCGAAGCAGGGATGAATTTGCCGATAAATGGATGCTTAGTGCTCCCGTGTGCTGAGGTGCCATCAAATCGTTTTGTGAATTTGCAACTATTTGTTTCTTAAAAATCCATAGGGCTCTGAATGTTGTTCCGCTTAGGACCCCTGGACCTCCAAATCCGCCATTGTTGCGAAGTCTACGCGATCGAAAAGTTTCAGCAGCAAAGGTGAGCGCGTATTGTTTTTGTTTCACGAATCTAGAACAAGCTCCGTCGCTTAAGCAAAATACACGGAGTCCCCTGGGCGGGGGTGGCTCAGTCGGTAGCGCGCCAGGCTCGTAATCTGTAATTCCCAGGTTCGAGTCCCAGCTGGGTCAGCGTTGAGATTTATCTCCGCAAAATTTCCCCGCCCTGCCCACGGTCAGTAGTGGACACCGATGGGTTTGAAAAGGCCGCCGTCCGTCGGATGGGACGTTAAGCCGTGGCCCCGTGTGCGGGAGAGCCATACCCTGTGCACGTTAAATAACACGCTGGATGGCCTTGACGGGAGGCTACCATCTGTCTCCCAACAGCTGTTCCAGTGGGTCCCCTCCCCCAACCTTCTCTGAGCCTTCGGGGTCCATGTGACCTGGCCATTTAGCCCATGGTGTGCAAAAAAGTGCCGCTCAGAGGTAAAACAATCCAATCCAATCACGGAGTCCCCACCTAACAGGATTTTTAAGAGAGGGTTGGTCTTCGATGGCATCACTGTCCTATTATTTCTCTATAATCGTTTATACCACTAGAACACAGAGAAAAAATGAATCAATGTTTAAATCGTAAAAAAAAACTTTTTTTGAAATATTGCAATCACGTAATTGCAACAATTCCAAAAAAGATTATTTTTTACTATTTAAACATTGATTCATTTTTTTTTCTATGTTCTAGTGGTATTTTAAAAAACTATTCATGAATATTAGGTTTAATGTATGGGCTTACTTTTTTTGACTCCGTTCTGATTATGACTTTATATTTATTATTTTAAACAATTACTTGTAAATTATTACTTGATTATATTTATTATATATAACTATAGTATATAATCGTAAATTATTATTTGATTATTATTACTTATTACATTTCATTTGCACTATTAATATATTGCCGTCCCGTGGTCGAGTGGTTAGCACGCTTGGCTACTGATCTAGGGGACCTGGGTTCGAGCCCCGGATTAGGCATGGATGTGTGTGTCGTTTTTCTGCTGAGGTCCTGCCATCCTCTCAGACCTTCTACTGTGGCATATAAACTGACAGGCTCCTGTCAGACCTCTGTGGCAAGCAGCTGCTTGAGGGGGTATTTATTTATTAATATATTATGCATATATTTTATTGCATATGTTAATTTATTTTGCAACGAATTGCGAAAAAACTGATATTGTTACAAAATGAATTATAAAAAGAATGACTGTGAAAAAACCTAAACTGACAGTGATCGATTTAAGTTGGAAGTCTTAAAACGTGACAAAGCATCTAGTCGACTTAGCTGCGCAATGCTAATGGATTTTGATGTTAAAATATATTATTAGCATTCTCTTGTAGACGAAATCTTCAACATATTCTGTATTTTCGTATCTGATGTTGTTCTTAACTTCTTCATACATAAATATCCTTCCTCGGCAAAATAGAGGGGCGGGGGTGGCTCAGTCGGTAGGGTGCCAGGCTCGTAATCTGTAGTTCCCAGGGTCGAGTCCCAGCTGGGTCAGCGTTGAGATTTATCTCCGCAAAATTCCCGCCCTGCCCACGGTCAGTAGGGGACACCGATGGGTTTGAAAAGGCCGCCGTCCGTCGGATGGGACGTTAAGCCGTGGCCCCGTGTGCAGGAGAGCCATACCCTGTGCACGTTAAAGAACACACAGGATGGCCTTGACGGGAGGTTACCATCTGTCTCCCAACAGCTGTTCCAGTGGGTCCCCTCCCCCAACCTTCTCTGAGCCTTCGGGGTCCATGTGACCTGGCCATTTAGCCCATGGTGTGCAAAAAAAGTTCCGCTCAGAGGTAAATACAACCCAACTCGGCAAAATAAAAAGTTGGCAACCCAGTTCAGATACATCTTGTCAGGAAAGTTTAGGCTTGGTTTTTCTTTTGAAGCTTGAAACACCAAATGAAGATATTTACTAAGTAACAAGATCATCGACTATTGGTTGCTGTGGTAGAATCAGCCAATCAAGTGTCACGGGTCACTGAAAATGGGTGACCTGGCTCCTGCAGATGAGTGCTATTGTATTTAGCGCTGATGACGTGTGTCATCGCTATAATAGATAATGCTGAGATTCTGCAAAATGGCCCTAATGATGAGATTCTTATAAACAATAGGAAATCAGCCGACGTAACCCTGATTCACAAAGTGAATGCTGAGATCCTCTGCGAAGTATGGTTATGACTACAAACGAACATAAAAATTATAGTATGCGTTTTTTACATATAACAAATAATGAATACTAAATTTGAAACTCGTTTATATTTTTTGTGATTATTGTTGGTGGGGGGTATAAATGAATTGTACAATTACATCAACTTCCAGGGCCCCGTGTGGCGCTGGAAGTTGGTGTAATTGTACAATTAATTTTTAAAACGTTTAGAAAGAAGTATAACATCAGTATTTGCCGTCAAATGTTTCCAACTTAATAACTCGTGTAAATATTAAAAGAATATTATAGAAAATAGAGAGATTTCAGTCAGAACTTCAGTTTATCTTAAATGACATTCTTCTATAAAAAACTTCTTTTCAAAGTTAGGGAGATTTCAAAGCAGATTTCCATTCACATAACATGGAATTGTTTCAATACCTTTGATAATATAGTGTATATTTTCCTTTCTTTGCCTTCCCATGGCCGAGTGGTTAGCACGCTTGGCTACTGATCTAAGGGACCTGGGTTCAAGCCCTGGGTAAGGCATGGTTGTGTGTGTTGTTTTTCTGCTGAGGTCCTGCCATCCTCACAGACCTCCTACTTTGGCATATAAACTGACAGGCTCCTGTCAGACCTCTGTGTGGCAAGCAGCTGCTTGAGGGGGTATTTATTTATTTGTTTTTTTATATTTTCCTTTCTTTAGTTTGCTTCTGATGATGGTCCCTGGCTTGCAAATCAAAAACAGCAAACAGACATTTGCATGAAGAGGTTAACAAACAATTCATGGCTTCCATTTCAAAGTCATAACCTGATGGGTGCAGAAAAAGGATGTCTGCAGGTAAACGATGGCACGTGTGAAGGTCATGAAGGTCATGAAATGGTATAAATAACACCTGATACTGAGCTCTGTTAATCAGTGTTATTCTTGTTCTTCAGATGGGGAAGGCAGCGGACTTAAGTGAGTTTGACAAAGGCCAAATTGTAATGGCCAGACGACTGGGTCAGAGTATTTCCGAGACGGCAAGACTTGTGGGGTGCTCACAGTCAGCCGTGGTTATTACCTTCAAAACTTGGCCCGAGGAAGGAAAAACCATGAACCACTGGCAAGGTGTGGACCGACCACGGCTCATCGATGCTAGAGGTAAGCAAAGGCTATCCCGTATGGTACGAGCAACAGAAGAGATACTGTGGCGCAAGTCGCCCGCAATTTGAATACTGGTGACGGGAGTAATGTGTCACAACACACAGTATATCGAACCCTGCTGAAAATGGGGCTGCGTAGCCGCAGGACGCTTCGAGTGCCCATGCTAACCTCGGTTCACCGTCAAAGTGTCTACAATGGGCACGCTAGCATCAAAATTGGACCTTGAATGATTGGAAGAAAGTCGTCTGGTTCGATGAATCTCGTTTCCTGTTGCACCATGTGAATGGTCGGGTAGGTGTGCGTCGTTTACCTGGAGAAGTGTTGGCATCAAGATGCACCATGGGATGAAAACAAGCCGGTGAAGGGAGTGTAATGCTTTGGGCAAAGTTCTGCTGGGAAACCCTGGGTCCAGTTATTCATATGCAGAAAACTATGGCATTTAGCACCTACCTAAACATCATTGTACTTGCTTCGGCAGTACATATACCAAAATTGGAACGATGCAGAGAAGATTAGCATGGCCCCTGCGCAAGGATGACACGCAAAATCGTGAAGCGTTCCACATTTTAGCCGTCCCGTGGCCGAGTGGTTAGCACGCTTGGCTACTGATCTAAGGGACCTGAGTTCGAGCCCCGGATTAGGCATGGATGTGTGTGTGTGTCGTTTTTCTGCTGAGGTCCTGCCATCCTCTCAGCTCTCCTACTGTGGAAGAACTACTGGAAGAAAGTCGACTGGTCCGATGAATCTCGTTTCTGGTGACGGCAGTAATGTGTCACAACACACAGTATATCGAACCCTGCTGAAAATGGGGCTGCGTAGCCGCAGGACGCTTCGAGTGCCCATGCTAACATATAAACTGACAGGCCATATATAAGCCCATATAAACTGACAAGGCTCCTGTCAGACCTCTGTGGCAAGCAGCTGCTTGAGGGGGTATTTATTTATTTTTATTTAAACATCATTGCAGACCAAGTACATCCTTTCATGGCAACGGTATATCCCTCTAGTAGTGCCTTCTTTCAGCGGGATAATGCAACATGTCACACTGCGCGGATTGTTCGAGAATGGTTCGTGGAACATGAGAAAGACTTCCAGGTGTTGCCCTGGCCTCCAAATTCCTCAGACATCAATCCAATCGAGCATCTGTGGTTTGTGTTGGAACAGTATATCCAATCAGTGGCAACTCAACCACGTGACTTTCAAGAGTTAAAGGATCTGCTGGTAACATGTTGGCACCAGATACCACAAGACACCTTTAGAAACCTTGTAGCGTCCATGCCTCGCCGGGTAAGAGCTGTTTTGGCGGCACGTGGAGGACCAACATCATATTTGGCAGGCGGTCATAATGTTTTGGATCTTGGGTGTATATATATTTTTCAAACGAGAACTAACTTTAATGAAACAGCGTTTAACAGATCATATTAATTTTTACCATTATGATTAATTCGCTGTATCAGCATTTTCTTAAAGAATTGAAGTCGAGGATGGTGCCAAAATTTTAAGGGGGTGTTTCAGTTTTCAATAGATTAAATGTACGGAGGAAATGGTACTCCGACAGAGGGGGGGGTGCTGCAGGGAAATGCAGTTTTTTGCGACATTCCCTGACCATTGTTAAAACAGGAGTAATTTCATTTAATTTAAAAATATTTAATTTTTACTAAATATTAAACGAAAAGATATTACGCAATAAGACTTGAGTGAAAAATATATGCGTAATGGGCTTTCATTCGACCCAATAAAAACCTACGACGTAAGCCTTTTTTTTACCCGTGTTTCGTTTGGGTCCGTCCCTAGTGACGCTTTCGACAGACAGTCGGAATTTGCATGTTGCCTGGTTCGAGTCCCAACTGTGCCAGAGTTGAGATTTATCCCCCCATCTACCCTCGGCTAGAAAGGAGACGCTGATAGGCTCGGAATAGCAGTCGTCCATTGGATAAGATGCTAAGCAGTAGCCCGTGTGCAGGAAAGCAATCGGGGTTGGGTTGTTGGGTTGTTTTACCTCTGAGCGGCACTTTTTTGCACACCATGGGCTAAATGGCCAGGTCACATGGACTCCGAAGGCTCAGAGAAGGTTGGGAGAGGGGACCCACTAGAACAGCTGTTGGGAGACAGATGGTAGCCTCCCGTCAAGGCCATCCAGCGTGTTCTTTAACGTGCACAGGGTATGGCTCTCCCGCACACGGGGCCACGGCTTAACGTCCCATCCGACGGACGGCGGCCTTTCCAAGCCCATCGGTGTCCCCTACTCACCGTGGGCAGAGCAGGTAGTTTTGCGGAGATAAATCTCAACGCTGACCCAGCTGGGACTCGAACCTGTGAACTACAGATTACGAGCCTGGCGCGCTACCGACTGAGCCACCCCCGCCCCAAGCAATCGGGGACAGAATAAGAGGAGGTGGGGCCTTTTTGCTATTAATACGAGTACTTAAAATTTTTTTAATTAATATAATCATATTTTTGAACGCGTGCAAAATTTTAAATTGGTACAGTCGCTCAAAAAAGTATCCGAACACTATGGTGGATTACAGAATTCAGAAAAAATATATGGCAAGGATTTTTTTTAAAATTAGTGATCTGGCAACCTTCGTGTCACGTAATACGAAGGAATGTTCACGTGACACGAAGGTTGCCAGATCACTAATTTCTAAAAAAATCGTTGCCAGATATTTTTTCTGAATTCTGTAATCAGCCATAGTGTTCGAATACTTTTTTGAGCGACTGTAGGTGGTCATATTATTTTGATACTAGATCGTGTGGGCTCACTCACGGAAATATTGAGCGTGTGCAGTAACTGCACACGCTCCAGTTTGCTGTGAACGGTAACTGGAGCGTGTACAGTTGCTGGACTCGTTGCACGACTCCAGATATTTTTCCTGAATTCTGTAATCACGTGACACGAAGGTTGCCAGATCACTCATTTCTAAAAAAAAATCGTTGCCAGATATTTTTCCTGAATTCTGTAATCAACCATAGTGTTCGGATACTTTTTTGAGCGACTGTACCAACAATATTATACTCAAGGGAAGGTGGCACAAGGCCAAGGAGACCTGGGTCCGAAGAGACGGTGGGGGGCTCAGTCGGGAGAGCGCCAGACATAATCTGCAGTTCCCAGGTTCGAGTCTAACTAGGCATGCGTTTAGATATATCTTCACTAATCTCCACGCTGCCCTCGATCAGAAAAGGGACACCGATGGAATTGGAAAGGCTCTCGTCCGTCCGATGGGACATTAAACCTCCGTGTGAAGGTCACAATCCCGTGCGAAGGTGACAAGTTGACAGAAGGGTTCCATCTGTCTCCTAATAGCTGCCCAGTGAATACCTTCCACAATTTTCTTTCAGGTCTTTGTGACCTGACTATTTAGCCTGTTGTGTGCACAAAAGTGTTGCTCAGAGGTAAAACAACCCAATCTTGGGTCCGAGCCCCGAATAAGGATGGATTTTTTTTCTTTCTTGTGTTTTCTTTCTGCTGAGGTTTCATTTTCCTCACATATCTTCTCCATGGCTCATTACACTGAGAGCCTGCTGCTATCAGATCTCCTCTAAAAGCCATTGCCCAATAACAGATTTTTATCCAAGTTGTGTCAAATAATATTTTTTTTCTCCAATATTCTCCCATTAATAGGTTTTCCTTAATAATAGTTTTCCCCCCAATAATAGATTTTTGTCCAATAATAGCTTTTTTTTGCAGTCTCGTGACCGAGTGACTAGCGCGCTTGTCTAGTGATCTACGGGACCTGGGTTCGAGCCCCGAGTAAGGGTTGGGTTGGGTTGTTTTACCTCTGAGCGGCACTTGGGCATTTCGCACAATGGGCTAAATGGCCAGGTCACAAGGATCCCGAAGGCTCAGAGCAGGTTGAGGGAGGGGACCCGCTGGAACAGCTGTTGGAAGACAGATGGTAACCTCCCGTCAAGGTCATCCAGCGTGTTCTTTAACGTGCACACACGTCCGTCGGATGGAACGTTAAGCTGTGTCTCTCCCGCCCACGGAGCCACGGCTTAACGTCCCATCCGACGGACGGCGGCCTTTCCAAGCCCATCGGTGTCCCCTACTGACCGTGGGCAGGGCGGGGAATTTTGCGGAGATAAATCTCAACGCTGACCCAGCTGGGACTCGAACCTGGGAACTACAGATTACGAGCCTGGCGCGCTACCGACTTAGTCCCCCCCCGCCCCCCGGGTAAGGGTAAAGCATGGATGTTTGTGTTGTCTTTCTGCTGAGGTCCCGCCATTTTCACAGACCTTATACTATGGCGTATAAATTGAATGTCTCTTGTTAGACCTCTATGGCAAGCAGCTGCTTGAGGGGGTATTTATTTTTATTTTTTAAATTTTCGTGTTTTTTGCTCAATGATATAGTTTGATTCTTCAAATCTAGTATTGAGAAAAGAATCATAGAGATATTGATCATCCCTGCCAGATGCCTACTGCAGCTACAATTCAATTTGCAAAAGAAAATGATATTTTAAAATTAACTGTGTAAGAAAGGATTGTGTTTCGTTTGTTTAGATGCAGCAGATTCAAAGTGACGTAAATCAGCTTCCAATCTCTCTGTCCTTGAGTCTTGAGATTCGTCAGCCGTGCAGAAGCAGGTCTCGGAGACTTACGAAATGCCTTTCAGATGCATGCGAAAATAAAAAAAGAATTTGTAGGAGAGATGAAAGAAACGTTTCTGTGAAAGAGCACCTTCAGAACGAGAAAAGTATTTCAAAGAAAGGGCAAAAGACGATTTATCAACACATCAGAATTAGAAAAAGAAAAAATCTTCATCATCAAGTTAACTGAGTCCGTTTCGTCTGCTTAGATGATGATGAATGCAGATGCTAGTGCATGTTCAGCAGAAGGACAAGATGTCCTAGTGCTGTTGCTCGTGCCAAGATGGTGTAAACGGTACCCATGTGACACTAGAGGAGGTGGGGGGGAGATCATGGGTTAGAAGGGTCCGTCACCAAGCAATGACCCTTCCGAAGCGATGACTCACGGCCTCCATCCAGTACTATCCCGGACCTTGGCCCGAAGACATCCGATCCCCCAGCAGAATGATGACCTCCAGTGTTGGGAGAGGAGCGGCCAGGCGACCTGACTGCCTCCCGTCTCTGCTATCGGGTTACAGATGGAGACGTTGCAAATGGGATCGCTTCGGCTCTTGTTTTCCAGCTACATTGTTTTACAGCGACGTTGGAGGGAATGTCGGCCATGTTCGCAGGGTTCTAATGTTTTTGCTGACATCGGAGATGAAGATTAAATTTTCGTGTAGACCAAGCTGAATCTCTTGATATTTTGTGTCGATAGAAGACCTGATGGGACCGGAATGAGATTCATTACGAGATGGTCCAAAAATCGCGTCAAGTTAGGTTTTCCTTTTGGTTTAATATTTTAACAGCGTGTGAGGTTTTACAGAATGTTTTATCTTCTTTCCAAATTTGGAGGGTTAGAAGTTAATGGAAGTTTTTACATTTTGAAGTAATGGCATTGCGAGCTGTTCTGAATTCATACATCTAATCCAAAGATTGGAGCGTGAACTTCAACGCAAGCTTTCCTGAATTCATCACTCTAGTCGAGGAAGGCCGAGCCATTCATTGGCACGCGAAGAGAATTTTCGAATTGGCGCCAATTGTAGTACTTTTTAAGTTAAAATTTGTTCAAAAGGAAATGAAGGAATAGCCACGCAAAATAAGAAAAATTGGTATATTTAAAATTTAAATGTACACCCAATTCTGCTTTTACATGGTAGATAGATTCCCGAAAAAACAGTAAAAAAATACAGTGCATATGAAAAAATAGAAGATTGTTTCCAGCCGTGAACACCCAGTACAGTACCATACATGAACCTTCTCCAGTTGGAAGACGATCTAAAATTTGGATCTTAGTATCCAAAGAGATAGCTTTCCTTTTCTGCTTTTGTATGGGGCGGGGGTGGCTCAGTCGGTAGCGCGCCAGGCTCGTAATCTGCAGTTCCCAGGTTCGAGTCCCAGCTGGGTCAGCGTTGAGACTTATCTCCGCAAAATTCACCGCCCTGCCTACGGTCAGTAGGGGACACCGATGGGCTTGGAATTAGGCCGCCGTCCGTCGGAGGGGACGTTAAGCCGTGGCCCGTGTGCGGGAGAGCCATACCCTGTGCACGTTAAAGAACACGCTGGATGGCCTTGACGGGAGGCTACCATCTGTCTCCCAACAGCTGTTCCAGTGGGTCCCCTCCCCCAACCTTCTCTGAGCCTTCGGGGTCCATGTGACCTGGCCATTTAGCCCATGGTGTACAAAAAGTGCCGCTCAGAGGTAAAACAACCCAACCAACTGCTTTTGTATAGTTGAATTATCCGACATCGTGGTAAGGCTTACGAAAAATATTGTATTGTAGTTAATAAATCAGATGATGAAAAATTGTAAATTACCTATCAGCAAAATTTAATAAATTTACATTACGCACACAAAACTTCAAAAAACAAAACAAAATTTTTTTCGGTTTCTTCTATTAAACATCTAAATACTTCTAACTTTAAACACGAAATGAGAGGCCAAGACTAACGTGTGTATTGAAGATAAAATTGAGGGGAATTCCTGGAACTCAATGTTGCCACTTTTTTTTCCGAATGAAGTAGGTTTTGTACAATTTTTCCATAAAATAGAGAATAAAACACAGAAAACTTTTTGTGTAGTTATGTTAGTGTAGTTTTTATTTTGGGGATTTTAGTGCACAGATAGTGTATCTGTAGTGCACTTTCAAAGTTAAAACTACTTCGAAAAATGTGACCTTAAAAGCGGCATCTTTGTTATAAATGTAAATTCCAGGAATTTTTTCTCGAATAGGAATGTTTTTTCAGAATTAAATTCAAATGGAAATTTTTAAAAAGGCGCCGTTTATACCGTGTTAGATCAAAATAAATCGTGTAGAAAGAAAATTGGAATTTTTTTCTACACCGTGATAAATCAAAATTGTGTAAAAAAAAATCCGTGTAAAATCAGAATTAGGTGTATTTTGAAAATTGCGTTTTTAAACGTAAGTTCGCACTAAGACCTCTAGAAGTAGAAATAGTGTTAAAGCGAGGTCAGAAGAGATTGAAAATGTCATTTTGCTAAATTTAATACACGCTTTTTTATCAGCGTTTTTTTTATTAATTATTAAGAAACTCTTAGATCAGGGGTGGGCAATTGTTTTCGTATCTAAACTGCGCATGCGTATTCACGTGGCCGTCCTAGTGGAAAATACGAGACGAATCTTCGGTCGCGCACGGGAAGGAAATCTCGGTTCAAGGCGGATTTTTCTGACTTTCTTGGCGGGCCACAAAAAACTCTTAGCGGGCCGCTATTTGCCCACCCCTGTCTTAGATTGATCTCTATTACTCACAAAGCATCTGCGCAGAGCACTAGATATCAGCGCGATTTGGGCATCGTACTCTAAAGTATTTCCTTTAGTTAAAAATTTTTCACCGCATGAAAATGAATCGTGATCCAAAAATATCTGAGAAGTTTTGTCAGCGATTATGACTGCTACAGAAATAATATTTAATCACGATTTTCGTAATTTCGTCAGCTCGAGGATATAATAGAATTTCTTAAACATCTTTCTACTTAATAAGTCACTGTCAGGGGCGTAGCGAAGGACTATGGTTGTGGGGGGTGGGGGGGGAGAAAACGAAAATTTTCCAACTCGAAGATCAAATTTTGCCAACTGAGAAAATAATGTCTCTGTCAGGTTCGTATCTAGATTTTCACTCCGTGAGGGTTGAGCCGATTTTCACAACTCTCCTGCATTTTGCCATGTCACTTCCAATTTTGCCAACTAGCCATAATTTTCCAGAAATAATCCCAATATTTATATCTCGCCTGAATTGTAGCAAGTTAGTGTGAATTTTCCCAACTACCTTGGGGGCGGCTCAGTCGGTAGCGCATCAGTCTCGTAATCTGTAGTTCCCAGGTTCGAGTCCCAGCTGGGTCAGCGTTGAGATTTATCTCCGCAAAATTCCCCGCCCTGCCCACGGTCAGTAGAGGACACCGATGGGCTTGGAATAGGCCGCCGTCCGTCGGATGGGACGTTAAGTCGTGACCCCGTGTGCGGGAGAGACATACCCTGTGCACGTTAAAGAACACGCTGGATGGCCTTGACGGGAGGCTACCATCTGTCTCCCAACAGCTGTTCCAGTGGGTCCCCTCCCCCAACCTTCTCTGAGCCTTCGGGGTCCATGTGACCTTGCTATTTAGCCCATGGTGTGCAAAAAAGTGCCGCTCAGAGGTAAAACAACCCAACCCAACTACCTTGATTTAGCCAACTCTCCTTAATTTCATAAAACCAATCCCAATCTTTACATCTCTCCTGAATTTGTCAAATCACTTCAAATATTCCAAACTCCCTAAGATTTTGCCAAATTGTCTAGATTTGGTCAACTCTCCTTATTTTCACAAAACCAATCCCAATTTTCATAACTCGCCTGTATTTTCCAAGTGGATTCGAATTTTGCCAACTCCCTAGATTTTGCCAAAGCTCCAAGATTTTGCCAAGAGTTCTCAATTTTGCCAACACTCTTTAATTTCATAAAACCAATCCCAATTTTCACAACTCACCTGCATTTTCTCAGGTGACTTCCAATTTTACCAACTCCCCAAAATTTTGCCACGTTTTCTCAATTTTGTCAACTCTCCCTAATTACACAAAACAATCCCAATTTTCACAACTCGCTCGTATTTTACCAAATGGATTCGAATTTTTCCAACTGCCCTAGATTTTCCCAAGTTTCCTCAATTTTGTCAACTCGCCATAATTTTGCAAAAAAAAAAACCCAATTTTAACATCTCACCTGATTTTTGCAAAGTCACTCAGAATTTTACCAACTCCCCAAGATTTGCCAACTCTCCTAGATTTTGTCAACTCGCCATAATTTTGCAGAAAAAAAATCCCAATTTTTACATTTCACCTGAATTTTGTCAACTCCCCAAGATTTTACCAAGTCACTCCGAATTTTGCCAAGTTATCCCGATTTTGCCAACCCTCCTGTATTTTATTAAATGGCTTCGAATTTTGCTAACTGTTCTAGATTCTGCCGCCTCAATTTCCCAACTGCCCTAGATTTGCCAAGTTGCCTCGATTTCGACAACTACCTAGATTTTGCTAACTTCCCTTAATTTTGACATTCCTAGTTACTTTGGGGGGAGGGAGCCCCTCCCATCTATTAGCTACGCCCTCGCCACTGTACCTGTATTTTAGGTGGTTAATCCCCACTTACGCCACCCAATATATATATATATATTGGGCCGGGGGTGGCTCAGTCGGTAGCGCGCCAGGCTCGTAATCTGCAGTTCCCAGGTTCGAGTCCCAGCTGGGTCAGCGTTGAGATTTATCTCCGCAAAAATTCCCCGCCCTGCCCACGGTCAGTAGGGGACACCGATGGGCTTGGAAAGGCCGCCGTCCGTCGGATGGGACGTTAAGCCGTGGCCCCGTGTGCGGGAGAGACATACCCTGTGCACGTTAAAGAACACGCTGGATGGCCTTGACGGGAGGCTACCATCTGTCTCCCAACAGCTGTTCCAGTGGGTCCCCTCCCCCCAACCTTCTCTGAGCCTTCGGGGTCCATGTGACCTGGCCATTTTAGCCCATGGTGTGCAAAAAAGTGCCGCTCAGAGGTAAAACAACCCAACCCAATATATATATATACATTTCAGAAGAGATTTCACATACCATATTTGAAAAGTTGAAATCTCTGTGAGAATCGTGATTTTATTCAATATCCACCAAAAAGTAATTGCACATCACACGTATTTATTTGTTTATTGGTTGCCTTTTCCTAAATATTTCCGTATTGATTACCTTTTTTTAGTCTTTTGGAAAATAATCAACGTCATGTTTTGCAAAGTATAATTTCTAAACAGGCACTGCTACTGAAAACGTTTCTTTGAAAGAACAGCTTAACGGATTCAATCAAGACCAGAAAATGTTTCAAAGAAAGAGCAAAAGACGATTTCGCAGCACCGTTTGAAAATTTGAAATTCTAAATATGTAACTAGATTGCACTAATTTTGAATATTTAATTCAGCTTCTGAATAGCGAAATTTTAAATATATATATATTCAGCCGAAGGTCATTAAAGAGAGGAAAGGTTAACATTTGGACGCGTACATAATCAATAAAATGTAAAAGTTGAAGATGAGGTAATAAAAAACATAATAAATACCCCCTCAAGCAGCTGCTTGCCACAGAGGTCTGACAGGAGCCTGTCAGTTTATATGCCATAGTAGAAGGTCTGAGAGGATGGCAGGACCTCAGCAGAAAAACAACACACAGACAACCATGCCTTACCCGGGACTCGAACCCAGGGCCCTTAGATCAGTAGCCAAACGTGATAACCACTCGGCCATTCTAATAAATAAAAATCTTGGAATCTAATACTATAAATCTTGGAACAGTTTGCTACTAAAATGTCTAACTGCGAAAAATTTGCGTTTCTAATTGTATTGTTTTTCTGCTGAGGTCCTGCCATCCTCTCAGATCTTCTACTTTGGCATATAAACTGACAGGCTTCTGTCAGACCTCTGTGGCAAACAGCTGCTTGAGGGGGTATTTGTTTATTTTATTTATTTTTAAATTCATGTACTTAAACTGTTAAAATTCGTTTTCTTCTATCAATTATGTGAAATCGATATTCAAAAACAGTTGGAAGCAGAAATGAACTTCTTTGAACAAGACTATCAACATGTCATTAAAATCGAGATTCGAAATAAATTTCAGGTTAATTTAAAAAGTTGTATCCCAACAAATACATTAATAGTAATAAATAATGTGAATTTATGATACTAGCTAAAATGCAATAAACGCTTCAAGTCACATTGCAATGATTTTGACACTCTGCTATGAAAGGGTTCACTTTTTCCATCTACGAAAGAAGACAAAGCATTAATAAGTTCAATTTGGAACAACAACACATAAACTGTATTATACGAAGAAATATAATGATATCAGCAGACTAACTTGTTTTTTTTTCATAATTATTGTAATTTTTTTATCAACAAATAAAGCAGAACATTGTAAACAGTATTAAAGTATTTAACAACAACATGGATGATTATAGCAGTTCGATTAGGTGAAAGAGTGATTGACAGGCCATTCACTTTTCTCCCAGGTTCGAGTCCCAGCTGGGACAGCGTTGAGGTTTATCTCCGCAAAATTCCCTGCCCTGCCCACGGTCAGTAGGGAACACCGATGGGCTTGGAAAGGCCGCCGTCCGTCGGATGGGACGTTAAGCCGTGGCCCCGTGTGCGGGAGAGCCATACCCTGTGCACGTTAAAGAACACGCTGGATGGCCTTGACGGGAGGCTACCATCTGTCTCCCAACAGCTGTTCCAGTGGGTCCCTTCCCCCAACCTTCTCTGAGCCTTCGGGGTCCTTGTGACCTGGCCATTTAGCCCATGGTGTGCAAAAAAGTGCCGCTTAGAGGTAAAACAACCCAACAACCCAACCCATTCACTTTTCAATTGACTTTTGTAGAAGACCTCTGGAAGCGTCTCTACTGAGCAGTCTCATAGTGTTCACAGTTACAATTTAAGCTAGGCTGTTCTAATGTAACGGATGTGTGAATCAATGGCAGGGTTGGGTTGTTTTACCTCTGAGCGGCACTTTTTTGCACACCATGGGCTAAATGGCCAGGTCACAAGGACCCCGAAGGCTCAGAGAAGGTTGGGGGAGGGGACCCACTGGAACAGCTGTTGGGAGACAGATGGTAGCCTCCCGTCAAGGTCATCCAGCGTGTTCTTTAACGTGCACAGGGTATGGCTCTCCCACACATGGGGCCACGGCTTAACGTCCCACCCGACGGACAGCGGCCTTTCCAAGCCCATCGGTGTCCCCTACTGACCGTGGGCAGGGCGGGGAATTTTTGCGGAGATAAATCTCAACGCTGACTCAGCTGGGACTCGAATCTGGTAACTACAGATTACGAGCCTAGCACGCTACCGACTGAGCCACCCCCACCCCCAGAGAATTGGGAGAGAGTCTAGTGATACACTGGATAACTTTTAGGAGATAGATGGACAGTGGCCTTTCTAAGCTCCTCGGTGCTCCTTTCTGTCAGAGATTAATCTGAACACTGGTTCAGGTGGGACTCGAACCTGGGAACTGCAGATTATGAGCCTCATGTGCTACTGGCCGAGACAACCCCTACTATGTTTGGGTTGGGAAAGATGAACCACGTCCCAAAATCCTCAGTGGCATATCGTACGGTTCGATCACAAAACGGTACATGTATAACTACTGAGGCAAATACACCTTCATCTTAATTTATTCTTCGTGGGTTGCCGGTCAGCAAGGTACATTAGCAAACGAAATCAGCGATATGTCAGTATCATCCTCAGTACAGCTTATGATTTCCAGTATCAAATGAGTGGCAACCTTAACGAAAAAATACGTGATTATACTTGTGCTATTGCAAATGTCGTTTAAACACAATTTAATTAAAGCAAACTGAATAATATATTTCTTTTGATTACACCTACAAAGGCTTCATTTTGCCACTTTACGCATAGATCATAAAGAGGCTCCAATATTTATCTCATCGTTTCAGAATTAGTTGATTGGAAAATGCTGATTGGAATCTTTGACTTGACGAATTACCAGACAGTTCGAGGGCGTTCGAAAAGTTCTTTACTCTTGTCAGGGCATTCGCACACGTTCCTCTGAAGTGAACGAGCTACGACCTGTGGGGCGGGGGAGGCTCAGTCGGTAGCGCGCCAGGCTCGTAATCTGTAGTTCCCAGGTTCGAGTCCCAGCTGGGTCAGCGTTGAAATTTATCTCCGCAAAATTTCCCCGCCTTGCCCACGGTCAGTAGGGGACACCGATGGGCTTGAAAAGGCCGCCGTCCGTCGGATGGAACGTTAAGCCGTGGCCCCGTGTGCGGGAGAGCCATACCCTGTGCACGTTAAAGAACACGCTGGATGGCCTTCACGGGAGGCTACCATCTGTCTCCCAACAGCTGTTCCAGTGGGTCCCCTCCCCCAACCATCTCTGAGCCTTCAGGGTCCTTGTGGCCTGGCCATTTAGCCCATGGTGTGCAAAAAAGTGCCGCTCAGAGGTAAAACAACCCAACGTTAAAGAACACGCTGGATGGCCTTGACGGAAGGCTACCATCTGTCTCCCAACAGCTGTTCCAGTGGGTCCCCTCCCCCAACCTTCTCTGAGCCTTCGGGGTCCTTGTGGCCTGGCCATTTAGCCCATGGTGTGCAAAAAAGTGCCGCTCAGAGGTAAAACAATCCAATCCAAAGCTACGACCTGTTTGAAAGCTTGTCAGTACGGGTTAAAAGCAAAGTCCTTATCGTCCTTTCTCTCTTCACTTGGCATCGCGTAAAGTTCTGCGAAATCTTTGCGTTGTTGCTCTGGAGCCTACTAAAGATGGGGTAAAGATTTTACATTTTCACAAGGATGCAATTTGGGAATGACACGAAAAAAATCATGTCCATTTTCCACAAATATATGGGGATCGTGTCTGTTCATATGGCAGTGTTACGGGATGGATGCGCAAATTCGGAAAAGGATGGCAGAGCTTCGAAGGCCTCCCTGGTGCAGGAAGATCGAAGGAGGCCACGAATGAGAGAATCATCGCTGCTGTTCGTGAACTCATTGAAGAAAATCCACACATCACCGTTCAGGCAAGTTTAGATGTCAGTGTATCGATTAGCAGTGTGGGAATAACTTTTTCATCAACATTTAAAGTTCCAAAAGGTCATTACCGCACAAACTGAGAGAACAGAAAAAAAAAGTGTCAATCTTTTTTGCTGTTCTCTCAGTTCTCACATTCAATTCCCAGTTAGAGTGTCCCCCAGAGACTCGATTTTTCCCCCGTACAATCGACTCGCGCAAGAAGATGTGCTCCAAACCGGGTAGGTACAAGAACGGTTAACTGACATTGTCACAGGTGATGAGATGCGGTTTTATTACTACACAACTCCCAGAAAGATCGACAACTATACTTGGGTTGTGTAAGATGAACTGCTTCCCCAACAAGACTTTCGCTCAAGGAAGAGAATGTTTTTAATTTTTTTAAATCCCTAGGATTGGTAGCAGTCCCTTACCAGAAAATGGCGAATGTTACACGCCATTGTTTTGCCCAAAATGGTTAAGGAGATGACGGAGCAGCATCCATCCACAGGAGTGTCAAGGGTTGTCCTTAAGGAGATGAAGGAGCAGCATCCATACACAAGAGTGTCAAGGGTTCTCCTTTAAGGAGATGACGGAGCAGCATCCATCCACAGGAGTGTCAAGGGTTGTCCTTAAGGAGATGAAGGAGCAGCATCCATCCACAGGAGTGTCAAGGGTTCTCCTTTAAGGAGATGAAGGAGCAGCATCCATCCACAAGAGTGTCAAGGGTTCTCCTTTAAGGAGATGAAGGAGCAGCATCCATCCACAGGAGTGTCAAGGGTTCTCCTTAGGGAGATGAAGGAGTAGCATCCATCCACAGGAGTGTCAAGGGTTCTCCTTCTTCATGACAATGCTAGTGCTTACAAAACCTGGCAAGTTACGGCCTATCTGGAGCAGGAAAAATATCAGACAGCTACCTCATCCTGTATACTTCACCCGATCTTGCACCATGCGAATTTTGCTTGTTTTCAAAAATTAAAAAGGAACTTGCTGGATAGCCTTTTTCAAGGGCGCAAAACCTTGCAAAATGCGCTCATTCAGAGTATTCCGCAACAGAAGTACCACCGAGAGTTTCAGAATTGGCAAAGACATCTGCAACTTTCCATAGATGTTGGAGGGGAGTACTTTGAAGGATAGTAAAAGTTTTGTTGAGATAAGTGCAATGGTTTTTGTTCTGCAGATGCATGTCAAGGATTTTTTGAACCCCCCCCTCCCTCCACGTATCTCTTGTACCTACCCGGTGCCTATATCTGCTCTTTCACCTGCATTAGTATCACATGAGTGTGATTTTTCCTTCAATCCTTGACTAACCTCTAAGTAATGTTTCATGACGACGCCATTTGGTGGTAAAACTGGAGATTTTGCATCTCTCCTGCTTTTCACTTGTGCTTGGGTCCACTTTTGCATTTTGTGACTAAGAAGAAAGAGCGGACAAATAGACTCAGCACCACAGAGAGAATGGCCTAACTCAGCTTTAAACTGTCATTCCCATTAACAGTCTCTTGGACTCTGGGTTCCAGTCCCAGATAAGACTTGTATATTTCTGGTGTTATCCTTCTGCTGAGGTCTAGTCTTCCTCACAGATCTTGAGGGATAATTTGCTTTTTAGTAGGTTTGAGGCAATGGTCAACAAGCTTAACGTCTGTCATTTGTTCGGAATCAGTGATGTTGCAATTGGCTCAATCGGTACGCTTCAGGGTCAATTTGAATCTCCCTGGTTCAATTCACCACCCTGTCTGCATTAAAATATTCTCCACTTCCTTTGTGAGAAGGAAAATGCTACCGTTCGTCAGATGAGACATTAAGCCGTGGACACTTGTGTAGAAGAGTTGGGTTGGGTTGGGTTGTGCAAAAAAGTGCCTCTGAGCGGCACTTTTTTGCACACCATGGGCTAAATGGCCAGGTCACATGGACCCCGAAGGCTCAGAGAAGGTTGGGGGAGGGGACCCACTGGAACAAGCTGTTGGGAGACAGATGGTAGCCTCCCGTCAAGGCCATCCAGCGTGTTCTTTAACGTGCACAGGGTATGGCTCTCCCGCACACGGGGCCACGGCTTAACGTCCCATCCGACGGACGGCTGCCTTTCCAAGCCCATCGGTGTCCCCTACTGACCGTGGGCAGGGCGGGGAATTTTGCGGAGATAAATCTCAACGCTGACCCAGCTGGGACTCGAACCTTGGGAACTACAGATTACGAGCCTGGCGCGCTACCGACTGAGCCACCCCCGCCCCTTGTGTAGGAGAGAGAGAGAGTCATACCCTGTACACACTTAAAGAACACACTGGATGGTCTTAACTGGAGGCTTCGGTCTCTTAGTAGCTGTACAGAGGATTCCCTTCCTCTAGGTAACTCTGAGACCTTCGGATTCTTGTAACCTGATCACTCATTCCTCTGTGTGCAGAAAAATGTCTTCTAAATAAACAACGCAACCTTGAATGGGAAGTTTCGAGATATCAGCAGCGATGGTTTCGATTAAAATGATTAATTAGCATTTAATAACTTTTAATTGTAAAAAAGCACTTCACCAACCACTCGATTTACACGGTAGACAGGTTCCGGGAAATCACCGTGTAAATCGAAACCAGCAACTTATGGAAAAAAGGGGGATAGGTTCCTAAAAAAATTCTTATTATGAATTTAAACGTACATTGAAAGTTTTATTTTTACATATTTATCTCAAACGTCAGTTTAGCAATAATAATAAACATTAAAGTTGCATTATTTTTACTTTGTATTTATTAATTCAAAAAAGCTTACATTAATTCCTGATCTATTTCCTTTTGGTCACGAAAAGCACCCATTCGTTAATGTAGATGTACAGTCGCTCAAAAAAGTATCCGAACACTATGGCTGATTACAGAATTCAGGAAAAATATCTGGCAACGATTTTTTTAGAAATTATTGATCTGGCAACCTTCGTGTCACGTGATTACAGAATTCAGGAAAAATATCTGGAGCGTGTACAGCAACTGTACACGCTCCAGTTACCGTTCACAGCAAACTGGAGCGTGTGCAGTTGCACACGCTCCAGTCGGTAGCCTCTAGGTGGTGTTGACCGTGGGCAGCGCAGGGAATTTTGCGGAGATAAATCTCAACGCTGACCCAGCTGGGACTCGAACCTGGGAACTACAGATTACGAGCCTGGCGCGCTACCGACTGAGCCACCCCCGCCCCGAGAGACAAAAAGGAGATGGCAGAAGGTTTGTATACATGAAGTTAACTTTTAAAAAAATCCATATTTTTTTCGATAAGAGAAAAAGGAGGTTCCTCTAATAGATGGTAATAAAATATAATATTAAAACCTTTCGTCCTGGGTCAGGAGGACACAAGAATGATTTACTGCAAAACTAATCAGCATGATCAAAATGCCAATTTTTTTTTCTGTTTTTTTCGCAAAAGTCTAATTCCGAATATTTTCTTTTTAAAGCTTTCGAACTTATTAATTATTGATTTTGTTTAGAGCGAGCGAAAATGTAAAATGCAGACGTTCGACCAGGTGCTCAACTGAAAGAAAATATCTGCACTTTTGAGCCATTTTCAAGCATCACGAGTTGAAGGAAGCGAAAAGGAAACTTTTTCGTCTTCGTTCACCCGCGCTTTTCCCGCCTCCTTACCGCTGCCCGCGTCCACTGATTGTACAGCGACATGATGACGTCACGTCTGTTGTCCACGTGTTGTCCAGCCAATGAAGCCCAGAGTCCATCGCCTCCCTCCCGACTGCCTCGGTGCGTCATTGTAGAAGCCTGTTTCCGGTTTCGCCCTAATTAGCACATAATGCAGCGGAAGCGGGCTCGTGTTGCTGCACGTGCGCGTAACGCGATGCACGGGACACCCTGTCCAAGGGCGCCAGTGGGGCGTGGCGGGAATGGTTTAAGGGCAGGGGGAGGATCCCCGGCCGCCAGTCTGCCCCAGGACGAGCGGCGGGGGAGGTGGAAGAAATTCGCCACTGCTGCCACATGGAGGTTCGTTTTTTTATCTCAGTGAATTGTGTCTTTGTTGAAAATTGTCGCGCTATTTTGAGTGTGGGTTGAACTTTTTTCGTTCTGCCGTTATGCATTCATTTGCGATGAACTTACGCGATAGGATTAAAACGTCGGCATAAAAACGATGCAACTTTTTCAGGTTGTTTATGGAGGCTGAGCCGTCCCATGGCCGAGTGGTTAGCGCGCTTGGCTACTGACCTAAGGGACCTGGGTTCGAGCCCCAGATAAGGCATGGTTGTATGTGTCGTTTTTCTGCTGAGGTCCTGCCATCCTCTCAGACCTTCTACTATGGCATATAAACTGACAGGCTCCTGTCAGGCCTCTGTGGCAAGCAGCTGCTTGAGGAGGTATTTATTTATTTATTTATGGAGGCTGGGTTTCTTAAAGGAACTTGCCTTTCTGAAAAACTGCGTAAACTTTATGATTATTTATCTAGATCGTCTTAAAAAGAATAAACGATCATCAATGAAGAAAGGAAACTCATGTTTATAATGGCGAATGATAAATGAAACATCAGATAATGGCAAGGGTCGAAACTGAAAATGTTTCTCTCCATAATTTTGAAAATAAACTTTCTACGGAAAAATGACACTGGAGAAAAAATGAAGATTTCTCTCAAATCTTTCTAATTCTCGATTTTCACAGGTATTTGAGTGATATTTAAAGAATGATGGATTCTGGAGCATTTGAAACCAGCATCACTGATCGTAAAAATTTACTTCAAAAGCTCTCACTAAGACACAAATTATGATTGTTACAACAGACCGCTTGCTAAAATAAATGTAAATTTTGAAGTTAATGTTCTTTCAATTAATTTTGAAATTGTTTAGAACGAGAATAAAAGAAGCGTTTGCTGTTAAATGTTGCCAACGAAATAGTTGAAAATATCGTTGATAATTTGAAACATTTCAGTGAGCTCTTCAATTTATTCACAGTGGCATTTTTCTCGTAAGAAAAAAAAGGCTTATTTTGGAAGTTAGGGAGATTCGAATGTGGCTTACCATTCACAAACATGGGAGTGTTCTGAAACACTTGCAATAGAGGGTACAGTCGCTCAAAAAAATATCCGAACACTATGGTTGATTATAATAAAAAAAAATAAATACCCCCTCAAGCAGCTGCTTGCCACAGAGGTCTAACAGGAGCCTGTTACAGAATTCAAAAAAAAAATATCTGCCAACGATTTTTTTTTAGAAATTAGTGATCTGCAACCTTCATGTCACGTGACACGAAGGTTGCCAGATCACTAATTTCTAAAAAATCGTGGCCAGATATTTTTTTCTGAATTCTGTAATCAACCGTAGTGTTCGGATACTTTTTTAATATATATAATGCGTATGAATATATAATGCAATGAATATGGAGCGTGAGCTCACAAAGACCTGGATCATGTGGGCTCACTCACGGAAATATTGAGCGTGTGCAGTTACCGTTCACAGCAAACTGGAGCGTGTGCAGTAACTGCACACGCTCCAGTGTGCTGTGAACGGTAACTGGAGCGTGTACAGTTACTGTACACGCTCCAGATATTTTTCCTGAATTCTGTAATCACGTGACACGAAGGTTACCAGATCACTAATTTCTAAAAAAATCGTTGCCAGATATTTTTCCTGAATTCTGTAATCAGCCATAGTGTTCGAATGCTTTTTTGAGCGACTGTACGATTCAATTGTTTCTATTGTATTCGCGATGAGCACCTAACATGAATTAAGAACGATTTCTTTTCAATTCAAAATAACACGTGTTTAATAACGAGGTATAAAAGAGTATTTTACTAAGAAAATTTTGAAATTGTTTTTTTTTTCGTATACGGAAAAAAATGTTAAAATGTTAAGTGTCACGTGACACGAAGGTTGTCAGATCACTAATTTCTAAAAAAATCGTTGCCAGATATTTTTTTCTGAATTCTGTAATCAACCATAGTGTTCGGATACTTTTTTAATATATATAATGCGTATGAATATATAATGCAATGAATATGGAACGTGTGCAGTGTTCGGATATTTATTTCAGCGACTGTAGGTGGTCATATTATTTTGATACTAGATCGTGTGGACTCACTCACGGAAATATTGAGCGTGTGCAGTTACCGTTCACAGCAAACTGGAGCGGTTGCGGTTAATGTTCACAGCACATTGGATCGTGTGAGCTCACAAAAACCTGGATCGTGTGAGCCCACTCACAGCAAACTGGAGCGTGTGCAGTAACTACACACGCTCCAGATATTTTTCCTGAATTCTGTAATCACGTGACACGAAGGTTGCCAGATCACTAATTTCAAAAAAAATCGTTGCCAGATATTTTTTCTGAATTCTGTAATCAGCCATAGTGTTCGGATACTTTTTTTGAGCGACTGTACTAATAAATAAATTATTTCATTTTAGGCAGTTTAAAACAAATAGATTTTAGTTAAATTTTTGACAAATAAAATTGCTTAAACTTTTACGCATATTTACTTTCCCTTCTTTGTCTCAAGTCAGCCCTGGGTGGCTTAGTCGACAGCGCCCCAGTCTCATCATCTGCAGTTTTCAGGGGATTCCAATGTATCAAATGTGCTCATTGGATTGGGTTGTTTTACTCTGAGCGGCACTTTTTTGCACACCATGGGCTAAATGGCCAGGTCACAAGGACCCCGAGGACTAAGACAAGGTTGGGAAAGGGAAGGGGACCCACTGGACAGTTCCAAGGTGACAGATGGTAGCCTCCCTTCAAGGCCATCCAGCGTGTTCTTTAACGTGAACAGGGTATGACTCTCCCGCACACGGACCACGTCTTAATGTCCCATACGACGGACGGCGACCTTTCCCAGCCCATCGGTGTCCCCTACTGACCGTGTGCAGGGCGGGGAATTTTGCAGAGATAAATCTCAATGGTGACACAGCTGAGAACTGCAGATTACGAGCCTGGCGCGCTACCGACTGAGCTCCCCCCCCCCCTTAAATGTGCTCTTCAAAGCTGCTTAGCTCCTCTGCAGAGAAAATTATCAACTTTCGAGTCCCATCTGTTCAGCGTTGAGATTCATCTCCGCGAAACCTCCACCTTCCTCTCGGTCATAAAGGGGACATCGAGGAGCTTGGAAAAGTCGGCCATCCGTCGGATGTGACTTTAAACCGTGTTCAGGGGAGCCACGAGTCATGCACACTAAAGACACTCTGAATGGCCTTGACGGGAAGCTTCTTTCATCTGTCTCCTTACGGCTGTCCAATGGATCCCTTCCCAAACCTTCTTTGAGCTTTTGGGTCCTTATGACCTGGCCATTTAGCTCATTGGGTGCAAAAAAAGTGCCACTCAGAGCTAACTTAACCCATCCATTCTGTGGAAATGGGGAACTTGGCGAGTCGGTTTTCGTTGGGTTGTTTTATCTCTGAGCGGCACTCTTTTGCACACCATGGGCTAAATGGCCAGGTCACAAGGACCCCGAAGGCTCAGAGAAGGTTGGGGGAGGGGACCCACTGGAACAGCTGTTGGGAGACAGATGGTAGCCTCGCGTCAAGGCCATCCAGCGTGTTCTTTAACGTGCACAGGGTATGGCTCTCCCGCACACGGGGCCACGGCTTAACGTCCCATCCGACGGACGGCGGCCTTTCCAAGCCCATCGGTGTCCCCTACTGACCATGGGCAGGGCGGGGAATTTTTGCGGAGATAAATCTCAACGCTGACCCAGCTGGGACTCGAACCTGGGAACTACAGATTACGAACCTGGCGCGCTACCAACTGAGCCACCCCCGCCCCCGCTAATGGGCAATCTTCTACCACAGCCATGGGCAAAAACGAGGAAAGCAACGGCAAACGTCATTCGCTCCACATATCAACCTTGATGGCAGTTGGAAATGTTTCGTCTTTCCTCCCTGTGATAATTCGAAATACTTTGCCTCACGTGGTTGGAATGTCGAATCTCATTGTCTGCATCTTCATCCACTCAGCCTCCCCAGCATTCGGGATATAAAGGGAACCTTTTTTTCTCTCCCTAAAAAAATACAAAAAGTGGAGCAAAAAATATGACATTTCAGATTAAAAAGCACGTCGTGAAATATCTGAACAACCAGATCTTACTGCTCCATTGATAATCTGATGAGGCATGAAAAGGATTTATTATTGCGGCCATTTTTTCTTCCTCGTCTCCTCTGGAATGCCTGATTTATGGAGGATGCGACATTTGTATCACTTGCGAGAGATCTCTCTGATGAGAGGGAGAGATGAGGAGCGAGCGAAGAAGAGTTGGGATGATGATGATTCGCTGTGACGCATGCTTTGCCTCGTGATGATGATGAAGAAGGACGAAGTGTCGACAGACCCAAACGCCCGCAGTCTCTTTGTTCTGCCGACCCCCCCCCCCGTTCTTTTCGTGTTCCCAGCCTCTGTCCCTTGACCTCCCCGTGACATTGGCACATTCCACGTGCATCTGGAGAACACGTGCTACGTCTGCGTCCTCACTTCTCCCGCCACTCAGCGAGTGCGACCATTGGCGCATGACGTCATCGCCTGCCGACTCCTGCCGACTAAATTTAGCCACGCGGTTGAGTTTGCCATCAAACGCTGATTTTCCCGCACATTGCAGAGTAGAAAATGGGGATAGAGAATAACTCTACTGTCTAAAATGGAAAATCAGTTGAATAAATTCTGAAGGAGTCTTTTATTTTGGAGTGGTTAGGGCGCTTGGCTAATGATCTACGGGACCTGGGTTCGAGCCCCGGGTGAAGGCATGGATGTTCGTGTTTTTCTGCTGAGGTCCTGCCATCCTCTCAGACCTTCTACTATGGCATATAAACTGACAGGCTCTTGTCAGACCTCTGTGGCAAGCAGCTGCTTGAGGGGGTATTTTTTTATTTTATTTCTGAAGGATTGGTTGGGTTGGGTTGTTTTACCTCTGAGCGGCACTTTTTTGCACACCACGGGCTAATGGCCAGGGCACATGGACCCCCGAAGGCTCAGAGAAGGTTGGGGGAGGGGACCCACTGGAACAGCTGTTGGGAGACAGATGGTAGCCTCCCGTCAAGGCCATCCAGCGTGTTCTTTAACGTGCACAGGGTATGGCTCTCCCGTACACGGGGCCACGGCTTAACGTCCCATCCGACGGACGGCGACCTTTCCAAGCCCATCGGTGTCCCCTACTCACCGTGGGCAGGGAATTTTGCGGAGATAAATCTCAACGCTGACCCAGCTGGGACTCGAACCTGGGAACTACAGATTACGAGCCTGGCGCGCTACCGACTGAGCCACCCCCGCCCCGTAGTTGAGAGAGAAAGATTTGTTTTGCAATAAGGAAGAGAAAGCGAGATGAGTTTTAATTGAACCTCGTGCAAGATTCGAGGTCATCGCAGTCAGAGGTCAAGGAGGAAATTCGCATAAAAGGAAGTTGGAAAAGGAAAGCGGAAAAAGGAAATGGGGGGTGGGGTAGGAAAGCCACGTGACACACACCAAGATGAAGAAGCGAAAGAAATCGACGAGTTGAAAGCAAACGCTTTCGAAGGAGGTTTGTTTGTTGTGTGGAAATTCGAACTCTTTCAGGTACGATCATCTGTTGTTAGCAATGCCTGCCCTAGAAGCAAGGGGACCTGGGTTCGAATCTAGGAACGTCAATGATGACTTCATCTGCACTCTTCTTTGATGTGTCAGACCTCTGTGTCAGGTGAGAGGCTTGACGAGGAGTTGTTAATTAATGAAGTGAATTAATTTGGGAAAGATCATTTCAGATAGGAAGAGGAAATGTTGGGCAAACACCGAGATCGGAAGAGGCATCGCACGGGAGAAGTAATCGCTGGCAGAACCATGGGGAGCGCTTACTGCTCGGGAGCACTCAAATATTAAGGCTGCAAGATGTTCAGAAGTTATTATTCGAAAAATGAATTTTATCAATTTTTTTGTTAATCATTTATTATTGTATTTATACGAAATCATATATCTATCAGCAGTAAATAAAGATATTGCACTTATATCAATCCTCCGTTGGTTGGTTTGTTAGCTGGGGTTTTATGTTGCATTGGCAGCTGAGGACATAATGCGCCAGGCGAGATAAATAAAAAATAAGATGAATAAAAGAACCCACAACCAAAGATAAAAGTCAATACAGTAAAAGGTAAAGGACAAAACCAATAGGTTGGGTTGTTTTACCTCTGAGTGGCACTTTTTTGCACACCATGGGCTAAATGGCCAGGTCACATGGACCCCGAAGGCTCAGAGAAGGTTGGGGGAGGGGACCCACTGGAATAGCTGTTGGGAGACAGATGGTAGCCTCCTGTCAAGGCCATCCAGCATGTTCTTTAACGTGCACAGGGTATGGCTCTCCCGCACATGGGGCCACGGCTTAACGTCCCATCCGACGGACGGCGGCCTTTCCAAGCCCATCGGTGTCCCCTACTGACCGTGGGCAGGGTGGGGAATATTGCGGAGATAAATCTCAACGCTGACCCAGCTGGGACTCGAACCTGGGAACTACAGATTACGAGCCTGGCGCGCTACCGACTGAGCCACCCCCGCCCCACAAAACCAATAGATATAAAAAATACGAAAATAAGAAACACGTTTAAAGCAATAAATATAAAAGTATAAAAGAAACCCAATCTAGGTGTAAAAGACCTAGGAAGGATACTGTATAAATGACAAAGCCATAAAATTACAATCTGTTAAAAAAAAACCTGTAAAACGTAAAAAGGCAAAGACAGAGAGAGGGTAAGAAAGAGTTATCAGATAAAAGATGGCCGAGTGCAAGAAGCTCGGCTGCAAAATCGTGAAAGGTAAAAAATAAACGTCTGTCTAAGGTAAAAGCAGGGCAATTGATTAAAATGGGTTTAATAGTTAAAATGGTGTCACAAAACTCGCACTTAGGTTCGTCGTCTGCCTTAAGAAGAAACGAATGAGTGATAAAACGAGTGACCGAAGCAGAGCCGAGCAAGTACAGTCGCTCAAAAAAGTATCCGAACACTATGGTTGATTACAGAATTCAGAAAAAATATCTGGCAACGATTTTTTTTAGAAATTGTGATCTGGCAACCTTCGTGTCACGTGATTACAGAATTCAGGAAAAATATCTGGAGCGTGTACAGCAACTGCACACGCTCAATATTTCCGTGAGTGAGCCCACACGATCTAGTATCAAAATAATGTGACCACCTTCAGTCGCTCAAAAAAGTATCCGAATACTATGGTTGATTACAGAATTCAGGAAAAATATCTGGAGCGTGTACACACGCTCCAGTTTGCTGTGAACGGTAACTGCACACGCTCAATATTTCCGTGAGTGAGCCCACACGATCTAGTATCAAAATAATATGACCACCTTCAGTCGCTCAAAAAAGTATCCAAACACTATGGTTGATTACAGAATTCAGGAAAAATATCTGGAGCGTGTACACACGCTCCAGTTTGCTGTGAACGGTAACTGCACACGCTCAATATTTCCGTGAGTGAGCCCACACGATCTAGTATCAAAATAATATGACCACCTTCAGTCGCTCAAAAAAGTATCCGAACACTATGGTTGATTACAGAATTCAGGAAAAATATCTGGAGCGTGTACACACGCTCCAGTTTGCTGTGAACGGTAACTGCACACGCTCAATATTTCCGTGAGTGAGCCCACACGATCTAGTATCAAAATAATATGACCACCTTCAGTCGCTCAAAAAAGTATCCGAACACTATGGTTGATTACAGAATTCAGGAAAAATATCTGGAGCGTGTACATACGCTCCAGTTTGCTGTGAACGGTAACTGCACACGCTCAATATTTCCGTGAGTGAGCCCACACGATCTAGTATCAAAATAATGTGACCACCTTCAGTCGCTCAAAAAAGTATCCGAACACTATGGTTGATTACAGAATTCAGGAAAAATATCTGGAGCGTGTACACACGCTCCAGTTTGCTGTGAACGGTAACTGCACACGCTCAATATTTCCGTGAGTGAGCCCACACGATCTAGTATCAAAATAATATGACCACCTTCAGTCGCTCAAAAAAGTATCCGAACACTATGGTTGATTACAGAATTCAGGAAAAATATCTGGAGCGTGTACACACGCTCCAGTTTGCTGTGAACGGTAACTGCACACGCTCAATATTTCCGTGAGTGAGCCCACACGATCTAGTATCAAAATAATATGACCACCTTCAGTCGCTCAAAAAAGTATCCGAACACTATGGTTGATTACAGAATTCAGGAAAAATATCTGGAGCGTGTACATACGCTCCAGTTTGCTGTGAACGGTAACTGCACACGCTCAATATTTCCGTGAGTGAGCCCACACGATCTAGTATCAAAATAATATGACCACCTTCAGTCGCTCAAAAAAGTATCCGAACACTATGGTTGATTACAGAATTCAGGAAAAATATCTGGAGCGTGTACACACGCTCCAGTTTGCTGTGAACGGTAACTGCACACGCTCAATATTTCCGTGAGTGAGCCCACACGATCTAGTATCAAAATAATATGACCACCTTCAGTCGCTCAAAAAAGTATCCGAACACTATGGTTGATTACAGAATTCAGGAAAAATATCTGGAGCGTGTACATACGCTCCAGTTTGCTGTGAACGGTAACTGCACACGCTCAATATTTCCGTGAGTGAGCCCACACGATCTAGTATCAAAATAATGTGACCACCTACAGTCGGTCAAAAAAGTATCCGAACACTATGGTGGATTGCAAAATTCAGAAAAAATATCTGGCAACGATTTTTTTAGAAATTAGTGAGCTGGCAATCTTCGTGTCACGTGACACGAAGGTTGCCTTGCTCTTTGTTATGGAATTTGACAATTAGTCACAAACTCTCCTAGGTTCTATACCTAGTGAGAGGTGGGATGAGTTGTTCTATTGTTGAATTTGGTTTTTAATTGTCAAAACAAGGTTGCCAGATCACTAATTTCTGAAAAAAATCGTTACCAGATATTTTTTCTGAATTCTGTAATCACCCATGGTGTTCGGATACTTTTTTGAGCGACTGTACATCTTCCTCCTTGCGATTTCTAATCAATCCTCTGTTTGGCTGTGCTTGTAAGTAGTGGTATTTGCAATTATCGCCGAGATGGGTTGTGTTTATTTTACCTCTGAGTGGTATTGTTTTTGCACACAATGGACTAGGTCAGGGATTCTCAACGTGGGGTAAGGCGGAAAAAGTTTTCGGGGCACGCCATGAGAGATCAAATGTCGCTAGATCTAGTAACAAAGTAAAAATAATCAGTGTTATTGGCTACTGATCTACGGGACCTGGGTTCGAGCCCTGGGTAAGGCATGGATGTGTGTGCTGTTTTTCTGCTGAGGTCCCGCCATCCTCACAGACCTACTATGGCGTATTAACCTGACAGGCTCCTGTCAGACCTCTGTGGCAAGCAGCTGCTTGAGGGGGTATTTTTATTATGCAATAACTGTAATTTTATTTATCTATACAAGGGGTACGCCAGTTACATAAACATTCCCAGGGGGTACGTGAAGCGTAAAAGGTTGAGAACCACTGGTGTAGGTCATAAAGACCCCAAGGCTGAGAGAAAGTTGGTGATGGTGTTGAATTGTTCTACTTCTGAGCGGTACTGTTTTGCGCACAATGGTCTAAAAGGCCAAGCCACCAAGACCCCGAAGGCTCAGAGAAGGTTAGGGGAGGGGACCAACTGGAACAGCTGCTGGGGGACAGATGGTAGCCTTCCGTCAAGGCCATCCAGTGTGTTTTTTAGCATGCGCTGGTATGGCTCTCCCGCATATGGGGCCACGGATTAACGTAACATCCGACGGATGCTCTTTATGGCTTTTTTCTGGTGGCAAAGAGTTTAAAGAATCAGCAACAAAATGTTGTCGAAGTGGGAAACCATTAGAAGTGAAATTGATGGACTTTTGGGAATGACTGCGGAGGTAAAAATGTAATATTGAAGAAATGTAAAGAGTGGAATCAATCTATATGTTATTCTGAAAAAATGCTGCAATGATTTTTAGTTATTTACATAAATAAATCGAAAGTTCAGTAGCCACTTTTTGAAAACACTAAGGGATGGCAATCCTTAATGTCGCATACAGTGTAGGGGCGGGGGTGGCTCAGTCGGTAGCGCGCCAGGCGCATAATCTGTAGTTCCCAGGTTCGAGTCCCAGCTTGGTCAGCGTTGAGATTTATCTCCGCAAAATTCTCCGCCCTGCCCACGGTCAGTAGGGGACACCGATGGGCTTGGAAAGGTCGCCAACCGTCGGATGGGACGTTAAGCCGTGGCCCCGTGTGCGGGAGAGCCATACCCTACGCACGTTAAAGAACACGCTGGATGGCCTTGACGGGAGGCTACCATCTGTCTCCCAACAGCTGTTCCAGTGAGTCCCCTCCCCCAACCTTCTCTGAGCCTTCAGCGTCTTAATGGCTTGGTCTTTTAGCCCATTGTGCACAAAACAGTGCGATCAGAAGTAAAACAACTGAACCCCATCACCAACTTTCTCTCAGCCTTGGAGTCTTTATGACCTAGCCCACTGTGTGCAAAAACAGTACCACTCAGAGGTCAAATAACATAACCCATCTCGGCGATAATTATCCCTCCTCCAACCTTCTCTGAGCCTTTGGGGTCCATGTGACCTGGCCATTTAGCCCATGGTGTGCAAAAAAGTGCCGCTCAGAGGTAAAACAACGAACAACCAACCAGGTGTCTGGCCCACTATGAAACGAGAACCTTGTTTTCCAGAAAATCCTGAGAATTGATCGAAGTGAAACCTCGGTCCAATTGAAAATTGATTCCGTTTACATTAAGGCGGGAACAAAAGAGCTACAGCATATGAGAAACTCCAAAGAGTGAATTCGCCTGAAAGGTAACAGAGGATGAGGAGGGTAACAGAAATCTCCTCGGCTCCCATAGCAACGACTTACTGAACCAAGAAGCTGTCAGTTCTGTGAACGTCGTAATGCTGACCTTGAATGAGGATGACCTTGCAGTTGGCGATCCCCTGCGGAGTGCCTCACTCAGTTTGGCTGTGGTGTAGGGTGATGCGACTCCATCACAACCTCCTTGAGTGAGGGACGCGGCGGGGGAATAACCACGTGGGATGAAGGAAAGGAGCTCCTCCCTCTGATGGGATCGACAGAGGAGAAGTTTCGGAAACAAAGAGCTGCAGCAGGGGTTGGGAAACGAGAAAATGAGATGCTCATGCGATACTGTTGGAAAAGATGCACCGGACGTGGCCTAGTGGTTAAGAAATCGGTATTCTTGCGAGCTGTACGACACCTGGAGATCAAATGGCGACGTGCTGAAATTATACATTGTTCAAGGACGAATCTGGCTCACCGGAATATTAGATTTCCTCTTGGCGCTTTTTATATATGGGCAAGTTTAACATAGATACATAAGATGCATCTTGGTAACTGAAGGGATGACTTGGATGCTGACTCTGGATCAGGGATGGGCAGGCTATAAATAAATAATAAAATAAATATCCCTTCAAGCAGCTGCTTGCCACAGAGGTCTGACAGGAGCCTGTCAGTTTATATGCCAAAGTAGAAGGTCTGTGAGGATGGCAGGACCTCAGCAGAAAAACAACACACACAACCATGCCTTACCGGGGCTCGAACCCAGATCCCTTAGATCAGTAGCCAAGCGCGCTAACCACTAATTGTTTTTTTTTCTCTCTGCCTATATGGTATTTGCCTTCTCTTACGAATTTTCGATTTGTTTTTAAAGAATTTTTGTTACCGATTTTTTTTTAGAATTTAAATTTATTTGTTTTTCAGAAATTTTATGCCGTGTTATCAACAGAGTGCCATAATCTTCTGTCCCACGAGTTGACTCCATTATCGAAAACTGACACCCCTGTTGTTTCTCAAAGTGTGTATATCTGCGAAAAAAACATTCAAAACTGCCGAAAATTGAACTAATCATTACTAAAATAAATTTAGTAGTTCCTGCGAAGTTTGGCTTTTGTTTTCATTTTAACCTTTTTTGAATGAAATTTTCATATAGTTTAACTGACATTGTTGCTGTTAACAATTCCAACTTCTATAAATTTTAAGAATCGAAGCAATATTGTTGAAAATGGAGATTTAGATTTTATTTAGTTTTTACTCTTCACTCATATTTTTGCATGAAAAGCTTATTTAACAACGAATTTGTCTGCTTATTGTCCTAACATGGGACTGTTCCATAGGCAAATCAGTTATTATATAACTTCATATATTCATTCAATTGTCAGGCGCGTGTCCAGAAAATGTTTTATGCTTAGGTGGGGTGGGTTGTTTTACCTCTGAGTGGCACTTTTTTGCACACCATGGGCTAAATGGCCAGGTCACATGGACCCCGAAGGCTCAGAGAAGGTTGGGGGAGGGGACCCACTGGAACAGCTGTTGGGAGACAGATGGTAGCCTCCCGTCAAGGCCATCCAGCGTGTTCTTTAACGTGCACAGGGTATGGCTCTCCCACACACGGACCACGGCTTAACGTCCCATCCGACGGACGGCGGCCTTTCCAAGCCCATCGGTGTCCCCTACTGACCGTTGGCAGGGCGGGGAATTTTGCGGAGATAAATCTTAACGCTGACCCAGCTGGGACTCGAACCTGGGAACTACAGATTACGAGTCTGGCGCGCTACCGACTGAGCCACCCCCGCCTCTATTTGGGGCTTGAACCCAGGCTCCTTTGATCAGTAGTCAAGTACGTTAACCACTCGGACAGCGGAACAGGTCTAGGATTTCAAGAGGAGGAGGGAATGGTTGAGTCTCCTCTAGAGCTACTCTGAAGTCGCATGCATTTTTGGAATTATTTTTCAGGAAAATTTGAGAAAAAGATTGCTGTTAAAAATGTGCTGTTTCCAAAATCCTAAAAGGAATTTTCTTTCCCTGCTACCCAAAAGTTTCCATCAATAACAATCAACCATATTCAAGCAATGCATACGAATCTGACTGCACTTGTTTTGAACTGTTGTTATTATCAGAATATTTGCTTAAATACTACCAGTGACTGAGGTTATGTGTTTAGGCTAGGTAGGGCCAGCCCAACTGCATAAGCATTCCAAGTGACCGATGGAGGCGACATTCTGTTGCTCTAATCCCTGGTCCGGAGGGGTGGGGGTGGCTCAGTCGGTAGCGCGCCAGGCTTGTAATCTGTAGTTCCTAGGTTCGAGTCCCAGATGGGTCAGCGTTGAGATTTATCTCCGCAAAATTCCCCGCCCTGCCAACGGTCAGTAGGGGACACCGATGGACTTGGAAAGGCCGCCGTCCGTCGGATGGGACGTTAAGCCTTGGCCCCGTGTGCGGGAGAGCCATACCCTGTGCACGTTAAAGAACACGCTGGATGGCCTTGACGGGAGGCTACCATCTGTCTCCCAACAGCTGTTCCAGTGGGTCCCCTCCCCCAACCTTCTCTGAGCCTTCGGGGTCCTTGTGAACTGGCCATTTAGCCCATGGTATGCAAAAAAGTGCCGCTCAGAGGTAAAACAACCCAACCCAACCCTGGTCCAGAACCCTTTTTCAGATGAAGAGTCAAAAGAGCAAGAAAAGGTCAACCAACAAATGTTGAGAGCATAAAGTTATAATCTTTATTGGATCAAGAGCCATAACAGGAAAAAAACCACATATTTTATTATAAAAAATAATAAATATTCCCTCAAGCAGCTTCTTGCCACAGAGGTCTGACATGAGTCTGCCAGTTTAATACGCCATAGCAGAAGGTCTGTGGGATGGCGGGACCTCAGCAGAAAGACAATACTAACATCCACGCCTTATCCGGGGCTCGAACCCAGGTCTCTTAGATCAGTAGTCAAGCGTGCTAATAACTCTGCTACAAAAAATTAAACTGGAACATAAATTTAAAATAGGTGTATTCAAGTACATAGAATAAAATTGTTGAAAAGAATTATTTAAAAAATCTTCCATTCATCAGTGTGGCTTTTGAGTTCGATTCTTTTCGAACAACTTAATTAAATTTTGAATGTATTTAGAGCATCTGAATGGCATCAGTGTTTTCAAACTATCGTCTGCCAGTCTGCTCTAGTGATGTTTTTAATGCAAATTAATGAAAAACTTTTCAGAGTTGAATGTTGAACTTTGCTCGGAGGCTGCAAAATGTCTTGAGCCAATTATGCAAAGGGAGCTAAAAAAAAAAGCATGGACATTTCCTGTGTTGTCTTTCTGCTGAGGCGAGACCTCGGCAGAAATTTTCTTTCTATCGTCCTGTCAGACCTCAGATGCTAGACATACTATGATCATTATAGAACTCATAATTTAAAAATATTAAAGTTACATAAGATATCAAAGGGACACCATTACATACGAAAATATACATTTGAACCCCGTAAAATTATTAAAGGATACACGGGTTGCCCAACCATGCAATTAGATGATTTCGTTGATGTATAAGATTTTTCAAACTCTTGTCCATTAATAAGACCGCCCCCCCCCCCCCAAAAAAAAAGCATCATCTGGAGCCTTTAGACATAGAAAAATCCAGAACATAGCAACATATATACATAGAAATATGAAATAAAATATAAATATCCATCATTTCAATTTAGCATATTTGTTACTTAATTATTTAGATTTAATTTTAACTATATAATAACAATGTTGATTGAATAGGCACGTGAAATAAAAATGCCACTAATTTCAACATTTGCATGAAAAATCTTGCTTCTTTTCAATTTTATTTAAATAGAGCTGGAATTGAAATAAACGTTTAACAAATGAAATTAGATCAAAGTCAATATCGTAGTAAACGTTGTAAATTACATGTTTGATATTTAATAGGAATGATGAGATCGTTTTTCTGAATTTCTTTAAAGTTAGGGGGTTTTCTTTCATGCGTCTCAGTCACGGGACATTAAAGAGTCTGTGAAGGCGTCCATCTCGTGGATGGGACATTAAAGAGTCTGGGTAGGTGGCCATCTCGTCGATGGGACATTTAAAGAGTCTGGGAAGGCGGCCATCTCGTCGATGGGACATTAAAGAGTCTGGGAAGGTGGCCATCTCGTCGATGGGACATTAAAGAGTCTGGGAAGGCGGCCATCTCGTCGATGGGACATTAAAGAGTCTGGGAAGGGCGGCCATCTCGTGGATGGTACATTAAAGAGTCTGGGAAGGGCGGCCATCTCGTGGATGGGACATTAAAGAGTCTGGGAAGGCGGCCATCTCGTGGATAAACCATGGTCCCATATGCAGAAGAGCCGTACCCTGTGCATATTAAAAGAACACGCTGGGTGGTCTTGAAAGGAGACTACCAGCTGTCTCCAACAGTTGTTGTCCTCTCCCCCTAACTTTCTCTGAGCCCTCCGGGTCTTTTGTGACCTGGCCTTTTAGACCATTGAGTACAAAAGTGGGCAGCTCAAAGGTGAAACAACCCAGCAAGAACTTTATCATGTTATTGAAAGCTTTACAGATCTAAAGCACAGCAATTACTGTGAAAGGAACTACAACAAACCGATGGAAGAATTGTACAAATATTTTTCATTTTAATGTTACTGCAACCTGATTGATAAAGATAGAGCCATTTAAATGACTTAAAATCTTTATTCCAGGAAATGAAATTGATTTTTAAAAGCAGAAACTACACACATGTAATGTATGCATATAATTTAACGAATGTTTTTAGTTTGTTCAAATATGTCTTGAAATATTTTATGAACGCTTCAAGCCACGCCACTGCCACATTGATGAGGATAATCCACACGAGGGATAATTTGTCCACGGATAATCAGGCGTTTGCTATATTATTGTTTTCCCCTCTCAATTCTAACTTCACTTCCCATTTTATCTGTTTCTGTGTCCGTATCAGTGATCCCGAATCGCATCGATTAATTTAAATCTTTCATTTGACGCATTCTACTTTTTCGTCATCTTCATCTTCACCGAGTGGCAAACGCCTTTTCCACATGCTCCGGATATGTCTCTGTCGACGTCATCGGCCAATGAGGCGCGCATCTGCGGCGCTAGAAAACGACGGGTATCCGCATGACTCTGCAGGAAGTTGTAAATGTCTCAGAGGAAACTTATAGGAGGAAGGAGACTTGTAAGGAGGCTTTGGAAGTTGCACCTCGTTGCGAAATTATAATTTAATATCTATTTCAGGGAAGTAGCCGGAAAGGTCATGTTGGGCAGCTAATGAAGTTTAATTAAAGTTAAATGTCGTTGGTGGTGGAATCGGTATCATCGAAATCGAATAGTTTCAAATCCAGACCAGTTTTTTTTTCCGACCTATTTTTATAGTATGTGACAAAATTTATATGTAACATGAGGTAAACAAGATAATAGGCACTGCTATTGAAACTTTTGAGAATATAAAATAGGTAGATGCATATAAAGCCGTCCCGTGGCCGAGTGGTTAGCGCGCTTGGCTACTGATCTACGGGACCTGGGTTCGAGCCCCGGCGTAAGGCATGGATGTTCGTGTTGTTTTCTGCTGAGGTCCTGCAATCCTCTCAGATCTTCTACTGTGGCATATAAACTGACAGGCTCCTGTCAGACCTCTGTGGCAAGCAGCTGCTTGAGGGGGTATTTTATTTATAGATGCATATAAAGCCGCGTGTCTCAGGCAATTTTAAGCGAAATATTTTATTTTTTGACTCGAAAAAGTTTCAAATTTCACGTATGTTTTATAAAATGATAAAATCTATTTAAAAGAACCTGTATCTCTCGCAATATTAAAAAATTAATGTTCGATCACATTAAATTTTTTGATGTGATCGAACGTGTTTTTTTTGAAGGTTGAATGTAATCGAATGTAGATTTTTTAGTGAAGAGATATAGGTGTTTTAAATAGCGTCTATTATTTCGTGAAACATTCGTGGAATTTAAAGATTTTTCGAGTGGAAAAACTAAATATTTCATCCGACATCGCTTGAAATAAATTGTTTTAGATGTATCTACGTATTTGCCTCTTCTCTCGACAAATTCTTAAAAAGTTTCAGCAGCAATGTCTATTCTCTTGTTTATCTCATATCGCATAATTCTTTCAAGATATTTAAACTGACAAACTTGATAAGAGTAGATCCATTCAAAAGAGTTGAACACCGTCCACTTGATATGTTTTCCATCATGTCAGTTTTCTTCTTATTTAACTCCGCAAGTCTCTGGGGCGGGGGTGGCTCAGTCGGTAGCGCGCCAGGCTCATAATCTGTAGTCCCCAGGTTCGAGTCCCAGCTGACTCAGCGTTGAGATTTATCTCCGCAAAATTCCCCGCCCTGCCCACGGTCAGTAGGGGACACCGATGGGCTTGGAAAGCCCACCGTCCGTCGGATGGGACGTTGCGCCGTGTGCGGGAGAGCCATACCCTGTGCACGTTAAAGAACACGCTGGATGGCCTTGACGGGAGGCTACCATCTGTCTCCCAACAGCTGTTCCAGTGGGTCCCCTCCCCCAACCTTCTCTGAGCCTTCGGGGTCTATGTGACCTGGCCATTTAGCCCATGGTGTGCAAAAAAGTGCCGCTCGGAGGTAAAACAACCCAACCTGAATGCTGTTAGCCCTAACTGAGGCAGTGACTTCGATCCTAGTAGGGGATGTCCTTGTATGCGAAGGTAGTAATTTTTAGAGGACACCTCTCTATCCTATATTTTACAAATAATTAAAAAAAAACACGTCAGGACCAGATCAAGCAATTCTGCGGCCTGGGTCACCTACAGATTTTGAGACTCCTACCTGCTACGAGAAATGAATCACGAATAAATTAGTATAGGTATAAGTAAATTAATAATGTTATTGAAATAATAATAATAATCTTTATTTTTTATCCTATATTTCTTATCAAAATATCATAAATTTATGTTATCATATTAGAAGATCGGTTTTTAAAAATATTTCTAAAAAAAAAGCAAATAAAGGAAAATTTTAAAAAGACTTTTTGACACTACTAAAATTAATATTTGTAAATTTATGATAATATTCCTCTGCTGGAAAGTATTCCGATCCGATTTTAATGAATTAATTTGCTATATTTTCAAAAATTTCTCTATTAAACACAAACTTTCGAATTTTCTCTTTAAAGAATTTTAAATATTTTTGGAGCAATAAATACAAAATATGTCATCAGTATATTTTAAAGGATAAAGGAATATAAAACAAATGACTGCCTTATCTTGAGTAATAACGTGCAGCAAAAGTTGTTAGCCTTTGGTGATTTAGAAATAAAAAATAATAGAATATAGTAATAAAATGCGTATTATCCAAGACGAAGTTAAATTAGAATAAGAATGGACATCGGCAAATAATAAATAATTTTTTTATGTGAAAATCGCATTCTGTAAGTTATTTTTGTGTCCTGCCCCCCCCCCCCCCCATCACAGCTACAAATACCATATTGTATTGTAGAATATATACCACGAAAATATAGATTTATCATAAAAAATTTTGTCACAAATAGTTTCAAATAATATAACATTTATAGAACGTCTGTAAATGGTAGCTAGGTAGTCACTGAAGGAGAGCTATGCACCAATCCCCTGTGATGATGCATAGAACCGGCCAGGCCTAGCACCTAATGTCCGACCCCGCCTTCTCGTAGTGCGGACCGTTAGTACCTTTCAAAAGAGATACTCTCTTGTGGAAGTGAACGGAAGGGGAGGGCTGCCAGATTAGTGTGGCCTACTGATCTGGACAACTATGGCTACTTTTCTTTTTTTTCTACCCTGCTGAGGAGTGGTCAACCACACGGGGTCCTGGTGCTGACCATATAAACCTACTGGACTGGACAGATATATGGCTCTCAGCTTGATTTTGGATCCTGATTTTGCTGCACTGGTGGGCTTCTGTGGAGGGAAAATCTTCCGCTGTGTTTTCTGTTTGTTTGTGGGTTGACAGCCCCAAGTGAATAGATCCACAGGATATGTTTATCAGCTGGTAGATAATCCTGAGCAGAAGTCATCGCAGGCTCCTGAACTCTTTGCTTCTATTGGCATCGTCAAATTCTACATTGGAGGAAGTCTTCCAGTGTAGATGGCTTCAGCCTTTAGTAGTGGGGGAACGGGTCTTTGCCCCATGTCTGCGATTAGGGGGCTGTTTGATATTGTCGGCATTCCCTCTCTCAATAAACATAGTTTCTTTAAACATCCCACTAACCATTTTCTCTCCACAGGTAGTTGGAATGTGAGGACTCTGCACAGAGCTTTTTCTCTTGATGTCCTCACACAAGAATTCCACCATTATAATTTAGATATTCTCGGCTTGCAAGAGACCAGATGGACAGATAAAGGTCAGATTCTTAAAAATAATCTTAAATTTCTCTTTTCAGGGAGGGACGACAATAAGCATCACCAAGGCGTGGGTCTGCTTCTCAGCAGACACGCTAGCGATGCTCTTCTAGGATATGAGTGCATTAATGAAAGGTTTCTTACAGCAAAATTTCAGACAAGCGTTAAAGACTTGAATGTTATCTGCTGTTATGCCCCCACTGAGGATGCTGATGAAGATGAGAAGGATAGCTTTTATGAACAACTTCAGGATATTTTGAATTCTGTCAAGAAAGGAGATATTACCCTTGTTCTTGGTGACTTCAATGCCAAAGTTGGTACTGACTCTGACCTTTGGGGAGGAGTAATAGGCCCTTTTGGTATTGGTAGCTGCAATGGCAATGGGCAACGTCTCCTATAGGTAAGTAAACTCAATGGATTCAGAATAACTAACACATATTACAAACACCGCGACATACATAAGTACACATGGGTTTCACCTGATGGGCTGCATAAGAATATGATTGATTACATATTAATTAACAGCAAATGGGCTAGTTCTGTTAGGAATACCAGGGCATATAGGGGAGCTGAAATTGGATCTGACCATTACCTTGTTAAAAGTGTGTTGCAACTTAAACTTAAAAAGTGTTGTGTTAGGTTAAAAAATTTACTTTTAATACTGAAGCTCTGAAAGATCCAGTTATAGCCAAAGCTTACCATGATAGGTTACTTAGTCATTATGACAGTCATGGTTTTCTTACTACTGAAGTTGAGGAAGAATGGGATCATTTTAAACAGGCTTTTTTGGACACTAACAGTACTCTTTTAGGAAAAAAGGAGCAGAAGAGGCAAAATTATCTGACTGATAAGGCACTTGAGCTTATTTCGGAAAGAAAGAACTGCAGGAATGTCCTTAATCAATACCCTACTAGTCCTAATAGAATGCATTACAGAGAACTTAATAAGCGTGTAAAAGATCAGTTAGCTGCTGATAAGAATCTTTGGCTTGATGGTTTGGCTGACAAAGCCGAGGAAGCAGTTAGACAGCACAACAGCAGAGAGCTGTACCAGATAGTTAATGTTTTGTGTGGTAGAAAACGGACAGGCATACAAGGATTGAAGGATAAACAAGGTAAGGTTATAGAAGGGGAGGATTCTGTCATGGCTAGGTGGGCTGAGCATTTCAGTGATGTTCTAAACAATGTAGTTAGTTCTACTCCCATTGTTTGCAATGATGATAGATGCATTGGTGGCTTTAATGTTGGCCCTATAACACAATCTGAAGTTATTTTGGCTGTTTCTAAACTTAAACTACATAAATCCCCAGGGGTAGATGAAATTACTACGGAAATACTTAGAGCTGGGAATGTTTCGGTTACCACTTGGATGACTGAAATTCTGAATATCTTTTATAATAAATGCATGGTTCCTAAAGATTTTACCAGAGCTATTGTTATCCCTATTTTCAAAAAAGGTGATCGCAGTTCTTGTGATAACTATAGGGGTATCAGCCTACTCTCTGTTCCAGGTAAAGTTCTTTCCATGATTGTGCTTAATAGAATTAAGAATCTGGTTGACAGTCAATTGCGTGATGAGCAATGTGGATTCAGAAGTGGTAGGGGATGTGTGGATCAGATATTTTCACTTAGGCAGATTCTTGAGAAATGTTTAGAGTTTCAAAAACCTTTGGTTGCTAGCTTTGTTGATTTCAAAAAGGCTTTCGACTCTGTTGATCGTCATAATTTGTGGTTGATTGTGAGATCATATGGTATACCAGACAAGTTAGTTAACATAATGAAAGCTCTCTATAATAACACTGAGTCGTGTGTGAGAGTTGGTAAGGCTTGTAGCAATTGGTTTAGCATTACTTCTGGTGTTCGACAAGGGTGAATTTTGTCTCCTTTTCTCTTTAGCTTGGTTATTGATTATGTTATGCGAAATTCACTTCAAGGGAAAGATTTTGGCCTTAAATGGGCTGGAGATATGAAAATTTCTGATTTAAATTATGCTGATGATTTAGCCCTTTTGCAAATGATGTTGATGAGATGAACTCTTTCATTCGAGCTGTTGATGAGACTGGTAGTAGAGTAGGTTTGGTTATAAGCAGAGAGAAAACTAAAGTGATGAAAATTGGTCAGGCAGGCTGTGATTCAGTTAATCTGAATGGTTGCAGTCTTGAGCTGGTGTCACAGTTTAATTATCTTGGGAGCTATGTAGCAGATAATGGTGATGTGCGGCATGAGATTAACAGACGAATAGGGATTGCTGCCGGGACTTTTAAGAACCTATGGAGAGTGTGGAGAAATAGGCGTATACACCTAAAGACTAAAATTAGACTGTATAATAGTTTGGTTCTTTCTAGGGTTAGTTATGGTAGTGAAACTTGGACAATTTGTAAACGAGATAACAGGAAACTAGATGCTTTTGATTCCAGATGCTTACGCAGTATCTTGGGCATTAGGTGGTTCAACTTTGTAACTAATGATGAGATTAGGCAAAGTAGTTTGCAACCTCTTTTAAGCAGCATATTGTGCAGAGAGAGACTCCGTTGGTTTGGCCATGTTGCCCGTATGAGTAATTATAGATTGGCGAATAGGGTTATGAACAGTGTGCCTAAAGGCCTCAGAAAGAAGGGGAGACCTAGGATGCGGTGGGCAGAAAATGTCAAACAGGACCTTGTTAGAATTGGTGTGCAGTGGCCAGATGCAGTAGATGTAGCTCAGGATAGACTTGCTTGGAGAACTAAATTGCACAGTCTGGTTGGACCTCCGTAGCCCATGGCTGCTTGAGGATGATGATGATGATATATACATACATATAAAACCTCATGCAGCCATGGGCTACGGAGGTCCAACCAGACTGTGTAATTTTCTTCTCCAGACGTATCCCTTCTGAGCTACAGATGCTGCATCTGGCCACTCTAGGCCAATTCTAGCAAGGTCCTGTTTGACATTGTCTGCCCATCGCTTCCTAGGTCTCCCCCTTTTTCTGATACCTTTAGGCACACTGTTCATAATTTTGTTTGCTAATCTGCAGCTATGCAGATGGGCAACGTGGCCAAACCATGCAGTCTCTCTCTGCACATTCTGCTGCTCAAAGGAGGTTGATGACTCCTTCTAATCTCATCATTGCTTACAAAGTCAAACCACCTAATACCCAAGATACTGCGTAAGTATCTAGAATCAAAGGCATCAAGTTTCTTGTTATCCTGCTTGAAAAGGTTTCACGTTTCGCTACCATAACTAACCTTAAAAACAAAACAAAAAACTCTTATACAGACTAACTTTAGTCTTTAGGAGTACACGCCTATTTTTCCACATTCTTAAAAGTCCCAGCGGCAATCCCTATTTTTCTATTTATCTCATGCCGCACGTCACCAGTATCCGTTACATAGCTCTCAAGATAATTAAACTGAGACATTTGCTCAATAGTGCAGCCATTCAAAGCAACTGAAGCACCATCTGCCTGACCAATTTTCCTCACTTTAGTTTTTCTCTGTTTATCACCAAACCTACTCTATTGCCAGTCTCATCAACAGCCCTAATGAACGAATTCATCTCATCAACATCATTAGCCAACAAGGCTAAATCATCAGCATAATCTAAATCAGAAATTTTCGTATCTCCAGTCCATTTAAGGCCAAAATCTTTCCCTTGCAAAGAATTTCGCATAACATAATCAATAACCAAACAAAACAGAAAAGGAGACAAAATGCACCCTTATTCCACTAGCAATGCTAAACCAATCGCTGAAAAACGTACCAATTGTGTTATTATAGAGAGCTCTCATTACACTAACTTATCAGGTATTCCACATGATCTAACAATCAAAATGTTATTAATAATCAAAATGTTAACAATCAAAATGTTTGTAATATAGTATTTGCATGGGTTTTTCTATTTTAGATTGTAGTCCAAATAAATCATTAAATATTTCTATGTATAAACATGTAAAAAAAATGGTGATTTATCTTAGTAAAATTTATTTCTTTTGCGTATCACTCTTCTTCGAGTACAATGAAATTAAGTTTATTTTTATCGATTAATGCTTTTATTAAAAAAAAATACCCCTCAAGCAGCTGCTTGCCATAGAGGTCTGACAGGAGCCTGTCAGTTTATATGCCATAGTAGAAGGTCTGAGAGGATGGCAGGACCTCAGCAGAGAAACGACACAAACAGCCATGCCTTACCCGGGGCTCGAACCCAGGTCCCTTAGATCAGTAGCCAAGCGCGCTAACCACTCGGCCATGGGACGGCTGCTTTTATTAGCTGAGAGAAAAATAATTTATAGGCTTTGTAGTTAACAGCTGGTTCATTTTTCAATTTAGAGCTATTTCATAAATTTATTATAAATATTAATATCTTTGCCGTCCCATGGCCGAGTGGTTAGCGCGCTTGGCTACTGATCTAAGGGACCTGGGTTCGAGCCCCGGGTAAAGCATGGATGGTTCGTGTTGTTTTTCTGCTGAGGTCCTGCCATCCTCTCAGACCTTCTACTATGGCTAAAAAATTGACAGGCTCCTGTCAGACCTCTGTGGCAAGCAGCTGCTTGAGGGGGTATTTATTTTATTTTATTTTTAAACAGTCAAGGGGCTCACTTGCTGGGGCCCTGGGACTCTCTTATGCTTTCACATTATCCTTTTGTCATGGAAAATACATAACTTGAGTCAGCCATGAAATAACGGAATAATTATCGTTCTCAGCATTACAGCAGAAGTATTAAAAACGTTAGCTAAATAGAAGAACCATTTATTATTTACAATGCATTCCCGGGACGGGGGTGGCTCAGTCGGTAGCGCGCCAGGCTCGTAATCTGTAGTTCCCAGGTTCGAGTCCCAGCTGGGTCAGCGTTGAGATTTATCTCCGCAAAATTCCCCGCCCTGCCCACGGTCAGTAGGGGATACCGATGGGCTTGGAAAGGCCGCCGTCCGTCGGATGGGACGTTAAGCCGTGGCCCCGTGTGCGGGAGAGCCATACCCTGTGCACGTTAAAGAACACGCTGGATGGCCTTGACGGGAGGCTACCATCTGTCTCCCAACAGCTCTTCCAGCGGGTTTCCTCCCCCAACCTTCTCTGAGCACTTGGGGTCCTTGTGACCTGGCCATTTAGCCCATGGTGTGCACAAAAGTGCCGCTCAGAGGTAAAACAACCCAACACAATGCATTCCGAGACTCATTTCCAAATTTTGTGTGGGTTGCCTCCAGATTGCAACTCCTCAAATTTCCTGCGTCAATTTTTCCGTCACGTTGCCGCTCACACCAGAAGCAATCTCTTCTCTTTTCATACTGCTCAGTAATAACTTTTAGTTGAGTCACCTTAAGACAAAACCCATTACTCCAAGGAATACAAATGTAGCTGACATAACTGCTTAGATCTGCGTATCAGTCGTTGTGCGCGTGCCCACGCAGAACTCGCCGCTGTTTCAAAGTTTTTCTCCGTTTTTTTAGCATCTCCACCCCCATGTCATTCCGAAACCTTCAGTTGAGAATCGTTGAGTGACAGCTCGACTATGCAGCGACTTCTATTTATGCGAGCAGATAAACAAAAAGCCGGAATGCTTCTTCCTCTCATTCCCACTCTGTTCGCCATTTGCAAGCCCGAAAAAGAAGAGACATTGGTGTTGCTGTTTTTGGAGACCTTATTCCGAAGGCAGACGCGTTTCGTTTTTATTACTTTCATTCATCTTTCTGCCATCTTGTAATAATGATAATTAATAAAATAAATACCCCCTCAAGCAGCTGCTTGCCACAGAGGTCTGACAGGAGCCAGTCAGTTTATATGCCAGAGTAGAAGGTCTGAGAGGATGGCAGAACCTCAGCAGGAAAACAGCACATACATCCATGCCTTACCCGGGGCTCGAACCCAGGTCCCGTAGATCAGTAGCCAAGCGCGCGAACCACTCGGCCACGAGACGGCTAATGATAATTACAAAGTAATAATATTTTTAAATTTCTCTTAAAGATATTTCTTAAGTTACAATAATTATTATTAACCACATCTGTTGGTTTGTCGTCGAAAGACTTTTCTGACTTGTGGTGGCATCCAGTTGGCTTATTTCCATCCAGAAACCAAATTTCAGTGCGGTTCAAATCTTATATTGTTGAACAAAGTTTCGCCAAATTTCCGCTCTGCGATCAGTGAGATGTCGGATGCGGCCAGAGGCGGATTAGGGGGGGGGGGGATTGCCCCCATCCCTTTTGAGAATGCAGTTAAGGGTAATGGAGACAAAAAAAATATTAAACTTGTGCATATTTCAAGCATTTTTCAGCAAATTTTTAAAAACTTATTAAAATGAAAGGAAAAACGTTACACTGCAACGGAAATCCATTCTCTTCCTTCCCCCCTACCTTTTTCATACTCGAGTGCGCATTACTTAGGCCATTTTCTTTTTGGCTGAATTACGGATATTTCATCTAAACCTTTTACTTTCTCTTTGTTTTGATCTCATTTGCTTCATTTCCCTTACATCAGCAGGTTTCCCCCCACAAATTCATCTGTTTTTCTGTTCTTTTTTTTTTACCGCGAACTCTTATTGTCGAAATGAATAAACTTTCAAATGCAGAATCTTATTCTTTCAACTGAAAAAGCAGGAAAGAATCACCAGAGTAAGAATACTTGGTTAAGTAAAAAAAAAGTATTTTAATGACTGCAAAATAAAAACTCCGGGAATGATGAGTGCAAATCACTCATAGTAAATACCCATATTACCTGTAGAAACAGACTTGAACACTAGTTAATATTTCTGAAAAAATTTTATCGCCAACACAGCGGGAATCGAACCCTCCATATTCATGCCCAGAGCGCGCTACCATTACACCACGCATCGGATGAGAAAACTTTCAGAATAAGACCTTATAAATCTTTCACTGAGATGTGGCGGATCTGGCGCCGTCTATACTTCAGGAGAGGCAACTTTTCCAATTGTTTTATGGGGCGGGGGTGGCTCGGTTGGTAGCGCGCCAGGCTCGTAATCTGTAGTTCCCAGGTTCGAGTCCCAGCTGGGTCAGCGTTGAGATTTATCTCCGCAAAATTCCCCGCCCTGCCCACGGTCAGTAGGGAACACCGATGGGCTTGGAAAGGCCGCCGTCCGCCGGATGGGACATTAAGCCGTGGCCCCGTGTGCGGGAGAGCCATACCCTGTGCACGTTAAAGAAGACACTGGATGGCCTTGACGGGAGGCTACCATGTGTCTCCCAACAGCTGTTCCAGTGGGTCCCCTCCCCCAACCTTCTCTGAGCCTTCGGGGTCCTTGTGACCTGGCCATTTAGCCCATGGTGTGCAAAAAAGTGCCGCTCAGAGGTAAAACAAACCAACCCAATTGTTTTAGATGTTAATGAGGAGGTCAATACATAGTAAATACACAGATGACCTGTAGAAATAGACTTCAACATTAGTTAATATTTCTGAATCACTTTGTCTTGAATCTCCTTTCCTCACTGATTTGTGTGTTTTATTTCAGTGTGAAGGAGCCCGTGTCCAACGCCGACCCGCAGATGGTGAGGACTCAACTGGGCAGGGCGTTCAAAGTGTGGAGCGATGCCTGCAAGCTAACCTTCGTCGAGGTGAAGGGTCACAGTGCCGACATCATGGTGTCCTTCCCGCAGGGCTCCCATGGCGATGGCTACCCATTTGACGGCGAAGGGGCCGTCCTCGCTCACGCCTTCTTCCCCGGGGAGGGAATCGGGGGCGATGCTCACTTCGACGCCGAGGAGAGGTGGCTGCCCAATCAGCCGCTCGAAGAAAATGAAGGTCAGTTACTTTGGATCTGAAACTGTAGTCAGAGAAGTGAAAAAAAAATATTGATTTGTATTTTTAAAAAGTCGATTATTATAAAATGCGAATCTTCATCAATTGTAAATTTAATCCTATCAATGCTTCGAATTTGAGTTTCAGATATCCTGCAGCTTTGTCCCCTAAAATGTTCGATGAAGTGAAAAGCGTTCTAGTTTCATTTCCTTTTCACCGTCTTCCTCAATCTCTTTTGCTAAACCTCACTATGAAACAAACACTCACTTATATCACTGGGCCGGGGGTGGCTCAATCTGTAGCGCGCCAGTCTCGTAATCTGTAGTTCCCAGGTTCGAGTCCCAGATGGGTCAGCGTTGAGATTTATCTTCGCAACATTCCCCATCCTGCCCACGGTCAGTAGGGGACACCGATGGGCTTGGTAAAGGCCGCCGTCCGTCGGATGGGACGTTAAGCCGTGGCCCCGTGTGCAGGAGAGCCATACCCTGTGCACGTTAAAGAACACGCTGGATGGCCTTGACGGGAGGCTACCATCTGTCTCCCAACAGCTGTTCCAGTGGGTCCCCTCTCGCAACCTTCTCTGAGCCTTCGGGGTCCATGTGACCTGGCTATTTAGCCCATGGTGTGCAAAAAAGTGCCGCTCAGAGGTAAAACAACCCAACCCATTCAGATGAGACGTTAAGCCCTGGTCCCCTTGTGTAGGAGAGCCATACCCTGTGCACGTTAAAGAACACGCTGGATGGCCTTGACGGGAGGCTACCATCTGTCTCCCAACAGCTGTTCCAGTGGGTCCCCTCCCCCAACCTTCTCTGAGCCTTCGGGGGTCCATGTGACCTGTCTATTTAGCCCATGGTGTGGAAAAAAGTTTCGCTCAGAGGTAAAACAACCCAAACAACTTGTCTCACTTCTTCCAGGTAGAGCCAAAAAGTATCGGAGGAGAAGCCAGCCACTTCTTTTTGTCTCGTCCTCGAGCTAAGATGACAAATTTAATTCTTAAAAGAGAAAAAAAAAACGATTGAGGACAAGAAGCCCAATTTCGGCGAAGCTAATTCCCGTAAAGATGTTTAATTTTAATGAAATTATATTTTTTATGTTTTAATTTATATTTTTCCCATTTCATTTTCTACGCCCTCCCCCTTCAGCTAATATGTTTGCCCCGGTGTGGTTCAGACGTAATCGATGACATCAAGCTGCATTTAGTTTCATATCGTGAATTTGGTATAGCAGGAAACAAATCACACGGACCAAGTTGTCAAATACGCATGCGCAAAACTGTGCTTCGATTCCAACAAAACTTACTTGTACAGTCGCTCAAAAAAGTATCCGAACACTATGGTCGATTACAGAATTCAGAAAAAATATCTGGCAACGATTTTTTTAGAAATTAGTGATATGGCAATCTTCGCCCAACAATTCCTGGATAGCCACCATGTAACGCTTCTGTCTTGGCCTGCGCATTCACAGGATCTGTCCCCAATTGAACATGTCTGGTCCATGAACTCACAACGACTAGCACACCAGACACCAGCAGCTGCTACAACAGATGAACTTTGGCTAAGTATTGAAACTGCATGGACTGACATTCCCCAAACACATCCGACGTCTCATCCTCTCAATGTCGGACCATGTAGCAAAGGTTATTGCCTCTCATGGTGGCTACACAAGATACTGGTTTTTTGTATTCCACAAGTCTAACCGAGTTGTATTTGCAATCATTTGATCCTTGTAACATAAGCTATGTATTCACTAAATATGGCTTTTGATATCTCTTGTCTTTCCTGGTGTTGCACTTTTAATGTCCAGCAGTGTATAATTTTATATTTTTGATGTAGTTTTATGCAGGAAAAATAATTTGATTTCCATGAATGCTTGATAAAAGACGGTTGGGGGGGGGGGGCGATGGGAACTGCTGCTTTAGGCAATGAGTAAAGATACAAAATCTTCAGGTAGTCTTGCTTTGACTCAAGTGACAACTTTAATAGGGGGTGGGGCTGGCTCGTAATCTGTAATTCCCAGGTTCGAGTCCCACTTGGAGGTGTGTGTGAGATTTATCTATAAACCCCCTTCATCAGTAGGAGGCACTGATGGATTTGGAAACGCCGCCGTCCGTCAGATGGAATGTTAAGCTACCGCCCTATGTGCTATAGAGCCAATACCCTGAGCATGCTGGATGGCCTTGACGAGAGGCTACCTCTGTATCCTAACAGCTGCCACCGGGTCACCTCCCCCCAACTTTCTCTCCACTCTTTGACTCCTTGTGACCTGGCCATTTAGCCAGTTGCGTACGAAAAGTGCTGCTCAGAATAAAATGAACCAGCCCGCTTTGAAATGTTCGAGGACATTATATTTATTGATCAACTGTTAATGCTCTCACCGGGAAATAAGGATTAAGCTATTTTAAGACTTATGGGCCGTCCCGTGGCCATCGGCCACGGGACGGCCCATAAGTCTTAAAATGATGGTTAGCACGCCGATGGTTAGCTATAACTAACATCGGCAGCACGCCAAGCGTGCTGCCGATGGTTAGCACGCTTGGCTACTGATCTAAGGAACCTGGGCTCGAGCCCCGGATTAGGCATGGATGTGTGTGTTGTTTTCTGCTGAGGTCCGCCATCCTCTCAGATCTCCTACTGTGGCATATAAACTGACAGGCTCCTGTCAGACTTCTGTGGCAAGCAGCTGCTTGAGGGGGTATTTATTTTTCATTTTAAGACTTATGGTGTTAATTATGTTACAGTTTTAACTCTGAGTCATAAGTAAACTCAAAAATATACTCTGTTCTTGCCTGGGCAGTAACCCAGCCCTATTGAAAGAGTTCATCCTCAGTTGACTATTGGGAGTACAGCAGCTGAAGAACTATGCCCCAAATGCGCGCAATTTAGATGAGGTGAACTAAAGATTGGTCTAATGTTTTCTCTACCACGGATTTATTTTAAGCTTCTTCAAGTGAGAATTAACTAACACATAAAGAATTTCTGATTCTACACAGAGTTTATGAACATTTGAAACAAAGAATGTATTGCGGGATCATCTGCAGTTGTGGACGTGAAATGCTTTTTTTTTAATTACTCCAAACAAAACACGATTTTTTTTTGTTTTCGTAAAATTAACTACCTTGATTACTCATCAGAAATAAAATTCGAAATTTGGATTGGATTGTTTTACCTCTGAGCGGCACTTTTTTGCACACCATGGGCTAAATGGCCAGGCCACAAGGACCCCGAAGGCTCAAAGAAGGTTGGGGTAGGGGACCCACTGGAACAGCTGTTGGGAGACAGATGGTAGCCTCCCGTCAAGGCCATCCAGCGTGTTCTTTAACGTGCACAGGGTATGGTTCTCCCGCACACGGGGCCACGGCTTAACGTCCCATCCGACGGACGGCGGCCTTTACCAAGCCCATCGGTGTCCACCTACTGACCGTGGGCAAGGCGGGGAAATTTTGCGGAGATAAATCTCAACGCTGACCCAGCTGGGACTCGAACCTGGGAACTACAGATTACGAGCCTGGTGCGCTACCGACTGAGCCACCCCCGCCCCTCGAAATTTGGCACAAACTGGAAAACCAGAAGGAATGACAGATTTATCGCTTGCTTTTTGAGTCTGAGAATGTTGACTTTATTTAACCCTTGATCGCAAAAAGTCAGATGATGTTTGGCACGTGTGCTCATAGTTGCGTCATTCAGTTTACAAATCCCTTGCCCTTTTGTGCACTTGGCTAAATGACTTTTTTTCGCCTTCGGTGAAAGGTTTCTGTTGCCGAGAGCGTAATCAGTTTTGCAAAACCCGAGTCACCAGTTCCGCCTGCCGGTCGTCGGAAGTCCGCCACCTAAGATTCGTGGCCGTCCACTTCGCTGCTTTCTCTATCCAGAATGTGTTCGCTGATAGAGCTTTATCAACTGGGAGGCAGTTTCCTGTGCCCCAACGGAGAATGCTTTATCTCACCGGACACCTCCACCATCCTGCGTTGTTAATTACCGCCGTTTAGCTTACTTACTAATTGACTTCCGCTTCCGCCATTCTTCTTACTTCTCGATGAAGTCCGCGCGCCGTTGAGGCGATACTGAACTACTTGATTCACGGTTACGGTTTTTGCGAGATAACCATGAATTTCTCGAGAAAAATGCATTTTTGTCGAACGAATCAAGCAAAGGGGTCTCGTTCTAATAGACCTTTGTGTTTGTTCTCGCATTAGGTTTTTATTTTCTTATAGCTAAACTATTACTTTGTCGAGGTTTCTCATAAAAGACATTCCCATTGACAAGAAGTAGCATTCTTTTCTTTAAACTATGACAAAAGGACTTAGAAGCCTATAAGTATTTGTTTAAAAAAAAGCATAGAATCATTCAGAGAAATTTGATCAGAATTGAATAGCCAGAACATCGTATGAAACATGGATCTCATCCTGAAGGTCGACCACATCGTCAAGTATGGGCGTTCGCAGAGGGGGGCAAACGGGGCGCTTGCCCCCCCCCCCCCCCGGATCTAGTAAAAAACCTTGTTTTAATTAATTCTTGCTTCCTTTATATTGCAAATTGATAAACATCATGTATCGGTTTTTGTGTTGATGCAATACTATATTCTATAATTTACTTGTGTAAAAAAAAATAATTAAATAAAAATTTATTGATGTAATTATTTTTCTCCAAGCTTTGCCCCCCCCCCCCCCAGAAAATTTTCTGCGGACGCCTATGTCTTCAAGTATTCCTTAATTCCACTCTTCTGTTCTCTTGCAGCTTCTAAAGAAACCTCAAAACGCTACTAATAATGCTAAGTCGACCGGGTTGGGTTGGGTTGTTTTACCTCTGAGCGGCACTTTTTTGCACACAATGGGCTAAATGGCCAGGTCACATGGACCCCGAAGGCTCAGAGAAGGTTGGGGGAGGGGACCCACTGGAACAGCTGTTGGGAGACAGATAGTAGCCTCCCGTCAAGGCCATCCAGCGTGTTCTTTAACGTGCACAGGGTATGGCTCTCCCGCACACGGGGCCACGGCTTAACGTCCCATCCGACGGACGGCGGCCTTTCCAAGCCCATCGGTGTCCCCTACTGACCGTGGGCAGGGCGGGGAATTTTGCGGAGATAAATCTCAACGCTGACCCAGCTGGGACTCGAACCTGGGAACTACAGATTACGAGCCTGACGCGCTACCGACTGAGCCACCCCCGCCCCCAAGTCGACCGGGAATGAACAGAGAATGAAATCCTGGTTGCGTGACACTTATTTTTAGGTCCTAGAAAATATTGTAACTATATGTACCTAGGAATAAATTTTGAATACACAATGCTAATCATTTCTCATGTCAGCGAATGAAACTGAAGCACACAAAATCAGTCAAATTATGAACATACACACACATATACAATAAATATAAAGCAAAAATACTGTACTTGTCTCATACGAAAATCTTCAGAGCCCAGTTTACTTAAATACTGTTGTCTGTCCATGAAATTAAACACCACTGCACAATTAATTAAGCGTTACTTAAAGGTAAAGTTTGAACAGAACAGTTTATTTGGTGAATTCTGGATTGGGTTGTTTTACCTCTGAGCGGCACTTTTTTGCACACCATGGGCTAAATGGCCAGATCACATGGACCCCGAAGGCTCAGAGAAGGTTGGGGGAGGGGACCCACTGGAACAGCTGTTGGGAGACAGATGGTAGCCTCCCGTCAAGGCCATCCAGAGTGTTCTTTAACGTGCACAGGGTATGGCTCTCCCGCACACGGGGCCACGGCTTAACGTCCCATCCGACGGACGGCGGCCTTTCCAAGCCCATCAGTGTCCCCTACTGTCCGTGGGCAGGGCGGGGAATTTTGCGGAGATAAATCTCAACGATGACCCAGCTGGGACTCGAACCTGGGAACTACAGATTACGAGCCTGGCGCGCTACCGATTGAGCCACCCCCGCCCCAGGTGAATTCTGGAGACCCTGATATCTCATCACAGCCATCAGCAGGAAATGAAGAATTGCCATGGAGATAATTAAGGTTAAAGATGTAGAAGTAGTGGTTGATGATACAGGATCAGGAAGAGTAGTTGATGGTAGAGTCCGAGGCTCAGGAGTAGATGCGAAATTCACGTCTGCTCTCTCTTTCATAATGTACAGTCGCTCAAAAAAATATCACGTGACAAGAAGGTTGCCAGATCACTAATTTCTAAAAAAAATCGTTGGCAGATATTTTTTCTGAATTAGTTACCGTTGCCAGATATTGGAGCGTGCAACTGTAAACTGTGTATTGGAGCGTGCGTACACAGCAAACTGGAGCGTGTGCAGTAACTGCACACGTTCCAGTTTGCTGTGAACGGTAACTGGAGCGTGTACAGTTGCTGTACACGCTCCAGATATTTTTCCTGAATTCTGTAATCACGTGACACGAAGGTTCCAGATCACTAATTTCTAAAAAAAATCGTTGCCAGATATATTTTCTGAATTCTGTAATCAACCATAGTGTTCGGATACTTCTTTGAGCGACTGTACATATTGGTGGCGAAAATTAAGAATCATGAACACATTTTGTCCTCTAACGTCCCTCAAGAACTGAGAGAGTATATGAAAAGGGAAGCGAAGAAAACCATTCTTCAAATGATCAACTTTGCATTCATTTTTAGGTTCGGGAAGAAAACAAATCCTTCTTGGCTCTCCCCACTTTCTCTTACGATTTGTATATTTTCCCAGCAGCCTGACATCCGGGAGTTTCCGTAAAGAGTTATCCCTTTCAGCAAAGTGCCTGTGCAGCATCCATGAATGAAACTTGCATCCCGCACTTTTCGGGGCTCCAACTCTCTGTCGTTCCCGCCATTTCCTCTACGCGAAGAAAAACAGACGATTTTAAAATAACACTTGCCTCAAGGCTGCACGTGCACTGGGCGCTGACAAATGACTTGGCGAGCGGACTGGCGCTTCTCAACACAAAGGGAGATTTGTGACCTCACAGGTCGACCGGACGCGAAACATCTCGTTATTTACACACTCTCCCACGGGCGGCGCTACAGGCACACGAACAAAATTAACGGAGAAGCTACCAGGACGACGGAATTGCCTTCAACAATGTAAAATTGTTCTCTGGCTTTCGATTCTGAATCTTCGTAACAAAGAAATTTCATTTTTATGTGTTGCTGCAATTCTTGATTTATAAGTGAAAACTGATTTTTTTTCCTTTTTTAAAATTTGAACCTTTCTTAAGGTTTCTCCAAACTCGAATTTAGTTCCTACCCCTTATAGTTGACACCAGGTCCAAATTTAGGAAAGAATAATTGGGTTGTTATTGGTTATTGGGTTCAGTTAGAAGCCATTAAAGAATTATTACTGCAACCCTTATTAAATGTTATTAAGTAATGTAGATATCGAATTTTTTTTTTGTATTTGCAGAGAAGCCGTCCCGTGGCCGAGTGGTTAGCACGCTTGGCTACTGATCTAAGGGACCTGGGTTCAAGCCCCGGATTAGGCATGGATGTGTGTGTCGTTTTTCTGCTGAGGTCCTGCCATCCTTTCAGATCCCCTATTGTGGCATATAAACTGACAGGCTCCTGTCAGACCTCTGTGGCAAGCAGCTGCTTGAGGGGATATTTATTTTTTTATTTTATTTGCAGAGAAGTTAAAAATTCTCTTTGTGCTGGATATGTATTGATGAAATATTACGATTTGCATTTTCCGAATTTCCTAAAGGCTACAACTGCGCCTTCTAACGGAGGAAAAAAGATGGAAAATTTCAAACGAATATTGCACACGATGTATTTATGCTAAAAATTTGAAATTTTCCTGGTGGATTGTGACGATCATAAAATTTCCATTGAAAGCAATGAGTTGATATCTTACAACCAGGTGGGGGGGGGGAAGCAATTATTTTGTTTGAAGAGATAATTGGAAAACTAAAACTAATGAAATATTCTATCTCGCATTTCTAAAATCCTGGGTAGTTTCAATTTATATCGTTAACGATCACTAAATGTGGAAATGGCAAAACTTTTAACGAATGTTGCAAGTGATTTATTTAATGTAGAAATTTGAAATTTCGGTAATAGAGTGTCGAGAGATATTCTAATGACATCAACGATCTGCCCCTCTTCTCAGAGGGGTGTAAAGAAACAACTTTTTAAATTTAAGAAATAAAACGCAAATAATTGTTATGTTGTATAATTACTGATAAAATATTACTATTTTCATTTTCTCCATCATCCATTAGCTGGAATTAAAACTTTCAAAGAGTGAAAGAATAGGAAAGGAAAATCTTCATTCTCTTTGAAAAAGAGATTCCTTAACCCATTCACGACTAAGGGAAACATTTTTCCCATTTTAAAATTGGTGATTGTCGTATTTAATTATAACCTTATCTGCATTTTTTATACAGAATGTCAAAATAGAACATATGCCGAACGCAATTACGTAAACGGGAACGTTTAGAAAACAAAAACAGAACTGTCAGGACGCATAATATATGTACTATGTGCAATGTCCATCTTTGCCTCACTACCAAAAGAAATTGCTTCGCAGAATATCATAATTAGCACATCATTTTGTATAGTAATTTTATTTCATAATTTTGTATTATTTTAGTTAACATTTTGTTCTAATAAACTAATAAATAAAAGACATTGCATAATAAGCCTAACTATTATTTGTGTTACCTTTATAGTCCATTGGGAAAAAGATTTCCCATAAAATTCCAAAAAAACTACACATTGTTATGTATTTTCTTATGATTTTTATTTATTTTACGCCTAAACAAACTAAAATAAACAGTTACATACTAATATTTACTCTTAGAAACCTTATGGTCCTGAAAGGGTTAAGCGACAGAGGCGATATGCACTCTTTTATTTTTAACAATAGGATCGCTCGAACACTCTGAATAAACCCTTGAAGAGAGGCCTCTTAGCATCTGCTCCAACGCCTGGAACAAAAATGGGAATGAATTTCATTGTTCTGAGCATAAACGATGACTAGATGGGTGTTGGGTTGGGTTGTTTTACCTCTGAGCGGCACTTTTTTGCACACCATGGGCTAAATGGCCAGGTCACATGGACCCCGAAGGCTCAGAGAAGGTTGGGGGAGGGGACCCACTGAAACAGCTGTTGGGAGACAGATGGTAGTCTCCCGTCAAGGCCATTCAGCGTGTTCTTTAACGTGCACAGGGTATGGCTCTCCCGCACACGGGGCCACGGCTTAACGTCCCATCCGACGGACGGCGGCCTTTCCAAGCCCATCGGTGTCCCCTACTGACCGTGGGCAGGGCGGGGAATTTTGCGGAGATAAATCTCAACGCTGACCCAGCTGGGACTCGAACCTGGGAACTACAGATTACGAGCCTGGCGCACTACCGACTGAGCCACCCCCGCCCCCCTAGATGGGTGACCGTAGCAAAGAATGTAGAGGGAGAAGAAGTTAAGCTTCCATAGAGATTAATGTAAAATCGAGTATCGTGCATTTGGCGTAGAGGTGAAACGAACATTACAGGGGACGAACGCTTTTGTAATTACATGTTACTGTCAACTTCCATTCTCTTCGCTTTTCCTATGTAATAATTTCCCATTGATACCCTTGCAGAGTATATTAATATCAATTCTGTTTCCTGTTTCTATGCAACCAAGAAAGCTTCTAATTGTAATAATTTATTCTATAAATTAACTTCAGGCTAATTTCAAATCTTCTCTATCCGTTCAATATATAATTGTTGGTTCAACGAAAAATAATTCCAATGGAGAAAATAAACCTTTATTAAAATCATAATATTATTTTTTTTCAAATACAAAGTGCAGTTACTTTTTTTCCTTTTTTAAAATATAAATTTTTGATGCATAATTCCTTTGCCCCTTATTGTTTGCTTCCCAGCTTAAACAAATGCACGATACGAATCGAAACACCACTTGAGGTCGCCACTTACGCTTTGTCAAAGTTGAACTTCTTTTCCTGATACATTCTTTGACCGTAGTTGGAGTGTTTCAAACATATATTGGCAATGGCGAAATATGATCAATCAAATATATGACGTCAAAAAAATCCTTCGAATCAACCATTGTTGGTTTCTCTTCCAACACCAACACTTTTTTTTTTTGAAATTCTGTTCAAATGTATTTCGAAAGCACCATCTATGCCGAAACTTATCAGCAGGAATTACTAGATGATTTTAACGAATAGGAGATTGATAACGTCAGTATTATGACATAAAAAGATGAAACCAAAAATTCATATTACATAAGAGCCGTAATTCCGGACAGGTGGAGACGTGTGACGTCATCGGTGGCAGAAATTTGCAGTTTTCCCTTGGGTGGGTGGTGGCCCCGATTAGTTCTCATTCTCTTGGGTTGGGTTGTTTTACCTCTGAGCGGCACTTTTTTGCACACCATGGGCTAAATGGCCAGGTCACATGGACCCCGAAGGCTCAGAGAAGGTTGGGGGAGGGGACACACTGGAACAGCTGTTGGGAGACAGATGGTAGCCTCCCGTCACGGCCATCCAGCGTGTTCTTTAATGTGCAGAGGGTATGTCTCTCCCTCACACAGCTTAACATCCCATCCGATGGACGGCGGCCTTTCCAAGCTCATCGGTGTCCCCTACTGACTGTGGGCAAGGCGGGGAATTTTGCGGAGATAAATCTCAACGCTGACCAAGCTGGGACTCGAACCTGGGAACTACAGATTACGAGCCTGGCGCGCTACCGACTGAGCCACCCCCGCTCCTCATCCTCTTGGTGGGAGAGTCAGAATTCGCGTCAAACGTTTGGCGCGGATATTACCAGTAAAATAAAAATAAGGAAAAAGCAATAAAAGGATAAATGTTTCCGATTAAAAACATCAACCACTGAACATTTTTCTTTAATATCAGAATTTTTTCAGTTTACAATTTATTTAAGTAGCACGTTAAAATAAATACGGTATTTAATATTCTTCGGAATTTCGTCCATAATTATTATAGAATTTCCTCTCTCACAAAATTGACTTTACATGGCCGAAGTTCATATTCTCATCACTTCCAGCATTTGAAAACTTATGTGATCAGGGTTGGGTTGTTTTACCTCTGAGCGGCACTTATTTTGTCACTTCAGGTCACAAGGACCCCGAAGGCTCAGAGAAAGTTGGGGGAGAGGACCCACTGGAACAACTGTTAGTAGAAAGATCGTAACCTCCCGTCAAGGTCATCCAATGTGTCCTTTAACGTGCAAAGGGTATGGCTCTCCCGCACACGGGGCCACGGCTTAACGTCCCATCCGACGGACGGTGGTCTTTCCAAGCCCATCGGTGTCCCCTACTGACCGTGGGCAGAGCGGGAAATTTTGCGCAGATAAATCTCAACGCTGACCCAACTGGAACGCTAACCGGGGAACTGCAGATTACGAGCCTGGCGCGCTACCGACTGAGCCCCCCCCCCCAGCCCCTATGTGATCAGAATCTGCTCCATGTCCTTTCCCTTATCATAAACCTCACCATTATTTACTCATTATTTAATTTTTCTCTCCCTCTTCCTTTGCATTTGCAGCAGATTCATTGATCTTTCCGGTCGTTAGACGTTTTCTTTATTCGTCTTCATCCAAACTGACACCGTAGAAGTGGAACAGGTTTCGACACGATCCTTTCCTTTTATGCTGCCTTTAGCTGCATTTATGTCCTCCTTGCACATATGGGGCGGGGGTGGCTCGGTCGGTAGCGCGCCAGGCTCGTAATCTGTAGTTCCCAGGTTCGAGCCCCAGCTGGGTCAGCGTTGAGATTTATCTCCGCAAAATTCCCCGCTTACGGTCAGTAGGGGACACCGATGGGCTTGGTAAGGCCGCCGTCCGTCGGATGGGACGTTAAGCTGTGGCCCCCGTGTGCGGGAGAGCCATACCCTGTGCACGTTAAAGAACACGCTGGATTACCTAGATGGGAGGCTACCATCTGTCTCCCAACAGCCATCCAGTGGTCCCCTCCCCTGACATTCTCTGAACCTTCGGGGTCCAATGTGACCTGGCCATTTAGCCCATGGTGTGCAAAAAAGTGCCGCTTAGAGGTAAAACAACCCAACCCAAATACCAAAATTTGTAAAAAGCTTGATAAATATTTACAAGATCCCAGTTGATAAAATCTGAAAGATTTTTATTAAAGCACGTCGATAACACAAGTCAAGTCAAAATGAAATCTTTGGAATATCTAGTGTCAATTTGAAAATCTCTCGCGGCACACAGTTTGCGAGACACTGTTCTAAAGCTTTCCTCTTAAGCCCTGGGTAAATCCTACGAGCCGTCCCATGGCCGAATGGTTAGCGCGCTTGGCTACTGATCTAAGGGACCTGGGTTCGAGCCCCGGATATGGCATGGACGTTTGTGTTGTTTTTCTGCTGAGGTCCTGCGTTTGTGTTGTTTTTCTGCTGAGGTACCTCTCAGATTCTTCTACTGTGGCATATAAACTGACAGGCTCCTGTCAGACCTCTGTGGCAAGCAGCTGCTTGAGGGGGTATTTATTATATTTTAAATCCTACGACAAAAGGAAATTCTTGACTGCTTTCACTTCTCTTGATTAGTGCTGCAGTGCTCGTGATGAAATTGTCACTGAAAGTGGAATGCAAACGACAGTGCTGCAATCGACGAACGACTCTATTTAGGGAGATGAAACTTCTGGCACATTATAACAATAATAAAATTTATCATGACTTCCCAAACTATATATAGGTGTAGACGTTTTTTTTTTTTGTTTTTCGTACCTTTTTAGGGAGTCAGTATAAACGCATAGAAAAAGGAAAAGAAACTAATAAATTTTCAACACTCTTTATTTATTCTTATAGCAAAGTCATTTAATATATGTATCCTTTATAGAATTTAAATAACTAAGAAGAAAACGCGACATATGTGTGGCAACCATTGCGGTGCGTTAGTGAATGTTACGCGATAATAATTGGAGAATGCAATTATTTGTACGTTTTTGAAGAACTGGCATTTCCTCTCTCCCCCAAGGACCGGAAATGGGCAACTGACCATACTTTGGGAAATGATGAACTATAGAAATAATTCTCAACCTTTCTTTGCCCATGCCTTTTGAGCTTTTTCATTACCTCTGTGCGCCCCCCCCCCCCCCCACCTCTCGTAGCTGCTGTTAGTTGGGGGAAAATGCTCCATGTGGCCCCTGCTGGTGATGGAGAGGGCGGATTTGGCCCACGTTGAGAAGCACTGTACCAGACCCGGATCTAGAAAAAAAATCGAGGAGGAGGGGCAAGAAACACATTCGAGCAGGTGAAATATAAAAGAGGGTTGGGGGGGGGGGTGCAATAGACTAGATTTCCAATGTAATATAACATCTCCCCCCCAGTTTTACAGGTCTTTAAAAATGCATGATATATAAATAAATTTAATAATTTGTCAATCTGAGGGTGGTTGGCTGATTCTCTTGCTCCCATCTCCACCGGCCCTCTATAATACTCTATTTGCCATTCTCCACTCTCCATCTGGCAATCAACATCTTCTAGCACAAATTATCTTCTGAACGTGCTGTAATGTTTTTCATTCGTATCGCAATATACAAAATATGTGGGAAAATATGCCCCCAAGTTCCACTATCTTTTTTTTTCCTTTCAAAGAATTTGGTTAATAAATAATTAAAAAGTTAATAAATGCCTATCTTTCCATAGGGGCCCTAAGAAGCAGAAAATAAACCTAAAGCATATCGATGGTGTAATCCGTCACCGAGTTCGTACTCACTTGAAAGGAAGATAAGGCGCCGATTTACCGACTCGACAAGATTACCGTCGCCCTATCTTCCTTTGAAGTGAATACGAACTCAGTGACGGATTAAAAAATAAAATAAATAAATACCCCCTCAAGCAGCTGCTTGCCACAGAGGTCTGAGAGGATAGCAGGACCTCAGCAGAAAAACGACACGCACAACCATGCCTTACCCGGGGCTCGAACCCACGACCCTTAGATCAGTAGCCAAGCGCGCTAACCACTCGGCCATGGGACGGCAAGTAAGGGATTACACCATTGATATCCTTTGTTTTATTTTCTCTACTTTTTAGGGCCCATATGGGAAGATAGGTTTTTTTTTAATTTTTTTAATTTATTCATATTTTTTGTCCTCTTTATCCCTGACCTATTTCTGTTAGTTGATGAGAGAAGATGGACGAGAAGACATTAAATTTGTTTAATCTGAGAAAAACTCATTGTTTTGCTTTGTGCTCCAAATTCCTTGATGGTCACTACTAGGTTTTTTCCATGCGATCCTTGGTTCAGAAAGCTCCAAGAAAGGCTGTCGCTGCGTAGACAATTCCACACATCCAAGTGGTTGTCAAAAGAGCAGATGGAGAGGATTCCAAAAAATGACGGTTGGGTTGGTTTACCTCTGAGCGGCACTTTTTTGCACACCATGGGCTAAATGGCCAGGTCACATGGACCTCGAAGGCTCAGAGAAGGTTGGGGGAGGGGACCCACTGGAACAGCTGTTGGGAGACAGATGGTAGCCTCCCGTCAAAGCCATCCAGCGTGTTCTTTAACATGCACAGGGTATGGCTCTCCCGCACACGGGGCCACAGCTTAACGTCCCATCTGACGGACGGCGGCCTTTCCAAGCCTATCGGTGTCCCCTACTGACCGTGGGCAAGGCGGGGAATTTTGCGGAGATAAATCTCAACGCTGACCCAGCTGGGACTCGAACCTGGGAACTACAGATTACGAGCCTGGCGCGCTACCGACTGAGACCCCCCCCCCCCCCCCCAAAAAAAAAAAAATGACATCCAGAGCTTCATCAGTGACCTTCAGTGCAGATTACTTTCAAGGAGGAAAGAACCAATAATTTCATTAGTGGTTATTATGATATTTATTATAATAATTTCTATAAATTTCTTAAAATACTTTTTATTATTCTATAATGGCCGAGTGGTTAGCGCGCTTGGCTACTGAACTAAGGGATCTGGGTTCGAGCCCAGAATAAGGCATAAATGTGTGTGTTTTTTTTTGCTGAGGTCCTGCCATCCTCCCAGACCTTCTGCTATGGCCTATAAACTGACAGGCTCCTGTCAGACCTCTGTGGCAAGCAGCTGCTTGAGGGGGTATTTATTTTTTTTTATTTATAATATGATTTCTTATAATAATTTCTACGGATAAAACCGCGGATGAGGATATCCGCAGTTTTTTTGCAGAAATCCGCACTTAAAAATTCTCGGCGGATAAAAGATTATTGATAAAGCAGATAGAGATAGAATCGTGGATTTCATAAGAATATCAGGAGCATGGACAAACATTATTGCAATATTGATTGCTGACCACAATGAAAAAAAAACTACCTGAGATAAATGTGAAAAAGAATCTTATTAAAAATTCAGTGTTAATATTCACTAGAAAAAGATGAAAAATGCTGCAGAATAAAGCGACAAATTTAAAAAACATATCCTATGTGAAAGAAATTGCTAAATTAATTGCTCTTTACAAATGAATGCAGTAATTAGTTCTGAATTGTGGTCCTACTTGCTCTCTCTCTCCTGATAACAGAGGGTCGGGGGTGGCTCAGTCAGTAGCGCGCCAGGCTCTTAATCTGTAGTTCCCAGGTTCGAGTCCCAGCTGGGTGAGCGTTGAGATTTATCTCCGCAAAATTCCCTGCCCTGCCCACGGTCAGTAAGGGACGCCACTGGGCTTGGAAAGGCCGCCGTCCATCGGATGGGACGTTAAGCCGTGGCCCCTTGTGCGGGAGAGCCATACCCTGTGCACGTTAAATAACACTCTGGATGGCCTTGACGGGAGGCTACCATCTGTCTCCCAACAGCTGTTCCAGTGGGTCCCCTCCCCCAACCTTCTCTGAGCCTTCGGGGTCCTTGTGACCTGGCCATTTATCCCATGGTGTGCAAAAAAAGTGCCGCTCAGAGGTAAAACAACCCAACTCAACCCTGATAACAGATGAAAAGTTAATATCCGCAAAAGTTAAAGGCTTATATTAGTATCTAAGATAGTTTGCATTTTAATGACTATGACATTGTGAGTTTTGATAGAAGTGCCCAACAACAGAGAGTAAAAGTTTGAAGTGCTAATGAGAATTGTTTTCTTGTTTTCCCAACAGGAGTGAATCTTTTTGCTGTGGCTGCTCACGAAATTGGTCATTCCTTGGGATTGTCCCATTCCTCCACTCCTGGCTCCTTGATGTTCCCTTATTACCAGGTGGTTGATGGCGATTTCATTCTGCCCGAAGATGATGCAGCAGGAATACAACAGCTCTATGGTAAGAAAGGTTCGATTCTAAAGAGCTGAATATAGGGATCATATACACCTAGAAAGAGGCCCGGAACTAGAAGAAAATTAGGGGGGGGGGGAGGCAAGCGATGCAATTGAGACAGAAAAAGAGAGTAGAGGAGGTCAAGAGATTAGATTACCATTTCAGTGTGACATTTTCACGCTCGTTTTAGTTTTTAAAATATTTAACAAATGTGTGGAACATTGTTGGAGGGAGGTTTGTCTCCTCCCCTACATCCAGCCCTGCGGGGCAGGGGTGGCTCAGTCGGTAGCGCGCCAGGCTCGTAATCTGTAGCTCCCAGGTTCGATTCCCAGCTGGGTCAGCTTTGAGATTTATCTTCACAAAATTCCCTGCCCTGCCCACGGTCAGTAGGGGACACCGATGGGCTTGGAAAGGACGCCGTCCGTCGGATGGGACTTTAAGCCATGGCCCCATGTGCGGGAGAGCCATACCCTGTGCACATTAAAGAACACGCTGGATGGCCTTGACGGGAGGCTACCATCTGTCTCCCAACAGCTGTTCCAGTGGGTCCCCTCCCCCAAACTTCTCTGAGTCTTCGGGGTCCTTGTGACCTGGCCATTTAGCCCATGGTGTGAAAAAAAGTGCCGCTCAGAGGTAAAACAACCCAACCCAGCCCTGCCTAGAAATATTTGGGTATTTAATGAGTTTACGATGAAAAAGACTAACAAACGTAAAAGATAAATGTTCTTTAAATATGTTATGAATTTAGAACACTAGAGTAAACTTATTTCCATTTCATTTAAGGAAAATGCTGAGCATGAAATATTGATATTCAGAAATGTACGTAGCATGAATATTACTATACTGTTTATCAGGCTAAGCTACAGCTTCATCCGAAAACTTCTAGCTATCTTAAATTTTAAAATGAAGCCATATTTATTTTTTTCTATTACTCCCTGTAGAAACTACGCTAAGAAAATAACTTACAAATTCAAAGGATTGTCTTAGAAATGAGGAGATTGATGAAAATAGATTCCAAAGGTTCTCTCACGCTGAGAAAATTCATTGGTTGGTTGATGATCTGAAACAAAATCTGTTTGTGTAGGTCAGGGTTGGGTTGTTTTACCTCTGAGCGGTACTTTTTTGCACACCATGGGGCTAAATGGCCAGGTCACATGGACCCCAAAGGCTCAGAGAAGGTTGGAGGAGGGGACCCACTGGAACAGCTGTTGAGAGACAGATGGTAGCCTCCCGTCAAGGCCATCCAGCGTGTTCTTTAACATGCACAGGGTATGGCTCTCCCGCACACGGGGCCACGGCTTAACGCCCCATCCGACGGATGGCAGCCTTTCCAAGCCCATCGGTGTCCCCTACTGACCGTGGGCAGGGGGGGGGGGAATTTTGTGGAGATAAATCTCAACGCTGACCCAGCTGGGACTCGAACCTGGGAACTACAGATTACGAGCCTGGCGCGCTACCTACTGAGCCACCCCCGCCCCCAAAGTAGTGAAGGAGTTTGGCCCTCAATATTACTTCCCCTCCCCCCCCCTCATAAAATGGGTCCACGAAGGTTCTATTTTTTTTTTCTTTGGGAAAAAAAAGGGGAGGGTGTTCTTACAAATGGTAAGAGCTAAGTCAAATTCGGTATACAACTTTCCCTCGTAATAGATTACAGAAAACACACACTCGCAAATACCGGAGATTTCTCCTAAAGGATAAAAGGTACGATCGCCGAAATTAGTATGTCCCATGGCCGAGTGGTTAGCGCACTTGGCTACTGATCTAAGGGGCCTGGGTTCGAGTCCCGGGTAAGGCATGGATGTGTGTGTTGTTTTTCTGCTGAGGTCCTGCCATCCTCTCAGATCTTCTACTGTGGCATATAAACTGACAGGCTCCTGTCAGACCTCTGTGGCAAGCAGCTGCTTGAGGGGGTATTTATTTATTTACTGCTATCTTCGTTTATGCTTTCCCCAAGCCACACTTAAAATGTTTTGCTCCTGCTGTAGCCTCTACAGTTGCTGCCATGAATAATCCTCCGAAATAGATTATTAAAAAATTAAAGAGGAAGAGCTGGGCAATGATACTGGATGATGAAGTGCTGATGTGGTGAAGACAATCCCATTCATCATGATGCAGGTTGAAAGTATGAAGAAGAATCTGATGAAAACTGCACTCGCAATGAGAATGCAATTGGTGTCACTTGTCACAAGTTGCTTCATGAAGATGAAATAGATCTGCTTTATTAATTTATCTTTAGAGAAAACAATTATTAGCATCAGTCTTTTAATATGAGCAGATTAGTTTCAAGGGCATTGGCATACTCGGTGGTGGTGTGATGGATTATGGGGTTTTAGTTCATAATGTCCCACCCATTCTTGATGATTTGGCCAATAACTAAACAGCTTTTAAAAAATTAATTCTTCCATTTAGACTGCTTATAGCTTGGTGATAAATACAGAGGAAACAAAGAGAAGAAAATTGGTCAGGCGTGTAGGTGTTTTTTAATGCAGTAATTAGAATACTTTGGGTTGGGTTGTTTTACCTCTGAGCGGCACTTTTTTGCACACCATGGGCTAAATGGCCAGGTCACATGGACCCCGAAGGCTCAGAGAAGGTTGGGGGAGGGGACCCACTGGAACAGCTGTTGGGAGACAGATGGTAGCCTCCCGTCAAGGCCTTCCAGCGTATTCTTTAACGTGCACAGGGTATGGCTCTCCCGCACACGGGGCCACGGATTAACATCCCATCCGACGGACGACAGCCTTTCCAAGCCTATCGGTGTCCCCTACTGACCGTGGGCAGGGCGGGGAATTTTGCGGAGATAAATCTCAACGCTGACCCAGCTGGGACTCGAACCTGGGAACTACAGATTACGAGCCTGGCGCCCTACCGACTGAGCCACCCCCGCCCCAGAATACTTTGGGAGTCGCATAGTAGATTCAGAAGATGCCAACTCTGATATATAGAGATAAGAGACTAAAAATTGTTGCTCGAACTTAAAAGAATCTCAGGTGTGGAGAAAACGAGATAGATCCGTTTTAGGAATAAAGTTATGCTGTGTAATAATTTGAACTTCTTTTAGTTTTCTATGATAAAGAAATTTGGACCCTTTCTAAATAAGGTAATGGAGTTAATGGCTTTGACTCTAGATACTTGTGCAGCATCTTGGTATCAGGTGGTTTGGTTATGTAAAGAATGATGAGGTTTGAGGAGGTCATCATCAATTGCCTTTAACATTACTTTTACATCAATTGCCTTAAATATCTTGTATAGGAAGAGATTGTTTCGTTTGGTCATGTTGCAAATAATAGAGAACTGGAGAATAAAGCCGTGAATATTGTTCATAAAGATCTGAGTGGGCAATATTAAGTAATGTCTTGTTAGAAATGGCGTAGAGTAGCCAAATGACATATTTTTTGCCTAAAATTGATTAGAGAAGAAAATTTCAGTGTGATAAGATCTCTTTTAATCTTTTAGCTATTTAAGGATTCTGTATATATATGTTACTGCTAAAGTGCAGAAATCAGTTATTCTACAGTTATTCTAATCAAGTTATTCTAATCAGGTATTGTACAGATTAACTAGGGTGATCCGTTAATGTGCGGAAAATTATTTCATTTCTCAAATTACCTAGGTAATCTGCAAATTACCTGGATAATCTGCACATTACCTACTAGGCACTCGTTAAAGTGAAAATATCTTTGCTGGAACAACAGGAACGTTTCTGTACGCTTAAATTAACATAATGTTATTTATCTAGTGTCCGAGAGTAGAGTTGAAACCAGGGTCATCCCTCTATCAACATGAATCAGTCGTCCGAATTATAAAAAACGCCAACAAAATGAGCAGGCCAAGTGAGAACGAATCATTTTAGTGATTCATTATCAAGGAATCACTTTACTGATTCGTTCTCACTTGGCCTCCACTCATCCGGGGCGTTTTTTATAATGCGGACGAGTGAATCACGTGACGAAGATTCATATTCAAGAGATTCACCACTATGAGAGAAACAAACTTTTGAACTTTAACGATACAGAAGCCATTAATGTGCACATTACCTAGGTAAAATGCGGAAAACTCTTGATTCCGCATGTTAACGGAGCAAATCAGTTAATCTGCAGATTAGCTAGGTAATGTGCAAATTAACGGCTTTCGAGCTTTAGCGGTAACATATATATGTGTATTTGAATGTGATTACAATGCTTCTTTTGATGTTAAAAATTTTTAGTAATGGAGTCTTAAAGTAGAGAATAAAGTCTCATATCTATTAGGTTCGAGACAATCTATGAAATGGGCTCCTCTGCCACCAGTTTCAGTGCCACCTGTTTCATCCGGGACTCCACAGGGCCACAAGGAGACGTCACCAACCAGCAAGCCAGCCCAGCCAACAGAAACAGATTATATGATGCCTCAGAGTACGACAAAGGCTCCAACAACAAGACCAGAAGTTCCCACTGCATGCAATACATCTGTGGACGCCATCTCTGTGATAAGAAGGGAAGTGTTTGTCTTCAAAGGAAAGGTAGGGCTCGATACTAAGAAAAAAAAAGAGTGATTGATCTCTGTCACTGCTCTAAATTGAAAACCCACTAAAACCTACGCAAAGTTTTGGAAAACTTAGAACTGTTTTCTGAAGACATTAAATCTTCAGGAAATAATATTTTAGAACTAACTGCTTTTAACAAATTAACAAAAAAAAAAGGTTCTACATTTTGACAGAGCATTAAGTGTTCCCAGCCGTCCCATGGCTGAGTGGTTAGCGTACTTGGGTACTATTCTAAAGGACCGGGTTTGAGCCCCGGATAAGGCATGGACGTTTGTGTTGTTTTTCTGCTGAGGTCCTGTCATCCTCACAGACCTTCTATTATGGCATAATAAACTGACAGGCTCCTGTCAGACCTCTGTGGCAAGCAGCTGCTTGAGGGGGTATTTATTTTATTTTTTTTATTAAGTGTTCCCAGGTTTGAGTCTCAACATAGAGATTTTCTCTGGTCATTTTGTTCTCTTTGAGAAAGGATTGGGTTGGGTTGTTTTACTTCTGAGTGGCACATTTTTGCACACCATGGGCTAAATGGCCAGGTCACATGGACCCTGAAGGCTCAGAGAAGGTTGGGGGAGGGGACCCACTGGAACAGCTGTTGGAGACAGATGGTAGCCTCCCGTCAAGGCCATCCAGCGTGTTCTTTAATGTGCACAGGGTATGGCTCTCCCACACACGGGGCCACGGCTTAACGTCCCATCCGGCGGACGGCGGCCTTTCCAAACCCATCGGTGTTCCCTACTGACTGTGGGCAGGGCGGGGAATTTTGCGGAGATAAATCTCAATGCTGACCCAGCTGGGACTCGAACCTGGGAACTACAGATTACGAGCCTGGCGCACTACCGACTGAGCCACCCCTGCCCCTTGAGAAAGGAACATCAATGAGCTTGGTAAGCCCGTCATCATTCAAGATGGGACATTAAACCATGGGAATCTTGTACATTAGAAAACCTGCTGGATGGCATTAACACGAGGTTTTCTGCTGTTTGGTGTAATAATTTCTCCAACCTTCTCTGAGCCCTGCACATCTCTGTGACCTCACCATTTAGCCCATTTTATGCAAAAAAAAAAGAGGTACCAGTCACAGGTAAAAATCCCACAAGACCTTCAATTAGTGAATATCACTTTACTAAGTAATATTCGTATCTCAAATTTGCAGAAAATGCAATGTAGACGATTCCTGTAAATGTATCCATTATCTGTTAGGAAGTTTTTTTTTTTTAATTTAATTTCTACCAGATCTGGTAATATTTTAAAAAAGAAACTTTTCCCAAGTTTTGAAAGCCAGTTCAAGACACGATTTTTAAAAACGTACACTCTTCATTATTATCCAAGTTGTGTTGGGTTGTTTTACCTCTGAGTGGCACTTTTTTGCACACCATGGGCTAAATGGCCAGGTCACATGGACCCCGAAGGCTCAGAGAAGGTTGGGGGAGGGGACCCACTGGAACAGCTGTTGGGAGACAGATGGTAGCCTCCCGTCAAGGCCATCCAGCGTGTTCTTTAACATGCACAGGGTATGGCTCTCCCGCACATGGGGCCATGGCTAAACGTCCCATCCGATGGACGGCGGCCTTATCCAAGCTCATCGGTGTCCCCCTACTGACCGTGGGCAGGGCGGGGAATTTTGCGGAGATAAATCTCAACGCTGACCCAGCTGGGACTTGAACCTGGGAACTACAGATTACAAGCCTGGCGCGCTACCGACTGAGCCACCCCCGCCCCTATTATCCAAGTAATGAAGTTAAAGAGGATACAGATAATTCAAAACAAGAAAAACTTGATGTATGCATTTTTAAACAAAACGCATTTTTTTTTCCAGAAGACATTTTTTACATAACATTTTTTGAAAGGTAATATAACGTACATTGAAAATGCATAAAATAAATGAAAAGAACAAAGTACCTAAATTTAAATTACATTTAAGAATCTTGTTCTTTTCGGTTGCTTTTAGTGTGTTAAAACATAATCGACCATCTGTCCCCTAGCTGAGTGGTAAGCGTGCTTGAACTGATCAGAAGGATCCAGGTTCGAACCCCAGGTAAGGCATGGACCTTATCTTTCGTATGAGGTGTTGCCTTCCACAAAGATATCACCTCTGGCGCATTACACAGACAAGCTTCTGTGAGACTTCTGTTGGCAAGGAGCTGCTTGAGAGGTAATTTGTTTCTGACAAACAGTCCATTGAATAATCGAGAGGGCACAAATTGAAAAACTAGAAGAATTAACATATCGCTTCTGGATGCTTATTTTAAAAGAGAATGAAGTTTTCCATTTTCCTCCCTTGCCACCCTCTAACAGTGAAAACTCTTTAAGTAAAACTCTTTAGCAGCGTTTGTTCATGCATAGGTCACGTGATGTGAAGCATCGTGGTCACAGAGTTCTATATACGTTAGAGATAGCTCTGGAACAGCACCATGGGCCACAATGGAACGAAACTATTGGACAGAAAGGACGCCTGCAAATTTTTAATTTAGTGACAGCTGACTTTTGGCACTTATTAAATGACTTCATACGATCATGTTCTGTCGCAGAATGCATAAGTCGTTAACTTCTTTACTTTAATCTCTTTTTTAATTAAAATTAACTTCGCATTTCCATTTTAACGGACATACCCTTGAATTTATATCTGGCAATGAAATACTGCTTTCATGATTAGGGTTATTCTGCATAAAACAAGTTCTTCTTACAATTTTAATTTATAGGACACAAATAACTGAAAGATATATTAAAGATTATATTTTATGTTCTAAGTCTAAATGATCCCGTGTTATTCCTATAGATGTACTGCATAACGTTACAGCCAATGAGGTGAGGATCGAATCCTGTTTAGATATTAATTCGTAAAATATTCATCATAGCCTAGTAAGGTGGTTAGTCGTTTTGAAGGACTTAATGAAAGGAATCAATTCTAGTATCAGAATCGACTAAAATAATCAGCTAATGAAATGTGAGATAATTGGAAAACATTCCACAATTTATTTACTAACATTCCACAGCGAATAATACAAAAAAAAAATACCCCCTCAAGCAGCTGCTTGCCACATTGCACAGCATTAATACTCATTCTTAAATAATTTTTAAAGTAAATAATTGTGTGTCATCATCATCATCATCCTCAAGCAGCCATGGGCTACGGAGGTCCAACCAGACCACGCAGTTTAATTCTCCAAGCATATCTGTCCTGAGCTACATCTGCTGCATCCAGCCACTGCACACCAATTCTAACAAGGTCCTGTTTGACATTGTCTGCCCACCACATCCTAGGTCTCCCCCCTCCTTCTGAGGCCTCTAGGCACACTGTTCATAACCCTATTCGCCAATCTATAATTATTCATACGGGCAACATGGCCAAACCAGCGTAGTCTCTCTCTACACAATATGCTGCTTAAAGGAGGTTGCAGACTCCTTTGCCTAACCTCATCATTAGTTACAAAGTTGAACCACCTAATGCCCAAGATACTGTGTAAGCATCTAGAATCAAAAGCATCAAGTTTTCTGTTATCTTGTTTACAAAGTGTCCAAGTTTCACTACCATAACTAACCCTAGAAAGAACCAAACTATTATACAGTCTAATTTTAGTCTTTAGGTGTATACGCCTTATTCCTCCACAATCTCCATAGATTCTTAAAAGTCCTGGCAGCAATACCTATTCATCTGTTAATCTCATGCCGCACATCACCAGTATCAGTTACATAGCTCCCAAGGTAATTAAACTGTGACACCTGCTCAAGACTGCAACCATTCAGATTAACTGAATCACAACCTGCCTGACCAATTTTCATCACTTTAGTTTTCTCTCTGTTTATAACCAAACCTACTCTACTACCAGTCTCATCAACAGCTTGAATGAAAGAGTTAAACTCATCAACATCATTTGCCAAAAGGGCTAAATCATCAGCATAATCTAAATCAGAAATTTTCGTATCTCCAGCCCATTTAAGGCCAAAATCTTTCCCTTGAAGTTAATTTCGCATAACATAATCAACAACCAAACTAAAGCGAAAAGGAGACAAAATGCACCCTTGTTGAACACCAGAAGTAATGCTAAACCAAATGCTACAAGCCTTACCAAATCTCACACACGATTCAGTGTTATTATAGAGAGCTTTCATTATGCTAACTAACTTGTCTGGTATACCATATGATCTCACAATCAACCACAAATTATGACGATCAACAGAGTCAAAAGTCTTTTTGAAATCAACAAAGCTAGCAACCAAAGGTTTCTGAAACTCTAAACATTTCTCAAGAATCTGCCTAAGTGAAAATATCTGATCTACACATCCCCTACCACTTCTGAATCCACATTGCTCATCACGCAATTGCCTGTCAACCAGATTCTTAATTCTATTAAGCACAATTATGGAAAGAACTTTACCTGGAACAGAGAGTAGGCTGATACCCCTATAGTTATCACAAGAACTGCGATCACCTTTTTTGAAAATAGGGATAGCAATAGCTCTGGTAAAATCCTTAGGAACCATGCCTTTATCATGAAAGATATTCAGAATTTCAGTCATCCAAGTGGTAACCGAAACATTCCCAGCTCTGAGCATTTCTGTAGTAATTTCATCTACCCCTGGGGATTTATGAAGTTTAAGTTTAGAGATAGCCAAACTAACTTCAGATTGTGTTATAGGGCCAACATTAAAGCTACCAATGCATCTAACATCATTACAAACAATGGAAGTAGAACTAACCACATTGTTTAGAACATCACTGAAATGCTCAGCCCACCTAGCCATGACAGAATCCTCACCTTCTATAACCTTACCTTGTTTATCCTTCAATCCCTGTATGCCTGTCTGTTTTCTACCACATAAAGCATTAACTATCTGGTACAGCTCTCTGCTGTTGTGCTGCCTAACTGCTTCCTCAGCTTTGTCAGCCAAGGACAGAATCCTCACCTTCTATAACCTTACCTTGATTATCCTTCAATCCCTGTATGCCTGTCTGTTTTCTACCACATAAAGCATTAACTATCTGGTACAGCTCTCTGCTGTTGTGCTGCCTAACTGCTTCCTCAACTTTGTCAGCCAAGCTATCAAGCCAAAGATTCTTATCAGTAGCTAACTGATCCTTTACACGTTTATTAAGCTCTCTGTAATCTTTTCTATTAGGACTAGTAGGGTACTGATTAAGGACATTCCTGCAGTTCCTTCTTTCTGAAATAAGCTCAATTGCCTTATCACTTAAATAATTCTGCCTCCTCTGCTCCTTTTTTCCTAAAAGAGTACTGTTAGTTTCCAAAACAGCCTGTTTAAAATGGCCCCATTCTTCCTCAACTTCAGTATTAAGCAAATCACGACTGTCATAATGACTAAGTAACCTATCATGGTAAGCTTTAGCTATAACTGGGTCTTTCAGAACTTCAGTATTAAAGATAAATTTTTTAACCCTAGCACAACACTTTTTAAGTTTAAGTTGCAAGACACTTTTAACAAGGTAATGGTCAGATCCACATCAGCTCCCCTATATGCCCTGGTATTTCTAACAGAACTAGCCCATTTGCTGTTAATTAATATATAGTCAATCATATTCCTATGCAACCCATCAGGTGAAACCCATGTGTATTTATGTATGTCGTGGTGTTTGTAATATGTGTTAGTTATTCTGAAACCACTGAGTTTACTTACCTGTAGGAGACGTTACCCATTGCCATTGCAGCTACCAATACTAAAAGGGCCTATCACCCCTCCCCAAAGATCAGTGTCAGTACCAACTTTGGCATTGAAGTCACCAAGAACAAGGGTAATATCTCCTTTCTTGACAGAATTCAAAATATCCTGAAGTTGTCCGTAAAACCTATCCTTCTCATCCTCATCAGCATCCTCAGTGGGGGCATAACAGCAGATAACATTAAAGTCTTTAATGCTTGTCTGAAAGTTTGCTGTAAGAAACCTTTCATTAATGCACTCATATCCTAGAGGAGCATCACTAGCATGTCTGCTGAGCAGCAGACCCACGCCTTGGTGATGCTTTCCATCCTCCCTCCCTGTAAAGAGAAATTTAAAGTTATTTTTAAGTATCTCACCTTTACCTGTCCATCTGGTCTCTTGCAAGCCTAGAATATCTAGGTTATAGCGCTGGAATTCCTGCATGAGGACATCAAGAGAATAATCTCTATGTAATGTCCTCACGTTCCACGTTCCTGCAGAGAGAAAATGATTAGTAGGATTTTTAAAGAAATTAGGTTTATTGAGATTGGTAGGGCCAACAATATCAAACAGCCCCCTGATCGCAGGCATGGGGCAAAGACCTGTTCCTCCTCCGCTAAAGGCTGAAGTCACCAATGCTGGTAGGAACTTCAGGCACCAACTTTTCAAGTGGACTTTTTCAAGAGCCACATGGCCTGCCTGAGACACATTACTCCAGTTTAGGCTTGACGATGCCCAACTAGCTAAGTAAGGTTCAGATACCTGCGATGGCCTCTGATTAGGATTATCCACCAGCTGATATAAGGTATCCCATGCCTCTGTTCACTTAGAGCTGGCAACCCAGAAGCAAACAGAAAACACAGCGGCAGACTCTCCCTCAACAGAGGCTCACCAGTGCAGCAAGTCCAGGATCAATAATCAAGCTCAAATCCATAAACAAGTCCAGTCTAGTAGGTATAAATGGTCAGCACCAGGACCCTGTGAAGTTGACCACTCCTCAGCAGGGTTGGAAAAAAAAAAGAAAAAAGTGGCCATAGATGACCAGATCAGCAGGCCATACTGAACTGGCAGCCCTCCCCTTCCGTTCCCTTCCAAAAGAGAATATCTCTTTCGAAAGGTACTAACGGCCTGCACCACGAGAAGGCTGGGTCGTACATTAGGTGCTACACCTGGCCGGTTCTGTGCATCATCACTAGGGATTGGTACACAGCTCTCCTTCCAGTTTACGCCTAGCTACCATTTAGTCGTTTTTAATATAAGATTTTAATAAATATTTTAGTAGCACAACTGGATATTAATGGGGGAAAATTGTATCTTCCCAATGGCTATAAAGATTGAGAGTTAAGATTTCGGGCCAAGTGGTTCTCATTAAACATTTCGTTTTCCTTTTTCCCCAGAACTTTTTTTATGCTTTGCATCGCGTAAACCATTGGCAGGGGCAGTTGTCCCTCCCCCTGAAAAATTGACAGAAAAATCAATTTAAGTTGAAAAATGCTGATTTACCTAGTGGTGTATGTTTTTTCCCTTAATAAAATGTAATCTTGATTTGTTCTGTCTTCACATATCATTAATTTTCGTTTATTAATATGAATATTTTATTTATTTTCATTTTTTTCACATTTTTAATAAAAGGTTTTGTCTTTTGTTTTGGGCATCACAATAGTTGTATTGTGATGCAATAAATGCGTGATTGTTGTATTTGCAGCTGTGCTCATTAATCACAGCTCATTGATGGACAGCTTGATCTAAATATTTCTATCTTGTAACACTGATTATCTTTTTGCTTCACCCCCGAAAGAATTCCTGCCAACGCCGATGATGACATCACCCAATACACAGATTCAGTATCGTTATTTTATCTGGTAGTGCTATACTAGTTAATTTTGTTTAAGACATTAAATGTTACATTTGTCATGGTCTCTGAATTTTCGTTTCTCTTTTGTGTTTAGTATTTCTGGCGTCTTGATGCCAACAAAGGTTTGAGAAAAGGCTACCCAGTTCCCATTGACAGGTTTTGGTACAACTTGCCATCCAACATCGCTGGTGTCGATGCACTCTACGAAAGACCAGCTGACACCAAAATCGTTTTCTTCTCTGGTAAGTAGGGAAAGGATTTTCTGCTAAGTCAGATCAAATCGGGAAAACTCAGTTCTTTCTCTTAATAAGTCTTAATAATAAATAAATAAATACCCCCTCAAGCAGCTGCTTGTTACAGAGGTCTGACAGGAGCCTGTCAGTTTATATGCCAAAGTAGAAGATCTGAGAGGATGGCAGGACCTCAGCAGAAAAACAACACATACAACCATGCCTTATCCGGGGCTCGAACCCAGGTCCCTTAGATCAGTAGCCAAGCACGCTAACCACTCAGCCATGGGACGGCGTCTTATTAAAATTCGTAATGATATCGTGATAATTACTAATTCTAAAGCTTGCAAAGGGATTAGTGATAAGTTCGGGCCCAACCCAGCTGTGGGTGGTTTCGGGCTTGAAATAATACAGACAGTTTAAGGCTTTGGCAGGCTTGAGTTCAATCATAATTTCAATTTTCACTTTTGCTTGCAATTGCAGAAACAAATAGGTAAAATGGTAAAATTATTTTAATTTGATTATGATGGTTTGAAGGATAAACTTCAAAATTTTATTGCTCAAATAATAGAGAACTTTAAGTTATTTTAAATGATTTCAACTTTTTAATCAGTGTTAAGTATTTAAAATAATCAGCATTACTAAATATTTCATTATTTTTTTCAGGGATTATCTCTTATCAGAAAATCGCCCTTAATGCTTGTAATGAATTCGCTGAAAAATTTTCTGTTTCCTATTAAATATTTCTAGTATTTTTTATTTTTAAGTAACATTTGCATTTTAGTTTTATCTCTAAATAATTATAATTATTTTATAGCTTTAAATAGCCTATAAGTGAAGAATGAAAAATATATATAATGCATAGCCTTTAAGTGAAGAAAAAAATGCTTTGGTGGAAGGTTCCTGTATATAGATGGCTTTCTATATGCAGGAATCTTCGTCAACATACACTTATTTACCTAAGCATGGGAAAAACTTCGTTATATGTGGTCTTGAATATATCCAATATGAACCATACACAGTATCACAGTATAGGTTACAATCCAGGTATAAATAGCAAGATTGACGTACTCTGAAATTTTTTATGGGGTTTGGTTTGTTGGGTTGTTTTACCTCTGAGTGGCACTTTTTTGCCCACACTGGGTTAAATGTCCAGGTCACAAGGACCCCAAGAGCTCAACGAAGGTTAATGAAGGGGGCTCACTGGAACAACTGTTAGAAGATAAATAGTAGACTCCCATCAAGGTAATTTAATCATTGTGTTCTTTAATGTGCACAGGGTATGTCTCTCCTACATATGGAGCCATGGCTTAGTATCCCATCTGACAGACTGCAGCCTTTCCAAGTCCATTGGTATGTCTTACTAACCATGGGCAAGGTGGGGAGTTTTGTAGAGATAAATCTCACCACTGACCCAGCTGGGACTCGAACCTGGGAACTATAGATTATTAGCCTGGTGGGCTGCCGACTGAGCCATCCTTGCCCCTTTTACAGTGTGCCTAAAGGCCTCAGAAAGAGGGGAGACCTAGGATGCGGTGGGCAGACAATATCAAACAGGACCTTATTAGAATTGGTGTGCAGTGGCCAGATGCAGTAGATGTAGCTCAGGACAGACTTGCTTGGAGAACTAAATTGCACGGTCTGGTTGGACCTCCATAGCCCATGGCTACTTGAGGATGATGATAGGATACATGCTTTAATGCAATGAGGGGAAGTGGGGATTTCATAAGCTTGAATTTCAGTTTTTCGTGACTACTTTACAAAATTCTCTATATGATATTTAACACTTTGTTACATGGCTGTTTTCACCAAGCAACTTTATGCGGGTGAAGTCTGATTTGATTTGTAAATTATTCCAATGCATCAAATCACTGGTGCAACAGTTGAGATGGTTTATTTCGACATCCAAAAAATTAAAGACTACCATAAACTAAAGTTGTTATAAACCATGATTATTTTTTGACTGGAGTTCATGTGGACCCCTCCAACTTAACAGTTAGGTGCTTATTTGTTGTGGAGAGGAGTCTCTACTCCCACAGAATTATTGGATTGTGGCTGGAGGTCCCCTTGGCCCTTGAAATTTGATGCTTATATCATAATGATTGTCTCCATGGAATAAAAGTTTCAAAAACCCAGGTTTTGGAGAGTAGTGTAATTTTGAATGGCAGCAAAAAAATCTCATGAAAAATTTCTTCCATATCCCATTTGATAATGCATAAATACTGAATACAGTAAATTGTCCCCCAAAAAGCTCTTTTTTTTCCCACTGGCTTTGGGTCCTTATGGCTTACTTTGTCCCTTCCCTCCACTCACTTATGCACACACAAATATGCAGCATTTGCAATGACATAGGTCTGCCACTGATTTATATTTCATCCAAATAGAGCAAATCAATTTACCTTAGTTACTTCAGTGGAATGCATTCAATTTACAACGAACTCAATTTTAAAGTAATTCTTCCAAGCTTTCACCACCACCTATAAATTGGTTAAACAAACCTGTAAAACTCTTTATTCATAAATAATTTCTGGAGGTCAGTGTATTTTTTAAAGATTGTAAGACCTGAACCTTTACCTCCAATTCAATGTTAACTATCTATCTCTTGAATAATGCAATGAACCCCACGTAGACCCTCCATATAGATTTCCACTGATGCAATGAACCCCATGTAGACCCTCAATATAGATCTCCACTGATGCAATGAACCCCATGTAGACCCTCCCTATAGATCTCCACTGACCCCCATGTAGTTTCTTTGGTAGGTGGTTGCTTAAATATAAATTTATTTTGAATTTCATGAAACCTGTTGTTACCACTGTCTGTCTGTACTTTTTACTCTGTACTCTGAGCAATCAATCGTTTAAAATCCCTGAGTGCAAAGCAGAATTTTACACTCAGGCAATCTCTGAACAATTAATTAAGGCAGGAGTTTGGCAGGAAGGCAAATGGAATGACCAGAATGACTTCATAAAAGCAGGGCTAGAGTTGCAGAATAGTATCTCTCTTCCATCTGATGTACTTCTGATGACATCATAATATTTGGACAGTGGCTTTTATTTATGGAAAGGTATATCAGTGGATGTAAAGGAATCATAGTTTAAATTCTGGATAAGATATGGATAGTGGTGTACCCCAATTAGTTCTTCCATATGGATGAGCCACCTGGGGGTCACTGATGGGCTTGGAAAGGCCGCCGTCCGTCGGATGGGACGTTAAGCCGTGGCCCCGTGTGCGGGAGAGCCATACCCTGTGCACGTTAAAGAACACGCTGGATGGCCTTGACGGGAGGCTACCATCTGTCTCCCAACAGCTTTTCCAGTGGGTCCCCTCCCCCAACCTTCTCTGAGCCTTTGGGGTCCATGTGACCTGGCCATTTAGCCCATGGTGTGCAAAAAAGTGCCGCTCATAGGTAAAACAACCCAACACAACCCAACCCAAATGGGGGTAGTTGTAACCCAGCTTGGATACACTACAGGGCATGGATATTTCCCTTCTGCTACAGAATTTCTTTCTTCCGAGGTCTCACACATCTGTACAGCATATTATACTGAAAGCTTCTGACAGATTTCTTTGGTAGGTGGTCTGCTTAAACATAAATTTATTTTGAATTTCATGAAACCTGTTGTTACCACTCTCTCTCTCTGTACTTTTTACTATTAATAATTAATAATCTAATATAAAATGTGTCGATAAATTTTGATGAATGGTTCGTTATCTTTCTAGGAAGTCAGTACTGGCTATTTGCTGCCAACCAGCCTGAACCAAATTATCCACGGCCCCTTACAGACCTAGGGCTGCCAGCAGATATTGAGAAAATCGATGCTGCCATGGTATGGGGTCACAATGGTAAAACCTACCTTTTCAGTGGTTCCAGATACTGGAGGTTTGATGAAGCTGATGGCATTGTGGAACTCGACTATCCTCGTAACATGGCTTTATGGAGAGGAGTGCCAAGCCATATCGATGCTGCTTTTCAATGGACAGATGGTAAGAGGTCTTCACTGTAAAGTAATCTTCCCGGTGGTATTCTTTTCATTTGTTTTCATCTTTTCTTGATATTAAATTAATGTAAGTCAGTATTTTAATTCTGTAGGTCCTACATTGTAGAAAATAGGGAAGGGATGGCATAATGTTATCGACGTTTTTAGAATGTCGTAGTGTCAAAACGTTTTAGAACCTCTGATGTAAGTTTAGTAGCATTTAGTTATTAAATTAAAATAGGTAATATTTACTAGCAAAAACGATTTTTCTTGAAGACACAATGAACAGTTCGCTTGAACGTATTGAGGGCTTATAATCAGTGGAAAATTCCCAAAGGATTTTTGACAGGTTTTGGAGAATTTTAATACTGTAGTGATGGAATCTATGACGTCTACCACCTATCTAAACATCATTGCAGACCAGGTACAGTCGCTCAAAAAAGTATTTGAACACTATAGTTGATTACAGAATTCAGAAAAAATATTTGGCAACGATTTTTTTAGAAATTAGTGATCTGACAACCTTCGTGTCACGTGACACGAAGGTTGCCAGATCACTAATTTCTAAAAAATCGTTGCCACATATTTTTTCTGAATTCTGTAATCAGTCATAGTGTTTGGATTCAAAAACCTGGATCGTTTGGGCCCACTCACAGAAATATTGAGCTTGTGCAGTTACTGTTCACAGCAAACTGGAGCGTGTGCAGTAACTGCACACGCTCCAGTTTGCTGTAAACGGTAACTGGAGCATGTACAATTGCTGTACACGCTCCAGATATTTTTTCTGAATTCTGTAATCAACCATAATGTTCAGATACTTTTTTGAGCGACTGTACATCCTTTAATGGCAACGGTAAGCTCCTCTAGTAACCTTTCAGCAGGATAATGGGCCATGCCACACTGCCTGGAATGTTTGAGAATGGTTTGCGAAACATGAGGAAGACTTCCAGATATTGCCCTGGCCTCCAAATTCCCCAGACAACAATCCAATCAAGCATCTGTGTTTGCGTTGGAACACCTATCCAATCTACATCAGCTGAACCACAAGACACCTTTAGAAATCTAGTAGCGTCCATGCCTCGCCGGGTAAAGAGCTATTTTGGTGGCACATAGTCTTCTTTAGCAGGTGGACTTTGCATAGTACCTCTTTAGAGGCACATGAGTATAAAAAGGTTGAGCTTCATCTTTCGTCTCTTTAAATTCCTTTGTGGATGATTGTAGTTTTACATGTTTTTGTTCACAGTTTTAAAATAATTAACCACTGGTCGAGTGATTGGTTGCGGATCAAAAGGACATGAATTCGGGCCCCAGATATTTCTTTTTATGTGTTGGTCTTACTTTCTTTGTGCGGTACTATAGTGACAGATACTTAGGACCGGATCTATGGGGAGGGGGAGGGGGAGGCAAGGGCCTAAGTTCCTTCTTTCAGAATGCTATTAAAGGTAAAAGAGACAAAAAATTATTAAACTTAATTATATTTCATGCATTTTTCAAGAAATTTTAATAGACCTATAAAAAGGAGGGGAAAATGTTATACTTCAATGAAAATCCAATCTCTTGCCCCCCACCTTTTTTTTTTGCATTTTTCGAGCTCGATTGTGTTTCTTGCCCCCCTCACTCCTCTAGATTATTTTCTAGATCCGGGCCTGCTTATGACACATACTTCTTAATTTAGAATATGTAGCTAAGTTTCCGTACAAGTCGTTTGCTGTATTATTTTCATTTAAATAGAAACAGAGGAAATTTTTCGATTGGAAATTGAATATCTCTGAGAAAATGCAGCTTGATTTTGAACAATAAAGGAAACGGAAACAAAAACAACATGTTAATAAAGCATAAATGTAAACTTATAGAGAGAAAATTGCTTCACACAGTGAATAGCTGTCAAAGAGAGTTAATATCATCTTAACGCTAAAAAGGAGCTATTTTTTTTTATTTTTTTAAAAGGGAAGAAGGTACTTTCCTATGCAGGATAGGGATAACCTAGAAGTTTTATGAACCTTGACCTGATTTCTCATACAGCATAAAAACACAAGGATACTTAGGCATGAATAGCTTTAGATTATGTGGATTTTTTTAGGTTAAATATACAGTATATGCTTTTCCGTATCTGTTTTATGCATTCAGTTATTTAACACCTTGGGCTTTATCGAGTGCGGAACGGCGGTTTGTTGTTTACGATTTTGGAAGTTTTTGTGCTTGTTTTAGCCCACTGGGTTAACTCCTGGGGCTTTTTCCGAGTGTGGAAGAGTGGTTTCCTGTTTACGGTTTTGGGCATTTTATCGTTGTTTGCGTTTTTATATTCATTTTCATTTCATGGTGTTTTGTGCATTTTCTGGAAAAAAACAAATCTTGTTTTTATTGCCATTGGGATTGTATTTTGTTTTCGTAAGTATGGAGAAAATTGCACTACTTTGAGGAACTACTTTTTTTTTGGGGGGGGGGATGCAAAATGACGTCATCAGTACTGCTTTCTAAAGAATTACCCTTAATTCTCCCATGCCCTATAAACAGGTATCTAAATATTGCAAATGTAGGTTTCAGGTCCCAGCTGGACCAGCGTTGAGATTTATCTCCGCAACCCCCCCCCCCCCCCCCCCCCGCCCACGGTTAGCATTTGCACATTGCAGAGGCCCTCCATCTGGCTTGAAAATGACGCTGTCCGCCAGATGGGGCGTTAAGCCACGGCCCCCTGTATGGGAGAGCCACACTCTGTGCACGTTAAAGAACACGCTGAATGGCCTTGACGGGAGAATCCCATCTGCCTCCCAACAACTATTCCAGTGGGTCCTCTCCCCTAACCTTCTCCGAACCTTCAGGGTCCTTGTGACCTGGCCGCCCACTATGTGCAAAAATAATTTATTTTTAATATATATAAAAATATAAACGTTAACTAAAAAATTATAAATCTTTTGTACTTATTGCTCCGGTCGTATTCATGACCATATACGTTGACTTCATAAACCGGATTTTAGCTCTCATGGCAGCCGAAGTAGAAACTTTTTTTGCTATAAAGACTAATTGGGATTGGATTGGATTGTTTTACCTCTGAAGCCATGGCCCCGTGTGCGGGAGAGCCATACCTTGTGCACATTAAAGAACACGCTGGATGGCCTTGACAGGAGGCTACCATCTATCTCCCAACAGCTGTTCCAGTGGGTCCCCTCCCCCAACCTTCTCTGAGCCTTTGGGGTCCTTGTGGCCTGGCCATTTAGCCCACGGTGTGCAAAAAAGTGCCGCTCAGAGGTAAAACACACCATGGGCTAAATGGCCAGGCCACAAGGACCGCGAAGGCTCAGAGAAGGTTGGGGGAGGGGACCCACTGGAACAGCTGTTGGGAAACAGATGGTAGCCTCCCGTCAAGGCCATCTAGCGTGTTCTTTAACGTGCACAGGGTATGGCTCTCCCGCACACGGGGCCACGGCTTAACGTCCCATCCGACGGACGGCGGCCTTTTCAAGCCCATCGGTGTCCCCCACTGACCGTGGGCAGGGGAGGGGGGAATTTTGCGGAGATAAATCTCAACGCTGACCCAGCTGGGACTCGAACTTGGGAACTACAGATTACGAGCCTGGCACGCTACTGACTGAGCCACCCCCGCCTCCACTAATTGGGAAGACCAGAAATCTTAAATGAATGAATCTTCCATTTGCTTTCAGTTATTGAAAGTTCATACTTTTACACTCAGATTTCATATTATCTCTTCGTTTTAATATTTTCTGACTTTTTAATGATTTAAAATATTAAAATCCAAAGATTTCGTAAAAACCAAAATTGTTACACTTTCCTGCATAAAACGCAAATGTAGGCGCTTTGATTAAAAGCGATTATCTTAGTTTTGTACCTACGCTTAATACCTATAAAATACTTGTCCAAAAGTTAACCATATCGTGCGAGTGTTATTCCGTAGAGAACTATGGGCAGGTTTTGAAAAAACGAGTTCTGATTCACAGGCAGCGAGGACAGGGATTTCTAGTAATGAAAACTAAGCTGAGCGTTTGTGATCTGTTTAATAAATCCGATTGATAAATCGTTTAATGCTATAGAACAGTGTCTCGCAAACTGTGTGCCGCGAGAGATTTTCAAATTGACACTAGATATTCCAAAGATTTCATTTTGACTTGACTTGTGTTATCGACGTGCTTTAATAAAAATCTTTCAGATTTTATCAACTAGGATCTTGTAAGTATTTATCAAGCTTTTTCCAAATTTTGGTATTAATTTTTGATTATTTCAAGCCATAGAATGGACAAATATTTAAAACAAACACCGAGTTATGAATTAAAGAACGAGAGCAAATCTTCAAGTAAAACCGGGCTGATGACTTCAACAAAGCGCAAATATAATGATGATTATATAGAGTTGGCTTTTATTCTTTTTTAGGTGTGCCGCGAAAAAAAAATTTGATTCAGTGTGCCGCAGAGTAAAAAAGTTTGCGAGACACTGCTATAGAAAAAAATTCTGCACTATTCTTTTGCATAGTTGTATGCCGAATATTACCATAAATTTTGTAAAAAAATGTTTTGCAGAGGCCCTCCCACCCCACCGCTGGCAATGGTTTAATCAGTAGCCTTCTGGTGACTGCTTGCCTTTTCCGGGTGGGTTTCAATGCCAATTCAAGGGGGATCTTGGTTTTACGGCATTTTCCCTGATCCTTCTCCCAGCTGGGTCAGCGTTGAGATTTATCTCTGCAAAATTCCCTGCCCTGCCCACGGTCAGTAGGGGACACCGATGGGCTTGGAAAGGCCGCCGTCCGTCAGATGGGACGTTAAGCCGTGGCCCCGTGTGCGAGAGAGCCATACCCTGTGCACGTTAATGAACACGCTGGATGGCCTCGACGGGAGGCTACCATCTGTCTCCCAACAGCCGTTCCAGTGGGTCCCCCCCCAACCTTCTCTGAGCCTACGGGGTCCATGTGACCTGGCCATTGAGCCCATGGTGTGCAAAAAAGTGCCGCTCAGAGGTAAAACAACCCAACCAACCCGATCCTTCTAACTAGGGGTGAGCTGCACTTTTTTTTTCGGGGATCCTCTAATGCAAAACTAGATTTCTTTCATTTGCAAGATTTCAATATTTGTTCTGTTGATAGTTCGTACATACTGTTTAAAATATTTTTTATCCAGTTATGTAAATCTTGTGTAAAATAAGAATTATTAATATTCAAAAAATTTCCTTGCCTACTTCTAAACTCACATTGCTTTCGGCTTTAATTTCTGCAAAAAAACTCTAAACTTCTATATTAAATATAGAGTTTGTAATGCAGTCTCATTTAAATTTTAATGATTTTGTTATGTATAATTAACATTTAATAGAAACTCGCTAACTGGTTGTTACTTTAAATCAGTGGTTCTCATATGGTGGTTCGCGAACCCCAAGAGGTTCACACTAAAAATTCTGTAATGGCGGCTGAAGCAGTAAGTTGGGTTGGGTTGTTTTACCACTGAGCGGCTCTTTTTTGTTCAGATGGTAACCTCCCGTCAAGGCCATCCAGCGTGTTCTTTAACTTGCACAGGGTATGGCTCTCCCACACACGGGGCCACGGCTTAACGTCCCATCCGATGGACGGCGGTCTTTCCAAGCCCATCGGTGTCCCCTACTGACCGTGGGCAGGGCGAGGAATTTTTGCAGAGATAAATCTCAACGCTGACCTAGCTGGGACTCGAACCTGGGAACTACAGATTACGAGCCTGGCGCGCTACCGACTGAGCCGCCCCCGCCCCTAAGCAGTAAGAATTTTCCAGTTATTCATAAATATATTTTTCCTGTGTTGACTCTAAATTTTAGAGGTTTCATAATTATAGGTAGTAAAATTTTATATTTTATAATTATATAATGTAAATTTTAATTTGGAACTTTTTTTCTAGTCATTATTATCCTGGGGATTCGGAACACATTTTTTTGGTTGAAGGGGGTTCGTGGAACAAAAAAAGTTGGAAACCACTGCTTTAAAACACTTATTTAAAACCAAGAAGTTAATAGGAAGGCCTTCTTTTAAAAACTTTTTCCATTTATTGATTTGTTTCGCAGCTGCCTGATTGAAACTGGGTGAGAAATAAAATTATTTTTGCAAAACTGATTCTGCATCTCTGCTTTGTGTGAAAATTCTTAAAATTCATTAAAACTGAAAGAGAGAAAAAAAATAAAATTTCATTTTTCCCCCTAGGTAACACCTATTTTTTCAAGGGAAAGAACTTTTGGAAATTCAACGACATAAAAATGAAAGTGCATGATGACATGCCTGGAGACATCAGCGAGTTCTGGATGGGATGTCCGAGCACCACAGAAAGACTTCCGACTACGACCACCACAGCAACACTTGCTGTTTTAGAAAGTACTTTGAATAAGGCAGAATCTTTTCATCTGTCATTGTACCTTTGTCTCATTTCTGCATTTCTTGCATGGCATGTATATATTTTATGAAAATCACTTCTTAACTTTTCTAGATATTGGGTTTCGGAGCTTACATGAAATGTGCTTGTGCACCAATAATACTTCAGGGTTGCTGCTCTGCTCTGACTGTGAATATTAGTTCTGTAATATTTAGGCAGAAAACTAATCAGAGAAATGTACCTGATAAAAACTTGAAACGAAATCGTTGTATTTCTCGTAGAAAATGGTAAACTTACGAGATATCTACATATCGTAAATTACATATCGTAATTTAATCGTCTTCGAATAACTCTTGAAATTGTAAAAAACAATTGTTGGACTGAAGAAAGCTATTGCAGAGAAATGAAGATTTATGGATATATTTGATGAAGAATATGAATGATATAGTTTCTGCAATAGTCATTTTACGTTCAAAAGATTTTACATAAAAATATTCATCTGAGCAAAAAGAGGCATCATTAAAACGTAGTTCAATACAGAGGAAAAAACTACTAAACGAAAGCTTTTAATGTTACCAAGCCCAGATTCTCAAGTCTAGGAAAAAAACGGGGGGGGGGGGGCAGTCTAGGAAAAAAAACTTTTTCTAGACTGCCCCCTTCCCCTAGGTTTTTTTCAAGTCTAGGAAAAAAACCGAGGGGGGAGGGGCAGGAATTGCAATCGAGCCGAAAAAATGTGCAATCGAATGACGAAAAAATAACATTTTCTCCTCCTTTTTAGAGATTTTAAAAAATTTCTTGAGAGTTGCATGATTTATAAATAGGCTTAATAACTTTTTGCCTCTGTTACCTTATTAGCATTGTGTGTGTGTGGGGGGGATGGTGCCCTTGCCCTCCCACCCCTAGATCCGGCTTTGATCATTACGTTAGGGCGTATAGAGTATGAATACTTAAGTTATGATTTTTGTATGAATATTTAAGTTATATTTTATTGGGATTCAAGCATACTTCCCGTTATAATTCAGGAAATTATAACGGGAAGTAGGCTTGAATCCCAATAAATAGAATGCTATTATTATTAGTATAAATATTCCTTAAAATGCAGTTGGAGGCTTTCTTTCTAAGAAAAGTAACACTTAGAAAGTATAAGTCTGTGTTTATGACATTCATCTAATTAATCATGCAATCAAGTTCGTGATATTTATTGATTGAGTCTAATATTATACATAAAATCCTATATAAATGGCCCATGTCTTCTGAAAGTGTAAGATTCAAGAATCCAGTTTTTATGTTTTGTTTCAATTAAAATGTGGGAGTTGGAATTTGAATTAATTGCTGCAGTTGTCCGTGTTGGAAGAAAGACAGCTATTTGGCGTTTGCAAATGACTATTAAAGTTAAATTGAGAAATACTGGTTGATCAGGACGACAAATTGATTAACATACCAAACTTATAAGTGAAGATTCTATGGGGATTTATTTTTTCAATATTTCATTCGGAAATGGACATTGCAAACATGAACACACGCAAAAATATTTACAAAAGTGGGTAAAAGCACTTATATGTATGTGTGGAACAACTTTATAGTTTTACCTTGGCATTACTGAAAGAATAGTCATACGTAGAATGAGAAGAAATAATACTCTTAAAAGAACATTTAATGCAGTTAAGTAAAATTTTGTACAATGTAGTTGGGAGCAAATGATCCATCTTGCCCAATATTGTGAGCATTCATGATTGCAAATGACTTTATATCATAATTGATTAGCTCCTCGAAAATGATGGGAAACTACAGCTTACCAAAAAGTTTCAGCTTACCCAAACATGAAAAAATATTTTGAAGAAATTTAGAATATATCAGAAAAAGAATCTGCGATTTAATTATAAATAGACAAGTACTATTAACTATTAATCATCTTAAGCGTTTTTATTTCAACAACATTAAAAGATCAAAGTTTGAGAAATGATGGCTAAATTAATAAAGCTTGCACTGTTGAGATATCGTCTCCTTACTTCTTTATCATTGAAAGCAAGAAGCAGGCAAATAATCGCGACAAATAAGCCCGCATTTAGTAGGGGGAAATAGGGACTCTTGGCCCCAGCATCCGCGCATGTATAGAAGACGCAGCTGTAGCGAAAAATCAAAATTTGTGGATAAAAAGTTTGTACAGTTCGGACCAGTATTTCAAACCTTCAGTTAAGAATCTTCGGAAGCAAGCCACAATTATTGTTGAAATATTTGTAATGGAGAAATTCAGTTCTACAGACCCACATTTTACGTGATGAAGAATTTCAACATCTTAATAAATCTTTATTATGGAATTAAATATAAAATAATATATTTGCTTTAAAAATTTTGTTCCAAGAGTCATAATTTTTCCAACCCCCCCCCCCAATAAAAACACTTTATTTATACAATTATGCATCATTCTTTTAATTGAAATTGTTGTCAGACCCGAAATCCTTTCTTGATTGAATCATTTTATTTGGTTGATGATGTGTGACCAGATTAATTTTATGTCGGCAGAGGAAAAGGTCATCTTTCTTAGTTACACAGTGACTGTAGGTGAAATTTATTGAGAAGAATTCGGTTGAGGTGATTAATAAGATTTTACTTTTATTTATACATTGATCAAAGGATTTTTTTTAGAGGTGACCTCCCCTTCCTCCTATCGTAGACTGTCCTGTTAGCATCCCTCTTTACTAAGACTTAGCATGGAGACAGCTGAAGGCCTCTCAACGCCATTGATCAATTGACTGGCTGTCATCATCATCTCAAATGAAAAAAGATTGGAAGCAGAATGCCATGAAAAAGATGCAAAGCAGAGAAGTTAGCTGCTGATTGTTTCAGCGGCAGAAACGGAAAGGGGCCATAGTTTGTGGTCTGTTGTTATTCTTTGTATACTTTTTGTGCAGCACTTCGAATTAGGTAAAGTCCAAATATATTAAAGTTTGGAAAGCTTGATTTGTGTTCCTTTGTCATCGCTAACTGTCTGAAAATTAAGTTACTTAATTTTTATTACGTGACTTCACTTTTTAAAGCTATTCTGCAAAACGCATCAGCTTTCATCTTGTACATATTATATGGCAGGCTGCTAAATGCATTAAACTGGATGCAAGTATAATAAGCCTTTGTATATGGAAATATAGTTTTATATAACTAATTTATTGAAAACATGACATTGTCTTTGAAATATATTATTGTACTAATCATTTTAATAAAAAAAATAATAAAACTTGATGGATGACTGTTTTTTGGAAAGGGGGGAAGGCAAAAAAATACTTTTTAGAGAAAGTGTCTGAAAAAAATTGTATGAAAAAATTAGAATGTTCTTATTCTGGAAGACAACTGTCCATCCAGGGACGTACCCAGAGGAGGGGCATTCTCCCCCCCCCCAACCCAAAAATCCTGTCGTCTTAACTAAATCTGGAACTTTCTGCTTTGAAATCCAAAACAGTTGACTTGGTATAATTTTATTTTAGCCTCCATGTTTTATGTCCGATACTAAAAATAAAAAAAAATATAATATTCCATGCAGAATATCATCATCATCATCCTCAAGCAGCCATGGGCTATGGAGGTCCAACCAGACCACTCATTTTAGTTCTCCAAGCATATCTGTCCTGAGCTATATCTGCTGCATCTCGCCACTGCACACCAATTCTAAAAGGTCCTGTTTGGCATTGTCTGCCCACCGCATTCTAGGTCTCCCCCCTTTCTGAGACCCTTAGACACACTATTCATAACCCTATTCACTAATCTATGATTATCTATATGAGGAACACGGCAAACCAACGGAGTCTCTGTACAATATGCTGCTTAAAGTAGGTTGCCAACTCCTTTGCCTAGCCTCATCATTACTTACAAATTTGAACTACCTAATGCACAAGATACTGCGTAAGTATCTAGAATCGAAAGCATCAAGTTTCCTGTTATCTTGTTTACACAGCGTCCAAGTTTCACTACCGTAACTAACCCTAGAAAGAACCAAACTATTATACAGTCTAATTTTAGTCTTTAGGTATATATGCCTATTTCTCCACACTGTCCATAGATTCTTAAAAAACCAGGAATCTATCCCTATTCGTATGTTAATCTCATGCTGCTCATCACCAGTATTTGTTATATAGCTCCAAAGATAATTAAACTGAGAGACTTGCTCAAGTGTGCAACCATTCAAAGCTACAGAAGACCATCTGCCTGACCAATTTTCATCACTTTAGTTTTTCCCTGTTTATCACCAAACTAACTATTACCAGTCTCATCAACAGACCAATTGAAAGAATTCATTTCATCAAAATCATTAGCAACAGCGCCAAAACTTTTTCAAAATCTAAATCAGAAATTTTCAAATCTCCAGACCATTAAAAACTTTTCCATTTTTTTAAATTTCGCATAACATAATCAATAACCAAACTATAGTGCCATAAGTAGAGTGTGTCAATCGCCTATTGTCCCATAGCAGTAGAGGGCGCTGGGAACGATATTCTTGCCTTGTTAACATTACCCTCTATGGACGTTTCGCTTTTCAAAGACTTTTAAACATAGAAGCATTTATGCAATGATTTTACCATTCAAATGCAGATTATTCCTAAGTATTTTAACTGAACTAGTAAAACTTATGGAACGCTTGAGCAAGTATATTTTTTTAAAACGAAGAAAATTGATGGCCGTTCGATCAAAACAAACCGCATTCCTCTTTATGTATCAGAGCGCTGAAGTGATCGTTTTGATTGGCTCTTTGGTAAACTCTTCGAATGACACGTGATGTAACATATGTTCTAACATGTGACGTTTGGACTCGCCAATTGTAATAGAAGTCTTATGGCGTAGATATCCTTGTAAATCGCAAAAATAATTTAAAACTTTGTAATTGGCTAAACAACAATGCAAGTTATTAGTATCATGATTATTCTTTCTTGTTTAGCCAATTATAACGTTTTGAATTGCTTTTGGAATTTACAAGGATATCTACGCCAGGACTTCGCCAGCACTTCTATTACAATTAGCGAGGCCAAACGTCACATATTAGTACGTATGTTATTTGTCACATCTTCAAATTATAAAATATACTTCAAGTAATAAAAATTTGAATTAACCGATAGGTTAGATCATTTTAATACAGCAAATTATTATTGGTTGATTATTCTGTATTAAAATGCTCTAACCTATCGATTAATTCAAATTTTTACTACCCCCTATCAACCCACAACGCCCACTTCACCACTCTGAATACACCAATTGGTCATAAACAGACCCCCATAACCCCCTTACCCCTCACTATAAGGAAAAAAAATTTATGGTATTAAATATCCTTTAATTTACAAGGAATACAGTTTGCACTGGACCCCTTCGAGTCTACTTCACTGCATTCCACTTCATTATTATTGCTAATCTAACTGGCTAACAACCATCTCCTTACCCCCATATACCTCAATTCACATCCCCATTATATTAATGGCACATTTTTAAATTTTTAACGGCAGTTAATTAAAGGCGCCTCTCCCCCTCACTCCTAAAAATTTCATTTCTACAGTTAACTCCCTCCAATGCAAGAGGATTTAAAGAATATAAAAGTTCTATCTTAGCCCCCTCCCACGACACAAATTTCCACCACTATTCAAGACCCGAGACCCCTCCTCCCTTACACCATTAAAAATTTATAACTATCTCAATCCCATACCTTTAACTACAGTCCATCCCATTTCCTAGGTAGTTACGCTATGCTGTGTAACACAAGCGCTAAAATCTACCTTATTGATACCAACTCACAGCATGTCCCACAAAAGGCATTATACATTTCACCCTCCATCATGGAAGATATTTTAACTACTCCCCACACTCTCTAACAGTTTTACGACATAGCAGCTTCCCTTTGCTTTTTTTTTTTCATTTTTCAACGAATCTAGGTGGCCTGCGAGCCATTAAGCCTAATCGCCGAAATGTGGGATAACCAACACTTTACGGTCCTGAGGCCCCTTTTACAAAGTGGTCCAGGAAAAGAAGAAGGATTATTAAACGCTGTTACCATCCCGTGCTGAATGCCACAACATTTTATTACCGTTAAGTACTGGAACATAGGTCAGGGAGTTGACAGGAACCAATAACAGCTTTACCGTACCCACAGTGCATATTAGACTTGAATGTTCTTAAACGTAAAAACAAAACCTCAGTAATTTATTTATATTTGAGTAGAATCTAAAATTCTAAATATCACTCTTAAAAATTCTCGTCTTAACTGCACTGTGCAAAAGAAAATTGTTATACTGAGAAAAATACTTTTAAAACTGTTCGTTGCAATCGTGAGGCTAGCGATTCCTATCGCTTCAAGATGCAGCATGCAAAGTACACCTTGCTACGTTAAAAGTACAACGAACGCGATCATGCCAAGGAGTATCTAAGGAAGAAGAGAGCTAGCTTCCATAGACGTAATGTAAACTTTTCGATTGCAGCGCCCTCTAAACTTGGCAAATTGGTGCATTGTAGTGAAGTCACCTAGCCAGGGAGAGGAGCTAGTTCCCTGCATTATTTTTCCACCGCCGAGCAAAGTTCGTACACCACGTGACTAATTTTACATACACTTTGACTCTGAAAATGTTCATTTTTTTCTTTTCGTTTAGAGAGAAAATATCAAGAAGTTATGAAATAATTTTCTTTAATAAAATCCAATTTTGTAAAACTGGTAGTAGCTATGCTAAGGAACAAAATTTTAATATTTTGAACAATCTACAGCATTTAGTATATTATAATAAATTGATATTTATGTGTCAATACACGATAACATGATCTATATAATTATATTTTATAAAATTGCTGATATTTTCAATAAATATCATATTGAGTTTTTCACTTGTATAAACGATCAACAGATGGCAGCAGGCACTTCCCGTATCAACCATAAAAAAAGAATTACACTGTTAGAGCAAAGTGCAGAAGCCAATATACGTTGATATGCTCCAGGGAACACAAACATGCAACATACATTGACTTATATGACATTCATGACATTCGCAAGATGATTAAATGTATTAATTTACATATTAATTTTAAAAATTTTGCAAAATTACTCAAAATAAACATATAACGGCTTTTCCAAGTATCGTAAAATGTGCTCCTGAACGGGATAAAACACTCATTGAATAACTTTAGGGTCAGATACCACTGTGCCAAACAGCCATGGCTGTTAGACATTTGGAAACACTGGTTAAATTGCAATATATATACCAATAGTAAGACAAACCATAGCTGCAGTGGGCTAAAATGATTACACTGCGCATGGGCAGATCGCCCCTTACAGTTGTTTTTGTGCCTACACATCAATTTGCCACGTTAAGCTTCGGTAAAATTCCGCAGAACGGCGCCACTTACGCTTCTGCAAAGCTAGCCTTCTTCTCCTTAGAGCTTTTTTGATCATGCCTTGCCGCTTTATATTTTAGCCTCGGCGAGCTGAATTTCTTACGACGACACAGTATTCAGCAAGTTGTACTTGAAATTGTATTAAATGTTACGTGAGGTTAAATACGAGCAAATAATAAACTATATAATTCTCTCCTTTTCATAACGTTAAACATAGTAACACTGAAATTTAAAACTGCCCAGAAACTTCTATAAACGATCAATTATGCTAAACAAATCAAACAAATTAAAGGTTTATTCACTTATTGAATGCCATTTCTTGTTTCCGGGTGATCTGTAGATGGATTTGTTAGCCACACAAAAACTATTTTTAAGAAATCAAATTTTCTTACTGCACAGCTTACTCCAATCCTAGTTCTGGTACTAGTAAAAATAAAAACAACCATTTCCGAAACCACTATGATAACAGCAGGATATATTAGACAGCTTAACAATAGATTAATTCTATCATATATTATACCTTAATCATCTTTTCTCAAAGATTTATGGATTAATTTGCTAAATGACTTTATACTTACCAAATTAAAACCTTTCTATAGATGTACAAATGGGATTTGTGAGGATGCCACCCCAATTAAACAATTTTTTTATTATGTAAGCTAATTCTTAATATTTAAATTTCTGGAGGAAACTAACGAAACATTTTAGCTGCTTATATATTATCATGTTTTTTCATGCCAATAATATTTCGCGATATCATTTTTTTATGTAGAACTACTTTTTCCGATCTAGAACTACTTGTGGCGGAGTAATTTGGAGTAAAACGCTACTATATCAATACCTTTTCACTGCGCATGTACGAAGTTATAATGCTGCTCTAGTCCCCCTGTCGATAGGGGACCCTTTTTTGGACCACTTTTTAATGGCTGGACTATTGACGAATGCCACACTACATACTTATAGGCACTATAGTTTGGTTAGAGTGCCTATAGGTAATAGTGTGTCAATCGTCAATAGCTTAGTCATTAAAAAGTGGTCCAAAAAAGGGTCCCCTATCGACAGGGGGACTAGAGTCGCATTATAACTTCATACATGCGCAGTGAAAAGATATTGATATAGTAGCGTTTTACTCCAAATTACTCCGCCACAAGTAGTTCTAGATCGGAAAAAGTAGTTCTACATAAAAAATGATATCGCGAAATATTATGGGCATGAAAAAACATGATAATCTATAAGCAGTTAAAATGTTTCGTTAGTTTCCTCCAGAAATTTAAATATTAAGAATTAGCTTACATAATAAAAAAATTGTTTAATTGGGGTGGCATCCTCACAAATCCCATTTGTACATCTATAGAACGGTTTTAATTTGGTAAGTATAAAGTCATTTAGCAAATTAATCCATAAATCTTTGAGAAAAGATGATTAAGGTATAATATATGATCATCATCATCATCATCATCATCATCATCATCATCATCATCATCATCATCATCATCATCATCATCATCATCATCATCATCATCATCATCATCCTCAAGCAGCCATGGGCTACGGAGGTCCAACCAGAACGCGCAGTTTAATTCTCCAAGCATATCTGTCCTGAGCTACATCTGCTGCATCCGGCCACTGTACACCAATTCTAACAAGGTCCTGTTTGACATTGTCTGCCCACCGCATCCTAGGTCTCCCCCTCCTTCTGAGGCCTCTAGGCACACTGTTCATAACCCTATTCGCCAATCTATAATTATCCATACGGCTAACATGGCCAAACCAGCGGAGTCTCTCTCTGCACAATATGCTGCTTAAAGGAGGTTGCAGACCCCTTTGCCTAACCTCATCATTGGTTACAAAGTTAAACCACCTAATACCCAAGATACTGCGTAAGCATCTAGAATCAAAAGCATCTAGTTTCCTGTTATCTTGCTTACACAGCGTCCAAGTTTCACTACCATAACTAACCCTAGAAAGAACCAAACTATTATACAGTCTAATTTTAGTCTTTAGGTGTATACGCCTATTTCTCCACAATCTCCATAGATTCTTAAAAGTCCCGGCAGCAATACCTATTCGTCTGTTAATCTCATGACGCACATCACCAGTATCAGTTACGCAGCTCCCAAGGTAATTAAACTGTGACACCTGCTCAAGACTGAAACCATTCAGATTAACTGAATCACAACCTGCCTGACCAATTTTCATCACTTTAGTTTTCTCTCTGTTTATAACCAAACCTACTCTACTACCAGTCTCATCAACAGTTCGAATGAAAGAGTTCATCTCATCAACATCATTTGCCAAAAAGGCTAAATCATCAGCGTAATCTAAACCAGAAATTTTCGTATCTCCAGCCCATTTAAGACCAAAATCTTTCCCTTGAAGTGAATTTCGCATAACATAATCAACAACCAAACTAAAGAGAAAAGGAGACAAGATGCACCCTTGTCGAACACCAGAAGTAATGCTAAACCAATTGCTACAAGACTTACCAACTCTCACACATGACTCAGTGTTACTATAGAGAGCTTTCATTATGTTAACTAACTTGTCTGGTATACCATATGATTTCACAATCAACCACAAATTATGACGATCAACAGAGTCGAAAGCCTTTTTGAAATCAACAAAGCTAGCAACCAAAGGTTTCTGAAACTCTAAACATTTCTCAAGAATCTGCCTAAGTGAAAATATCTGATATACACATCCCCTACCACTTCTGAATCCACATTGCTCATCACGCAATTGCCTGTCAACCAGATTCTTAATTCTATTAAGCACAATTATGGAAAGAACTTTACCTGGAACAGAGAGTAGGCTGATACCCCTATAGTTATCACAAGAACTGCGATCACCTTTTTTGAAAATAGGGATAGCAATAGCTCTGGTAAAATCCTTAGGAACCATGCCTTTATCATGAAAGATATTCAGAATTTCAGTCATCCAAATGGTAACTGAAACATTCCCAGCTCTAAGCATTTCCGTAGTAATTTCATCCACCCCTGGGGATTTATGAAGTTTAAATTTAGAAAGAGCCAAACTAACTTCAGATTGTGTTATAGGGCCAACATTAAAGCCAACAATGCATCTATCATCATTGCAAACAATGGGAGTAGAACTAACCACATTGTTTAGAACATCACTGAAATGCTCAGCCCACCTAGCCATGACAGAATCCTCACCTTCTATAACCTTGCCTTGTTTATCCTTCAATCCCTGTATACCTGTTCGTTTTCTATCACACAAAACATTAACTATCTGGTACAGCTCTCTGCTGTTGTGCTGTCTAACTGCTTCCTCAGCTTTGTCAGCAAGGCCATCAAGCCAAAGATTCTTATCAGTAGCTAACTGATCCTTTACACGTTTATTAAATTCTTTGTAATGCTTTCTATTAGGACTAGTAGGGTACTGATTAAGGACATTCCTGCTGTTCCTTCTTTCTGAAATAAGCTCAAGTGCCTTATCACTTAAATAATTCTGCCTCCTCTGCTCCTTTTTCCCTAAAAGAGTACTGTTAGTTTCCAAAAAAGCCTGTTTAAAATGGCCCCATTCTTCCTCAACTTCAGTATTAAGCAAACCATGACTGTCATAATGACTAAGTAACCTATCATGGTAAGCTTTAGCTATAACTGGGTCTTTCAGAGCTTCAGTATTAAAGGTAAATTTTTTTAATTTAGCACAACACTTTTTAAGTTTAAGTTGCAAGACACTTTTTACAAGGTAATGGTCAGATCCGATTTCAGCTCCCCTATATGCCCTGGTATTTCTAACAGAACTAGACCATTTGCTGTTAATTAATATGTAATCAATCATATTCTTATGCAGCCCATCAGGTGAAACCCACGTGTACTTATGTATATCGCGGTGTTTGTAATATGTGTTAGTTATTCTGAAACCATTTAGTTTACTTACCTGTAGGAGACGTTGCCCATTGCCATTGGAGCTACCAATACCAAAAGGGCCTATTACTCCTCCCCAAAGGTCAGAGTCGATACCAACTTTGGCATTGAAGTCACCAAGAACAAGGGTAATATCTCCTTTCTAGGCAGAATTCAAAATATCCTGAAGTTGTCTGTAAAACCTATCCTTCTCATCCTCATCAGAATCCTCAGTGGGGGCATAACAGCAGATAACATTCAAGTCTTTAATGCTTGTCTGAAATTTTGCTGTAAGAAACCTTTCATTAATGCACTCATATCCTAGAAGAGCATCACTAGCATGTCTGCTGAGCAGCAGACCCACGCCTTGGTGATGCTTTCCATCCTCCCTCCCTGTAAAGAGAAATTTAAAGTTATTTTTAAGTATCTCACCTTTACCTGTCCATCTGGTCTCTTGCAAGCCTAGAATATCTAGGTTATAGCGCTGGAATTCCTGCATGAGGACATCAAGAGAATAATCTCTATGTAATGTCCTCACGTTCCACGTTCCTGCAGAGAGAAAATGATTAGTAGGATTTTTAAAGAAATTAGGTTTATTGAGATTGGTAGGGCCAACAATATCAAACAGCCCCCTGATCGCAGGCATGGGGCAAAGACCTGTTCCTCCTCCGCTAAAGGCTGAAGTCACCGATGCTGGTAGGAACTTCAGGCACCACCTTTTCAAGTGGACTTTTTCAAGAACCATATGGCCTGCCTGAGACACATTACTCCAGTTTAGGCTTGACGATGCCCAACTAGCTAAGTAAGGTTCAGATACCTGCGATGGCCTCTGATTAGGATTATCCACCAGCTGATATAAGGTATCCCATGCCTCTGTTCACTTAGAGCTGGGAACCCAGAAGCAAACAGAAAACACAGCGGCAGACTCTCCCTCAACAGAGGCCCACTCGTGCAGCAAGTCCAGGATCAATAATCAAGCTCAAATCCATAAACAAGTCCAGTGTAGTAGGTATAAATGGTCAGCACCAGGACCCTGTGAAGTTGACCACTCCTCAGCAGGGTTTAATATATGATAGAATTAATCTATTGTTAAGCTGTCTAATATATCCTGCTGTTATCATAGTGGTTTCGGAAATGGTTGTTTTTATTTTTACTAGTACCAGAACTAGGATTGGAGTAAGCTGTGCAGTAAGAAAATTTGATTTCTTAAAAATAGTTTTTGTGTGGCTAACAAATCCATCTACAGATCACCCGGAAACAAGAAATGGCATTCAATAAGTGAATAAACCTTTAATTTGTTTGATTTGTTTAGCATAATTGATCGTTTATAGAAGTTTCTGGGCAGTTTTAAATTTCAGTGTTACTATGTTTAACGTTATGAAAAGGAGAGAATTATATAGTTTATTATTTGCTCGTATTTAACCTCACGTAACATTTAATACAATTTCAAGTACAACTTGCTGAATACTGTGTCGTCGTAAGAAATTCAGCTCGCCGAGGCTAAAATATAAAGCGGCAAGGCATGATCGCGTTCGTTGTACTTTTAACGTAGCAAGGTGTACTTTGCATGCTGCATCTTGAAGCGATAGGAATCGCTAGCCTCACGATTGCAACGAACAGTTTTAAAAGTATTTTTCTCAGTATAACAATTTTCTTTTGCACAGTGCAGTTAAGACGAGAATTTTTAAGAGTGATATTTAGAATTTTAGATTCTACTCAAATATAAATAAATTACTGAGGTTTTGTTTTTACGTTTAAGAACATTCAAGTCTAATATGCACTGTGGGTACGGTAAAGCTGTTATTGGTTCCTGTCAACTCCCTGACCTATGTTCCAGTACTTAACGGTAATAAAATGTTGTGGCATTCAGCACGGGATGGTAACAGCGTTTAATAATCCTTCTTCTTTTCCTGGACCACTTTGTAAAAGGGGCCTCAGGACCGTAAAGTGTTGGTTATCCCACATTTCGGCGATTAGGCTTAATGGCTCGCAGGCCACCTAGATTCGTTGAAAAATGAAAAAAAAAAAAGCAAAGGGAAGCTGCTATGTCGTAAAACTGTTAGAGAGTGTGGGGAGTAGTTAAAATATCTTCCATGATGGAGGGTGAAATGTATAATGCCTTTTGTGGGACATGCTGTGAGTTGGTATCAATAAGGTAGATTGTGTTACACAGCATAGCGTAACTACCTAGGAAATGGGATGGACTGTAGTTAAAGGTATGGGATTGAGATAGTTATAAATTTTTAATGGTGTAAGGGAGGAGGGGTCTCGGGTCTTGAATAGTGGTGGAAATTTGTGTCGTGGGAGGGGGCTAAGATAGAACTTTTATATTCTTTAAATCCTCTTGCATTGGAGGGAGTTAACTGTAGAAATGAAATTTTTAGGAGTGAGGGGGAGAGGCGCCTTTAATTAACTGCCGTTAAAAATTTAAAAATGTGCCATTAATATAATGGGGATGTGAATTGAGGTATATGGGGGTAAGGAGATGGTTGTTAGCCAGTTAGATTAGCAATAATAATGAAGTGGAATGCAGTGAAGTAGACTCGAAGGGGTCCAGTGCAAACTGTATTCCTTGTAAATTAAAGGATATTTAATACCATAAATTTTTTTTCCTTATAGTGAGGGGTAAGGGGGTTATGGGGGTCTGTTTATGACCAATTGGTGTATTCAGAGTGGTGAAGTGGGCGTTGTGGGTTGATAGGGGGTAGTAAAAATTTGAATTAATCGATAGGTTAGAGCATTTTAATACAGAATAATCAACCAATAATAATTTGCTGTATTAAAATGATCTAACCTATCGGTTAATTCAAATTTTTATTACTTGAAGTATATTTTATAATTTGAAGATGTGACAAATAACATACGTACTAATATGTGACGTTTGGCCTCGCTAATTGTAATAGAAGTGCTGGCGAAGTCCTGGCGTAGATATCCTTGTAAATTCCAAAAGCAATTCAAAACGTTATAATTGGCTAAACAAGAAAGAATAATCATGATACTAATAACTTGCATTGTTGTTTAGCCAATTACAAAGTTTTAAATTATTTTTGCGATTTACAAGGATATCTACGCCATAAGACTTCTATTACAATTGGCGAGTCCAAACGTCACATGTTAGAACATATGTTACATCACGTGTCATTCGAAGAGTTTACCAAAGAGCCAATCAAAACGATCACTTCAGCGCTCTGATACATAAAGGGGAATGCGGTTTGTTTTGATCGAACGGCCATCAATTTTCTTCGTTTTAAAAAAATATACTTGCTCAAGCGTTCCATAAGTTTTACTAGTTCAGTTAAAATACTTAGGAATAATCTGCATTTGAATGGTAAAATCATTGCATAAATGCTTCTATGTTTAAAAGTCTTTGAAAAGCGAAACGTCCATAGAGGGTAATGTTAACAAGGCAAGAATATCGTTCCCAGCGCCCTCTACTGGTATGGGACACTTTTTATGCAAGAGTTTAATAGGCGATTGACACACTATACTTATAGGCACTATAACCAAACTATAGAGAAAAGGAGACAAAATGTGCCCTTGCGAACACCAGAAGCAATGTTAAAGTAAGTCCTATTAGCCTTACCAACTCTCACACACGACTCAGTGTTACTGTAGAGAGCCTTCATTATGTTAACAAACTTGTTTGGTATGCCATACGATCTCACAATCAACCATAAATTATGTCGATCAACAGAATCAAAAGTCTTTTTGAAATCAACAGAGCTAGTCGCCAATGGTTTCTGAAGCTCTAAACATTTCACAAAACTCTGTCAGTGAAATTATCTGATATACCACCTCTGAATCCATAATACTCATCACGTAATTGCCATCAACCAGAGTCTTAATTCTCTTGGGGCGGGGGTGGCTCAGTCGGTAGCGTGCCAGGCTCGTAATCTGCAGTTCCCAGGTTCGAGTCCCAGCTGGGTCAGCCTTGAGATTTATCTCCGCAAAATTCCCCGCCCTGACCACGGTCAGTAGGGGACACCGATGGGCTTGAAAAGGCCCCCGTCTGTCGGATGGGACGTTAAGCCGTGGCCACGTGTGCGGGAGAGCCATACCCTGTGCACGTTAAAGAACACGCTGGATGGCCATGATGGGAGGCTACCATCTGTCTCCCAACAGCTGTTCCAGTGAGTCCCCTCCACCAACCTTCTCTGAGCCTTCGGGATCCATGTGAACTGGCCATTTAGCCCATGGTGTGCAAAAAAGTGTCGCTCAGAGATAAAACAACAACTTAATTCTCTTAAGCACAATCATGCAGAAACTTTACCTGGAACAGAAAGTAGGCTGATACCTTTATAATTAGGACAAGAACTGCGATCACTTTTCTTAAAAATAGGGATAATAATAGCTCTGGTAGAATCCTTAGGATTCATGCCTTTATCATAAAAGATATTCAGAATTTCAGTCATCCAAGTGGTAACTGAAACATTCCCAGCTCTAAGCATTTCGGTAGTAATTTCATCTACACTTGGGGATTCATGTAAGTTCAATTTTAGAAATAGCCAAAATAACTTCAGATTGTGTTATGGAGCCAACATTAAAGCCAGTAATGCATCTATCATAATTACAAACAATGGGAGTAGAACTAATCCCATTGTTTAGAACATCACTAAAATGCTCAGCCCACCTAGCCATGACAGAATCCTCCCCTTCTATAACCTTACCTTGTTTATCCTTCAATCCTTGTATGCCTGTCCGTTTTCTACCACACAAAACATTAACTATCTGGTACAGCACTCTGCTGTTGTGCTGTCTAACTGCTTCCTCATCTTTGTCAGCCAAGTCATCAAGCCAAAGATTCTTATCAGCAGCTAATTGATCCTTTACATGTTTATTAAGCTCTCTGTAATGCTTACTATTAGGACTAGCACGGTATTAATTAAGTATATTCCTGCAGTTCTTTCTTTCCGAAATAAGCTCAAGTGCCTTATCACTCAAATAATTCTGTCTCTTCTGCTTCTTTTTTCCCAAAAGAGTACTGTTAGTTTCAATAAAAGACTGTTTAAAAAGGTCCAATTCTTCCTCAACTTCAGATGTAAGGAAACCATGACTATCAGAATGACTAAGTAACCTATCATGGTAAGCTTTAGCTGTAACTGGTCTTTCAGAGTTCAGAATTAAAGATAATTTTTTTACCTTAGCACAACACTTCTTAAGTTTAAGTTGCAAGACACTTTTAACAAGGTAATGGTCACATCCAATTTCAGCTGCGCTATATGACCTGGTATTCCTAGCAGAACTTGCCTATTTGCTGTTAATTAATATTATATAATCAATCATATTCTTATGTAGCCCATCACATCAGGGGTATATGGCGGTGTTTGTAATAAGTGTTAATTATTATCAAACCATTAAGTTTACCTACTTGTAAGAGACGTTGCCCATTGCCATTGTAGCTACCAATACCAAAAGGGCCTATCACCCCTCCCCAAAGGTCAGTCAGTACCAACTTTGACAAAGTACCCTAGGACAAGGGTAATATCTCCTTTCTTGACAGAATTCAAAATATCGTGAAGTTGTCCGTAAAATCTATTCTTCACATCATCATCGGCATCCTCAGTGGGGGGAACAACAGCATATAACATTCAAGTCTTTAATGCTTATCTGAAATTTTGCTGCAAGAAACCTTTTATTAATGCACTCATATCCTAGAAGAGCATCACTAGCGTGTCTGCTGAGATTATTTTTAAGATTATTTTTAAGAATTTGACCATTATCTGTCCATCTGGTCTCATGCAAGCTGATAATATATAAATTATAACGGTGGAATTCTTGTATGAGGACATCAAGAGAATAATCTCTGTGCAGAGTCCTCACATTCCAACTACCTATGATGAGAAAATGGTTAGTGTGATGTTTAAAGAAACTGTTTATTGAGAGAGAGGGAACAATATAAAATAGCCCTTTAATCGCAGGCATGGGGCAAAGACCTGTTCCTCCATTACTAAAGGCTGAATCCATCTACACTGGAAGACTTCCTCCAATGTAGAATTTGCTATGCCTATAGAAGCAAGAGTTCAGGTGCCTGCGATGACCTCTGCTCAGGATTATCCACCAACTGATAAAAAATATCCTGTGAATCTATTCACTTGGTGATGTCAACCCACAAACAGAAAACACAATGGAAGATTCTCCCTCCCAGAAGCCCACCAGTGCAGCACATTTAGGATCCATATTCAAACTCAGAGACTTATTCCAGTCCAGTAGGTTTATATGTCAGCACCAGGACCCTGTGTGATTGACCACTCCTCAGCAGGGTAGAAAAAAAGAAAAGTAGCCATAGTTGTCCAGATCAGTAGGCCACACTAATCTGGCAGCCCTCCGCTTCCGTTCATTTCCACAAGAGAGTATCTCTTTTGAAAGGTACTAACGGTCTGCACCACGAGAAGGCAGGGACAGACATTTGGTGCTAGGCCTAGTCGGTTCTATGCATCATCACAGGGGACTGGTGCATAGGTCTCCTTCCAGCTATTACCTAGCTACCATGTATCTAAAACAACTTTCTGATGGGGTGATAACAGGTGACTTTTCTTCTAAAAAATTTTGTGCTTCTTCTGAACTCCACCGCAATAATTCTCATGCAATCTCTGTAGTGGTGTCTTCTGGTACTGGCAAGCCTACATCTTCACATGATCTTCCATGGGAACGTAGCTTTCGGTCAAATCAAGGGTGAAATTATATGCTTTGGGCAGGCTATTCTTATCTTTCTCAATGAAATCTTCAGCTAACAAATCTTTAAATTCTTCCCACAAGAGTTTCGAAGGTGCTCCAAATATAATGCAAAGAAATTGTCTGAGCCCTGGTCCTTTTTAAATGTGGATGCTACAGTTAATGCAATTCTGAATTCTTCACTATCACCTAAAAGTCCTCTTAATTTTACAACTTCTTGAAATGTGTCGTGAAGTTTATCGTCTACTGTTCAAAGATCCTCGTAGATGAAGATAGACATTTTAGAAAGGAGAAACCGTAAATAAAATAATAGTAGAAAAGGAAGCGAAGGTGATACCCAATATAGTCTAGTGACCCTTTTCCCTCGAACACACTTGGTAAGGCAGTGTTGAGTAGTAAACAGCGCTTGTAGGATTGGGTTGGATTGTTTTACCTCTGAGCGGCACTTTTTTGCCCACCATGGGCTAAATGGCCAGGTCACATGGACCCCGAAGGCTCAGAGAAGGTTGGGGGAGAGGACCCACTGGAACAGCTGTTGGGAGACAGATGGTAGCCTCCCGTCAAGGCCATCCAGCGTGTTCTTTAATGTGCACAGGGTACGGCTCTCCCGCACACGGGGCCACGGCTTAACGTCCCATCCGACGGACGACGGCCTTTCCAAGCCCATCGGTGTCCCCTACTGACCGTGGGCAGGGCGGGGAATTTTGCGGAGATAAATCTCAACGCCGACTCTATTTACCAAGCTGGGACTCGAACCTGGGAACTACAGATTACGAGCCTGGCACGCTACCGACTGAGCCACCCCGCCCCCTCTTGTAGGAAACAGATGATTTAAGCTATTCGGTGTGTACACGGAATGGACAAATTTTTATATACACCTGCCTAATAATCTGTTGCTCCACCGTTTGTCCTCACAACCGTTTCGATAAAGACTCAATGAGGTGTTGAAAACACGGAGGCGGTATTGCCGCCTATGAGGCAAGGATTGCCTGTTGTAGAGCATCCACAGTTGCCGGTGGGGATTGGCAGTCTCCAACAGATCATTCCAATTCATTCCACAAATTCTCAATGGGGTTGAGGTTCGGTGATCAAGGGAGCCATTCGAGTGTGGTAAACTCGCTGGAATGCTCCTGGAGACAATTGGTCGCCAGTCAGGAACTCTGCGGTGTGGCATTTTCCTGTTGAAATATGGCGTCATATTGCGGAAAGAGATTCGTTATGAACAGGTGTAGATCGTCGGCGAGAATGTTCACATACTTTGTGCACATAGGAAGGTCTCGACAGGTACAAAGCGCCCCATAGAAGCCCATGTATACACACCCCAAACTGTTATCCTGCCTCTACCTGTCTATGACCACGACTTGGCAAGCTGGGTCCACCATTTCCTGTGGTTTGCCACCCCCACACACATCATCCCATCGGCATGATAGAATTGAAATCTCTATTCATCAGACCAGATGATGTGTTTCCAGTCCTCTGCACTCGATTTTGGATATGCCTTTGCAAACTGCAGCCTAATTTTTCGGTGTCTTGCAGTCAACAAGGGGACACGATGCGGATGTTGATAGCTATAGCCTATTTTTTCCATGGTACGATGGATAGCCTTTGTTCATAATCTTGTGGGTGCTCCCTTATTCAATTCCAACATTATCTGTTTCACAGTAGCCGTGCGATTCCTTGTAATGATGTCGGACAGTCTGCACTCACCTTGAGAGTCAATTGCACGTTTATGTCCGCATTTGTCCCACTGGTTGGAAATTTTCCGTCTTGGTATACACATGCGATGGCCTGACATGGAAATTCCCACATTTCAGCAGTTGCGGTGATTGTAAAACCAGTCTTCCTCGCACCTACTATCTGGCCACTGTCAAACTCACTTACATCGCTACCTTTACCCATGATTACTTTTCTGTGATTGGTTTCCAATGCGTAGAGATCTGCTCTATTTATAGGCATTGCCAGTTTCAGCATCCCATGTGATTCGACGCGGTATTTCTACTTTTCATATTGTTATAGGGGTGTATATATAATTTATCCATTCAGTTTATATTTCTCAAAGAAATCAAGGTTTGTTAATTTCGTGAATTCATACGTTTGTCTTGTTAAGCAAGTTTCAGCTGCTTCTTCCTCATTTCCAGGAGTTTAAATTATTATATCTCTATTCGGCAGATGTACGGGAAATGCGATAACTGCTGAGAAAAATCGTAATCCAAAATTCTCCAAATAGCTTCAGATGCACTTATATCTCTTAAACTGGTATATTCATTAATTTCATCAACACTTTCATCATCATTAACCCTGCAGTGGCATACAGTCTGTCCGATCGATTGAGAATATATGTTCTAATAATTTTGCAACAGAAACGTGTAGGTACAAGTGCGCTCTAGTACCTTGCTAATATGATATACTGAACCTAGCGTTCCTTGATTTCTTGGATTTGTCTTGCATGTCCGATTTCTTCGGGTTGGATTGTTTTACCTCTGAGCGGCACTTTTTTGCACACCATGCAGTAAATGGCCAGGTCACATGGACCCCGAGGCTCAGAGAAGGTTGGGGGAGGGGACCCACTGGAACAGCTGTTGGGAGACAGATGGTAGCCTCCCGTCAAGGCCATCCAGCGTGTTCTTTAACGTTGGGTTGTTTTACCTCTGAGCGGCACTTTTTTGCACACCATGGACTAAATGGCCAGGTCACATGGACCCCGAAGGCTCAGAGAAGGTTGGGGGAGGGGACCCACTGGAACAGCTGTTGGGAGACAGATGGTAGCCTCCCGTCAAGGCCATCCAGCGTGTTCTTTAACGTGCACAGGATATGGCTCTCCCGCACACGGGGCCACGGCTTTACATCCCATCCGACGGACGGCGGCCTTTCCAAGTCCATCGGTGTCCCCTCTGAGCGTGGGCAGGGCGGGGAATTTTGCGGAGATAAATCTCAACTCTGACCCAGCTGGGACTCGAACCTGGGAACTACAGATTACGAGCCTGGCGCGCTACCGACTGAGCCACCCCCGCCCTTATATCAGGGACATTAATCCGACCTCCGCCTTCAACTCGAAATGCAATATGAGCATGTAATAGTCCCCTTTTTTGGAATTCTATGAACTGCAGCAAGAACACCATGGGACCTAAGAGCACTCCACACACACTTTTTCCTTCATGCCACGCCAATGCTAATCCCCAACCTCATCTTATTTGCTGGCGTGGCATGTGAACATTAATTGGTTTGCCTCCACACTGACAGTGTTTCTGCCATTCCAGCATTTCCTCATTGTGCATGTGTTTATCAATAAAAAACACCACGTGGTTCTCTCCAATCCTTGGGACGGGGTTGGCTCAGTCGGTGGCGCGTCAGGCTCGTAATCTGTAGTTCCTAGGTTTGAGTCCCAGCTGGGTCAGCGTTAAGATTTATCTCCGCAAAATTCCCCGCCCTGCCCACGGTCAGTAGGGGACACCGATGGGCTTGGAAAGACCGCCGTCCGTCGGATGGGACGTTAAGCCGTGGCCCCGTGTGCGGGAGAGCCATACCCTGTGCACGTTAAAGAACACGCTGGATGGCCTTGACGGGAGGCTACCATCTGTCTCCCAACAGCTGTTCCATTGGGTCCCCTCCCCCAACCTTCTCTGAGCCTTCGGGGTCCATGTGACCTGGTCATTTAGCCCATGGTGTGCAAAAAAGTGGCACTCAGAGTTAAAACAACCCAACAACCCAAACTCCAATCCTCAAACTCCAATCCTCAAACACCCCTCTAAGCTATGGAAGAGGCAAGCGGAGAGGGTGGACGGGAGTGGACTGTGGATGGAATTCCAACAGGCACTGAACGCCAAATTTACCCAACACGCCATGCCGTTCACAGTGATAAGCTCATTAGAGGGGATTAGGACCGGTTGGTATTAGCCACTTATAAAATGGCGTGTAGGAAAAAGTGTGCATGTGGAGGGCCCTTAGAGAGTTCCAATTTCAATCAAGTTTAAAAGATTGATCAATTTTAAATACAACACTCTGTTGCATAAGTGTGGATGATCAAAGGCACTCTGGTGTGGCTCTATATTTAACTTGAAGATATCTCGGACGATTTGTAAAAGAATTGGAAGATAAATACTATCTGCTTTAATACCACACTGAGCTTGAATAGTTTCATCTAACTCTGGTTAGATGCCTTTCCCTCTGACCCATAACAGTTTCTATTCCTCTGTTCTGGACCATATATCAACAAAGTATTTTTGACCCAAATGTGGACGATGTAAAAATCTAGGCTCTGAAAGTAACAATGTTCTGTAGTATTTTACTTGTGTAATTTTGTCTCCAAAATGGCATTTCAAATCAGTATACCTGCCAGAAGTAGCATGGGAAATATTAATGGGTATTGCAAACATTCGTAAGATGGATGAAATATGCTAATAATTGAGGGTTCATTAGAACTTTGTTTTCAGACCGCTATTTCTCTAGGTTCAGAATTTTCAACAATCTTCAAAATTCCAGCTATTTCTACAGTTTATAGTGTATCACCTTCAATTGGGCCATGTTGTTTCTTATTTTTCTTTTCAAACTCAACACGTGATTTACTGGATGCACAATGGCTTAGCATACGAAAAGACTCGACTGAAGAACACACCTCACTTAAGTAGGAATGTATTTTTTGAACAATATTTTGGTCGAGATTAAGGTTAGCCGCTATATTAGATATTTCAAAACGGTCATCAATATATAAAGAGATATAGTTACATTCAGTGAAGTATTAAGAATAAAAAGATATGCGGTAAGTCTTTTCTTGAATCTTTACAAATGACAGACCACCTGCTGGAAATGTTTAAAACCCCACAGAAACACCATATGCAGAAAAGTTGTTGTACTTCGAGAATTTTTTAGGAAATTATTATTGTAGAAACGGGATGCAAGATTAGGAGTCGAACAATAAAATATTTTCTGCTTCCACACCACCACTGTTTTCGGTTTTCTCTTCATCAACACATGAATTACAAATAGACCGTTCAGATGATTCCAATATCCGAAATTTTAAACACACCGGTTTAATATCTAGTTCTTTTTCACTCGTTGATCCAATTCATTGCGTGTTTATTTCCTTTACACATATACCAAGTCTGAGTTTAAATGCATCTCTAGGAAAAATGCTTTTATCATTTTAAATGATAAATGCATTTTCCTGTAAATGCATCTTTAGGAAAATGCTTTTATCATTTTAAATGATAAAATGCATTTTCCTGTAAATGCATCTTTAGGAAAATGCTTTTATCATTTTAAATGATAAAATGCATTTTCCTGTAAATGCATCTTTAGGAAAATGCTTTTATCATTTTAAATGATAAAATGCATTTTCCTGTAAATGCATCTTTAGGAAAATGCTTTTATCATTTTAAATGATAAAATGCATTTTCCTGTAAATGCATCTTTAGGAAAATGCTTTTATCATTTTAAATGATAAAATGCATTTTCCTGTAAATGCATCTTTAGGAAAATGCTTTTATCATTTTAAATGATAAAATGCATTTTCCTGTAAATGCATCTTTAGGAAAATGCTTTTATCATTTTAAATGATAAAATGCATTTTCCTGTAAATGCATCTTTAGGAAAATGCTTTTATCATTTTAAATGATAAAATGCATTTTCCTGTAAATGCATCTTTAGGAAAATGCTTTTATCATTTTAACTTTCCCAATTTCCAATATGCATTTCAGTAATAATTTCATCTACCCCTGGGGATTTATGCACTCTAAGTTTAGTTTCCTAGTGGGTTCTCTCCCCCTACTTTCGGGGTCCTTCTGACCTGGTCATTTAACCCATTGTGTGCAAAAAAGTGCCACTTAGGGGTTAAATAACCCAACCCTATGAATTGCCATCCACAAATTGTCATATCCTCCGATTGCACTCCCGCTTTTAAATGTTTCAGCTTCTAAAACCAATAAAAATTCGAGTGGTTTTCCTGTGGCATTTCGGAACAAGAGTCCCGTTTCATGATTAGGAAACTATTTAATATAGTTCTTCATTCACACAACATGGAAGTGCCCCAATACGTTGATAATTTAATGTAAATTGGACATTTCAGAGTGAAAAAAAATTGACGAAAATATGAATGGAAATTTCTAAATTTACCAGTATCAATATATCAATATACCTTCATTGCTCATATCAGAAGCAAGTATTTCAACTCTCCTCCCCCTGTCCTTAGGGGATATTTTTCGAAACACTTTTTAATGGAAACGCTAGACTATTTGAGTTTGACACACTATTACAGTATTTATAAGTACTATCTCTAGAGCAGGCCTTGGCAAACGTTTTAGGTGAAAGGCTGCAAATAAAGCTGAAATAAAATGGCAGACTACGAAACAATTATAAAAACAATCACGTATGTAACAACCAACGCAAATTAAAAAAATTTAAAGTGAAACGTAAACAATATAATTTTTTAAATTCATTATTCTAATGAGAATTCGCTTCGCCAAATTTGGACTTCTTGTCCTCTATGCGTTCTTTTTCTCCTTTACAAATTTATTTGTCATCAATAGTTCGCGGGGCTCAGAAGAAGACCCTTGTTTGCCCAGGCTTGATCTAAAACTATTGAAATGATACCTTTCCGGGAAGAGGGTCTCTCTGATATCAAAGTCTGCAACCAAATAAGCATGCGTTGCAAAGACGACAATCTAATGATGATGATTAACCGTTGGGTTTTTGTTTGGGTTGTTTTACCTCTGAGCGGCACTTTTTAGCACACCATGGGCTAAATGGCCAGGTCACATGGACCCCGAAGGCTCAGAGAAGGTTGGGGGAGGGGACCCACTGGAACAGCTGTTGGGAGACAGATGGTAGCCTCCCGTCAAGGCCATCCAGCGTGTTCTTTAACGTGCACAGGGTATGGCTCTCCCGCACACGGAGCCACGGCTTAACGTCCCATCCGACGGACGGCGGCCTTTCCAAGCCCATCGGTGTCCCCTACTGACCGTGGGCAGGGCGGGGATATGTTTAACCGTAATGTGGTCCAAGGAAATTCAAAACTTTCTTCTCGACAATGAACATGATGAACTCGTTAATAAGAAAACACTTTAGAAACAAACCAATATATATATACTTTACACAAAGAGTTAAATCTATTATTTAACAGAAATGTAGCGCTCACTTAGAACAGAGATTCTCATCCTACATCTGATTGCTGCAACCAAAAAACCTTTTGGTTGCAACAATCAGTGTTTTTTTACCATTGAGGTTTTTACCGTGGTATTACTGTCTCCTGATGAAACTAAAATGTAGGTGGCAATTAATTATCTGCTGATATAAGTAAAATGTCAGTCGTAACTCAGTGTCTCCTGATATAAGGTCTCCTGAATTGACAAATAACATTGGTTTCCATAAATTAAAGAAAATCCCTATTGTTAAGTCAATTGGAAACTAACATCAAAGCTCTATATCTTCTAAAATAAGTTTTTTTGTTTTGAAAAATGTGATTGCATATTAAGATCTCAATCAAATAAATCAATATCTCGATTTTCAACAATATTCGTTCAGTATTTAATGAGTTATGGAAGTTTGAATATTTAGCGATAATAATGCCAGCCACAAAAATTGACTTCAGAAGTTAATTAAAATTTATTAATAAGTATTGTATCAAAGTATTTAATAAAATAAGTTTGTATTTTAGAACTTTGTGTGAAGAATTCTTTCACTATTCTTAAGACTGGCACTGCTGTTGTTAATCATAACTTCCGTAACTCGTTAAATACTGAACGAATATTGTTGAAAATCGAGATACTGATTTATTTGATTGAGATCTTTATCTGCAATCACATTTTTCAAAACAAAAAAACTTATTTTAGAAGATATAGAGCTTTGACGTTAGCTTCCTATTGACTTAACATAGGGATTTTCCTTAATTTATGGAAGCCAGTATATATACATCTACCTAACAACCCATTTCTGCACTTTTGCCCTCACAACAGCAGCCAGACATCTTGGTAAGGACTCAATGAGGTGTTGAAAGCACGGAGGTGGTATTGTTGCCCATGAAGATTGGATCAACTGTAATAGAGCTTCTACAGTTGTCGGCGGGGGTTGGCGGGTACGAACAGATCTTTCCAATTCATCCCACAAATTCTCAATGGGGATGAGGTCTGGCGAACATGGGGGTCATTCGAATGTGGTAAACGCACTTGAATACTCCAGGAGCCAATTGGTCATCATTCTGGAAGTATGTAGCGTGGCATTGTCCTGTTGAAAGATGTCATGGTGCGGAAAGATATTGTTACGAACGAGTGCAGATGGTCGGAAAGGCTGTTCACATATCTTGTGCCGATGATGGATGTCTCGACGGATATGAGGGGCCCTAAGGAAACCCATATAGAAGCACCCCAAACTGTTACACAACCTATCCCGTATACCCCAACTTGGTCCATTGCTTATTGTGGTTTACACCACACCCTACCATCGGCGTGATAGAGTTGAAACTGATTTGTCAGACCAGATGATGTGTTTCCAGTCCTCCGCACTCCAATTGCGATAGGTCTTTGCAAACTGCAGCCTAATCTTTTGGTGTCTTGCAGTTGACAAGGGGACATGATGTGGACATCGACTGCCATAGCCTATTTTTTCCATGATACGATGGATAGTTTTTGTGCATAAGCTTGTGGGCGCACCCTCATTCAATTCTGTTATCTGTTCCAGAGTAGCCGTGTGATTCCTTGTAACGATGTGGGACATTGTGCTTATATCAAGAGTCGATTGCATGATTATGTCTACATTTCTCCTGCTGGTTGGAAGTTTTGCCGTATTTCATGCAGTCTTGGTAAACACGTGTGATGGTCTGACGTGGAAATCCCAACAGTTCAGAAGTTGTGGTGATTAAACAACCAGCTTTCCTCGCACCTACCATCTGGCCACGGTGAAACTCACGTCGCTGCTTTTACCCTTAATTACTTCTCTGTGACTGGTTCCCAATGCATGGAGATCTACTCTATTTATAGGCATTGCCAGTTTCAGTATCCCACGTGACTGGATGCGATCTTCTGCTTTGTATATCGTTATCCGGGTGTATATAATAATTTGTTTGTTCAGTAGCATATGAAAGTTTCTGAAAATCAGGTCCAGTTCGATAGTAAATATGATACCAGGCGAAATTAAATTTCGGTGCCACCCCCCCCCCCCCTAAAACTTGGACATTATTCACAGAGAAGAATCAGGTATCATCGAGTTTACTTTTCCAGCTAAAAAAAATTTAGTCTATTATAATTTCAACCATTTCCTTTTATATTGAAAATTTGTTTATATACAGAGGCTGGATTAACATCTTAAATGCCCTAGGGACAAAGACTGGTTAGTGTCGAATTGCATGGCATATGTTGTGCTTTCCATTTTCTATGAAAATAATTTTTTTTACGTTTACAGCAATGAAAATAGGTAACCCCACATGTTTTACAACAGTTTCCAAATACTTCAAAATTAAAGTAATAAATATTATATAAAGCATGGTATGATTAAATCAATAATGAAAGGGTTGGGTTGTTTTACCTCTGAGCGGCACTTTTTTGCACACCATGGGCTAAATGGCCAGGTCACATGGACCCCGAAGGCTCAGAGAAGGTTGGAGGAGGGGACCCACTGGAACAGCTGTTGGGAGACAGATGGTAGCCTCCCGTCAAGGCCATCCAGCGTGTTCTTTAACGTACACAGGGTATGGCTCTCCAGCACACGGGCCACGGCTTAACGTCCCATCCGATGGACGGCGGCCTTTCCAAGCCCATCGGTGTCCCTACTGACCGTGGGCAGGGCGGGGAATTTTTGCAGAGATAAATCTCAACGCTGACCCAGCTGGGACTCGAACCTGGGAACTACAGATTACGAGCCTGGCGCGCTACCGACTGAGCCACCCCCGCCCATCCATGATGAAAGGAAGCTGGTCCAAAGTTCTTACCGTTTAGGAAAAGTTCTTTTCCTTGTTTTATGCATAGGAACTTTTTTTAGCCGGGGAAAGGTTGGGGTCGGGTAAAACTTCATATTGCTTAAAGCGAGGATGAGAGGATGCTCTATACTAAATTCGGCGATCGTACCTTTTATCCTTTAGGAGAAATTTCCGGTATTTGCGAGTGTGTGTTTTCTGTAATCTATTACGAGGGAAAGTTGTATACCGAATTTGACTTAGCTCTTACCATTTATAAGAACACCCTCCCCTTTTTTTTTCCCAAAGAAAAAAATCAGAACCTTCGTGGACCCATTTTATGAGGGGGGGAGGGAAGTAATATTGAGGGTCAAACTCCTTCACTACTTTGGGGGCGGGGGTGGCTCAGTCGGTAGCGCGCCAGGCTCGTAATCTGTACTTCCCAGGTTCGAGTCCCAGCTGGGTCAGCGTTGAGATTTATCTCCGCAAAATTCCCCGCCCTGCCCACGGTCAGCAGGGGACACCGATGGGCTTGAAAAGGCCGCCGTCCGTCGGATGGGACATTAAGCCGTGGCCCGTGTGCGGGAGAGCCATACCCTGAGCACGTTAAAGAACACGCTGGATGGCCTTGACGGGAGGCTACCATCTGTCTCCCAACAGCTGTTCCAGTGGGTCCCCTCCCCCAACCTTCTCTGAGCCTTCGGGGTCCATGTGACCTGGCCATTTAGCCCATGGTGTGCAAAAAAGTGCCGCTCAGAGGTAAAACAACCCTTCACTACTTTATGTTTGAGGTCATCTTAAGTTTTAGGAAACTCTATACTGAATTTGGTGTCTATAGACTTTTGGTCTAAATTACGTTTAGAGGAAGCAGGATACCGAGTTTTTTGGTTCTAGCTCTTACCGTTCCTACCACTTTTTAAAAGCGGGTCCTTTTTTTTTGGAGGAAAATTTTTGGGGGTTCTGAAAACACATACAACCAGGCAGACCCTCCGAGATATATAGCAAATTCTATTCTGGTATTGGGAGTGCTTTGATCTCATTCACAAGTATAAAACTATGAAATATTGGTTATATAAAGGTAGAAAGTTGGGACTATTATTTATGGACTAAAATATATTAATATATACATCAATGATAAGAATATGTTTCAAATTAGTAAAAAAAAAGTCGTAGAGATATTTAAATGTTAAGAAACGTATCATGCGTCTATGAGGCCATTGCGGCTATCCGTGTTACAAAACAGAAAACGACCGACGATGGGTTGAAAATAAAATTATTAATTTTAAAATTTAAATACCCACTCAAGCTGCTGCTTACCACAGAGGTCGGACAGGAGGCTGTAATATTCAAACATTTCCCTTTCTTGCTTTTTTTTTTGCTCTGGGAATGAGTAAATTATGCATAATTATCAAAAGTATTGTGGTAAGCCGTCGCATGGCCTAGTGGTTAGCAAGTTTGGCTGCTGATCTAAGGGACCTGGGTTCGAGCCCCGGGTCAAGGCATGGATGTGTGTGTGTTATTTTTCTGCTGAGGTCCTGCCATCCTCTCGGACCTTCTACTATGGCATATAAACTGACAGGCTCTTATCAGAACTCTGTGGCAAGCAGTTGCTTGAGGTATTTATTTATTTTTTTATTATTATTGTGATACTTCCATGCTATGGGAATGGAAAGCTATATTGAAAGTCCGCTAACCGTGAAATAAAGCTTTTTTTTAGCAAAGCGTTGCAGGAAAATGAACTTATTCATCAAATCAAGATTTTGAACATTTACTATTTAAAGGGTTCTAGCGGCTGAAACATTTAAAAGTTACTACTCGTAAGAATTTACCATAAAAGCTATGTATAGCAAATCATTTGTTAAAATGTTTCGTGGAATTCATTTCTAATGAATTTGAATGGACAGCCGAAAAACTTCGTTGTAAGAAATATTGATTGGAAAATTATCTAAAAAAGAAATGTACATGAATTTAACCCTGCCGGACTGACGCATAAGCTAACTAAGCTACAGTTTAGGTCTTGTATGAGAAAATTAGGGCCTATAAAAAAATGTATTTCAAGTTTTGATGCGTTGCAAAATTTTTTTTAATATTCATTCTATTGCGCAAACACATTTCATCTTTGCTTACCAATGCTAACGTTTTCACCACATCAATTTCATGTTTATTTTTCAATGTTCCCTTGAATCAGAATATATATGTTACCGCTAAAGCTCGAAAGCCGTTAATGTGCAAATTACCTAGCTAATCTGCAGATTAACTGATTTGCTCCGTTAACGTGCGGAATCAAGAGTTTTCCGCATTTTACCTAGGGTTTCCGTATCGTTAAAGTTCAAATGTTTGTTTCTCTCATAGTGGTGAATCTCTTGAATATGAATCTTCGTGTCACGTGATTCACTCGTCCGCAATATAGAAAACGCCCCGGATGAGCAGAGGCCAAGTGAGAACGAATCGGTAAAGTGATTCATTCTTGATAACGAATCACTAAAATGATTCGTTCTCACTTGGCCTGCTCATTTTCGGGGCGTTTTTTATAATTCGGACGACTGATTCATGTTGACAGAGGGATGACCCTGGTTTCAACTCTACTCTCGGACACTAGATAAATAACATTATGTTAATTTAAGCGTACAGAAACGTTCCTGTTGTTCCAGCAAAGATCTTATTTTCGCTTTAACGAGTGCCTAGTAGGTAATGTGCAGATTATCCAGGTAATTTGCAGATTACCTAGGTAATTTGAGAAATGAAACAATTTTCCGCACGTTAACGAATCACCCTAGTTAATCTGCACAATACCTAGATAATCTGTAGAACAACTGATTTCTGCACTTTAGCGGTAACAGATACATTTATTTCGAAATTTTGGGGCCTCTTAAATTTGAATGGCTTAGGGCCTGAGAAGATCAAACTCTGGCTCAGATTTAACCCCAAATAATAATGCGAACTGTAAATATAATATTACTCAAACACAGATAATAAAGCTAGTTACCTATTTTTTTAGTAATCTAATGAACAATGTCTTTTTTTTTTCGTTTGAAGCAGTGGACCGATTAGTGATAAATTTTGAGCTTATTTAGTTTTCAAATTATGGATAAAGAATTCGGTGAAATTCCATACATCTTGGAAACTTCAGCATTCTTTTGGACTTCGAATTTTTATAAATTCGCATTTCTGTGCCACATTTAAAAATTTGAGTTTTTTGGTTCTTAGTACAAACCGGTGTTCACCATCACACTTGTTGAAAAACGAAAATTAGAAATCACGAAATATTAAATGAACAAGCGATAACTTGTGATTCATTTTCTTGCCCTGTTACCTCCACAACGAAATTTGTGAGTTTGTTCCTTTATCCCTAGCTATTCACCGATCGTCGAGGAAATCACATTGCCTGTGTGACAATCATCAGGCTGACAAATTTCATAGAATGCTTGTGCTAATTCAGTGCCTGGGTGTTAGGCAGATCTTCAGTGACTTGGATTGTTTTACCTCTGAGCGGCACTTTTTTGCACACCATGGGCTAAATGGCCAGGCCACAAGGACCTCGAAGGCTCAGAGAAGGTTGGGGGAGGGTTGGGTTGTTTTACCTCTGAGCGGCACTTTTTTGCACACCATGGGCTAAATGGCCAGGTCGCATGGACCCCGAAGGCTCAGAGAAGGTTGGGGGAGGGGACCCACTGGAACAGCTGTTGGGAGACAGATGGTAGCCTCCCGTCAAGGCCATCCAGCGTGTTCTTTAACGTGCACAGGGTATGGCTCTCCCGCACACGGGGCCACGGCTTAACGTCCCATCCGACGGACGGCGGCCTTTCCAAGCCCATCGGTGTCCCCTACTGACCGTGGGCAGGGCGGTGAATTTTGCGGAGATAAATCTCAACGCTGACCCAGCTGGGACTCGAACCTGGGAACTACAGATTAGGAGCCTGGCGCGCTACCGACCGAGCCACCCCCGCCCAAAATTGAAGGGAAATAAATGGACTTTGCTTCGTTACAACTGTAATGTCGTTATAATCGACCTCGTTAAAAACGGGCTTGAATGTATTTTAAGAGTTTGCCTCAATTGGATTTTTTAGTTCTCAATTGTTATTTAATTTTCATCAATGGTTTTGTAGGTCTACTAATTTGGAAAGCATTAGGCGGGGGTGGGGAACAGCCACTATTGTCAAATAATTAAGTTTCAATAGGTATTAAAGGAATATTTTTTAAAATTAAAATTTGGATAAATTTGAATTACATCTATAATTTATCTACTATTGCATTTCTCTGTAAAAACTTATTTTCGATGTTACACAGCTTCAAAATGAGGTTTTATATTCACAAATATATGGTAGTATACGTTTGGTAACATATTGTATATTCTAATAATCCGTATTATTTTAAAACTTCACTTTCAAATTTAATTGTCAGGAAAGACAGAGCAATCGCTCTTTGTACAGTCGCTCAAAAAAGTATCCGAACACTATGGTTGATTACAGAATTCAGAAAAAACATCTGGCAACGATTTTTTTCAGAAATTAGTGATCTGGCAACTTTCGTGTCACGTGACACGAGGGTTGCCAGATGTTTGCCAGATCACGTGACACGAAGGTTGCCAGATCACTAATTTCTGAAAAAAATCGTTGCCAGATGTTTTTTCTGAATTCTGTAATAAACCATAGTGTTCGGATACTTTTTTGAGCGACTGTAGGTGGTCATATTATTTTGATACTAGATCGTGTGGGCTCATTCACGGAAATATTGAGCGTGTGCAGTTACCGTTCACAGCAAACTGGAGCGTGTGCAGTAACTGCACACGCTCCAGTTTGCTGTGAACGGAGCGGGAGCCACCCCCGCCCCTGGCAGAAGGAAAAGCATAAGTACATATACTGTAGAATTAATTTGTGGAAATTTGAAATGGACAAAGTATGAGCTAATTAATCAAGGTACAACTAATGAAGGGTTAACAAATCTCTACTACTGTAAATACTTGGGTTGTGTGGGTTGGGTTGTTTTACCTCTGAGCGGCACTTTTTTGCACACCATGGGCTAAATGGCCAGGTCACATGGACCCCGAAGGCTCAGAGAAGGTTGGGGGAGGGGACCCACTGGAACAGCTGTTGGGAAACAGATGGTAGCCTCCCGTCAAGGCCATCCAGCGTGTTCTTTATCGTGCACAGGGTATGGCTCTCCCACACACGGGGCCACGGCTTAACGTCCCATCCGACGGACGGCGGCCTTTCCAAGCCCATCGGTGTCCCCTACTGACCGTACTGACCGGCAGGGCGGGGAGTTTTGCGGAGATAAATCTCAACGCTGATCCAGCTGGGACTCGAACCTGGGAACTACAGATTACGAGCCTGGCGCGCTACCGACTGAGCCACCCCCGCCCCTGGCAGAAGGAAAAGCATAAGTACATATACTGTAGAATTAATTTGTGGAAATTTGAAATGGACAAAGTATGAGCTAATTAATCAAGGTACAACTAATGAAGGGTTAACAAATCTCTATATGGCAGAAGGGTTGGGTTGGGTTGTTTTACCTCTGAGCGGCACTTTTTTGCACACCATGGGCTAAATGGCCAGGTCACATGGACCCCGAAGGCTCAGAGATGTTATACCTTAGGATGCCACCGCATCCTAAGTTCACTCAATGCATATTGGAGCATGTACTTTTCCAAAAGTGGTAATATCCAAATTGTTCAACACACTGAATGGATAAATTATATACATCCTGATAACAATATGCAAAGCAGAAGTATCGCATCATCATGTGGGATGCTGAAACTGCCAATGCCTATAAATAGAGCAGATCACTACGCATTGAAAACCAGCCATGGAGAAGTAAGGAGTTGGGTTGGGTTGGGTTGTTTTACCTCTGAGCGGCACTTTTTTGCACACCATGGGCTAAATGGCCAGGTCACAAGGACCCCGAAGGTTCAGAGAAGGTTGGGGGAGGGGACCCACTGGAACAGCTGTTGGGAGACAGATGGTAGCCTCCCGTCAAGGCCATCCAGCGTGTTCTTTAACGTTGGGTTGTTTTACCTCTGAGCGGCACTTTTTTGCACACCATGGGCTAAATGGCCAGGTCACAAGGACCCCGAAGGCTCAGAGAAGGTTGGGGAGGGGACCCACTGGAACAGCTGTTGGGAGACAGATGGTAATCTCCCGTCAAGGCCATCCAGCGTGTTCTTTAACGTGCACAGGGTATGGCTCTCCCGCACACGGGACCACGGCTTAACGTCCCATCCGACGGACGGCTGCTTTTCCAAGCCCATCGGTGTAGAAGTAAGGAGAGATGAAAGAATAGATGGAGGGATGGATTAGTGCAGATAAAAAGCACTAATGGGATAGACGAAAATATGGATGGATGATATTGGAATGGAGGAGTAAGAGGAGTTGATGTGTTGGACTGAAAATTAAAAAATAAATTATATTACTGCAGTCAGAGGAAGCAGAGTGACTGCAGTAAAGGACTGAGGATATGGAAAGTGTGAAAGGTGAACACACTATAAAGGAGTAAAGGCGTGCAGACGTCTGTGGCTATGGAGAGAGCCAATTACAGGTCTGTTACTATAAGGGAGAGGTTGTCTGTGTCGAGAGGCACAGGCTCCTCTCCAACCCGTTTTTATTCTTTTTCAGGTTCACTGGTCACCTAATCATTCGGTGAGTTTAGGTTGAGGTCATAACACTTAACACGGGGGAGGATAGGAGTCCTTGGTCCTTTGGACATGGATTCCTGTCCTCCCCCCTTTTTTTACTCCGCCAAATTCCCGTTTCCGTGTGTTGAGTATGCTGGACTCTCACCAGAATACGCACCCTAAAACGTCCTAGGGGTGCAGGCCTACCTCCATAGCTGGTCTCAAGGGAGGTGACTAGCCCAGATTGCCCAAATTGAGCAATATATCTAATAGGGAAGTGGGCGGCCAGTGTTGATGTTCAGATTGTGCCCAATTGGGCAGGCAGGGAGTATATCATGGTCGCCACGCCTATGAGTGGCCCACCAGCTTACCGTGGGTGGAGACCCGTAATGTGGAAAAGGGGATCCTGGTGGTTGAGGGTCAGGCAAGCTGGTAGCCCAATACACCGTCCTTGGCCCCTGCTTCAATAAAACGGGAGGTCCGAGCTGGCTCACTCGGATCAATCGGTTCGTGAGGCATCCCCTGTCCTACCCCTTGACCAGGGTGGGTCAGGGGGTGGTTGCGGAGCCAACTGGGTGGAGGCGATTCTTGACGATAGGGGTTGGGTCCGGACAAGTTCCGGGTCTCGGCCCGGATCATGCTCTGGTCCGAGGGGAGATCCGAAGTCTGGGTATAACCTGGGTGCAGCTCTGAGGTACTTCGAGCGATGAATTTAACTCTGAGGCCTCACCTTGTTGGGCCCAATAGTGGGTGGAGATTACCTGGGTGGAATACCCATACACAAATATGAGGCCTACGACGAATGGATTAGGTGACAAGGTTAAACGGACAGGGAGGAAAGACAGTAAGCCCAATGAGGATACTGATCTTGAGGTGGTAGTGGAGGAAGTCCCAGAGACTCCCCCTCCCACCACAAACAGTAATGAGGAAGGAGATGGGCCTCCAAAGGTAGAAGACCCAGGAAAAGGAAGTAATGAAGGGAGCTTGAATAAAGAGATAGACCCGGATAACAAGACGGAGCCCAATGGATATGAGATGGGCTCGGGAAGGTTGGCAACTGCGGCTGGCCTTCTGGAGGAACTCGCGGTGGCGATGTTCCGCCACAGAATTGATAAAGATGTGAGGTAGGAGGTGATGGGTGTAGCAAGAAAGCTGCACACCATTGAATGCGATCAGGAACTGCAGATCGCGACCATGCGTGGGCAGATCAAGGAGAGAGCTGCAAGTCCACAGGAGAAGAGGGAAAGTCCACCAACTTATGCCAAGGCTGTTGGTGGGCAGGGAAAGGGTGGTTCAGTGGTGGCGAAGAAGCCCGCTCCCCCTAAGAGTAAGCAGAGGCATACCCTGCTGATCTTTTCAAAGAATATGGAAAAGACAGCATTAGAGGTCAGGGACAGCCTCAAGAGTAGTATTAACCCCACAGACTTAAATCTTGGGGTAATGACCGTTAAGCCAATAGGGCTAACGGCATAATCGTGGAGTGCAGCTCGGAGAGTGACATGGCTAGTCTGAAAAAGGCAGTGGACAGCCATGAATCGCTAAGTCAGCCGTAAGGCTAAAGCCAAAGATAATGGTCTGCAGCGTGGATAAAGACATCCCCCACGAGGACCTCCAGAGGATCATTCGCAGCCAGAATAAATTAAGTGAGGAGGAAGCAGACCTGACCCCGCTGTTTTCTATCAAAGCCCGAGTGGACAACACGGTCCACTGGGTGATGGAGGCCAGCAGTGCCTCACATAGAAAAATAATAGAAGTAGGTAAGCTTAACGTGGGTTGGACACGTTGCTTTGCAAAAGATTATATACGAGTGCTCAGGTGTAACAAGTGCTATGCATTTGGGCACAAACAGAGTGAATGTGAATTGAAGACACAACGGTGCTCAGTGTGCGGGCAAGCACTCATACAAGGAGTGCAAGAAGCCCAAACCGAAGTGCATCGTATGTAAAACGGCTAACAGGGAACATGGAGCCAAATACGACATTGGCCACAGTGCGATGGACACAAAGTGCCCGTCGTACTGTCGTGAACTGAGGTTGTTGCGTAGACATACTATGGGCAGTAGGCTTCCAGGTGTTGGGGCTTGTCTGAAATTTGTTCAAATAAATCTAAATGGGGCAAGGGCCACAATGGCCCAACTCAGTCAGGAGATAAAAGGTCGATGTTGTCAGGAGATAAAAGGTCGATAAAAAGTCCATGTTGTTCTCGCGCAGGAACCATACTGCACAGAGAACATTAGGGGGCTCCCTCTGACCAGCAGGCTATTTTGCATAAAAGGAGCCAAGCCTAAAGCTGGAATTGTCGTTTTGAACCCCAAAGTGAATGCCATTCTGGCATATCACTCAGATACTATTGTAGTTGTGGAGATCAGCTATGGGCGATTATTAGTACACGCCATCTCCATCTACTTTCCTCCAAACAATAACATTGATGACTCAACAGAGTTACAAAACGTCCTAACTCGTGTTAACTCTTAAGACCATGATAATAGGCGGGGATTTCAATGCGAAGCATCCCTTGTGGGGTTCAAAAATACAAGATGTCAGAGGAGATATGACTCTGGATTTTATCAACTCTGCTGATCTAATATTATTAAATGATTGGGATACACCAGCAACTTTTAATGGCCCAAGAGGTCATAGCTGAATAGACTTGACCCTAGTAACGCCTCGAATGTTTCCTATGGTCCGGAATTGGTGCGTTTGCGATAAGGTCACTAGCAGCGACCATAACTATATCATGTTCCAGGTGGGCAGAACAACATCTCCCCCACAGTATGCACAACGGTTTGCGGTGGGCAGAGCTCCTGATTGGTGCAAACTCATGCGCTGTGTGTCACAGGAACTGGCGAAGATCGGCCAGCGCGTCGGAGAAATTGGTGATTGTTGTTCTCTAAATAACATCTTGAGAGAACTGACAAGGTGTTTAAGCGCTGGATGCGAGACTACCTTCGGGTTCATGAGGCAACCCAGAATAGGCAGTAAATCAGTGCCCTGGTGGACACCTGAGCTCAGTGTAACAAGGAAAAGAGTAAGAGCTCTAAGAAGGAGAAATCAAAGGTGCCACAATGGGGAAAGAAGCGCCAGAGGAATTGTATAGGAACAGGCAATGTATAAGCTCACTATATGACAGGCGCAGCTGACTTCCTGGCAGTTCTGCAGTGAGGTCTCTGTACAAAACCCTTTTATCTTACAGTACAAACTAGCTACGGAGAAGGATTTGAAGCCCCTGGAGATTGCCTATGTTTGCAAGGAAGATGGATCCAAGACCTCTTCCTTTGGCGAAACTATCCAGGTACTTTTGGATAACTTGTTTCCCAACGATGACAGGAGTTCTGATGGTGCAGAACATCAACTCCTTAGGGAAAATTGCAGGATTCCGCCGGACACGCCAGATGACGTTCCGTTTACGAAAGAGGAGGTAGGAGAGAGTTACCCGGGGAAAAGCCCCGGGTAACGATGGTCTGAGAGTGGAGATTGTTTCTCAGGTGTTTAACGAACATAAAGACCTATTCACCCAGCTCTTCAACAAATGTTTGAATCTGGGAGCTTTCCCAACTGCCTGGAAAAAGGCAGACCTGGTCCTGTTAAACAAGGCAGGCAGGGACCCGGCAGAAGCAAGATCTTACAGACCAATATGTCTGCTGCCGGTGCTGGGAAAAGTGCTGGATAAACTCCTGACAAACAGAATGTATTACCACTGCCAAAAAAACGGATTCCTGAATCCCTTGCAATTCGGGTTCAGGCCAGACAAGTCCACCACTGCCGCTATCAGACAAGTGGTGGACATTGTTCAGGTTAACAAAGTGCACAAGTTGCACACCTCTTATTGCCTTAGACGTGATGGGCGCATTTGACAATGTCTGGTGGCCTGCAATTCTGAATAAATTGAAAGACTGTTTCTGTCCCAGGAACATCTTCGTTCTTGTGGTCAATTACCTTAGTGAGAGGATGGTAAAATATTCCCATGCTAGTGGGGCAGCCTCAAGGAACTTGGAAAGAGGCTGTCCACAAGGGTCGTGCAGTGGACCGTAACTTAGTGCTGATACTGCCCTGGAGTTGACCCTGCCCGAGGGTGTCTGGCTTCAGGCTTACGCTGATGACATGCTGCTTGCGATATCAGCATCCTCCAAAAACAAACTGGATATTGCTGGCAACGCAGCAATATCAATATTAGAAGGATGGTGTCTACGCAATAAGCTTGGGTTCAGCTTTGCGAAGACAACAGCAATGACTAAGGAGGGTGTCCTCAAGAAGAGGTACCCGATTTTCAAAAAGGCGAAAACATCCGCCATATGACGACTCTAAAGTACTTGGGGATCACTCTGGATGAGAGGATGAGCTGGATCCCATACCTGGACTTAAAAGCTAAATGCACAAATGTAATGTGTAAGCTGGGGCGTATGGCATGTGTCTCATGGGGACTCAGAAGTGAAGTTCTCAAGGAAATTTATCTCAGGGGAACAGAGCAGATCCTAACCTATGTGTGGGCACCTAGTGGCGCCCGACGGACCACTCCATAATGTGTAGAAAGCTGCTCGCTGCCCAACGACCGGCTTTACTGTGAATCACCAGGGCCTATAGGACAATATCTACAAATGCCCTCCTGGTGCTCGCAGGGATCCCTCCGCTATTTTTGACGGTCGGTAAAGAAGCGACCATATTCAGAATCCAGCAGGCTAAGGAGAAAGCAACATTCCTCGGTGTACAGTATGACCCCGAGGAGTTTGAGACAAATACCGCTAAGTGGGACCTCCATCCCACAAGGAGACTGTGTGCCCTGGTCCGAGGAGTTACCGCCTGGAATAGGATCAAGGAGCCAAGGTGTATGATTATCAAAGGAAGGTTACAAATAATAGCTCGTCCTTCCAAGCAGAGTTGCTCGTTATCAGAGGCCCTAAACTGGGCCCTCAATGACGGCAGTCAGAATAATGACATACGGCTGTACACGGACAGCCAGGCAGCTCTGCAAGCACTTGGAAGATGCGAATAACAGGCATCAGGTCGTGGCTGAGATCACGTGCATCCTGGGCAATCAGAACATGCCCAGGGTTTCCTTCTCCTGGATCAAGGCCCATGTAGGTCATGAAGGGAATGAGCGGGCATACCAACTGGCCCGCTCCACAGGTAATAATACTCAACCTGTGATAGCGGTAAAGACTTAAAAAGCAACCCTGAAATCTATAACTAGCCAAAGTGTATTAACAGAGTGGAAGAGGCTCTGGGATACGACTGAGAATGGTCTTCAAACAAAGACATTCTTGAAAAGGGTCAGTCTATCCCTGAGGTCCTCTGACCATTATTTGACGCAGGTCCTAACTGGTCATGGGAGTTTCCCCAAATACCTGCAGCGGTTTAAGATCTTTACCCACGGTTACTGCGGCTGCGGGGCTCCAGAAGCAGATGTCGGGCATTGTATCCTCAGGTGTCCGATTACAGAGGGGTTCGTTAACGAACTCCGGGACTCCCAGGCGATCAATGAGGTAGCAGGCGAGTTGGTCTCTCTATTACTTATTTTCCTACTTTCACCCCCCATACTCCAAGTCCCTACTGGTCTCCCCTGAGACAAACTTCATTTTCTACTTCTAGGCTTCTCTTTCGCCAAGCACGTGCTTTCCCCACCCCGTATTAAAGAGAGGTCTGTTGACTGCAAGACACCAAAAGATTATGCTGCACCTCGCAAAGGCCTATAAATATGCTGTCTGGTGAAACAAATCACAGTTTCAACTCTATCACATTGATGGGAGGGTGCATGTGTGGCATAAACCATGGGAACCGATGGACCAAGTTGGGGGGTCATACAGGCAGATGGTGTAACAGTTTGGAGTGCTTTTACATGGGCTTTCTTGGAGCCCCTCGTATCAGTCGAGACATGTCACTAGCACGTGAACATCCTCGCCGACCATCTATACCAGTTCGTAACTACTCTTTCTGCACCATGACGCCATCTTTCAATAAGACAACACCACACTTTCCGATTAGTAACCAATTGACCAGAGCGAGTTTACCACACTCGAACGAATGTGGTAAACTCACTTGAATGACACTCCATTGAGCATTTGTGTGAAGAATTGGAAAGATCTGTTTGAACCCGTATCAGCAAGTGTGGATGCTCTACAACAAGCGATCCTCGCTTTTTTGTCAGCAATAGCACTTCCGTGCTTTCAACACATCGAGTTGTTACCAAGACGTCTGACTGCTGTTGTGAGGGCCAAAGGTGAAGCAACAGATTATTAGGTAGGTGTTATAATTTGTCCATTCAGTGCATTATCTGGTCTTATTAGAAGTCACAAACTTTCATTTTAATGCAATATAGGGTAGTTCAAGAGATTACGATAAATTTGGGATTGGTGGTAGTGTATCTGAGTAAAATGTATCCTCCTCCTCAAGCAGCCATGGGCTACAGAGGTCCAACCAGATCATGCAATTAGTTTCCCACGTATATCTGTCCTGAGCTATATCTGGCCACTGCACACTAATTCTAACAAGGTCCTGTTTGACACTTCATCCTAAGTTTCCCCTCTTTCTAAAGCATTTAGGCACACTGTTCACAAGATGTGTGCATATGAGTGGGATATAAATGAGAGTGAGGTATATAAATGGAAGAAGTACGATGTCGGCTATCATGTAGCAGTGCCACAAGCGCAGCTGAAACAGTTGTGGTGTAATTGTCGACAATATCAGATATCGGTGACCTCCAAAAAGGCATGATCATTGGTGCATATCTTTCAGGAGTTTCAGTAACAGAACGGCGGAAATAGTAGGTGTAACACAAGGAACTACCTCTCGAAGTATAGAAGATAATGACTACCTATCAAAAAGGACAGGGCGTTGCCTCCAAATGTGCAAATTGTGGACGCTATACGTTGTCAGATAGGCGAACGTTGACACGGATTGTACAACGGAAGCATAAGACCACGGCACCGTAAATAGCAGCAGAGTTGATCAGCCAGAATGATCCCGTTTCCGTCACGAACTTCATCATGCCATTATTTATGGCCGTGTTGCAATCCACAAACATCTAATTACTAACATTAATGCAACATATAAGGTGGTGCAAAGCATAAAAAAACTGGGATGCTAAAGACTGGCAACGTGTCATCTGGTATGATGAATCGTGCTACACATTGTTTCCCACCACTGGTAGAGTTGTATTATGAAGAAAACTCGCAGAAGTGTACCACTCCGACTGTGAAGCAGGGAGGTGGATCCCTGATAGTGTGGGGTGTCATATCATGGAATTCATTAGGGCCATTAGTTATTCTGCAGAATCGTGTCACATCCGCAACGTACGAATCCATTCTCGAGACGATATGTACCCAATGTTGCGGGTATTGTTCCCTAATGATTGTCCCTGGTTCCAAGTGGATAATGCACCCGTGCATTGCGCGAAACTTGTCAAGCTGTGGTTTGCAGAGGATGAGGTACAGCAACTAACCTGGCCACCTCAAACTCCAGACCTCAATATTATTGAACATTGGTGGGAATATCTGGAGCACAAGGTCAGATCTGGAGGTCAAGGTCTCCACAAACAGTTGCAGTGTATTATGTTTTTATGCCAGATATTTGTTGGCAAATTTTTATGTTTATTGCAATTTAATTTCAATCATAGTATTATTACATTACTTGTTTTACACTACTTCTTAAAAAAGTTTCTACATCTTTAAAACAATTATTTATTTAAAAAAAATTACAAAAATCAAAATGTAACAGCATAACAGCTGACTTGCTACAGCTCAATAGTTACAATTAATCAAAGGCATATGCTATGCTGAAAATTAAACTGCACTTTTAATAACACTGATCTGTATAACAACATACTACAATTCCAGAAAACTTGCAGGAACATTTTCCAGCTATCAGGATTTGAACCTTCATTTGGGAGGCTCTGAGAACAACAGTTAATAAACAATAAAAATTCACTGTCTTTTAACATACAGGAAAATATTATAAAGTGCTCCGTAAATTATTTACATGTTTTTTAAACTATTGTGTTGTTGCTCTTTATTTCTTTCCCCCACAATTTATTCAACTTGTTCACCAATTATAAGCACTGTTTAATTAAAAATATCTGAGATTCGATGAATTCTAATTTTATATATAGCATTTCGTCTTTTTTCTAATAAAATAATAGTTATTCTAATTTAGTAATAATGAAACTTATAATCAGTGAAAGTTTTTAAATACATTTTTATAAATTATATACTGATTTCTTTTATGTATTTTCTTAAAATTAATATTTAATGCAACTCTTCCCTCTCAATCAGGAGAATACAAAAGTTTTTCAAAAGAAGTTTCATAGCAGTTGTGAATAAGAACCAGCAACCTTTGAGCTGACAAATGTTTTACAATTAGATTATTATACATCTTGCTGGTTAAAAATTCATTACACACTGGGAAATACTATTATAATAGTTTGTTCCACCATGTGACATTATTTACGTTAAGAATATAATTTTCTGCAATTGCTTATAGTGGATCATCCACTTAAAACAAGTTTAGAAAAATGAGTAATTTAATATTTACTTTCTTTTAGCAGATGTTATGAGGCTTTACAGAAATACAACTTTGATACGTTTTCAGGATTTTAAAATACAGTAAATTCCAATGCTTTATTGCGTTTTCAACGCCGAATGTCTTTATATTATCTTATCTTTCATTGTTTGCTACTTTAAAAAATGATTCCTAACCTTGAAGTGTAAGATTAGAAGCATTCCCCCCCCCCCACTTCTGCAATAAGCTAAATTGGTAAGCCACAGAGACTAAGTTTGAGAAAGAATTACTGGGCAGCTATTATTTTCTGATGGGTGCTTCTTATCAAGGTCATCCAATGTGCAGTTACAATAACTGTGAATAGGAAATTTACTCTGATGGATAGGTGAGGAGATTTGGAGAAGATATCAAGACAAAGTTGGAGATCACAAGTAGCGAAGATTGGAAATTACTGCTTTAAAATCATTTTTAGTATTCTTAAGCACTGTATTTTAAATGCATAGCTTTACACGCAAAAAGAAAAGGTAAAAAAGGAAAAAAATAAATACTGGATAATAACAGCTTTATAAGCATTTACAACAAAGAAACTGATGCTTCCCAATGGAACCCATCACTTGTTTTATTGAGTATGCAGTTTACTCAAAATGTCAAAAATTTTACTCATTTTACTCTACTGAAATATGGAAATAAATTGTGCAACATGACCTTGAGTTGCAATATGAACTCAGTATTCAATGATTTTTAAAAATAATTCTGATTATAATAATACAACTTACAGAACAGCAGAAAATAAATTAAGTCCTTGATAAAATATTTTATTATGACTGTAAACCAATCGTCAATTTTTCAACTGTAATGTAAATTCACAAGATAAAAACATGCAATTTAAATAAGTTCTTAATTGATATCTTAATTGCTTGTGTCAAAACTACAAATGATGGAATTGACTTCTATATCATCCTGGCTTTGGAACTCTTCAAATCCCTCTCTAATACAGATGGTCAGGTCTGTTCCTACAGTTTTCAAATATTTCAAGCAGTTAAAATTCAAAATAATCGTGTCTCTTAACAGTTTTCTACTATCATGGCACTTCCATTCAGGCTCTAAAACGAGTCTATAATCAAACCTATTAAAGAAAACAGCAACTCCACGAGAGAATTTCGATTATTTTCTAATGTTCAGAAAACCATTACAGCTTGCTCTGGTCTAATTTAAGCCTTACTTATGACTCATATAAAAGTACACAAAATTATCCATTAAAGGTAGCTATTTCATAATGGTGCACAATACCAACAGACAACTCTTTGTGAATAAATCATTAACTATATATTTGAAAAATTTTGTTCACGTAGAACTAGCAATACATTCTCTTGACCTTTGAATTTTAGAGACATGGTATATAAAACTACTGGCCTGATAAAATTACCATATTTAGCAAAAGGTTTGACAAGCATTTAAGGAAGTACAAATCAAACAGAAGAAAGGCTCTTCTTTTGCGTCCCTATTTATTTATCCATTATATTTTCATTCTAGTACACTTGTTTGCTTACCTTCATATATGCACTTTAGAATCAAGATAAATGTGTGTGTGTGTTTGGTTTGTGTATTAATAATCCTATTATTAATAATAATTGCATGCATAGGAAATAAAAAGCCTTCATTTAAAATCCTTTGGAAACAAAGTTAACCATTTCATTCTTCATCCATTTCGTTCAGCATGTTAAACTACCAAAAATAGAAAATAATATAATTTTGGATTACAATAACAAACAGCTATTGCTTTGAAACTATGCTTGAAAGTTATATTTTAGTTAGTGTTTCAAGTCACTAGCTGCTGACTAATTTTGAAAACCTTAAAACAACTTGCTTTATTTTTACAAAACAAAATAAAAATGTTTATTCACACAAGCTGGAACAAGTTTCTTTTAACATTTCACAAATATATATATATCACTTTGCATGGTAAACACATCATATGTGGATAACTATCAATCCACTTGAAAGAAATAGTTACTTACGTGTAGAGCAACACATTACATAAAACCATCATACATTATGTACGAATTCCAACCATCCCCAAGAATTAGGAATGTTTCTCTTCTATCAGCATAACTTACATGTAAAAAAAAATATCATTGTACTAAATTAAAACTGGAAGAAATCACATTCATAACAGAGGGCATGTTAATTTTCAGTATTACAACTGATTTTGTACAAAATTTATCTCTTTTGTGCTGTTTTATTTCTGATATTTCTCAAAATATTTACCTTTAAAATGCAATAATCATAAAACAATACAAGTTTTCCACATAAATTCATCTGCAGTTGTAGTGTGCAGTGAATACCAGTATAGACTTGTGAAATACTGATAAAAATACATTACCATGCTATCCATACACATTTTTTTTTATGAATGCTTAGAAAAGATATTTATGCTAAATACAAACGGTGGAAGTCATTAGCTCCAAAATTAGCATTACATTTGGGGCATTTACGTTGCCTAGTTTCATATCGAGTTTTCAGACAGTCAAAACAAAAAACATGAAAACATTTTGTTAGCACTGCATCTTTCCTCTTCACTTTACAGGAAGGGCACGTCAACTGTTCCTAAAATTAAATTAATAGTTAGACTTTATAGCAAAAAACATGTTTACAAAATCTATAATTTCAACACCATTCAATTTTGACATGCTATTCTTTAGACTTAAAAACATATCAAGTAAACTATAATATCAAACTGCTGGCTATTTTGAAAATTACCACAGGAAATTGTGCTTTGATTTTACAATGTAATTGAAATAAGCCTGTGTGCATACATTTTATATAATTTTTCAAACAGATGCATTGTGAAACAGAAGGTTAAAACAGTATTGATAGTTTGAAACTAATCACTCATTTATTTCCAAAGATTAGCTGAATGGCACCTAGTGCTGCCCAGGTCTCACTTTTAATCTGTATATTTTGCTTTTCACTTTACTATAGTTTAGTTTTGTGAGCACTACCCTCTCAGACTCTTTAGCACAGATGCAACACAAAGAATTGCCTGGCATTGCTTAAGTCGTTGTTCATGTCAGCATGTGTGCTCTCATAGCTGTGGCTTCATTTCTAAGCAAACTATCAAGATTTTTATTTCTGTTTTGACAGATTTTGGTACCCTGTGTTCCCGATGTACTTGATTGAATGGTCCCAAATAATTGCAAAGTGGGTTCCCCTGTGTTGGGTTAAAATATCAGGATACTATATGCAATGAGATGAAGTAATATAATAATGTCTTTGGGAACATGGAGAATCTGGCATAAGCAACAGATTGAAATGTTAAGTTCACAGTTAAGGGAACAGTAGATAGATTATTTGTGACTTTGATTTTCCATAGGAATAAAATAGAAAATATTTTTGCTTGCAGCAAGCCCCCCCCCCCCCCCCCCTTTTGGAATTTTGACTTCAAATTTGGCAATGCAACTTGGATGATAACCAGAAAACTGTGAATTTGAAGAGTTTATCATGATTTCCCAACGAGTTATGGCTGCCAGAGATAGACAGACACAAACATCTTTTAATATTATAGAAATGAATACATGGTATATACAAACAGTTAATGCACACCTCTAACAATTTTGGAACAGAAATAAACAAGTAAAAACTAGCCTGTGCTGTTAGTAAACTAAAAGTTTAAACAATAAGTTAATACTTTCTGTGCTAGGTCTGAAAAAATGAATTATACCCTGTGACCAATCTCTTTTTCAACTGTGTTCAGGGGAAAAAAAGGGGGGGGGGAGAAATCTAAAACTTTTTTGCCAAATAACTAGTGAAAGAAATTATGTCATGTTGTAAGCCAAATTAATCAGTATTCAATTCTGGACTTTCTGAAACTAAAACTTTTGACAAAAAAAAATTACTAATTTCCTTTTAACAGGGCCTTTATAGAGGCATGTAGTGAAAAAATGCATCAGGCAATGCAAATAAAAATCTATTAAAAAAAATAGACAAAAATGATTATAATGTGTATCAATAGAAAGGTTATTTGTTTATGAATAAAAGGAAAATAAATTTCTTCTTAAATGAAGAAAATTACTCTCTTCTTTGAAAAATTTTCCCAGTACTGTATTTTGAGAAAAGTCCAGGCTTTTTACCAGTGTGACAAGTCAAATAAATAAGTCAACTTTAGATAAAAAAAAACAGATATAGGTCATGTTTTATATCAAATTAAAGAACATTTAATTTGGGTTCAGAAAATTACAAATTTTTCAAAAAAAAAAAAAAAATGACAATAAGTAAAATTTTCTAAGCATTTTTTAAAGAAAATTTTAAGGTTTTACTGTATTTTTGCATTTTAAATCCAGTAAAGAATTTTAAAAAATTAATTTTTTCCACATTTTCTGAAATATTTCACTACCTTAATATATATATAATTCATAATATCATTACTTAAAGTTTTCATTAAATTTTTACAAAACTACTTCTCATTTATGCAAACAATGCCATTTTTTTCCAATCTGCAAAATCTAAGACTAAGTGCAAGTGTTACAAAAATTTATTTTGCTTTATAACAAGATTATTTGAGTAAAAACTGAAAAATAATCAAAAAGGGGTCAAGAGCTGTGAAGAAATTAAATAAAAATATTTCAAAGCAAATAATTTATTTTAACCTCTGAAATTTGAGATTGGACCCTTCTAGATCAATTTGCATTATATACTGACTAGACCTCTGTGGCATGCAGCTGCTTGAGGGGGTATTTATTTATTTATTTACTACAGAAAAGTTGAACTTCACAAAAACGGCAAAAAACTTGATTCATATATTACAAATAGTACTAAAAGTTTATATGATTAAAGAAATTAAATTTTTTGTTATATTGTCCTACTAATCAGATGTCTCCTAAAGTAGCTACTATTTTAAGTCACGTATGTCTAATGATTTAATTTTCTATTAAGATTCAAATAATTATTCTTTCTAATTTAAGTATATATTTGAAAAGCAATATAAATAATCCTATAAATAGTTGAAATTGATATCCCCTTTCAGAATCTGAGAAAAGCATCACTCTCAGAGTCAATGAAATATGTAGTTTAGAAAAAACTACGATTTCCTTGTTCAACTTAATAATATCCATTATGATTACTATCCATATGTGATAAAGTATTTGTCCATCACTATTTTATCCTTTAAAAACTGTATTTCATCTGTACAGTCTAACATGCACACTGGTTTGAGTTTTGAACTCAAAACCAGATGTTTGCTGATCGATATCAAGCTCCTATGATGCTGCTTATCACATGATCAAAGAAATAAGATTTTTCTCTTTGTATTCCAATTGATAAAAAATATCCAATAATAAGAGTGAAAAATAATTTATAAATGCAAAAATAATTTTCAATTGCAAAATATATTAAAATGATACAAAAATGTATATGGCTGTGTATTTTCATGCAAATCACTGAAAACTCAAATAAAAAAAAATGTTTCCTTGGCATCCGACTTCATTTTATTGAGAGACACATGGTCAGATGTTTACAAAATAACTCAATTAACTTGCTGGAGCTCTCAGCCAGCTAGTGGGGGGTGTCCTAAATACAGAATAGCAGCTACAGATTGCCATCATCTGGGCTGTGAAAATAGCAGTTTGAGCATGAGAAAAGGCTTTTTATTTTCTGAGACACCAAGTTGAAGAATAAATTGAAAAATCAGCATTTTTTAGAAGTTCTGAAATGTGTATTTTATACATATAAATAATAAAAAAAAAGTTACTTCAAACTTTAGTATTTAAACTAAAAATATTTTATGGTACTACAGATTGAGTTTATGGTTCATGGCCATATAATGCAGGATTCGTGAACCTGATTTTATAGGTTGTGGCAGTGGAGGGTTAAAGACTTACCACTTTTAACAGCTGCAACAAACTTTTGTATGGAGGAGAGGTCCACATGTATATCACGATTTGTTTATATTCATAATACTGTAGTTTGAAAATGCATTCCAATCTGCACAGGAATAATGAATCTACTCTATCATGCTTTTGTAGTAGTTCTATCTTTGTTTAAAATTATCTCAATTAAATTTCTTTTAATTAACCATTTAAACTGTATTTTGTTTTTCACATTTATGAAAAATAAAGTTGTCCCATAATAGGAAGCAAACAATAAAAAGCTAACAAAAACTTCTTTATCATTATCAATAATCAGAGTATGTTAAAAAAAAATTTTTATACATCATCATCCTCCTCCTCCTCAAGCAGCCATGGGATATGGAGGTTCAACCAGACCCTGCAATTTAGTTCTCCAAGCATATCTGTCCTGAGCTACATCTGCTGCATCTGGCCATTGCACACCAATTGTTATAAATAACAAGGTCTTATTTAACATTGTCTACTGCATCCTAGGTCTCCCCCTCTTTCTGAGACCTTTAGGCACACTTTTCATAACCCTACTCGCCAATCTATAATTATCCATACAGGCAACATGGCCAAACCAGTGGAGTCACTCTCTGCACAATATGCTGCTTAAAGGAGGTTGCCAACTCCTTTGCCTAACCTCATCATTAGTTACAAAGTTGAACCACCTAATGCCCAAGATACTGTGTAAGCATCTAGTTTCCTGTTATCTTGTTTATAAAGTGTCCAAGTTTCACTACCATAACTAACACTAGAAAGAAATAAACTATTATACAGTCTAATTTTAGTCTTTAGGTGTATACTCCTATTTCTCCACACTCTCAGTAGATTCTTAAAAGTCCCGGCAGCAATCACTATTCATCTGTTAAACTCATGCCGCACATCACCAGTATCTGTTACATAGCTCCCAAGATAATTAACCTGAGACACCTGCTCAAAGAGTGGAACTATTCAGATTAACTGAATCACAGAATCTTATTCTCTCTGTTTATCACCAAACCTACTCTACTACCAGTCTCATCAACAGTCAAATGAAAGAATTCATCTCATCAACATCATTTGTCAAAAGGGCTAAATCAGAAATTTTCAGATATCCAGATCATTTAAGGCCAAAATCTTTCCCTTGAACTGAAATTCACATAACGTAATCAATGACCAAACTAAAGAGAGAAGGAGACAAAATGCACCCTGTTGAACACCAGAAGCAATGTTAAACCAAATGTTACAAGCCTTACCAACTCTGACACATGGCTCAGTGTTACAGAGAGCTTTCATAATGTTAATCAACTTGTCTGGTATGTCATACAATCTCCGATCAACCACAAATTTTGACAATCAACACGGTCAAAAGCTATTTTTTAATCAATAAAGCCAATAAACAAAGGTTTCTGAAACTCTAAACATTTATCAAGTCTGCCCAAGTGAAAATACAATACAATTTAAATAAAAAAACTATACTGCTTTTTTCTAGGTAGTCACTGGAAGGAGAGCTATGCACCAATCCCCTGTGATGATGCATAGAACAGTCCAGGCCGAGCACCTAATGTCCCACCCCGCCTTCTCTTAGTGCAGACTGTTAGTACCTTTCAAAAGAGATATTCTCTTCTGGAAGTGAACAGAAGGGGAAGGCTGTCAGATTGGGGTAGCCTGATCTGGACAACTCTGGCTACTTTTCTTTTTCTACCCTGCTAAGGAGTGGTCAACCACACAGGTTCCTGGTGCTGACCATATAAACCCACTGGATTGGACTGAATTAAGGCTCTGAGCTGGATTATGGATCCTGAATTTGCTGCACTGGTGGGCTTCTGTGGAGGGAAAATCTTCCGTTGTGTTTTCTGTTTGTGGGTTGACAGCCCTAAGTGAATAGATTCACAGGATATTTTTTATCAGCTGGTGGATAATCCTGAGCAGAGGTCATCGCAGGCACCTGAATTCTTTGCTTCTACTGGCATCGTCAAATTTTACATTGGAGGAAGTCTTCCAGTGTAGATGGCTTCAGCCTTTAGTGGTGGGGGAACGGGTCTTTGCCCCATGTCTGCGATTAGGGGGCTGTTTGATATTGTTGTCATTCCCTCTCTCAATAAACATAGTTTCTTTAAACATCCCACTAACCATTTTCTCTCCATAGGTAGTTCAAATGTGAGGACTCTGCACAGAGCTTATTCTCTTGATGTCCTCACACAGGAATTCCACTGTTATAATTTAGATATTCTCAGCTTGCAAGAGACCAAATGGACAGATAAAGGTCAGATTCTTAAAAATAATCTTAAATTTTTCTTTTCAGGGAGGGAAGACAATAAACATTACCAAGGCATGGGTCTGCTTCTCAGCAGACATGCTACTGATGATCTTCTAGGATATGAATGAATTAATGAAAGGTTTCTTACAGCAAAATTTCAGACAAGCGTTAAACACTTAATGTTATCTGCTGTTATGCCCCCACTGAGGATGCCGATGAGGATGAGAAGGATAGGTTTTATGGACAACGTCAGGATATTTTGAATTCTGTCAAGAAAGGAGATATTACCCTTGTTCTAGGTGACTTCAATGCCAAAGTTGGTACTGACTATGACCTTTGGGGAGGAGTGATAGGTCCTTTTGGTATTGGTAGCTGCAATGGCAATGGGCAACATCTCCTACAGGTAAGTAAACTCAATGGTTTCAGAATAACTAACACTTATTACAAACACCGTGACATACATAAGTACACATGGGTTTCACCTGATGGGCTGCATAAGAATATGATTGATTATATATTAATTAACAGCAAATGAGCTAGTTCTGTTAGGAATATCAGGTCATATAGGGGAGCTGAAATTGCACCTGACCATTACCTTGTTAAAAGTGTCTTGCAACTTAACCTTAAAATTAGCTGTGCTAAGGTAAAAAAAATTACCTTTAATACTGAAGCTCTGAAAGACTCAGTTATAGCTCAGTTATAGCAATACCCTATTACTCCTAACAGAAAGGATTACAGAGAGCTTAATAAATGTGTAAAGGATCAGTCAGCTGCATACTAAGAATCTTTGGCTTGATGGCTTGGCTGACAAAGCCAAAGAAGCAGTTAGACAACACAACAGCTGAGAGCTGTACCAAATAGTTAATATTTTGTGTGGTAGAAAAAGGACAGGTATACAGGGATTGAAGGATAAGCAAAGTAAGTGAGGATTCTGTCATGGCTAGGTGGGCTAAGCATTTCAGTGATGTTCTAAACAATGTGGTTTGTTCAACTCCTATTGTTTGTAATGATAGATGCATTACTGGCTTTAATGTTGGCCCTATAACACAGTCTGAAGTTAGTTTGACTATTTTTAAACTTAAACTTCATAAATCCCCAGGAGTAGATGAAATTACTACAGAAATGCTTAGACCTGGGAGTGTTTTGGTTACCACTTGGATGACTGAAATTTTGAATATCTTTTAAGATAAAGGCATGGTTCCTAAGGATTTTACCAAAGCTATTATTATCCCTATTTTCAAAAAAGGTGATTGCAGTTCTTGTGATAACTATAGGGGTATCAGCCTACTCTCTGTTCCAGGTAAAGTTCTTTCCATGATTGTGCTTAATAGAATTAAGGATCTGGTTGACAGGCAATTGCATGATTAGCAATGTTGATTCAGAAGTGGTAGGGAATGTGTGGATCAGATATTTTCACTCAGGCAGATTCTTGAGAAATGTTTAGAGTTTCAGAAACCTTTGTTGATTTCAAAAAGGCTTTCGATTCTGTTGATCATCATAATTTGTGGTTGATTGTGAAATCATATGGTATACCAGAGAAGTTAGTTAACACAATGAAAGCTCTCTATAATAACACTGAGTTGTGTGTGAGAGTTGGTAAGGTTTGTAGCAATTGGTTTAGCATTACTTCTAATGTTCAACAAGGGTGCAATTTGTCTCCTTTTCTCTTTAGCTTGGTTATTGATTATGTTATGCAAAATTCACTGCAAGGCAAAGATTTTAGCTTTAAATAGTCTGGAGATATGAAAATTTCTGATTTAGATTATGCTGATGATTTAGCCCTTTTGGCAAATGATGTTGATAAGATTTTCATATGAGCTGTTGATGAGACTGGTAGTAGAGTAGGTTTGGTTATAAACAGAGAAAACTAAATTGATGAAAATTGGTCAGGCAGGCTGTGATTCAGTTAATCTGAATGGTTGTAATCTTGAGCAGGTGTCACATTTTAATTATCTAGGGAGCTATGTAACAGATACTGGTGATGTACGGCATGAGATTAACAGATGAATAGGGATTGCTGCCAGGACTTTTAATAGTCTATGGAGAGTGTGGAGAAATAGGCATATACACCTAAAGACTAAAATTAGACTGTATGGTAGTTTGGTTCTTTCTAGGGTTAGTTATGGTAGTGGAACTTGTGATGCTTTGTAAACAAGATAATAGGAAATCAGATGCTTTTCATTCTAGATGCTCACATAGTATCTTGGGCATTAGGTGGTTCAACTTTGCAACTAATGATGGGGTTAGGCAAAGGAGTCAGCGACCTCCTTTAAGCAACATATTTTGCAGAGAGAGACTCCACTGGTTTGGCCATTTTGCCCATATGGATAATTATAAATTAGCGAATAGGGTCATGAACAGTGTGCCTAAAGGCCTCAGAAAGAGGGGAAGACTTAGGATGCGGTGGGCAGACAATGTCAAGCAGGACCTTGTTACAATTGGTGTGCAGTGGTCAGATGCAGCAGATGTATCTCAGGACCGATACGCTTGGAGAACTAAATTGCACGGTCTGGTTGGACCTCTGTAGCCCATGGCTGCTTGAGGATGATGATGATATGCACTTTGTTGTCCTTTACTGTTTGGCCTTTTTACTTTCAGTTTACTTCCAAAAACCTTCAGTGCAATTTTACGAACTTTCTTTGATTAACAGTGCCATTGACCACTTTAACACTTCCATACCCTTATGAAAGCACTTCCAAAACATTATTTAACTATTCATCCTTCATTAGCCTTTTTAGTATAACTAATTCCAGTCTGATTGATTAAACTGAATTGTAATTCAGCTGAATGAAAAAGCCTTTGTTGCAGAATAAAAATGTTCAAATTCAAAACCCTACCATTCACTGATTATGTATGAGGCTTTTTTAAAATTAGTATTAAATAAATCACCATTTGGAAAATTATCATACAAAAAAAAAACTGCTACAGTAGAACTTTTGGTTCTATGAGATGTGGCAAAGACAGAGGATTAAAGATTAAAAATAGCCAGTAATTTTTGGCAGTCTTGTGAAAGCGTGGTCAATTTCACGGGTTTCACGATACATACAAATAAAGAACAATATTTATAACACTTACTTTGTACTCTCTTATTTCCTCCATTAATACTTCATCTGCTGTTGATGCTAATTCAAATTTCTTTCCTCGCTCTACTTTTCTTCTCAAGCTTATAATTTCTTCCTGTAAATCATGCATTTTTCTTTATCACAAAAGGCTGACACATGTTGAACTAAACAAATAATATATATTTTAAATTCACATTTCAGATTCTAAGCTTTTATTATTTGTTGTTTCAAACTTACCTGAAGCCTCTTTGTTTTAAATGCCTCTTGCTGAACAGCACTGGTTTTTTCTGCTACTGTTGTCTGGGCTTCCTTCAACTGAGATAGATATTTTTCAAGATGAAGCTTCAGATCTGCTGCTGACTGGGTACTCTCTATTGCTTTCCTCTTGTGCATTTCCATTGCTTGTTGCCTTAAACTGAATGCAAAAAACAAAAATATACCAAAGCTAAGAATTACAATAATAATTTCTTTTCCTCAGCTATAAACAATAAATTTACTATATTATTAAGACAATAATTGGTCAAAGATGCAGCTATAGAAGCATTTTTGATGCACCCTATATAAGTACATATAGCGAAATAATGATACTAAAAAAAATAATGAACATATACTGAAACATTGACTGAACATTTTCAAATTAATCCAAGTTAACACTCAAGAAGTAAGATTTTAAAAATATAACTCAAAATTTAATTTTTAGCAGACAATATTAAAATAGTTCAATAATTACATTGCTAAATTAAAAATCAATCCAAAGTGAATGCACAGTATTCCCTGCTAAGATAGATATCAAACATTAATTAATAGATTCTGAAAAAAATTCATTGGCGCCACGGTGGGAATCGAACTTGCATCTCTTGATTCATGCCAGAGCACCACCATTGCACCACGCATCGGACAACGAACTCTTTCAGAATATGACCTTATAAATCTTCTTCCTGAGACAGCGCCATCTATACTCAAGGAGATGCAACTTTTTTCAGTCGTTGCCTTCTCAACAAATCAGATTATCAGATGTTAATGAGAAGGTCGCTAACGCTAAGATGTTAATATATAATTAAAAATCAATCCAAAGTGAATGCATAGTTTTCCCTGTTAAGATAGACTTGATGTCTATCTTAACAGGGAAAACATTAATTAATAGATTCCGTGGTGGTGGTGAATTTTTTTTTTTTCAGAATCTATTAATTAATGATTGATGTCTATCTTAATAGGGAATACTGTGCATTCACTTTGGATTGATTTTTAATTATATATTAACGCCTTAGCGTTAGCGGCCTTCTCATTAACATCTGATAATCAAATAGCAACAACTGAAAAATGTTGCATCTCCTTGAGTACAGATGGTGCTGTCTCAGTCACGTCTCAGGAAGAAGATTTATAAGGTCATATTCTGAAAGAGTTCGTTGTCCGACGCGTAGTGCAATGGTTAGCGTGCTCTGGCATGAATCTGGAGAGATGCGGGTTCGATTCCCGCCGTGGCGGCGATGAATTTTTTTTCAGAATCTATTAATTAAAAGTACATTGTTATGAGGAGCAACAAATTCATGCATCAAATGATAATGCATAATAGTTATAGGTTACTTTACTTTCTAATATATTTTATCTATTAAAGCATAATATTCATATCTTTACATTTTCCTTTTCACTGATTTCTTTTTGTGCATTTGCCAAAATGGTTGTCTCACTATCTTTCCAATGTGTTGACTGATCACAACAAGCTATGTACCATATGGAAGTTTACAATCCAGGGAGGGTCAAAGGCTATTTACTCATGGACATTTTCACATTACACTAGAGGAAATTTGGAAACCACAATTCCACTATATCTTCCAAAGACCAAGTGAAACAAATTATGTGTCAAATTAAAGCTTGTGACATGGAGATTGTCACAGGTGAAAAAAGATGCGTCCCCCCCCCCCCAAAAAAAAAAGAATGAGGAAAGGTGCAAACAACTGTCTAACTACCTCATATATTTTTGAATGCAAGTGCAGAGAGTAATAATAGGTCAGGTGTCAAATGAAACTTTTCATATGGGAATATCATGTATATATGTATATTACAGACTATCCTGTTTATACTTCCACCTTTCCCTCCCTACCAAAAAAGGAGAAGAAAATTTCACACAAGTGGATTGTAACAAGTACAGTTGAAATGTAAGCTTGTGATGTTGAGAATGTCATGAGCTACCACCTCAAATTACAATCTCTTTTTCTCTCATCTCTAAAAGAGGGGGAGGGGAGGGAAATTTAATGGGCATTGATCTGTATGAGTAATATGTCAAAAACTTAAAAGCATGAAGAATAGCATAGGGAATGCTGCAATTTTTCTCTAAAGTAGAGAAAAAAAATATCTGCTAAATATTTAATACATATATGATTATACTGTTAAAAATTATTGAATGCTTCAGTTTAGCATAATCCTTAACCCAATCAAGTTATATACGTTAGTGCTAATACAGCTCTAACATATTAATATTGCTTTTTTTCTCAATAGACATAACATTACATTTTTGTCTACAAAAACTGGTGTAGTCTTAATTGCTGTTATATAGTACAAAGAGTTTGAATTATTATATTACCCTTTTGATGTTATTCTTAACTGGTGTTGTTACAATCCTCTTGATGTTAGTATTTAACATCGATGTAAAGTATAACTTAAGAATCATCAGTTGTGCACTCAGCTGGCTACTGGAAGAGGAGGCAGATACACACTATTGCAGTTGACATAAGTCACTGTTTTCTTCTGGAATGTGACATCAGATGTGCTTTTTTTAAGTTGTGAAGCTGGCAAATTCATTGTTGGTGTGAAATGGACTACCAGTCCTTCTCAACTCAATGCACTGAGTTGGTAACACTTTGTAGTTGGGTTGTTTTACCTCTGAGCGGCACTTTTTTGCACACTATGGGCTAAATGGCCAGGTAACAAGGACCACGGAGGCTCAGAGAAAGTTGGGGGAGGGGACCCACTGGAACAGCTGTTGGGAGACAGATAGTAGCCTCCCTTCAAGGTCATCCAGCATGTTCTTTAACGTGCACAGGGTATGGCTCTCCCACACACGGGGCCATGGTTTAACGTCCCATCCAACGGACGGTGGCCTTTCCAAGCCCATCGGTGTCCCCTACTGACCGTGGGCAGGGCAGGGAGTTTTGCGGAGATAAATCTCAATGCTGACCCAGCTGGGGCTCAAACCTGGGAACTGCAGATTGCAAGCCTAGTGCCATACCAACTGAGCCACACTTTGTAATTGGTGTAGAGGACAATATTCTTCTCTCCCAAAGTTGCCACTTGAGATTTAACATGCTTTTGGGTAATTCTTATTAAATCAATCTTAAACTTATTAAGCAACTTAAGCTAAAAGGAATACTCAAACTGTTGAAGAACTCAACAAAGTACACCTAGTCTTTAAATTACATGATCAGTTAAAATAAATTGATTAAAATGAGGTGATGCATTTTGCTGCCACACATGCAGGACTTCAACTGGCAGTGAACTGACTACTGCTGCCAGATTAACTAGCAGTATCCCTCTGGTGGTGTTGCAAGGTACAGAGGTCTGCTCACTTAAGAGTAAGTTCCATGCAGATGGTAAGGGTGTGATGTCAGAATTGCAAATCAGTGTCTTTATGTATATTGATAAGTAGGTTTTCTAAATAATTAAGAGGAAATTTTGCTGAGGGTGGAGTCCATATTTTGAACTGGTAGGGTGGTTACTGTTAATTTGTTATCTATTATAATCTGGGCTAAAGCTGTAGTAGGGTTTTTGTTATTTATATCTCAATGATGTTCTTTTATACATTCATCTATTCCTCAATATGTTCACATATTTATATATTTCTGCCTTCTAGATTATTTTGGGGGGTTATTATTATTATTAAAGTAATCTGCAAAGCTGGCACTAAAAAATATAAAATAAACAAATAAAAATATACCATCTTCTTATATGTATCCTAAAAAAAATTAGAAAATAAAACATATCAAAGATGAAATAATTGAATTCATATGAACTTTAATGGAAAACAGGATCCTAAAGTGGATTTTTTCTTACCATTTGAAAATAAATTGCTTCCATCGAAATTAATATGAATTCAGTAAGTGATTTCATTATTGATATATTTCACTGTTATTTTTCACTTTTTAGTGTGCATATAAAAAAATAGGTTTTTTTCTTTCTTAGACTAATTTCTTTTATCTATACCAGCTACAGTTTGAAGACAAAAAAAAATAATGGAATATAGCTGGTATCCTCACCCCCATGTGAAGGTTGTATAGCCTCCACCCCCTGTGAAGGTTTCTCCATTCACAGAACTTGAGCTAAACTTGTCAGAAAAATGATTTATTGCATGCAGGAAAGTTCAGAAACACTGTGAAAAATCTATGCCAAATCCCCTGTTGATCCAAAATCCCAAATCGCTGTAAAACAATTTGGGGTTCTGAATCATGTTCTATAATATGCAGGGACTTGTTTATTTATTGCAACACAGGGGAAACCAGTATACAAATTTTTGAAACAGTTGGCCAAAATTCAAAATTTTATTAGAGGTTAAAACCTGTTGAAACTCTTACCTGTTTGCCCAGTAATTAAGCTGACACAAACAATGAGTGCACACGATGCAGAAGAGCTAATGTCACCATGCCATAGGAGAAAGACAAGCATTTCTCACCAATGCTCAGACAGGTGTGCATGTGCCCAGATATGTTAATTATCTTAGATCCTGGAAAAGGTTTCAAAACTGTTGGCACCTTATTTCCCTGACTTGACACCTCTGCTCATGACACCTCTAAATATAATTCTTTTCCATTCTACACTGGCTACTGCCCACCATACTTTTCACAAATAATAGCAAAAGTAGCACTGCTAATTCCATTTCTAGACTATTCAATGTATTAATGGGACAACTACCCCATAATGTTCAACAACAAAGCTAAAGTTAACAAAATTCTGTCTTGCAAGGTTTAAAACTTATGCTGCTGGAAATGCAAAAATGCAGTTCACCAAGCCTGTAATATTATGACCATAATAAATTACCAGGGCAATTACCAAACATTAAAAGAAACAATTTTTAATATAACACTTTATGCTAATTTCCATATTTATACATATTAATAAATTAAAAGTAAATACAAACTCTGACTGATTGCACCTTGATATGTTTTAGGTTTATTTTCTACTTCTTACGGCCCATATAGAAAGTTAGGCATTTTTAAAAATTTTTTTTTTTTGCCACTAAAAACACTTACCTTCAAAAACTTTCATTTGATATATGACTCAAAAACACATTTTCCCTCCCTTTTGGGGTTGTGTTTGTGGTAGCCCATGACATTAGAGACATCACAGGCTTTAATTTGAGATATGATGTGATGCCCCCTCATTCACTTTTACTTTACCTTAACCAGTTTTGCTTAATTTACGTTATATTTATCATTTTGGGGATTTTAATTTCATTTTTGGCATTGCAGTGCTCGTTTCCAAGAGCATAGGAGTTGCGCATGCACAACTTCGAACTTTCGATTGTCACCCACTAAAGCGCACATGTACAAGGACACGCACCTTCTTGCGTCATAGCTTGCGCGCTCGTCATTTTATGCAAATGTCTTTACCGGTGCAACAGCCACATGTTGCCGAGCCCATATGCTTGTTATAACCGTGACATGTAGTCACAGAGAGTCAGTTGAGAGTTAGTGGTAGTAAGAGTCAGTTGGAAGTAGTCACATGAGTTGGTATTTGTTAGTTGTCAGTTAGTAGTGTCACAGAAGTTGGTGCTAGACACAATAGTGATGATGTAGACGACGTTTTCATTTACATTGGTGAGTGTTTAAAAATAATTTTTTGGAAATAAACTTGTTTGTTATAGAAACTTTTTTTGAATCTTTGCTATTTTTTCTCTTGAGCAATGTTAGTTGACAAGTTTTGATTATAATTTACATTAGTTTGACAATCATTTAATTTTAGAATTCTTACTTGCTAAGTAACGTTCACTGGTATTCGAACCTTAATCGGCAATTTGATAATTATTGCCTTTCGACTGATTTTGCTATCCGGAGCTTGAATAAATATTGGATCAGACAAAGGGTCCAAAACTTTAATAGTATACTGCTCACAAAAATTAGGGGATATTTCAAACTGAATATGAAGCGAAGAAATATCCCCTAATTTTTGTGAGCAGTATATTTAAATATTTGGAGTGTTACAATGATTTGTTAAAATCTAACCCCGTGAAAATCCACCACCCCTATTATCAGGGAGGGTGGGGGAAGAGATACTGTAGGCAAAATTCGAAATAGTTTATGACTCATTAATATAGAATGACTTTTAACATTTCCCCTTTTTCAAGGGGGAAGAAAGCATGGGGGATCAATATTTTATAGCTTATGACCCCTCATCATTATGTTTTATAGCACTCCCTCATCAGAAGCTTTCTTTTGATGGATAGCTTGTTACTTTCCACACTCGCATTCAAGAGATATAGATGAACAATCATTCTCGTATTTTCCCCTTTTTAGGGAGGAGAAAAACACGGGGTGAATATTTTACAGCTTATGACACTCCTCGCATCACAAGCTTTAATTTTACATATAGCTGATTGCTTTCGGCATTTGCATCCTGAAGATACAACAGAAGAATACTTTTCATATCTCCCCTTTTTGAGGGGAAAAGAAAGATTGGGGATTAATTTTTTATAGTTTATGACACTCCCTGCATCACAAGCTTTCTTTTGATTTTTTTTTCATTTGGTCACTTTCCAGCTTGTGTTCAGGAGATATAAGGAAACAATCATTTTTATCTCCCCCCCTTTCAGGGGGAAAGGAAGCATAGGGGGTCAATTTTTCATAGCCTAGGACATTCCCTGCATCACAAGCTTTTGTTTGACATATAGCTGTTTGCAAATTTGTTGCTTTCGGACCTTTCGTTTTGGAGATATAGCAGAACAAAAGTTTTCATATTTCCCTATTTTATTGGGGGGGGGGAGGTCATTTTTTCTGGCATGATTGGAGCCTAAGATACTTCTAGAATCACAAGCTTTCATTTCACACATAAATCATTAGTTTCTCCATCACACTCAAAAGATATGGTAAAACAACAATTTTAACAAATCTATAAACTAACAAATGTCAAAGCAATAGAAAAATAGGTAAAATACACATTTCAGAGTTCCTAAATAATGCCAATTGTTTCAATTTATTCTTCAAACAGCCATTACACAGTACAAATGATGCTTTTGTCATCAGTCATGTTTTAATTTTAACCTTTTGAAGGTGGCTCGGTTTCTCAAAGAACTATCTGCTGTAGCGGCGCATTTCCCACCAAATTCCTACAGAGGGGTAGGAAGAGAGGTACCACTCCCAGTTTCCAATGACCTTCCCAGTCAATTAGTTAATCATCGTAAATGCTCTCCCCTACTGCCTGTGGGCCATACTGTATCATGTGTGCTCTCCCTGCTACTACTTGGCAAAGGCCTGCTCTCTAAATAGGGCTAGTTTCATTTCACAAAATATACAAGTACTGGACAGAAAAATGGAAACAGTTCCAAATTATCTCAAAAGAAAATCATTCAGAGCTCAATAACTTCTTCAATATGATTTTGAATGAAAAACATGTCTAAAGATAAATTAAAGATCCCAATAAAATCTATGCAAATCTTGATTTTAAATAATATTTCTTCAGTATTCAAAGAGTTAATGCTTAACGAAAAAAACTTTAGTAGAGTAAAAAAAAAAGAGTTTATTGTGCTCAGTACTTTAGTAGAGTCAACTATAATCTTTGATCTCTTAACCAGTTATGTATTAATTAGATTTTGGGTTCAATATTTTGTAGCCTGTTAATTATTCCAGCATTCACAACTCTGATTACTGAACAAATATTGTTAAAATCAAGATTTTGATAGGTTTGATTTGAGACATTTATCTTTAGATACATTTTTCATTAAAAATCATATTGAAAAAATTAATGAGCTCTGAATGCGATTTTCTATTGAGATAACATGGGACTCTTCACAATTTTCTGTCTAGCAACTGTGCATGCTACATTACCTTTGTTATGCTATCTGTGTTAGTACTAACTTTTTAAAACATATCGTTAATATTAAAGAATTGTAGAGTAAAAAGAGTGAGCTAAAATAGTACTGCCAAAAGAACAATATTCAAAGATAAATAAATCTTAAAAATTTTCAATATTTATCAGGGTTGAGGATTTCTCTATTAACTCTTAAATCTTACAGTAAAACAAGGGGGTTGTCAAAAACTTATTTTCAAGCATTTAAAAAAAGGTGAAAATAACCTGGAAGCTCTATCAGAGTTTGTCCTAATTTCTTGTATAGAAATATCCAAAAATAATTATATATTTCATTTTCATAACCTTTGACAGAGTGGTTAGCATGCTTGGCTACTCAAAGCATGGATGTTTGTGTTGTTTTCCTGCTGAGTCCCATCATCTTCACAGACCTTCTACTATGGCATATTAAACTTACAGACTCCTGTCAGACCTCTGTAGCAAGCAGCTGTTTGAGAAGTCATTTTTTTAAAAATTGGTTAATATATTATACTTCATTAGGCACTTGTTCTTTCTTCTGAGTCATTTTAATCCCATTCTTTCCCCAATGTTCTTTTTCATTTTAACCCTATTTGTTCCTTTGTTTACACGAAACTTCACAATTCAGATAAAAAGGAATTTTTTTCCAAGATGATTTTTCCCCACAAGAACTGTAGTTCCTGGTTATAACACAGCCATCTTGTTTTTTACGTAAGGTAACCTCAAACACAACTATTTTGTCTCGACCATATAGCTAAACAAAAATTTTTTGTTCCGCAGTGAAAAAAAAGCCCCAAAATATATATCAGCTCATCTGACACAACTATTTTCATTACAGCATATTGCTATACACCAAATTTTCATTCTGTACTTGAACAAAGTCCCCAATAATTAATAATTTTAATGGAGACTACAATTTTAACCATAATGTTAATTGATGAATTTTTTTTTTCTATAATTGGAAAACTCTTTTTTAGTTGGATTGTACTAATGAAATATAATTCTCATTTTTCAAACCCTTAGGTAGTTTTAATATATATCATTAGAGATCTCTAAATATGGAAACAGCAAAATAGTCAATTAATGTTGTAAGGGTAATTAAAGATCTGTAAAAAGGGTTGGATTGTTTCACCTCTGATTGGCACTTTTTTTGCACACAATGGGCTAAATGGCCAGGTTACAAGGACACCAAAGGCTCAGAGAAGGTTGGAGGAGGTTGGAGGAGGAAACCCACTGGAACAGCTGTTGGGAGACAGATGGTAGTCTCCCGTCAAGGCCATCCTGCACACAGGGCCACAGCTTAACGTTCTATCCAACGGACGGCAGCCATTCCAAACCCATCGGTGTCCCATACTGACCATGGGCAGGGAAGGGAGTTTAGCAGAGATAAATTTCAACACTGACCCAGTTGGGACTCGAACCTGGGAACTGCAGATTAGGACCCTGGTGAGCCAACAATGTCACCCTGTAAAATGGTGGGTGGGTGTTATATTACATTGGAATTCAAGTTTCTTACCCCTTCCCCTTTTTTATAAATTTTTTTACTTGATTGCATTTCTAGCCACTCTCCCTCTCACAACTTTTTTTTTGAGATTTCTGGAGATGAAGCAAAGATTGGACAGGCATCAATATACCTATTTGACCATATATATATATACTATATTGGAGGTATATGGAGATTAATCCTCCCATATACCTATATTGGCCAATACATCTATATGGTTGAGACAAAATAGTTGTGTTTGCAGATGCCTCTTCAATCTTTGCTCCTCTCTGGGCCTGATTGCACATGATCAGTTTATGAAAGAAATTTGAAATTTAGGTGGTAGAATGTCAAGAGATGTACCATTGAAAAAATAATCTACCCCTTTTCTCAGAGGTGTGTGAGAAAATCAACTTTTAAAATTTGAGAAATAAAAGGCAAATACTCTTTATACTGTATTATTACTAATAAAACACTACTATTTGCATTTCCCCCATCATCCATTAGCTAATATTAAAACTTTTAAGGAGTGAAAAAGCAGATAAACAAAAAATTTCATTCTCATTGAAAACGAGATTCCCATATTTACCAGAGGCGACTTGCATTCTTCTAGTTATGCTAAAGATTACATGTGTTCTACCGCAATTTATCTGTATAGTTCTCTTACAGGAAATAAATCAAAGTATTTTATATCCTGGTTTCGTTTGGAAAAATAATGATTGCACATTTATTTATTCTCTAATTTTTTTAAATTGGCAATTTTAAATATGTGCATCATAAATCTAAAATATCAAAATTGTAAATAATAAATATTCACCATCATCAGTAGTGTAGCTATGGTATTGCAGGTACTACAATTGTTCTTTTGGGTTGTTTACCTCTGAGTGGCATTTTTTTGTACACAATTGGCTAAATGACCAGTCACAAGGATCTGAAGGCTCAGAGAAGGTTGGGGGGACAGGTTGGGGGATGTCACTGGATCACTGTAGCCTCCCATCAAAGTCATTCCAGCAGGGCATGGCTCCGCTGCACATGGAGCCTCGGTTTAATGTCCCATGCAAAGGACAGTGGCCTTTCCAATCCCATCGGTGTCACCTACTGCCCGAGGGCAGGGCAGGTAGTTTTGCAGAGATAAATATCAACCCTGGTCCGTGTGGGACTCGAACCTAGAAATAGCAGATTAGGAGCCCCTTCGCCCCATTGCAACTGTATATGTTTTACTTGTTTTAAATGGAAGTTTCCAAGATAGTGTTTTTATTTTCATACTTTGATACACATGTAATAATCTAAAATGTATTTTTGAGACTCTGTCTCTGTGTCACCATTTTTGATCCTCTTGAACCATGTAGAGTAATATTAGGTATACAGCTTCTTCTTATCATAACTAGAAGCAATATACTATTTGGCATTTCTCCAATCTTCGCTCCATCTCCAGAAAAAAAAATCCCTACATCTCTCAAAAAGTTGAAAGAAATGCATAAATGATTGCTAATCACAAAGAGGAAGATCTGAAATGAAATCTTCTGATATGAGGAATATCATGGGTTACTTAAGATCACACTATACAATTAAGGCTTCATATATACTCTCTACTTTCTACTTCCACAAAAACGTAAGGGAAGTTTCATTGAAACGACTGATGAATGTTTGTTGCACAAGGAATGACATTTACATCATAGTAGTTTATTTCTCAAAATATATTTCAAATAATTTAATTAAGTATAAGAGCAATGCTGGTTATATCAACTAGTAAATAGTAATTGTTCCCTATATTAGGGGTTCTCAACATGGGGTACACAGTAAAATTTTTTGGGGTATGCTGTGAGAGCTCAAAAGTCACGAGATATATGCTATATATAGAATATATCTTTTTTTCCGTTTCACACTTTTTTATCCCATAAACCTATTTTATTCCCCAGTCATCTTTATCAATTTTCCCAGCATTCTATGCATGTTTCCAGTCTTCAAAATCGAAACTGGAAGTAAACACATCCTTCTTAGAAATTCTGGTTGCAGCTGCATTTAATTAGTTATGCTTCACTGAGGCAAACAAAACACAGATGGCTGACACATGCAATCTCTGTTGTGTGTTGCTATAAGTGTTGTTTACAGTCTTGGTCCAGCATATTGGATACCCTTTGTAAAGTTAGTATTTACTTTTTTTATATTTAAACCTTAATTTTCATTTCAGTTGATTTATTTTCGGAAATTAGCGATTTTTTTTGGCTGATCAATAAGTATTGATTTATCATAGTTATGCTACATTGGAAGGCCAGCCTACAACTTGTTGCTGTGGATATTTTAACATTTCATTAGGCTATACGTTAATTTTTATTTTATTATTTATTACTTTTCCAGTAAAACTTTGATCTGTTATCATTTTCTTGAAAATAAATGAGGTCTTGGATATGAAAGCAAATTAATTTTTGTAGATTTACTTCCGCTAGTTAGCAATCTTTCGATCGGCTGATTTATCTACCTTTCCAAGTAATGCTAGATTGGAGGCCAGCTTAAAAGTTGTTGTGGATATTTTATTTAACATCCCATTAGGTTATATGTAATTTTTATTTTATTATTTCTTGTTTTTGTAGTAAAAAAACTTTGAGCTTGTACTGTTTTCTGAAAATGAATGTCTTGGATACGGAAGCAAAATAGACTTCCTTGCTATGAAAATCGGCAGTCATGTGGGAGGGCAATTTCAGGAAGGACTGGTGCTTGGTGCTCAAACCTTTCTGCACTTAGCCAAGATTGCCGAACTTAACACCCAAAGAAAAAATTCATAATGTTTAGCAAAAAAAGCAGCCAAGTAAGGTTTTTTTTATTTCATAACCAGTTCAGAAATTTATTTTTTATAAAATTCGTAATTAAATTCTGTTTGATATATAACATGACCTATTTCTCTTAATTTTTTAATTCTAAAGTTGACTTGTTTTTCTGACTCACCAACTGGCTAAAAGACTGGAATTTTCTCAAAGTATGGTACCGAGAAAAAAATTACAAACCAAAAAAATAATTTTTTTGTTATTCAGAAATATATAGCCATTCTATTCATGTGGCATTGTAATCATTTCTGTCTATTAGTTTTTTTTAAAAAATAAATTTTTATTTGCTTTACCAGATGCATTTTTTTACTACATGACTCTAAAAAAGTCCTATTAAAACAACTCTCTCTTTTTTGTTAAATACTTGATTTTTAGAAAATCCAGAATTAATGCTGATTAATTTGGTATAGAACATGCCATAATTCCTTTCATTAGTTATTTGGCAAAAAAGTTTCTAAAGTTAAAGTTTTTTTGGCTGAGCATAGTGAGAAAATAACTTGGCCTCTGGATGGAAACCTGTTTTTCAGCCTGGACACTGGAAGGGCACTCGTAGATACATATTGATAGAATGGGAGGAAAAAATATGGGAAGAAAAAATAAGAATGAATAAAGTTTTTATGACAGGCACTACCATATGTTTACATGATATTGCTTAATTTAGAAAGATAAAAAATTTCAAATGCATATTTTATATGATAAATGTTAATGATAAATTCTTCTAATTTTTTTTAAATAGTGTATGAAATTAACTAAAACAAACTGATTCATAATTATTCTTAGCTCATTAAAGTAATATTTTGAAAAGTTCGTAAAAAAAGACAATTGTAGTGCAAATGAACAAATCACTTAATAACTCGAATTTATAATTGTTGGCATTTTAAAAATTTCTATATAGACAGTTTTAAGATGAAAATTTATAATATTATACACATATATACTTTAGAAAAGGTTCTTTTTCATGTGGTATTCTTCATAGCATAATCCAAGACACAGTGCAATATTACATTTTTTGCACTGAACCCAAGATCATGTCTCCTTTCCTCTCGTAGAGCAAAGACCATACCTGAGTCTTTTTATTGTCTTTTCTACCCAATGCCCTGCACCATCCAATTTTATAATTTGGGAGGATGAACAAACAGTCCTTTCGAAAAGTCCATATGATAACTGGCATTGATCGATTAATTGTTTTGCGAGGTTTAGCTTAAATATTTTATGACTGCTTTTGCTACCGCTGGATTTTGATAGAATAAATGCATTTAAAATGGACAAGTTTAGAAAATGAAAAAATAATATTTTAGTCCATTTCAAACATTTTCGGCTAAAAGAGTACGAATTCGCCATCATATTCCATGTGTTCGTTTATAGCACTTGATGACCTCTGGATTTTCATTCGAGAAATTATCATTTGGAGGATGGTGCATGTTTATCAATACGTTTACTTCTCTTTTGTCATGCCAAGAAATAGCCAAAATACCATTACAAAACTTAGTTGCAGTTTTTCCTTTTTTAATTGCACTGAGATTTTTTGGGAACCTTTCCTTATTTTTTGCTCAGTTCTGCAGTAATTATTTTACAATTTGAATGCAAGTCACAAAATGAGGGGGAAGTAAAAAAAAATTGTCTGTGAAAAGTTTGTGACCTAGTCCTTTGACGCATTCTACTAGACTCAAGACAACACTTTCAGTAGGTGTTTTGCCTGGAATTTTAGTAGTTTTTTTCTCTCCCAAGATACACGTCCATATTTAATGTATATCCTAACTCATTGCAGAATTTATATACTTTAATTCCCCAATGTTTATGCTTCTTTCGGATGTATTGTCTGAAAACTACCCTACCTTTGAATTTTACTATAACCTCATCGACCAATAAATATTCATGTGGCTTATAGGAATTGAAAATTTTGATTGAAATGATCAAACACAATTTCCATAATCTATCATAGTGGGGGTCCGAGACATTTGGTGGAGAGGAATTATCTACGAAATGTAAGTATTTCAAAATTGCCTTGAATCTATCACGGCACACGACTTACTAAAAAAAATGGTGTTTCCAGTGTCTCATCTGTAGCCCAGTAATCATCGATACTGTCCTTCTCAATATTACCAGCAGGAATAATTAGAGCAAAAAAAATACTCATGTCATCTACTTTTACTTCATTCTATTGCACTTGGTGACTTCGCTTTGCTGGCAAAGGGCTATTCTGATTTTTCTGTCATCACTTTAGTGTAGTGATTCGTTTGAAATACCAGCAAGTTCATTAATGTATCGTCAAAAAATATAGAGAAATAATTCAGCTCTCTTTCATTTAGTGTATTGTTTATTATTCCAGGACACCCAAGGAAAGAAAAAAATAAATGGTACATCTGTGCTTTTTGAATCAGACCAAATTAAATTGTTATAATTTTGCACATTATTAGGACAAATATTAATTAATTGATCAGATCAGAGATATTCAAACCCGGAGCTTCCTGGTCATCATCTTTAGTCTCTATCTCCTCATTATCTGCATCAATTTCTGAGCTGCAATCTGAATCTGTGAAAGTTTCGTTCAATTCATTTGCATTCCAATTCCTCTCGAATTTCTCTTTCCGTCAATCCTTTATGCTTTGCCATGGTAAAGCACAAACAAATGTGTCAATGAAAGAAACTATATATAAACTTTGGAAAAGCTAAACAGAACTGAAAAACAAGTCACACTCAAAGAATGAACCTAAGAGCTTCTGTGACTCCCCTTCAAGTTTTCATTGAAACTGGAAACAAACACTTTAGTCTGGGCCTATTGTCTACATCGTCATAGCATTGCAGGCAGTACAGGGTAACTCCCTCCATGCCACTGGTAGCAGAGACAACACACCCTGATTTCCATCCCCCACATAAGCAGTTTCAAAGGTGTCCCAGCCGCTGACAAGGCATGGAAATGTGCTGGGACTGCTGCTGTCCCCACAGCTGTTATGAAAAGGTTAACCAGTGTTGGAAAATATTATTGTAACATAACTAAATGATTTTTGAATAACATTATGAATAACATTAACAGAATTTCAAAATATTTATAATGATAAAACACAACAAATAACAAAAAAATAATAATTTTGTTATTTCATTATTTTTCACTGTTTTTTGTTAACATATTTCAGTTTTTTCCTTTATAAGATACGCTTAGAAACTTGGGTAAACAGACAGATATACAATTTACTTTTATGATCAACAAACAAAGCCCTTCAGTGACTGCTCAGTGACACATTCCAAAAGAATCTGTGAATTGGACCTTACTCATAATTAATTGGCACTCAGAGAAAGGGATTTGTAATAGCCAGATAAGAGCTGCAGTGGAAAAGAAAGGGTAGCTACAACAGAATCCTCATCTTCAATAACCTTACCTAGTTTATTCTTTTAATCCCTGTATACCTGTCCATTTTTACCCACACAAAACATTAACTATCTGGTACAGCTCTATGCTGTGCCAGATACCTAGTTTATTCTTTTAATCCCTGTATACCTGTCCATTTTTACCCACACAAAACATTAACTATCTGGTACAGCTCTATGCTGTCGTGCTATCTAACTGCTTCCTCGGCTTTGTTAGCCATGCCATCAAGCCAAAGCCAATAATGCCATCATTCAGCTGGTAACAAATCTTTTACACGTTTATTAAGCTCTTTGTAACACTCTCTATTAGGACTAGTAGGGTATTAATTAAAGACATTCTTGCAGTTCTTTCTTTCCAAAATAAGCTCCAGTGCCTTATCACTCAAATCATTTTGCATCCTCTGCTCCTTTTTATTCAAAAGAGTACTGTTTCAAGAAAAGCCTGTTTAAAACAGTCCCATCCTTCCTCAACTTCAGTAGTAAGCAAATCATGATTGTCATAATGACTAAGTAACCTATCATGATAAACTTTAGCTGTAACTGGGTCTTTGACAGCTTCAGTATTAAAGGTAACTTTTTTTAACCTTAGCACAACACTTCTGAAGTTTAAGTTGCATGACACTTTTAACAAGGTAATGGTCAGATCCAATTTCAGCTCCCTTATATGACCTGGTATTCCTAACAGAACTAGCATATTTGCTGTTATATAATATATAAACAATCATATTCTTATGCAGCCCATCTAGTGAAAAATTAAGTGTGTTATTTATTATCGAACCATTAAGTTTACATATCTGTAGGAGACATTGCCCATTGCAGCAACCAATACCAAAGGGACCTATTCCCCCCCCCCCCCTCTCAAAGATCAGTTAGTACTTTAGCACTGAAATCGCCTAGAATAAGGGTAATATCTTCTTTCTTCACAGAATTAAAAATATCCTGAAGTTGTCCGTAAAACCTATCTTTCTCATCCTCATTGGCATCCTCAGTGGGGGCATAATAACAGATAACCATTCAAGTTTTTAATGCTTATTCAAAATTTAGGTATAGGAAACCTTTCCATTAATGCACTCATATCCTAGAAGAGCATCACTAGCATATCTGCCGAGAAGCAAACCTATGCCTTGGAGATGCTCTTCCCTCGATGAAGAAATTTAAGATTATTTTTAAGTATCTAACATTTAGCTGTCCACGGGTCCCTTGCATGCTGAGAATATCTAAGTTATAATGGTGGAATTCTTGTGTGAGGACATCAAGAGAATAATCTCTGTGCAGAGTCCTCCCATTCCAAGAACCTGTGAAGAGAAAATGGTTAGAAGGATGTTTAAAGAAACTACAGGGGTATCTATTTTATTTAAGGTTTATTAATAAGCCTACCTCGGGCATTCAGAACAGATGCAATTTGATGTGGAATAGACTTATACAAGTCTTGCATATATGGTAATGGAATGTGGGACCATTCTTCCTGTAAAATATGGCCCAACTGTGACAGTGATGCTGGAGGTGGAAAGTGTGATCTGACCTTGTGCTCCAGATATTCCCACCAATGTTCAATAATATTGAGATCTGGAGATTGAGGTGCCCAGGGTAGCTGTTGTACCTCATCCTCATGCTCTGCAAACCAAACTTGACACATTTCACACAATACACAGGTGCATCATCTGCTTGAAACCAGGAACAGTCATTAGGGGAACAATGCCTGCAACATTGGGTGCAAGTGGTCCCTGAGAATGGATTTGTACATTGCAGATGTGATATGACCCTGCAGGATAACTAATGGCACCAAGGAATGCCATGATATGGCACCCCATAGCATCAGGGATCCATCATCCATGCTTCACAGTTGGAACCAAACAGTTGGGGTGGTATGCTTCTGCAGGTTTTCACCAAACGTACATTCTATCAGTGGTGGGAAATAATGTGTAGCACGATTCATCAGACCAGATGACAAGTTGCTAGTCTTTAGCATCCCAGCTTTTATGTGCTTTGCACCACCTTACACGTTTTGTTGCATTGATGTTGGTAATCAGATTTGTTGATTGCAGCACGACCATAAATACTGGCATGATGAAGTTCTTGATGAACTGTTATGACAGAAAAGGGATCATTCTGACTGGTGTTCAATTCTGCTACTATTTGCAGTGCCATGTAAATGGATTGTACTTTCATTGTACAATCCATTCCAACATTCACCTATTCCTATCTGACAACTTCGTATGGTGTCCACAATTTGCAAGTTTGGAGGCAGCGCCGTCCTTTTTGATAGGTAGTCATAATCTTCGATACAGTTTCTCGCGTTACACCTATTTCCACCATTCTGGTTACTGAAGCTCCGACAAGACACGCACCAGTGATTATGCTTTTTAGAGGTTACTGAAATTTGACATTGTCGACAATTACACAACAGCTGTTTCACCTGTGAATGTGGCACTGCTAAGTGAGAGCCGGCATCGTACTTCTCCCCTTTATATACCTCCCATCGCGGGTGACGTTCCTGTGATATGCATACAGCGCAGTGCATGTACTTCATCACCGTCCCCATTATTTTGATAAACCCCTATATGTTTATTGATAGAGGAAGTGCAAACAATATCAAACAGCCCTCTAATCGCATGCATGGGACAAAACCTGTCCCCCCCCCCATTACTAAAGTCTGACACTGGAAAACTTCCTCCACTGTAGGTTTGACAAAACCTGTAGAAGCAAGAGTTCAAGTACCTGCGATGGCCTCTGATCAGAATTATCCTCCAGCTGATAAAACGTATCCCATAAATCTATTCACTTGGGTCTGTCAACCCACAAACAAAAAACACAGCAGATTTTCCCTCAACAGAAGCCCACCAGTGCAGCAAATTCAGGATCCATAATCAAGCTCAGAGCTACTATTCCATTCCAATTGGTTGCCAGCCACTTAGCAGATGGCTTGCAAGAGCAAGCAATTAGAACACCTGTGACTTCCTCTTCTGCCACGCATTTCAGCCAGTGTTCAAGAAGCTTTGGCTATGAAAACTTTTTCAGTTCCAGTTTCAAGAGTGGGAAAGACACATAGAATGCTGGGATAAATGATTAAATTATGAATATAATTCTAGGAATAGTGAACTAGGTTTCAGACAGAAAAGAGTATAAAATGGAGGGAAAAAACATATTTATGCATTTTGTAATTATTTCCAAAATCTTAATTTTTTAAAAAATAGCAGTTTTTTTTTAATTTTCAGATTTTTAAAATTTTAGGAAAAATTTGATAATAGTTGAAATCAAACTTGTATGCTTAAACTAGGGTGTTGCTTCAGCAAAGATTTGGGTTGTTTTACCTCTAAGCGGTTCTTTTTGCACACAATGGGCTAAATGGCTAGAATACAAGGCCACTGAAAGCTGGGGGATTGGACTCACTGGAACAGCTGTTGGGAGACAGATGGTAGTTTCCCGTCAAGGCCATCCAGGGTGTTCTTTAAAGTGCACAGGGTATGACTCTCTCACACACGGGCCACAGCTTATCATCCCATCTGATGGACAACAGCCTTTCTAAGACCATTAGTGTCCCAAACAGACCTTGGGCAAGGTGGGGAGCTTTGTGGAGATAAATCTCAATACTGACCTAGCTGGGAATGTGGACAGCTCGAACATGGAAACTGCAGATACAAGCCTGGACAAAAATCAGCAATGCCATATAGCAATTCTAATAAATGACAATCAGATGGCTTTAACAAATTATTTACATTGGAGTTAATAAAATATGCATCAAATGAAAAAAGAAAATATTATTTTTCAGGCTTCAATTATGTATTTTTATGATATAAAATTTTTCAAATGACAATTTTTTTTTGTTGTACTAAAAATGGATACAGGCATTCTCAGCTACGCATTTCAGATTCTATCAACATATACATATAACCTGGACATGGGAAGGGTTAATAAATTTCTCAATGTTTCTTCAGCTGAAAGGCAAAGAAGTCACTCATAATGTTGATATCAAATTTAGAGAAAACATTGTGTTTAGCTAGGTGGGATACAAACCCATGACCTCTTGATAATGTCAGGTGCTCTGACCACTGAGCTACTGGCCAAAGACTGAAAAAAAAAAGATATAAAATCTTCTATTTTATATGAACTATTCCACCTGCAACACACAACTCAAATATCTGTCTCTGCTGGAGAAAATCATATATCAGAGATATTAACTAATAAAATTGCACCCCCCCAAAAAAACCCCCACAAATAATAAATAAATTCAGTTATCTTATACAAAATCTCAAACTTGTCTACCTGCTTTGAAATCCAAAACAGTTGTCTAAGTATAATTTTATTTTAGCCCATATTTTATGACCGACACTAAAAATAGATAAAAAAAACCCCATAAAATCTTATTCCATACAGAATATCATTTTAATCTTTCCTGCCTGGAGGAATATTTTTGTAATCAGGAAAGCATACTCAAGTCTTATTCTCAGCAATCTTCCTGAAATTAAATTTTGAGTGTTTCCAAAACTGACCACCCCCACCTCTCCAAAAAATAATAACAATAATAAAAGAAAAAAAACTGACCCCCCCCTGAAATTAAATCCTGGTATGTACTTGAGTGAGATACATTAATAATATTAATCCTTGAAGACAGTTTAAAATACTGATAGTTGTATAGCTAGATAGATGTGCATTTTCATAAAATAACTTGTATATTTTAAAAAACCTAATTCAACTGTAAGGCTCAAAGAAAATATTAGTTCTTAAAACCAAAATTTTCTTTACCAATATTTTATTTTATAGATGACTGTATTTGTGTTACGATCATTATGTATATAACAGTAACAATTACCTCAATTCTTTTTCAATAGTTGATAGATTGTTTTGAAGTAGACGTTCTTTTTCCTCTAGCTTCCGGACAACTTGATTCTGAGCATCCACTTGACTTTGAAGTGTAGTAACTTGTTCTGTTAACATGTCTTTTTCTTCACGCAACAGTTTGTGAATTTGATTGGATTTTATCCTCTAGAAGGCATAATAAAAAAGTATATTATAAGTAGGTAAAGAAAAAAAAATCTCAAATAACACCTTTTTTTTTTCATTTTAAAAGATAGTGACTTAAAATTACAGTGCTGATTTAAAATTATTAAAATTTTCTCTATATCACTGTAATTGTTAGAAAACTGAGACAATTAGATGGAAATACTATTTAGATCTATCTATCCCTAGATAGTATTTCCATCTAATTGTCTCAGCTTTTCCAACAATTACAGTGATATAGTGAAAATTTTAATAATTTTTCATTTTAGCTTTCAAAATTTGCAGTTTGCTGCAACAAAGGGAATTTGACTCATGGCACATGAGCAACTAAGGTTAGAAACGCATCCATCTTTGGCCATAATTGTGTTTTTGGAGGAAATCCATAATATTATGCGTATGTTAGTAATAAAACCTAATGTTTGTAACTAAATTTATGATAATTATTTTTCAAGTATGCAATTTATTATGCCTCTAGTTAAAGCAATAATCAGTGCTCAAATTGGAAAATTTTAACAATTCGAATGCTAAAAAAAAACCTTTTATAAAGCTTGTACATATACTGCTCAACATTGAACATGCCCCACCCAGAAGGACATGTACATTCAAATAGAAGGGTGGGTGTGCGCAGTTGAGATATGCAAATGATGATAATCCGGAGCCAATGACATGTGTGGCTCAAGAGATAAAAGGTGCAGGAAGGAACAGGGATGGTATTGTGTTTATGCAGGTGGAAGTCGTACGAACGGTTGAGATTAGGTGGTTTGAACGCTAAGGAAAAAAATCTTTCATAAAGCTTGTACATACACTGCTCGACATTGAAAGTGCCCCCACCAAGAAGAACATGTTGTATAAACATTCAAATAGAAGGGTGGGTGTGTGCAGTTGAGATATGCAAATACTGATAATCTGGAGCCAATGACGTGTGTGGCTCAAGAGATAAAAGGTGCAAGAAGGAACAGGGATGGTATTGTGTTTATGCAGGTGGAAGTCATACGAACAGTTGATATTAGGTGGTTCCACTTGGAAATTGTTCAGCAAAGGCCGAAAATGCCTGGTACATGCCATCGGCAGGTTTACCGCCATTTGGATGCTTTTGAGAGAGGAAGAATTATAGGCTTATGTGAAGCTGGATGGACTACATGTCACTGCCCATGTTCATCAGGATGCATGAACTGTTGGAAACTGTTGGCAATAGTAGGGAAATGAAGGTTCTAGCATGCATCACAGAGGGAATGGTGCCGTCCAACAGATATCAGCACAACTTGATAGGTGCATTGTTTGACATGATCGTTTGTCATCACAGAGCAGTGCAGGCGATATTTGACAGGCTGTGTTAGCAGCCATGGACATCCTCAAAAATGACCCGAATGGTAAACTGAAGGTTGCATGAGGCACACCTGCGCTCTAGGCAACTGTTACATCAACTGCCATTGACTGCAAACCATCCCAGCGCTCATCTGGCTTGGTGTTGAAGTCATACAAACAGGGATCACGAATGAAACACATGTTTAGTGATGAATCCCATTTCTGTCTGGGTGCTGATGATCGCTCGGTCTGTGTATGGCGACAACCTGGTGAGAGGAGACAAGCTGGCAAAAGGATGGATCCAGCTTTTGTTCGAGACCGGCACACTACCCATCAGCCAGGCATAATGGTATGGGGTGCTATTGGATATGACAGCAGGTCACCTTTTGTCTGCATCATGGGAACACTGACAGCTGCATGATATGTTAGCGCAGTTCTGCAGCCTGTTTTGCTACCATTCCTGGGAGGCATGCAGCAGCCCATTTTCCAGCATGACAATGCCCGTGTACACACTGCTAGGATCTCCAGACAATGTTTGCAACATGTTCAAGTACTGCCATGGTCAGCATGACTCCAGATTTATCACCAATAGAAAATCTGTGGGACCACATTGGACGAAGTGTGAAATCCTCTCACCGGCCAGCACGGAATCTCATTGAATTATGGGAGCAAGTCAATGCTGCTTGGTGTATCCATCGACTGTACGACTCATTGCCATGCCATATTGCTGCCTGTATTGCCATTCACGGCGGTGCAACCAACTACTGAGGCAGTCACATTGTGCTGCATTATCTTATCTTCTAACTGCTATAAGTGGCTGCAAATTAAATCATGGTATGCCAATATGTATTGCTATGTGTGTGCTATATTTCACCCCTATCCCTTCACTCCTTCTGGGTGGAGCAATTTCAATGTCATGCAATGTATTTTATGTATAGATTTTCTTATACTTATACATAGGTACGTTGCTTGTTTAGTCATATGTTTAAGTTTTGTCATAAGTCATTATGTTATGTTTTGTTAGTTTTTGTATTAATATTAAAAAAAAACACTACAGTAAAAATAATCATTTCAAAATTCAATTATATAGCAACACATTCATGACTGATGTAATGTTAAATATAATTTAAAAAATTGCACTGCATTATATTAAAACTATATATTCCTAATTTAAATATTTGTTCATATTCACAAGTCTCAAAAATTATTCCACAAAAATTTATAAGTAATATTCATTAGAAAATACTCATTCACCTGGTAAAAAGTGTGTGTGATGAAGGTTTAATATCTGAAGGGGATTTGCTATATACTACAAAGGTCAATGTCTCTGTATGAAAGAATGCTGCCTCTGAATAGGCAAATACTCAGTTCTATGAACAGGAAATCTCTACATGTGCACACTAAATAGTCTCTCTGATGTTATCGATCAGTTATTGTTACCTACAAATCAAAAGTTATCTAAATTTATCTTAGCCTTTTCATTTCCACACAGCAATGATAGAAAATGATTGTTTCATTTCTTTCAACAATGTATAATCTTTTTCTTATCAACCAGAATGGCATTTCAGTGCACTCTGGTCCAATTCAAGCACTGGCAATAACCCAAAATTGTCCAGATTCTCAAGAAAGATCAATAATGCTACCAGGTCATTCTTGAAAGTTTAATAGATTTATTCTTATGCAACTCTGAAGCTATAACCAAGGTATTACACTTTCTGATTATCCATCACATTAATTGCTTTATTTGGCTTAATACTTATTATTCGATGAATAACAAGCTGACTTCACAACTATGCAAAGACAGTCTTGGATACAAATCTTGTGAACCCTGCTTTAATAAAAAACAAATGGTTGATTCTTGGAAGAATAAAACAGCACTGCTGCTCCTCAGGACAAATTCATGATTCTACACAAATATCAAAATTATTATCTACAACCTATATCAATTCCATGACCCATTGAGGGAGAATATTACTCAGCTCTTTCATCTTGAGAAAATGCTTCTGCAAAGACTAATGCATTTCTAAAACATTAGCAATTATCCTTTTTCTGCCATCCATACACCATGCCTTCTGGGTAGTGCAGACTTTGCTGGATCCATTTATATATAACATCTGGGTAAAGCATGCAGACAGCTTCTCCCTTATGCTGATTATTGCAACTCCTGCAATCAGATGTTCTATTTTCATACAACTTCTTTCTTTATCTGTGTACTTCTTCTAAGAATCAACCATTTGTTTCTGATTTAAATATAATATCACACTGACCAGCTCACAAAACAAAGCACAGGAAAATGTAACAGAATACCAAAAATCACAAAGAAATAAGCTTATATAAACAGAAGTATAAAACTAAAAAAAAGTGAAAATTCATATTATATAATAATGCAATTAATAAAACAAACGTTCTTTCAATTATATTTTATTCTCCAATTTGTACCAATGTAAAACTGTTTATACCAACTGTTGGGTTAAATCATGCATCAGATATGAAATCACATCTTTTGGAGAAACATTCGAATAATAAAAAAAAACTAAATGTAATGCAAAATAATAGGATTAGAAGTTTAAATGTGAAAATAAAAATTTGATAAGGATAAAAATTCTTATAATGAATTAAGAATTTTTTTATATTAAGGAACCATAGGCATATTCAACACTGAGACTTACATTCAAGCATCAATCTGAACAGCTTGTAAAACTTTCTAGTTATAATGCAAGATATATTACATTGTTACATTTCATTATATTAAAGATAGATTAAATTAACTCTATAAATACTGTTTTTATTCTCCAATTTGTACCAATGTACAAACTGTTTTATACTAACTAAATTAGACTGTAAACTGGTTTGGTTCTTTCTAGGGTTAGTTATGGTAGTAAACTTGGATGCTTTGTAAACAACAGGCTTTGCTTTTGATTCTAGATGCTTACACAGCATCTTGGGCATTGTGGTTCAACTTTGTAAGTAATCATGAGGTTAGGCAAAGGAGAGTCGGCAACCTCCTTTAAGCAGCATATTGTGCAGAGAGAAACTCTGTTGGTTTGGCCATGTTGCCCATATGAATAATTACAGATTAGCAAATAGAGTTTTGAAGAGTGTACCTAAAGGCCCCAGAAAGAAGGGGAGACCTAGGATGCAGTGGGCTAACAAACAGGACCTTGTTAGAATTGGCATGCAATGGCCAGATGCAGCAGATATAGCTCAGGACAGTATGCTTGGAGAACTAAATCGTGCAGTCTGGTTGGACCTCCGTAGCCCATGGCTATTTGAGGATGATGATGATGATGTATAAAAATTGTTACATTTCATTATATTAAAGATAGATAAAGTTAACTTTATAAACACTATAGGTGCTGGACTAGTCATGTGTTATCACAACAAACAATCAGCTCATTGACACTATGTGGTAATTGATGGTCGTAGATCAGTGCAGTGAAGTTTAGGTTAAATAGTCATACCTACATTTTCTTCATTCTTCAGAGATAGGTTTGTCAGTTATTCAAGGAGGACAATTCTGGGTTGTGTGCTGTTCTCAGTAGCTGATATTTTCACAGGTCCAGTATTGTTGCTTCTCACCTGGTAATAGTTCTTAAGTGTGGTGGTGTTGCACTTTGCTGCCTCTGTGGTATGAGTCATATCATTCTGAACTTTATGCTTCTATTAGTGTGCTGAGCCGGTGAGCAGCAGGATGAGATAGAGATAAGATGCACACCTCAACACATAATTTGAAGATTTAGAACAGGTTGGAAACTCGATTCAGAATGGGCACCCCATGAAATAGTACTGCTCCAAATAAGATGTTCCAAGAATTGTATTTTACTTTTATCTTGGACAAATTCAAAAGCTTCAAGTATATTCTTAAAAGCCTAATATTCAAGCTTTTTACTAAAGTTTTTTACTAGCAAATTCCATGTGAGGTTGCTATCTATAAATACTGGTTTTGACAGATAGGATTAACTAATGATAGATAGTCTTAACCAAACAAAAGAGCAAAGGAGACAAAATGCACCCTTGTTGAACACCAGAAGCAATGCTAAACCAATTGCTACAAGCCTTACCAACTCTCACACACAACTCAGTTTATTATAGAGAGCTTTCATTACATTAACTAACTTGTCTGATATACCATATGATCTCAGAATCAACCATAAATTATGACGATTAACCGAGTCGAAAGCCTTTTTGAAATCAACACAGCTAGCAACCAAAGGTTTCTGAAACTCTAAACATTTCTCAAGAAAATGCCTAAGAGAAAATATCTGATCTACACATCCCCTACCACTTCTGAATCCACATTGCTCATCACACAATTGCCTGTCAACCAGATTCTTAATTCTATTAAGCACAATCATGGAAAGAACTTTACCTGAAACAGAGAGTAGGCTGATACCCCTATAGTTATGACAAGAACTGCGATCACCTTTTTCGAAAATGGGGATAATAGCTCTGGTAAAATCTTTAGGAACCATGCCTTTATCATAAAAGTTATTCAAAATTTCAGTCATCCAAGTGGTAACCGAAACATTCCCAGTTCTATGCATTTCTGTAGTAATTTCATCTACCCCTGGGGATTTATGTAGTTTAAGTTTAGAAATAGCCAAACTAACTTCAGATTGTGTTATAGGGCCAACATTAAAGCCAGTAATATATCTATCAACATTACAAACAATGGGAGTAGAACTAACCACATTGTTTAGAACATCACTGAAATGCTCAGCCCCCCCTAGCTATGATAAAATCCTCAAGTTCCATAACCTTACCTTGTTTATGCTTCAATCCCTGTATATCAATCTTTTTCCTACCACACAAAACATTATCTTGTAGAGCTCTCTGCAGTTATGCTGTCTAACTACTTCCTCAACTTTGTCAAGCAAGCCATCAAGACAAAGATTCTTATCAGCAGCTAAGTGATCATTTACACATTTATAAAGCTCATTGTAATGCCACTATTGGGATCCTTCATTCAGAAATAAATTCCATAGTCTTATCTCTCAAATAATTTTGTTTCCTCTGCTCCTTTTTACCCAAAAGAATACTGTTAGTTTCAAGAAAAGCCTGTCCGAAATGGCCCCATTCTTCCTCAACTTCCATATTAAAAAAACCATGAGTATCATAATGATTAAGTAACCTATAATGTTAAGCTTTGGCTGGGTCTTTTAGATCTTCATTGTTAAAGGCAACTTTTTTTTAACCTTAACACAACACTTCTAAAGTTTAAGTTGCAAGATATTTTTAACAAGATAATGGTCAGATCCAATTTCAACTCCCCTATATGACCTGGTATTCCTAACAGAACTAGCCCATTTGCTGTTAATTAATATATAATCAATCATATTCTTATGCAGCCCATCAGGTGAAACCCATGTGTATTTATGTATGTTGCAGTATTTGTAATAAGTGTTAGTTATTCTGAAACCATTGAGTTTACTTACCTGTAGTAGACGCTGCCCATTGCCATTGTAGCTACCAATACCAAAAGGGCCTATAACTCCTCCCCAAAGGTCAGAATCAATACCAACTTTAGCAAAGAAGTCGCCTAGAATAAGCGCAACATCTCCTTTCTTGGCAGAATTCAAAATATCCTGAAGTTGTCTGTAAAACCAATCTTTTCTCATCCTCATCGTTATCCTCAGTGGGCTTGAAAACAGATAATTTTCAAGTCTTTAATGTTTGTCTGAAATTTAGCTGTTGTTAGAAATCTTTCATTAATGCAACCATATCCTAGAAGAGCATCACTAACATGTCTGCTGAGAAGCAAACCAATGTCTTGGAGATGATGCTTGTTATCTTCCATTCTTGAAAAGAGAAATTTAAGATTATTTTTAAGTATCTGAGGTTTATCTGTCCATCATTATAACGGTGGAATCCTTGTGTGAAGACATCAAGAGAATAATATCTGTGTAGAGTCCTCACATTCCAACTACCTATGGAGAGGAAATGGTTAGTGGAATGTTTATTGAGAGAGGGAATATTGACAATATCAAATAGCTTCGTGATACCAGACATGGGGCAAAGGACCTGTCTCTCCACTACTAAAAGGCTGAAGCCCTCTACACTGGTAGGACTTCCTCTAATGTAAGTTTTGACAATGCCTATAGAAGCAAGGGTATAGATACCTGCCAATGGTCTCAAATCAAGTTTTTGCACCAGCGAATGAAACATATCCTGTGAATCTATTCACTTGGGACTGTCAACTCACAAACAGAAAACAAAGTGGAAGATTTTCTCTCAACAGATGCCAACCAGTGCAGCAAATTCAGGATCCATATCAAGCTCAGAGCCATTATTCAATTTCAAGTTGGTATATATGATCAGCACAAGTCCAGATCAGTCCAGCATAGTCCAGATCAGTAGGTCGAAATGATCTGGCAGCCCTTTCCTTTTGTTCCTTTCCACTATCTTTTGAGTTGGGTTGTTTTATTTCTGAGCGGCACTTTTTTGTACACCATGGGCTAAATAGCCAGGTCACATGGACCCCGAAGGCTCAGAGAAGTTGGGGGTGGGGACCCACTGGAACAGCTGTTGGGAGACAGATGGTAGCCTCCCATCAAGGCCATCCAGCGTGTTCTTTAATGTGCACAGGGTGTCTCTCCCGCACACGGGGCCATGGCTTAACGTCCCATCCGAAGGACGGCGGCCTTTCCAAGCCCATCGGTGTCCCCTACTGACCATGGGCAGGGTGGGGAATTTTGTGGAGATAAAGCTCAACGCTGACCCAGCTGGGACTCGAACCTGGGAACTACAGATTACGAGCCTGGCGCGCTACCGACTGAGCCACCCCCGCCCCGCTATCTTTTGAAAGGTACTAATGGTGTTCACCACGAGAAGGCAGGGTTGGACTTTAGGTGCTAGGCTTGCCTAGTTCTGTGGATCTGGGATTGGTGCATAACTCTCCTTCCAGTGACCACCTAGCTACCATTTACAGATTTATATATGAAACAGATCTATAAATTAATAACTTTAAATGATCCACTGATAAGGCATACCCAAAACATCATATCAGATGCACATACATAATTTTTCATGTCTTAATGTGCACTAAACATATATTAAACATAAGCATCTGAAAATGGCATTAGCAGAAATAGCCCTAAATAACAAACCAAGCATTAATTCTAAAGAAATAAAAATGTTAATAGCACCCCTCCCCACTTAATTATACAGAAAATTTTATTATAAATTTATGTGCAAATGTGTTATGCAACACCACTGCAGCACTTCTTCCAGCAGCGTGGAATCAGCAACTGCAGAGCTGCCAAACTCATTTGCATATACACTTCACCCCTCTAGATGATGTCATTTAAGTGGCATCGTTTCTCTTTCATGTACGCTTGAGAAAGTGGACAGCAGTTTAGTGAAACATCACCTTAGTTCTTTTTGAAAACATAGCTTTAAGTTGGAGTGTATTTATTTCAAATGTCAACTTATAATGATCAGTTGGGAAACTTGCCCTATCATCTTGCCAAGTACTTCTCACATCATTGTAGGCAATATAAACTAATCAGCAAGTATAATATACATAATTTAAACAGAGTTTGTATAAGATCTGTTCGAAAGCAGCCAAATTAAAGGGAACTGAAGCAACCCCTTCTGATGATACCAGATATACACCGAAGAGCCAAAACATTATGACCAGCACGTTTTTATGCAAATTGAAGCAACTGCAGGTAATGATGGTGCATGTGAAGGTCATGAAATGGTATAAATAACACCTGATACTGAGCTCGGTTAATCAATGTTATTTTTGTTCTTCAGATGGGAAAGGCAGTGGACTTAAGTGAGTTTGACAAAGGTCATGTGATGGTCCACCCATTCACCTTTACTTTTCCTTAACCAGTTTTCCTTTAAGTTATATTTATCATTTTGGGGAATATTTTTTTTGTACTGATTGCAATTCTCGTTTCTGAGCTGTAGGAGTTGCGCATCTGCAACTCTGGCCTTTTGGTTGTCAACCGCAAGAGCAATCGTCATATTATGCAAATGTCTTTCCCGGCGTGCAATAGACACATACCGGATTTGTATGCATATTATAACTAAGTGACATTAGGTCAAAGAGAGAGTGGAATGAGAGTGAGTAGAGTAGTGGCATTGGGCCAGAGAGAGTGCTGTTAGTGGAAGTTGAGATGATGTTACTTTAGATAGAAGGAGTTGTTAGTACTCCAACCTTTGTATTGAATTGGGTGAGTCTATGATTTTTTTTGGAAATAAACTTTGTTTGTTTTAGAAACTTTTGAATTTTTGCTGTTTTTCTCTTGAGCAACATTAATTGTTTTTTGATTATATTTAAACTTTAATTAAACTTGACAATCCTTCTAGAATTCTGACTTGATAAGTAACACTTGACAAATACATAACAAACCCTATTTCAACTTTATTTGGCAAGTTATTACTGCCTGGTGCCTGATACAGCTAGCCAGGATTTGAATAAATTTGGATCAGACAAAAGATCCAACTTTAAAAGTTAATAATCTTTGGAAAGCCAGACGATTGGTCAGAGCATTTCTGAGATGGCAAGGCTTGTGGGGTGCTCATGGTCAGCTGTGGTTAGTACCTTTAAAAAGTGGTCCGAGGAGAGAAAAAACACGAAACACTGGTAAGGTGTGGGCTGACCATGGCTCATCACTACTAGAGATAAGCGAAGGCTATCCCATATGGTACAAGCCAATAGAAGGGATACTGTGGCACAACTCGCCTGTAATTTGAATGCTGATGATGGGAGTAATATGTCAAAACACACAGTACATCGAACCCTGCTGAAAATGGGGTTGCATAGCCACAGGCCACTACGAGTGCCCATGCTAACCTCTGTTCGTTGTCGAAAGCACCTACAATGGGCACGCAAGCATCAAAACTGGACCTTGAATGATTGGAAAAAAGCTGTCTTGTCCAACAAGTCTCATTTCCTGTTGCACCATGTGGATGACCAGGTACGTGTGCGTCATTTACCTGCTTAAGTGTTGATACCAGGATACACCATGGGACAAAAACAAGCCAGTGGAGGAAGTATAATGCTTTAGACAATGTTCAGCTGGGAAACCCAGGGTCCAATCATTCATGTGCAGGAAACTATGGCATCTACCATCTACCTAAAAATCATTGCAGACCAGGTACATCCTTTTATAGCAATGGTATTCCCCTCTAGTAGTACCTTCTTTTAGCAGGATAATGTGCCATGTCACACTGCCTGGATTGTTCAAGAATGGTTCACAGAACATGAAGACTTCCAGGTATTGCCCTGGCCTCCAAATTCCCCAGACATGAATCCACTTGAGCATCTGTGGTTTGTGTTGGAACAGAATATCCGATCTGCAGCAGCTCAACAACGTAACTTACAAGAGTTAAAGGATCTACTGGTAGCATGTTGGTATCAGATACCACAACTTTAGAAATCTTGTAGTGTCCATGCCTCACCAGATAAGAGCTGTTTTGGTGGCACATGTAGGATCAACAAATCAGGCAGGTGGTCATAATGCTTTGGCTCTTCAGTATATGTGCTAATTTGCAACCATGAACATTCAAAGACTGCAGATTCTTCATCTTCCATCTTAGAGAAGATGTTAAAAACTAGTATTTAATCTATTGTCAATGGATGTTCCTTCAAAAAAACAACAACCACAAATTGGCTATAAAACTGTGGCTAAATTCTACCCATCTGTACTATCAAGCAAGCTGATTTCTACATTGCAACCATTTAATGTCAAGTCAACAAATATCTGATGTACTGCCAAATGGGTAGCTGCTTTTAAAGTAAACAGTTTACCTATGCTAGTTATATGATATTAGATAGATCTGCATGCTGAAATTGTACAGTCAGTATAATAGATAATTTCTAAAATATGCTATAACCATAAAGATAGTAACAAATCATTGCTAAGTTGCTACTTGTAATAAGTGAATCACCCATAGAAGTCTTTATAGGATAGTATGTTAGCAGAATGTATGTTAATGCAGCTGACTTCTGTTTGAAGACTCAGTCCCTCATAATGAGGTAATATATTGCCTGACTATTATAGAGTGTTGACTAATGAAATTATTTAACTATTAAACTTATACACTGTGATTTTTAGTATATTTTTTCTTTCCCATTTTTGTACTGTTATTAATAAAATATAAAAAATTAAATATTAATATAAATTACTTAGAGACATATGCACCAAAAGATTAAAATTATGCTGTAGAATAGTTTGGTTCTTTCTAGGATTTGCTATGGTAGTGGAAGTTGGACTCTTCATAAGCAAGATAACAGGAAACTTGATGCCTTTCATTCTAGATACTTATGCAGCATCTTAAATATTAGGTGGTTTGACACTGTAAAAGTTACGGTTTGGCAAAGGAGTCATCTCACTTGAGTAGCATACTGTGCAGAGAGACTGTATTGGTTCAGCCATGTTGCCCATATACATAACTACAGATTGGTGACTAGGGTTATGAACAATGTGCCTAAAGGTCTCAGAAAAAGGGGGTTGGATTGTTTTACCTTTCAGTGGAGCTTTTTTTTCACACAATGTGCTAAATTGTTCTTAAATGTGCACAGGGGGCTACCACACATGGGGCTATGGCTTAACATCCCATCCAGTGAATGACGGCCTTTCCAAGCTCATCGCTGTCCTCTACTGATCAAGGGCAGTACTCAAACCTGGAAACTGCAGATTATGAGTCTAGCTACAGTTGCCAAATGTTGCAGCTGTAGCCCAGAACGTATGTGTTTGGAGAACCAAATTACAGTCTGGTTGGACCAACATAGTGTATGACTTCACAAGGATTCTGAATGTATGCATAAATTACTTAGACCACAGGTGAGTCCCAGATTATATTTTGTATTAAAATGAACACAAAAACTATGTAGTATATAAACCTGTACAATAAAATTGTATTCTATATAAATATTAAAGAATTTGCTGCAGTTAACTATACTTTTCTACATTATTTACAATAGCATAACCATATCACCAAATTATTAAAATTTTAAAACAAAATGAAACTAACAAAAGATACGTCAATGTACAATTGAAAATCAAGTGCTATCAATTGCACGAGTTTCTTCTGTCAGAAAAATATTTATATTTACTTGTTCATTTCTTCTAATGAAAATAATGCAAAATTAATTCAATACCGTGCAGTTAATTGTTAGAAACATGACACAATAAGGGTCAAAATATATGGTTCTGACAAAAAGCCGATAATCTAGTTATGCAGCTTAATTCAAAGCAACTCCCTAGAGCAGTGATTCTCAACCTTTTATGCTTCATGTACCCCCCCCCCCCCCTGGAAATGTGTATGTAACTGGCATACCCCTTATTTAGATAGATAAAACTATAGTTATATTATAATAATGCCAACTTAGCAACTTTGTTACTAGATCTAGCGATCCCATGGTGCACTTTCATACTTCTGGTCAGCTTTAAACTGCAGCTAACTGGGATTTTCCTAGTATCTTTTACGGTCAGTCTACCTCTGCATATACAACCCTCAACCCCCTTCCCTCCTCCTATAAGAATTTCATCTCACAAACATATGACCATATTATTGTGTATTAACCATTCCAGTGTCCAGTCTAAAAAACTGGTTTCCATCCAGAGGCCAAGCTATTTTCTCTCTATGTTCAGCCAAAAAAATTAACTTTAAAACTTTTTTGCCAAATAACTAATGAAAGGAATTATGGCATGTTATATGCCATATTAATCAGCATTTAATTCTGGATTTTCTGAAAATAAACTATTTAACAAAAAAGATGACTAGCTTTATTTTAATAGGACTTTTTTTTAGAGTCGCATAGTAAAAAAATGCAACTGGCAACACAAATAAAAATTTATTTAAAAAAAAACTAATAGACAGAAATGATTATAATGCAGATAAATAGAAAAGGCTATTTATTTCTGAATTACAAAATTTTTTTTTTTTGGTTTCAAGTAAATATTTCTTTGGTTTTGTAATTATTTTTTTTCAGTACCATACTTTGAGAAAATTCCAGGCTTTTAGCTAATTGTGCTGTCAGATAAACAGTTAACTGTAGAAATTTTTAAAAAAATAACCAACAGAAATAGGTTACGTTATATATAAAACAGAATTTACAAGTATATTGATTTTAATAAGCCTTTTTCAATGTGATATGGTGAAAACAAAGATTGCACTACACAATTAAAGCTTCCATTTGGAAAATCTGATGAATAAAAATAGCTAAATCATATATTAATTGAAAGGAAATTTCCTCCTGAATAATATACAACATGAAATACGCTTTTTATTTCTTCTAATGGTTCTTTTTAGTATCGTATATTTTAAATATAGCTGGCCAGTGTTACAAAGTGACTTGGACTTCTCACATTCATGGGATTTTCTAAACTGGTTATGAAATAAAAAAAAAATTTTTTTTTTCGGCTGCTTTCTTTTTTTTCCCCTAAACATTATGAATTTTTTTCTTTGGGTGTTGTAGTTTGATGATCATGGCTAAGTGCAGAAATGTTTGTGCATCAAAGCAAAAAAACAAAAACATATCATCTGTGTGGCACAGCCAAGGTACTGAGGGTGGAGGTGGGGGGAGAATGTTCACAGTGGGTTTAGCAGAGGGAAAGCCTTCATGAAATTGCCCCTCCCACATGACAGCTGATTTCTGTAGCAAGAAAGTGTTATTTTGCTTCTGTATCCAAGACATTCATTTTCAGAAAACGCTACAAGCTCAACAATTTTCTACTAAAAAAAACAAGAAATTAAAAAAAAAAAATTACATATAACCTAATGGGATGTTAAATAAAATATCCACAACAACTTTTAAGCCAGCCTCCAATATAGCATAACTCAAAAAGATAGATAAGTCAGCCGACCAAAAGATCGCTAACTAGCGGAAGTAAATCTGCAGAAACAAATTTGCTTCCATATCCAAGATCTCATTCATTTTCATAAAATGATCCAGATCAAAGTTTTACTGGGAAAGTAATAAATAATAAAATAAAAATTAACATATAGCCTAATGCAATGTTAAAATATCCACAGCAACAAGTTATAGGCTGGCCTTCCAATGTAGCATAACTATGATAAATCAATACTTATTTGATCAGCCAAAAACAAAAAATCACTAATTTCTGAAAATAAATCAACTGAAATGAAAATTAAGGTTTAAATATAAAAAAGTAAATACTAATTTTACAAAAGGTATCCAATATGCTGGACCAAAATAATATGGGAGACACTTATAGCACATGGAACGGAGATAGCATATGTCAGCCGTCTGCCTCTTTGTTTGCCTCAGTGAGCCATATGTAATTAAATGCAAATGCACTCAGAATTTCTAAGAATGTGTTTACTTCCATAAACTTTTTTTTTTTGAAATAATAATTTCGATTTTAAGAGTGGGAAAGATGCATAGAATGCTGGGAAAAATGCTAAAAATAATTTTGGGAATACTGAAATAGGTTTACAACAGAAAAGGGTGTGAAATGGAAAAAAAAAATGGCAGTACACATTTTGTAATTACTTCCAAAATCTATTGTTTTTAAAAATAGCAGGTTTTTTATTTTGTTAATTTTTGGATATTTTCGAAAATTTAAGGAAAAACTTGTTGATAATAGTTCAAATCAAACTTGTGAGCTTAAATCAGGAGGTTGCTTCAGCAAATAGGAACATTAACAAGCAAAATGGCAATACCATTTAGTGCTTCTAAGAAATGACAATCATATAGCTTTATCAAATTATTTATATTGTAGTTTAATAAAATATGCATTAAATTAAAAAACAAATTTTTTTATATATTAAAATTATATATATATTTAATAAATTATATATTTATATATATAAAAATTACAACTGCAATTTTTATTTTAAAAAAATCTGTTTTTTTTGTTGTTGTACTAAAAATGTATGCATATGTCCTTGCCCCCCCCCCCATTTCAGATTCTGCGAGCGTAAACAGACAATGTGGACACTGGAAGGATTAAAAATGTTTTCTGCTGTTCAAAATTGTGGACTATCTAGAAAATCGTTTTTTTTGTGTGGATGTAGATTTTGGCAAATGAATCTGATCATTAAATAATTGGATTATAACAGCTTTGTAGTACAGTTTTATTGTTAATGTTCAATACAATAAAATCAAGTGTATATATCATAAATTTAATAGAACTCTATAACACTGTATGATATATAAATAAAACATTCATTATGTTGGATTATATTGCCTTATGTCTGCTATGTTTTATTTACATACCATATAGTGTTATAGTTTTATTAAATTTATATTCATGTTATGACCACTTCCACGAATTGGTCCACAGCTTACAAAGCAAACCACAATTAAATTTCAAGTGTTAATTATTTCTTCAATCATTATTACAATTGTTTTTTCAATTATTTATCCCACTGCTTAATTTAAAAAAAAAAAGGTTTCAGGGTGTTGTCACAGCAATAATAATTCTAGTCATAAAGAGTACTAGAATTACTTTTCTTCTAAGATAGTATTTTTAACTTGACAGTGTTACAGAATCAGATATAAAGAAAATTTCATTCAAAATTACCTTTAGTAGAATGTTTTCATAATTTAAATTCTTATAGTGATAACTAGAAAAATACTCAGTATTAAATCTAGTTAAATAATAAATAAATACCCCCTCAAACAGCCACTTGCCACAGAGGTCTAAAGGATACTGTCAGTTTACATGCACCATATATAACCGATATATATAGTAAAAGGTCTGTGAGGAAGGCGAGACCTCAGCAGAAAAACAACACAAACATCTATGCCTTACCCAAGGCCCCTTTGATCAGCAGGCAAACACACTAACCTTTAGCAATGCAACAGCACCTCAAATATAGTTACTCTTACCTTAATGTAACTTAATGTATTAGTCTCTATTACTATAAGTTAGGTCAATATGTGTATACTGACTCCCCACTCAAAGGGTTAAAGCAATTCCCATAAGCATTTCCTGTTACTATCCTCTTATCCTAGTCCTGAAAGATTTATTACTGCTGTGTGCTCACCACTGACTAAACTTAATCACATATTTATAAGAGTTAAACTTATTTGGTGATCCTGGATCTCACCATTTAGGAGTTCTTGACAAAACAAACTCTTTCAAATATATAATAGATATCTGCTACAGGTTTTCTAACGATATTCTTTCAATCATAATGTACACAAAACTCTTTGCTCAATCTAGAAGAGGCATCAGTTTAATTAGAAGCAGGTGTGCATCAAATTACAGCCTTCAAGTAAATAAACACTTGCAGTAGGTTCCATTTAACACAGTTTTCTTACAGTGTTTGATACATGTGCTTTTGCTCAATGGCAAGGTCAACCAGGCAATGTCAGATCATTAATAAAATTGTCCTCAAATCTATAATAAATCAATCATTTTGATGATTAGATTCATTTGCAAAAACTACACCGACACAAAAATGATTTCCTAGATAGCCCACAATTTTGAACAGCAGAAAATGCAGGTTATTGCATTTGGTCATTGAATTGTTTCAGGGTCAATATTCCCCATATTTTGAACAACCTGTCCAACACTGACTTGCATCCTGGTATACAGTTTTAAGATTATTTCTTTCATATGCAATTTTCAACATCCCATCACAGTGGCAATTAATAATTTTGCTGTACCTGACAACATTCATCAGCTCTAGGCATAAATCTTTCCTGTAAGTCTTTTTTTTAAATCTAGAATAAAATGGGAAAGGTTTAAGTTCATTTTCTGTATTGCAGAGGAATATCTCCCAATAACATCAGTCTTAGACTAATGAAAACTCTTTGCAACATTATACACTTTACAACAGCATCTTCCTGATACGAAACAGAAATGCAACATACACACTGAAATTTTATGCCCTAGAAACATTTAGTGATATCTGTTGCTGCTACATTGCTGCTGATATTCTTGAAAATTAGGAAAACTACACTCATATCAGTCATTTCTACTGAATGCTATTGTACTTATAGTAAAGGTTTATTTAACCCTTAACGTGCCAGGTTTAAAGAACAGAACTCATTCTAGTACCCAGGTTAGTTCTGAAATGTTTCCAGTAGAAAAAAAGAACACTTTAAAATCTTATACTGAAGTAACTAATAGACAGAAGTAGGTTCATGTCATATATACCAAAATAAAGAGAATTTAATTTTGAATTTTAGAAAAAAATCCTATTTTTTTTATTCAATATGTGTGTACTGACTCCCCACAATATCAATCTTGTTGCATTAAATAATCACTACTAACATAATGAGCAAGCATATTAATGCTAGTAGTGATTATTTAAAAACACATAGCAGAAAAGATTGATTTCATTCGATTTAAACTTCATTCTGAAAGAACTAACGAACAGAGAACAGAATATGACACATTATATATTAAAAGAAAAGCAATTCTACATAAAAATATATAAACAGATTTACCCAAAACAGGATACTTATATAGTCTCTTTTTTTTTTCTTGTACAATACTGTTCGAAGTTTCAACAGCATCATTATATTGCGTACTATCACTGGAGGTATCAACATTTACCACTAACTCATTATACAGATGGTTTTTGAGGTATTTTCAAAAGATAAAGAAAAAGGGTAATGGCAGGAGTTAAAAGAACATTCTCCACGGAAGTTTAGTTTGGGAACATTAAAAGAAGGAAGAAATCAACCAAAATGCTTGAATGCACAAAGTCACAGCAATGGCTGTCACATCAGAGTAATGGTTTCTTTTTTCATTTTTGGCACTTTTACTGAATATATAAAATCACATTTTTATTAATTATCAAATTTTAGTTCATAAACTTTCAGGACTAATTTTAATAACCAATAAAAATGCCAATTTCTACAATAGAAAAAGGTAACTCTTAGAGCATACAATCTTGGGAACTACAGTTCCCAACAGATATGAGACTGCATTTGTCTCTGGGAACTACAGTGTCTTCAGACAACTTAAGGGTTAATGACCTTTATGTTATAAAACAAAACCCTTTTTGCAAACAAAATGTAAAAATGGTTTACGTGTGGCTGGTAATCCTAAAGCATAAGGTAGCACTCGCTTAGAAGGGCAGACAACTTGTATTTGCTGATTGCACAACAGTATTTTCATAATCATGGTGTGAAAGGTTCAAAAGCATTACATATTAAGCTAAAGAATGAAATATAATTATGTTTATTATTATAGCATCTAAATTACATACTTCTGACATAAGCTTGAAATTGGCATCATCCTTTTCTCTAAGCTGCTGAATCAATCGTAAATTCTGTTCCTGCATGTCTTCAAATGCTTGCCCTGTTACCTCCATTTCATTTAACAAAGCTTCTTCTTCCTGTGAAAATTTTAACTGTAAATGAAAATAATCCTTATTTAAAGCTTTCTTTTGGTTGCGTCATCAGTTACTGTGTACTAAACATGATGAAAAAAAAGTTGCATTATGTTCAACAAAATAAATTTAACACAATTTGATAATTATTATGTGAATAACCTAAATGAACAATAAAAGTTATAATAGAAAAGCAATTTATGTTCCAATAGAGACAATCTGTATAATTAACTTTTTTTTTTTTTTTCAAAATTCAGCTTTTTTAACACATTAGACATAACTTTAATAATAAATAGCTTAAAAAATAATAACTATACAGTTAAACAGGAGTGTTTTTACCCCTGAGTGGTGCTTTTTATTTTACTACACAAATAGTTAAATAGACAAGTCACAAGGACTTCAAAGGCTCTTGACCTTTTAAGATTAAGGAAGAAGATCCACAGCAAAACTGTTAGGAGGTAGAGTCTCCTCTCATGACCACTCAGTAAAGTTTCTTAAATATGAAAAGAGTGCAGTTCTCCTGCACATTAGGTCAAAGTTTAACATTACATTCAATAAACAGTAGCATTTCCTCCCAAGTCACCCACATCTATTTTTCCACCAAAGGTAAGATAAGCAAATAAATCTGAAATCTAGTACAGATGGAAAAAGAACGTGAAATTACAAATATTGCAAACTACAGAATATATCTTTTTATGATCGATTTTCCCCAGAGTAAGAACCAAACTTTTGCTTAGGTATCTGACCTAAGCAAAAAGTATAGAAATTAGAGGAAAAATAGCACGTGAAATATTACAAATTTAAAAAAAAATAGAAATCATAGTTTGAAAATTTTCTTATATGTATCTTATAAAATAAAAACATAATTTGAGCTTGAAAAATAACACTTTTTCATCTGATGAATATTTTATTATGCTGTGATATAAATGATTTGTTAAAGCAATCTAATTGCCATTTATAAACCCAATATGTGGCAAAGCAGATTTGCTTGTTTTTGTTTTTCGATATTCAAGCAACCTCCTGATTCAAGCTCATGAATTTGATCTGAACTACTGCAAACTATTTTTTCTTAAGTTTCAAAATTCTCCTGAAAATTAAACAAAAACAGCTATTTTCAAAATTAGAAGATTTTGCAAGCAATTATGAAGTATGCATGTCTATTCTCTCTCCCCCCCCCCCCACACAATTTTACACTTTGTTTCTGACAAACCTATTTCAATATGCCTAAGAAATTTTTTTTATCATTCATCCCAGCATTCAATGCATACTTTCTCTAGCTACAGAAACCAGAACATACTGTTGGTAGGAAGTTCATAACATCAATTAGAGCAGATCTTGATTGGCGGCTGGTAGCTCAGTGGTTAAAGCACCTGATCAAGAGGTCATGGGTTCATACCCCACCCAACTCAAAATTTTTTCCTCTAAATAGACCGTAATAATAGTTTGGTTCCTTCTACAGTTAGCTATGGTAGTGAAATTTGGATGCTTTATAAACAAAATGACAGGAAGTTTGATGCTTTTGATTCTAAATACTTATGCAGTATCTTGGGCATTAGGTGGTCCAATTTTGTAAGTAATGATGAGGTTAAGCAAAGGAGAGTCAGCAACCTCCTTTAAGCAGCATATTGTGCAGAGAGAAACTGTTTGTTTGGCCATGTTGCCCGTATGAATAATTATAGATTAGCAAATAGTTTTGAAGAGTGTACCTAAAGGCCTCAGAAAGAGGGGGAGACCTAGGATGAGGTGGGCAGAGAATGTCAAACAGGACCTTGTTAGAATTGGCATGCAATGTCTAGATTCAGCAGATATAGCTCAGGACAGATATGCTTGGAGAACTAAATTGCATGGTCTGGTTGGACCTCCATAGCCCATGGCTGCTTGAGGATGATGATAATGGTAGAAAGTTCATAACATAAATTAGAGGAGAACTTGATCAGTGGCTGGTAGCTCAGCGGTCAGAGCACCTGACTGTTATTAGGAGGTTGTGGGTTCATATGTTACCCAGCTCGATAATTTTTTTCCTTTAAAATTGATTGATGTTAAATTCAGAGTGATATCTACTTTGATAGCTGAACAAAGACATCGGAAAATCTCTTTAATTTACTAATCTACTAACTACAAAGATTTCCAATTATCTCTCAAAACAGTTACATTTCCCATCTATCCTGGCTGTAAGGGGTCAACTGATTGCTGCCAATGGAAACTTCACAACCTTCACATTCCATCACCAAAGTTTCAAATTTCTAATATAAATACATCATTTGCAATATTCGTTTAAATTTCCCACACAACTTCAAAATCCCACCAAAGTAGTGTGTGTGTGAAACAAAAGTGATCATAATGCAATCTACCTTCACAAGCAAGCTTTGCAGTAAAGATGGTATATGAAGCAGCAATAACATTGGACTGTTCCCAATCTGTAAAACAGTTCTCAATACCAGTGCAGGAGAAAAGATCATTACCCAGAGCCAGGAATGCAATCTCTGAGCCAGCTTACCATCAAAGTGAATGGTAATATCAATTTATTCCTTACTCAAGTAAAACCCCCTATTGTAAATACAGCAAAAACCATGGAAAATAAAATGTCCACCATTAGAGGGTGCAATTATTGCTTTCAGAAGATTCTGAAAGTGAAAATCATAATATTTCATCAATACCTATCCAACCCAATAAGAATTCATCTCTAAAAACAGTAAAGTTCGATGTCTACAGGACCGACGGACTGACAGACAGACAACAAAGTGAACATATTAGCTTTTTTTTTAATGAGATTAAAAGGGTAATTTTCTTGTTATAAGTTGAAATTTATTTTTCTGTTTTTCAGAAATAAATACCCTTTTTACTTGAACTGTCAGATGCTTTTTTATGACTAAAAAAGCCCTAATAAGATTAAACGTGTCATGATTTTTGTTAAATATTTTTATTTTTCAGTAAGTCCAGGATTGAATGCTGATTAATTTGCATATAACATGTCATAATTCTTTTCATTAGTTATTTAGCAAAAAGTTTTAGTTAAGTTTTTTGGCTGAGTATAGAGATAAAAAAAATAGCTGAGCCTCTGGAGATAAAACTGAAGTTTTTCAGACTGTATGTTGGAAGGGTTAAGAGATGTAACTTAGTCCTATTTTTAATTATATTGAGGTAGTTTCAAACTAGCATTAAGAAATTGTCAACCTTAGCATTTAAACGAATTTTTGTCACTGTTGTGAAGTTCAGGTTTTTTGTAGCAGTATCTAATGCATATTGATCTGATTTTTTTTCAATCTCAATTTCAGTGGTTTAAACTTTATTTGCTTTGAAATATTTTTATATTTTTTTTCTCACATTTATATATTTTTCAGTTCCTATTTAAATTATCTTCTTTGCAAAGCAAAACACAATTCACTGATAATTTGACTGATGTTTCATTTTAAGAGAAAATGTTTGTTTGCATAAGTGACTAAAATTTTAGGAAAACTAATGAAGATCTGAGTAATAAGGGAAATATTATCAATAATTTATATTAAATAGTGAAATACTTTAGAAAAAAATGGCAATTTTTTAACATTTCATTGAAAATTAAATGAAAAAAATATAATAAAACTTTGCAATTAAAAAAATGCTTATAAAATTTTATTGTTTTTGAGTTTTTTACAGTTGCGCATTTATTAACCACAATTAGATGTTTTTTTTTTCTCTTTTGGTATAACATGTCCTATTGCTGTTGTTGATTATAATTTTTTTCTAAATAACTAACATTCCACTTTGATTAAATAATGGATAAACTCAACTTATTGAATATACACTAAGGAATTTCCACTTTTTAAGTCGATTCAAATTTTTAGAGGAAAAATTATCTTGAGTAGGGTGGGATACGAACCCTCGACCTGACATGTTATCAGGAGGTCATGGGTTCATAGTGTTGTGATTGGTTAGATATTTCACAATGTTTACAGCACTGCCACATGCAAAAAGGTACATAAAGAGGGGAAAATATACTGACCACTTTACCACTTTTGAGTCTATTAAAATTTTTACATGAAAAATTGTCTTGAGCCGGGTGGGATATGAACCCACAACCTCCTGATAACACATTAGGTTTCTTTTTTATATTTTTTTAGTATTTCTTTTTTAATGGGAAAATATACATTGTGCATATTGTTTAAGGACTTTCTTTTTTACAAATTCATTATACTGATAAATTTTTACTTCATTAAACTAGTATTTGTTAAAATGAAACATTTTTATAGAGAGAAACAAAATTGGCCGTGGTCAAAAAAATTTCATTATACTGAATATTTCATTATTCTGGCTTTTTTTTTTTAATCGACATTTTACTGGTTTCTACTTTTGTCTGCTATTTTTTTTAACTCTGATTAAAATGTGCTTCATCATCATCATAATCCTTAAGCAGCCATGAGCTACAGAGGTTCAACCAGTTTGCGCAATTTAGTTCTCCAAACATATCTGTCCTGAGCTATATCTGCTGCATCTGGCCACTTTACACCAAATCTAACAAGGTCATGTTTGACATTGTCTGCTTACCACATCCCAGCTCTCCCCCTCTTTCTGATGCCTTTAGACCCACTGTTCATAACTCTATTTGCTAATCTAAAATTATCCATATGGGCAACATGGCCAAACAAATGGAGTCTCTCTCTCTCTGAACAATAAGCTGCTTAAAGGAGGTTGTCAACTCCTTTGCCTAACCTCATCATTATTTACAAAGCTGAACTACCTAATGCCCAAGATACTACGTAAGCATCTAGAATCAAAAGATTCAAGTTTCCCGTTATCTTGTTTACAATGTAACATCTAACTCTACACACACCGGTCACTGAATTAGAAACCTTTATTCAATACTGAGTTGGACCTCCTTTAGCCTGAATTACAGCATGGATGCAGTTTGGCATAGATTCCACAAGGTGTTTGAGCACCTTTATATCTCCAGCATACCAGGTGTTCACCAGACAGTCCTTTAACTGGATCAGATTTGATGAAAGAGGACTTTGCTCCTGGATCTGTTTTTCTAACATGTCCCATACATTCTCAATGGAGTTTAGATCCAGGCTTTGTGGTGGCCAGGGAAGATGGTGGACATTGCTGTCATGCTGACTGAACCACTACTGAACATATCTTGCATGATGGACAGTAGCATTGTCATCCATGAAACAGCAGTCATCTGCTGAATAAAAAGTCAATATTGCAGGATGGACTTATCAGCAACAATGTTCAGATAATCCTTGGAGAACATCTGACCTTCCCATTAATATCAGGGAATCTGTTCCATACCAACAGAACATGCTCCACACCATGACACTGCCTCCAGAACCTTGAGTTGTGTTTACAAGGCAAGCTGGGTCCATTGCTTCATGGGACTCCTGCCAAACTCTCTGCTTACCGTTGGGACAGAATAAGATGTACCATGACTCGTCAGACCACAACTTTTTTCCAGTGTTCAGTCACAGTATTCCTGACACCACTGTTTTCGGCTCTTCGCAAGAAGTCAGTGGTTTCCATATAGGCCTGTGACTGTTAATACTGATTGTCGTCAATTCCCTGCACAAACGTAGTAAGGTCCAAAAGTTTCTGGCCCAAACATGTTAGAACAAGAATTGACAGGGCTAACTCCATCAACCCCCCCCACCACCACCACCACCAATGTTTTGTTGCACTGCAGTTAAAATTTTGCAGCTCTAGCATCAGTAGCATTCCAGCTAGCGTCGCAGATAGAAGTGCAGTTGCCCAATATTTAAAAATGTTTAAACTCTAGCATCGCACGGTTATTAAGTTTTTGACGAAAGAAGGCGAAAGCTTCGCAGAAATTAAATGACATTTAGATACTCTGTAAAGCGAATCTTCCCTGTCATATTCAACGGTTACAGAATGGCTAAGCAATTTCACTTAGGGAGAGATTCGATTGAAGATGAACCTCGTCAAGGCAGACCTGCAGAAACACTCACTCCGGAAACAATTGTGCTGGTGCAAGAAGAGGTGCTAAAAGATGGGCGACTGAAAACTAAACAATTATCAGCAAGGTGTGGACTTTTAAAAACCAAGGTGTTTCGAATTTTACATGACAATCTTGGTATGAAGAAAGTGAGTGCAAAATGGGTCCCAAAACTTTTGATTGTTGTCCAAAAACAACGATGCGTGGAATGCTCTGCTGAATTTTTACTATGGGCAAGAAAAAGAAGTGATTGATTCAATTGTCATGGGAGATGAAACTACGGTTCAGTAGCATGATCCCGTCTAAATGGGAATCTATGGAATGGCAGCATCCTAGATCCCCACGGCCAAAAAAAGCAATTTCAGTAGTATTTCACCATTTTAAGGACAAAAATTAAGATTATTTTTTCAGTGGTATAGAAAAGTTAATTCATCATCATCATCCTCAAGCAGCCATGGGCTACGGAGGTCCAACCAGACCGTGCAATTTTAGGTTGGTATAGAGTCTGTCCTGAGTCTGGACAGACTTGATACCAGACTGGTAGCAAGTCTGTCCTGAGCTACATCTACTGCATCTGGCCACTACACACCAACTCTAAGAAAGTCCTGTTTGACATTATCTGCCCACAGCATCCTAGGTCTCCCCTTCTTTCTGAGGCCTATAGGCACACTGTTCATAACCCTATTCACCAATCTATAATTATTCATACGGGCAACATGGCCAAACCAACAGTCTCTCTCTCTGCACAATATGCTGCTTAAAGGAGGTTGCAAACTCCTTTGCCTAACCTCATCATTAGTTACAAAGTTGAACCACCTAATGCCCAAGACACTGCATAAGCACCTGGAATCAAAAGCATCTAGTTTCCTGTTATCTTGTTTACAAAGTGTCCAAGTTTCACTACCATAATTAACCCTCGAAAGAACCAAACTATTATACAGTCTAATTTTAGTTTTTAGGTGTATACGCCTATTTCTCCACACTCTTCATATATTCTTAAAAGTCTTGGCAGCAATCCCTATTCATCTGTTAATCTCATACTGCACATCACCAGTATCTGTTACATGCTCCCAAGATAATTAAACTGTGATACCTGCTCAAGACTGCAACCATTCAGATTAACTGAATCGCAGCCTGCCTGACCAAATTTCATCAGTTTAGTTTTCTCTCTGTTTACAAACCTACTCTACTACCAGTTTCATCAACAGCTTGAATGAAAGAGAAATCATTCAATCATCTCATTAACATCATTTGCCAAAAGAGCTAAATCATCAGCATAATCTAAATCAGAAATTTTCATATCTCCAGCCAATTTAAGGTCAAAATCTTTCCCTTGAAGTGAATTTCGCATAACATAATCAATAATCAAATGAAACAGAAAAGGAAACAAAATGCACCCTTGTTGAACACCAGAAGAAATGCTAAACCAATTGCTACAAGCCTTACCAACTCTCACACATGACTCAATGTTTTTATAGAGAGCTTTCATTATGTTAACTAACTTGTCTGATATACCATATGATCTCACAATCAACCATAAATTATGATGATCAACAGAGTTGAAAACCTTTTTGAAATCAACAAAGCTAGCAACCAAAGGTTTCTTAAACTCTAAACATTTCTCAAGAAAATGCCTACGAGAAAATATCTGATCTACACATCCCCTACCACTTCCGAATCCACATTGCTCATCACACAATTGCCTGTCAACCAGATTCTTAATTCTATTAAGCACAATAATGCAAAGAACTTTACCCGGAACAGAGAGTAGGCTGATACCCCTATAGTTATCACAAGAACTGCGATCACCTTTTTTGAAAATAGGGATAACAATAGCTCTGGTAAAATCCTTAGAAACCATGCCTTTATCATAAAAGATATTCAGAATTTCAGTCATCCAAGTGGTAACTGAAACATTCCCAGCTCTAAGCATTTCTATAGTAATTTCATCTACCCCTGGGGATTTATGAAGTTTAAGTTTAAAATAGCCAAAATAACTTCAGATTGTGTTATAAGGCCAACATTAAAGCCACCAATGCATCTATCATCATTACAAGCAATGGGAGTAAAACTAACCACATTGTTTAGAACATCACTGAAATACTCAGCCCACCTAGCCATGACAGAATCCTCACCTTCTATAACCTTACCCTGTTTATCCTTCAATCCCTGCATACCTGTCCGTTTTCTACCACACAAAACATTAACTATCTGGTACAGTTCTCTGCTGTTATGTTTTCTAACTGCTTCCTCGGCTTTGTCAGCCAAGCCATTAAGCCAAAGATTCTTATCAGCAGCTAACTGATCCTTTACACGTTTATTAAGCTCTCTGTAATGCTTTCTATCAGAACTAGTAGCATATTGATTAAGGACAATCCTGCAGTTCTTTTTTTCTGAAATAAGCTCAAGTGCCTTATCACTCAAATAATTCTGCTTCCTCTGCTCCTTTTTTCCTAAAAGAGTACTGTTAGATTCCAAAAAAAAAACATGTTTAAAATAGTCCCGTTCTTCCTCAACTTCAGTAGTAAGCAAAACATGACTGTTATAATGATTAAGTAACCTATCATGGTAAGCTTTAGCTATAACTGGGTCTTTCACAGCTTCAGTATTAAAGGTAAATTTTTTAACCCTAGCACAACACTTTTAACTAGGTAATTGTCAGATCCATTTTCAGCTCCCCTATATGCCCTGGTATTCCTAACAGAACTAGCCCGTTTGCTGTTAATTAATATATAATCAATCATATTCTTATGTAGCCCATCAGGTGAAACCCATGTGTACTTATGTATGTCACGATGTTTGTAATAAGTGTTAGTTATTCTGAAACCATTGAGTTTACTTACCTGTAGGAGACGTTACCCATTGCCATTGTAGCTACCAATACCAAAAGGGCCTATCACTCCTCCCCAAAGGTCAAAGTCAGTACCAACTTTGGCATTGAAGTCACCTAGAACAAGGGTAATATCTCCTTTCTTGACAGAATTCAAAATATCCTGAAGTTGTCCATAAAACCTATCCTTCTCATCCTCATCAGAATCCTCAGTGGGGGCATAACAGCAGATAACATTCAAGTCTTTAATGCTTGTCTGAAATTTTGCTGTAAGAAACCTTTCATTAATGCACTCATATCCTAGAAGAGCATCACTAGCATGTCTGCTGAGCAGCAGACCCACGCCTTGGTGATGCTTTCCATCCTCCCTCCCTGTAAAGAGAAATTTAAAGTTATTTTTAAGTATCTCACCTTTAACTGTCCATCTGGTCTCTTGCAAGCCTAGAATATTTAGGTTATAGCGCTGGAATTCCTGCGTGAGGACATCAAGAGAAAAATCTCTATGTAATGTCCTCACGTTCCACGTTCCTGCAGAGAGAAAAATGATTAGTAGGATTTTTAAAGAAATTAGGTTTATTGAGATTGGTAGGGCCAACAATATCAAACAGCCCCCTGATCGCAGGCATGGGACAAAGACCTGTTCCTCCTCCGCTAAAGGCTGAAGTCACTGATGCTAGTAGGAACTTCAGGCACCACCTTTTCAAGTGGACTTTTTCAAGAGCCATATGGCCTGTCTGAGACACATTACTCCAGTTTAGGTTTGACGATGCCCAACTAGCTAAGTAAGGTTCAGGTACCTGCGATGGCCTCTGATTAGGATTATCCACCAGCTGATATAAGATATCCCATGCCTCTGTTCACTTAGGGCTGGCAACCCAGAAGCAAACAGAAAACACAGTGGCAGATTCTCCCTCAACAGAGGCCCACTACTGCAGCAAGTTCAGGATCCATAATCAAACTCAGATCCATAAACAAGTCCAGTCTAGTAGATATAAATGGTCAGCACCAGGACCCTATGAAGTTGACCACTCCTCAGCAGGTTTGAAAAAAAGGGAAAAAAGTGGCCATAGATGAATTCTACTTTAAAAAGATAAAAGAAAAAGTTTTATTCCATTACAAGAATCATTCAACCAATATGAACCATTTGACTTGTCAATCGAGGTTTACTCTAGTTTAGCAAATCTTCCAAATGCCTATAAAACAGTGTATCATCAACCCTACACACCTACAGTTGAAACTTGGCTCTCAATATATTTACCATATGAACAAAATATATACACTGGTGTCTATAAATTAAGGAACAACCCTATGTTACGTCAATGGAAATCTAATGTCAAAGATCTATAACTTCTAAAAATAAGTTTTTCTTCTTTGAAAAATGTGATAGTAGATAAAGATTTTAATTAAACATATCAGTATCTCATTTTTTCACCAATATTTGTTCAGTATTTAACGAGTTATGAAAGTTTGAATATTTAACAACAACAATGCCACTCACAAATTCTGACTTCATAAGTTAATTAAAAGTTAGTAATAAGTATTGTATCAAAGTGTTTAATAAAATAAACACTTTGTAAAATAAAATACATTTAATAATAAATTAAATATATAAAATAAAACATATTTTATATAAAAATAAACACATTAATAAAATAAACACTTTGTAAAATAAAATACATTTAATAATAAATTAAATATATAAAATAAAACATATTTTATATAAAAATAAACACATAAGTTTGTGTAAAGAATTCTTTCACTATTCATCAGTTTTGTATAAGTTTTGTAAGACTGGCACTGCTGTTGCTCAGTATTCAAACTTCTGTAACTCATTAAACAATGAACGAATTTTGAAAATCAAGATATTGATATATTTAATTGAGATCTTTATCTGCTATCACATTTTTCAAAACAAAAAACTTGTTTCAGAAGTGATGTCAGCTTCCCATTGACATAACATAGGGGTGTTCATTAATTTATGGAAACCGTATATATACACTGATCAGCCAAAACATTAAAATCATCTACCTAACATGGATGTATGTCCTCCTCTCACCACCAAAAGAGCTCTCACCCAATGAGGCATAGATTCAACAAGATGTTGGTACATATCACTTGGTATTTGGTACCATGACTGCAACAGAAGATCCTGCAGTTCCCGTAAATTACAGGTTGGGGTGATACTGCTCATACCCTTTTTTCCAACTCAAACCACAATGCTCGATAGGATTCATGTCAGGCAAATTTGGGGGCCATGGCAATAAATGGAATTTCTCATCATGTTCTAGGAACCATTCCTGAACTTTCTTCAAAGTGTGACATGGGGCATTGTCTTACTGAAAGACGCCATCTCCACCAGGGAATACAGTGGCCATAAAGGGGTGTACTTGGTCAGCCACGATGTTCAGGTAGGCGACAGCTGTCAGAGTTTGCTCTACAGGTATAATTGCTCCAAGTGTTCCTCAAGAAAATATTGCCCAGACCATCACACTCTCTCCAGACACCTGGATCTGCCCACAGTGCATCCAGGTGAGAAGGCTTCCGTAGGTAAACGTCACACGAGCTTGTCCGTCCACATGGTGTAACAAAAAACGGGATTCATCTGACCATGTGACCTTCTTCCAGTCTTCTATGGTCCAATGTCGATTACATGCCCACTGCAAGTGTAGATGACGGTGAACGGCTGTGAGCTTAGGCACATGAATGGGTCTGTGGCTGCGAAGACTTGTATCCAAGAGCTTATGATGAACTGTGTGTTCGGACACAATGGGCCCTTTACCACAATTGAAATTATGGGTAATGTCAGCCATAGTAGCCCTCCTGTTGCTGTGAACAAGATGTGATAGCCTGTGCTGACCTCTGGCATCAATGAGGCATGGCCGGCCCATGCCTTGTTGACAGCTCAAAGTGTTACCTGTTTTAGATCATCTTTGATAGGTACTAACTACTGCATAGCATGAGCAGCCTAACAGCGTCACTGTTTCAGAGATGCTCTTACCAAGGCATCTTGCCATAACAATCTGGCCTTTGTCGAAATCAGATATATCCTTTGCTTTTCCTATGTTGAGACGAAATGAAATACTGCCTGCGAGAGCTCTAACCCAGGTATCATATGTATCATTTGCAACCTTGGCATGTGACATTGATTGGCTGCAAGCACACTTCTTTGCATAACACAGAGGCAGTTTTAATGTATTGGCTGATCGGTGTATATATATAAAAGTTAAGCTACCCAGTTTACCATCTGTGATTAATATTCTGTTAAGATATTCTGGTTAAGATTCTGTTTGGATCAAGAATGTTCAATCAAATTTTGCAAAAAGGGCAGGAAAAAATTGTCGTCTTACAGAATAACATTCTTTATTAACAGTGGCATTTCTCCCACAAAAGTACAATGTGCCAAGCTGAAGGGATTAATTTAATTGTGGCACCCAGTAACCAATAAAACAAACCTTCGGTTAATGCAAAACATTTTCTGATCCCAGAATTAATCATGCAAGGCTCTAGTTCACACAATTATGAATTTTACAGCTCCCCAACTTTTACAACATGCCAATAATATCAAATAAATTATAATTTGTAATGTTTTTACCTGCTTCTGGGCAGCCAATGATTTTTGCAATTGTTGAAGAGTCTCTTCTAACACTTTTATCTTCTTTAGAGCTTCTTCATCTGCTAATTTACGCCTTTCTTTCCTCTCATTATCTTGAACTTTCTTTAGTTGCATTCGCAATTCTTCAACTTCTGCTCTTGATTTCTTTTCTGCAGCCATAAGCTAAAAAAAAAAAAGCAATAATTCACAGATTTACCATCTTATAAAATAAACTATAAAGTTAATAAATATAATGTCTTGGGTATTCTGTACACTTGCCTGACTTCCAGTCTAATGGCAAAGTGATGTTTCTGTTGCACACCACCACCAGTCAGGGTCCATAGCAGCTTTGAAAATGTATTATTAACAGCAGATGTTATTCCAGCTGTTGAATGTTTATTACACATAGTTAAATAATTAAAAAAAGCTACATCCTAGAGACCACGAACAGCATTAAGAGTGTAGGATGAGGCGCAGATTACCATCATGAGCATGAATAAATTAGAAAGTGTGCCCATATCTTTACAGGATTTGTGAGTGAGCCTCCTACAAAACAGTCAAAATGTTGAAAAGGTTCACTATTTACAAAATGTGAATGTTATGGAGATTTTTAAATAATTGAGGCAGAGCAGTAGTGGCAGCAGAGAAGATGTTTCAACTGAAGTCTGCAAGGATACATTCTTATATCAAAAAAATTATACATCAGTGAAAGACATTGTAGAAAGTTTATCTAAAATGAGTTTATACCTAAAGACTACTATTTAAAATATATCACTGCAAATACTGCTCTTGATCCAATAATTAATTACAATTTATTCAGTAGTGCAAGGTATCAAAGAGATCATGCAATTGATAAGGTAAGACAAAAGTGGTCAGGTAAATTGATCACAGGTAATGAATTCTTTCATCAACTTAGAACTGTACTTCATATGTGCATACCTTAATAGAACAGAACTTGTCATCTATAACATCAATAGCAACTGTAACACCACTTAGTACAATCCACTTATACAAATGTCTATCCATACCATTGTTTACCATATTGTCACATCACATCTAGTTGCTGGTATGTATTGGTAAACATTCATAGCTTAGTTTTTACGCCATGCTCTAAATACTACTGCCATTTTATTGATTATAATGACACAGTTTTATATTAAATTTTAAACTTTTTAACTATGTTCTGGGAGAACTGATACGGACTTTCAGAGCAAATAATAAAAATCTGGTAGTTTTTGACATTCCTATTTAAATGTTTTCCTGTCTTCATTAAGGTGACTAGATTTCAAATGTTTTCTTAGAACATTTCTGCAAAGGAAGAAAATGAGCAACCCAATGCAAAATAGCGTGACTTTTCATTGTTGTTGCATTGACATGTAGATTGAAGACACAATGTGTTTATGAAACAAGAATAAATTTTTTATTTATTTTTTTAAAGACAGATGAGTTTTTTAATTATTTCATAAAATCTTCATTTAGCATCTGAGCAGAAGATATTATTTTCTACACTTTTCTTTTAGGAACATTTCTGTTCCTAAAAGTAGAAACTCTGTATTTTTGTGGGCCATTAATTTTTTAAAAACAAAAACTATAATTTTTTCACTTTATGCCCTTTCAGAAACAGCACCATTGGCAAAAACTAAAAGGGTTTAATCAATACCAAATCAGCATTCAACTGAATATTATTTTATTCCACTTTCTGATTAAAAATTAGAAAAATACAAAATTCAGGACATGTGCCTGAATATTTTTTCTGCAATACACAAAGCAAAAAATTTGGGTCATCAGAAATTCACGACAGGCAACCCCAGTTGACCTACAGCAATAACAAAGTTCACATTGTGACTTTTAACCATCATGTATTCTACATATAACAAAAGATTCATTCAAATTACAGAGTTTTCTTTAAACAAATATAAGCAAGCACCACATTTTCAAATACCATTTTATTTTCAGGTTTTTATTTTTACCAAAGGAATAAACAATAATTTTTATTTTCAAAAAAAAAAATTTTTTTTAATATATACAGAACTTAATATTATATACACTTATTCCTCGATTTACATGGTAGATAGGTTACAGAAAATTCCCATGTGAATTAAAATCATGCAAATCAAGACCAATAACTTATGGAAAAATGGGGAAATAGGTCCTCCCCCCCAAAAAAAAATTATTAATGAAAATTTACACTAAAACTTTATTTAAACATATTTATCTCATATTTCAGTTCAACAGTAATAATAAATATTAATTTAATATTATTTCATACTTCATTATATTAAGCTTAGATTAATTTCTTGTACGTTTTTGGTCACGAAAAATACTCATCATTAACATAGACATACACTATTTAAATTCAAGATGAAATTTGAAAGATGGATATTTACTAACTGAATAAATTAGAAATTAAGCCAATATTTAATGCTTTTTCTTTTGTAAAATTAGCATTTATATATTTTATGAAAGTGTACTTCAAATCAGCTACATTTAGCTGTATTAATAGTCTACAGAGTTAAACTAGCTGTTAAAAATGAAATAAAACATAGTTTTTACTAGTCTGAAAGAATTCAGTCTGGAAAAGTCAGACCTCACTGCTGATCCAAAACAGATTTGATTTCGTTTAATTATCACGAGACAGATTGCATTACATTGGCAAGAATACAATTTCAGCAAAATAAAACTTGTTACAGATGACAATTTTTTATAAATTTAGGAATTTAGTATTATTTATTCATTCTTGAAAATTATATAAATTAAAAAATTTAGTTGATTTTTACTTCCACTGACTGGGATGATAGTCTAATAGTTTCCATTGACACTATGCAACTGTTATTTCATAATATGTATTGCATAAAAAAAATCTAAACCCATACCTATAACACCAAGTCCATAATCATATCATGTAAATGAAACTGGTTGCATTTTCTTGACCGTGTAAATAGAGGGATGGGTATATACAGAATTATTTTAACTTCAACACCAGGTATTTTGTCCACTGCTTGAACCATAAATGAAACAGAAAACACAACAGATGAAATATCTTTTCTCTATCTGTGTTCAATAGTTGTCACAAAAAGAGCCGATATAAAATTTTACATCTCTTTATTTTTTCAAAGTACTTTTAAGACAAAAATCTATTATTGGATACTTTGATTCCTTAATCAATTCTGTGGACTATATGAAGGACTGTCCAGAGTTTCATAAGATGGAGGATTTTTTGTCAACAGTGCTGTATTATTTATATGCAAGCACTGTAGTTCATTATACAATGAAGTAACAATAATATAATACAGTACCAACAGTATAATGCAAACTTAATAAAAGTGCAATGCAAGAATTAAAACCCTCATTTATCACAGCCTACAAAAGCTGAAAATACACCCAATTCTTGTTTTTACATGGATTTTTTTTTTAAACGATTTTTATTTAACATTGTTTAGAAAAAAATTCAAATTCTATTTTTACACGATTTGTTTTGATCTAACACGGTTCAAACTGCACCTTTTTAAAAATCTCCATTTGAATTTAATTCTGAAAAAATATTCCTATTTAAGGAAAAAATTCCTAGAATTTACATAACAAAGATGCAGCTTTGACATCGATTTCAATTTTAGAGGAAAAATTGTCTGAGCCGGGTGGGATACGAACCCACAACCTCCTGATAACATGTCAGGTGCTCTGGACCACTGAGCTACAGACTGCCGATCAAGATCTCCTCTAATTAACGCTATGAACATTCCCTTTATGTCACACACAAGCGTTATTTTAGGCAATTTTTAGCCCTAGCAGCTTTCTATTTTTGCCAATAGATGGAAAGCATGTCTTACAAGTATGCTAATGATAATAAATATTGAGATAAACTAAGATAAACTCGACAGTTCAACATCCTGTCAAGTTTATCTGAGTTTACCTCAATATTTATTATAAAGATGCCACTTTTATGGTCACATTTTTCGAAGTAGTTTTAACTTTGAAAATTGTGATGCCCTCCTCATTCACTTTTACTTTACCTTAACCAGTTTTGCTTAATTTGTTATATTTATCATTTTGGGGATTCTTTATTTCATTTTTGGCATCACAGCGCTCGTTTTCAAGAGCATAGTAGTTGTGCATGCGCAATTCTGAACTTCCGATCGTCACCCACTAAAGCGCGTGTACAAGGACACCCTTGCGTCATAGCTTGCGCACTCATCATTTTATGCAAATGTCTTTTCCGGTGCAACAACTACGTGTTGCCAAGCCTGTATGCTTTGATCTAACAATGTGACATGTTAGTCACAGGAGTCAGTTTTAGAGAAAGGAGTTGTATTTAGAAGTTGTCAGTTAGTTTTGATGTCAGTTTTGAAGAGTGAGTTTTGTTGAAGAGTCAGTGAGAGTTTTTGAGTCAGTTGACAATATGAAGTAAGAAGTAGTTGGTGAGGAGTTGGAGTTAGTTGAGTTTTTGAGTCAGAAGTAGTTGAAGGAGAAGAGTTGATAGAGTTGTTTGTTAGTTGTCAGTTTGTAGTGAGATCAAAATGATGTAGTATCTTCTTCATTGAAGTTTGGTGAGTGAAATAATTTTGGAAATAAATTTGTTTGTTATATAAACCTTTTTTGAATCTTTACTATTTTTTCTCTTGAGTAACGTTAATTGTTTCGATTAAAATTTGCATTAGAAGTTTGACAATCATTTAATTTTTGAATTCTTACTCGTTAGGTAACACTCGCTGGTATTCGAACACTAATTAAACTTTATTTTTGACAATTTGTTAATTATTGCCTGGTGCCCGACTTAACTATCTGGAGCTTGAATAATTATTGGATCAGACAAAGGGTCCAAACTTTAAAAGTATTTCAATTCTTTGAAGCATTACAGAGTGGGAGAAAAGAAGTGGCAGAAAGTAATTAAATCTTTGGAGCATTATAAAATGTACTATAGATACATATTTTGTGCACTAAAATCCCCTAGGTAAAACTACACTAACGTAACTACACAACAAGTTTTCTCTATTTTATTCTCTACTTTATGCAAAAATTGTACAAAACCTACTTCATTCAGAATAAAGTGGTAACATTGAGTTTTAGGAATTCCCTCAATTTTATCTTCAATGCATGTTAGTCTTGGTCTCTCATTTTTTGTTTAAAGTTAGAAGGGTTTAGATGTTTAATAGAAGAAATCGAAAAAATTTTTGTTTTTGAAGTTTTGTGTGCGTAATATAAATTTATTAAATTTTGCTGATAGGTAATTCACAATTATTCATCATGTGATTTATTAACTACAATTCAAATATTTTTTGTAAGCCTTATCACTATGTTGGATAATTCAACTATACTAAAGAAGAAAAGGAAAGCTATCTCTTTCAATACTAAGATCACAATTTTCGATTGCCTTGCAACTGGAGAAGGTTCAACATCCATAAGTAAATATTTTGGTTGAATGAAGCTACCATAAGAATCATTGAGAAAAATGAAGATGCTATTAGAAAATCTGTGCTTTCTGGAACAAAATTGAGTGCTAAGTCGTCATCATATATGAGAGATATTGCAAAAGTGGAGATAGAAAAAGCACTAGTAATGTGAACAGAAGATACCTCGCAAAAAAAAATACCTGTAGATGGAAATACCATCAAACAGATGGCATTAAGAATATATAAGCAGATACAAGAACTGGAACCAACCAAATCAGCTCAGTTAAACAAAATTATGAATTTTCTGCAAGTACAAGCTGGCTTGCAGGATTTCTTCAAAACACACACGTTTCATAATGTAAAGATTCATAATGTAAAGATAAAAGGTGAAGTTGCATCTGCAGGTGGGCTGGCTGCTAAAGAATTTTGTTCAAAATTGGCCCAAATCATTGAAGATGTAGGATACACTCCTGATCAAGTTTGGAATGCAGATGAAACTGGTCTCTTTTGGGAAAAAAATGTCGAGTAGAACCTACATAACAAAATCACAAAAAACTGTTGGTGGCTTTAGAGCAGCTAAGGATCATGAGACCTTTTTAATGAATGGTTCCATAAATGTTTTGTTCCAGAAGTTAAATGCTAATTTGAAGGAATTTGAGAAAAAAATCTCGAATTTAATGTTCTACTGATTTTAGACAATGAGCATGGCCATCCCATTTTGGAATATGCAATTTTGTTTCCTGCCACCTAATACGACATCCTCAATACAACCACTAGACCAGGGTATAATTGCCACATTTAAAACTTACTACGTAAGATGAACATTCCAATACATTTTGGATAAACTAGATAAGGATTGGGTTGGGTTGTTTTACCTCTGAGCAGCACTTTTTTGCACACCATGGGTAAATGGCCAGGTCACATGAACCCCGAAGGCTCAGAGAAGGTTGGGGGAGGAGACCCACTGGAACAGCTGTTGGGAGACAGATGGTAGCCTCCCGTCAAGGCCATCTAGCATGTTCTTTAATGTGAACAGAGTATGACTCTCCTGCACACGGGGCCACAGCTTAACGCCCCATCCAATGGATGGCGGCCTTTCCAAGCCCATCGGTGTCCCCTACTGACTGTGGGCAGGTGGGGAATTTTGCGGAGATAAATCTCAATGCTGATTCAGCTGGTACTCGAACCTGGGAACTGCAGATTATGAGCCTGGCATGCTACCAACTGAGCCACCCCTGCCCCCTAGATAAGGATAAAAACACTAACTTATTAATGCGTGAAAGAAATTTTCCTTTTTAGATTGTATCAGACATGCTGGATTGATGTTATCAGAATTAAAACCATCAACTTCAAATGCATGGTGGAAAGCTATTTGGCCAGAATGTGCAAAAAGCAAAGATACTGTACCCCCAAATACAATTGAATATCCTAATATCATCACTTTAGCACATGCAGTTGGTGGAGAAGAATTTGATGATTTATTGTTTACAGATATTGATGAATTGCTGGTTGACAAAGCTCTTGGTGAAGATGAAATAATAGAAATTGTCCTTGAGACCTGATGAAAAATAAAGTTAAAAGTTTTTAAAAAAGTTATGGTGAAGAGTTCCAATCACCGTAGATTTCATTAAAGAAGAGTTTCAAATGGCTAGTAAATTGGAAAGTCATTTTCTTACACATGATCCCATTGTCGAACGAGATGAGCAGTTTAAACATGAACTGAAGTCATTCATGTATGGCATGTTATCAAGAATTACACAAAGATATAGTCAAAGCAGGCTCTCAATGATTGATTACAGAGTTCATTGTGAAAACTAATCAAAATTCAGAATCACCAGAAGCATGTGATAATTTGGTTCCCCATGCCACAGAGAGCATTTCACCATTGAAGTATGAACATGATGGACAAAATGTTTCAAGCAATGAAAGTGATTTAATTCCAGTCTCATGCAAATGAGTGGTCTATTGTCAAAAAGTGACAACGAATAAAATCTAGTTAATAAGCATATGTAAGTCATATATTTTTGCACTTTTGTATTCTTGAATTAGTGACATATTATTTTCTTTATGAAGGATAATTTACTTTATCCGGGTAAGGCAAGCAGCTGCTTGAGGGGGTATTTATTTTTTATTTATTTTTATATGTACATATAATTATCTTTATAAGTTTATAAAATACAAAATGTGTTTAAATAAATAAAAATCAAATAAAGATTTTGGTATGATTTGTTTGAAAACAACTTATTATTATTATTTGTATTATTTCTTATTATTTGTACTGGAATCAATCTTCTATTTTTTCATAGGCATTGTATATTTTTTTTACACGGTTTTTTTTGGGAACCTATCTACCATGTAAAAACAGAATGGGGTGTATCTCCTTAGCTTCCTCCAGGTGTTTAAGCTTAATTAATTATGCAATATGTTTTCACTCTTAACCTGTACAACCTACAGTTCAATAATGTTACAGTTCATAAAGGATTTACCAACTTTATGCATATGCATCCCTTCTCCATTGGCATTTGGTGCAGTCAAGCTCCATCGTAGATCCTCTCACTGGCTGTTCCCAGTGCTTTGTTGTGGGGTTGGGTACAAGGCACTCATATTTTCCTGGAAGTTCCCTAAATTCAGCCATTTTCTGTACAAATGCACTGAAGATTGCAGACATTATTCGAATTAGTCCTAGTCTCTAACCAATTTTATAATCGAGCATTGGAAAAAAAAATACTAGCATGCCTTGACATTCTATTGGAAAGAAAACAAGACCACATTGAAACAAGAATACATTGAAATCATCAATAATGAGTGTAATAATACCATATACATCAGTGCACCCTCGAAGGCATAAAAAGAGTGCAATAAAATTGGCATTAATAAAGAACAACAGACACTCCATCAATAAAAAAGCATACAAGACTGGAAAAAAAACCCCATATATTAAATGGCACAAGATGCCAACAACTTCTTCCAGCTAAGAAAAGCGAAGCAAAAAGCATCACTAAATGGACAGCCAACACAGCACAAGAGCATAAAGTGAATTATAAATATGCCATGAGCATACCACCCATAATCTGGCTTGAAAGAACATGAAACAGAAAATGGCATCAGCATTAACAATAGAAAGAAGCAAAAAAAAAGAGATGAAAAAGAAAAAATGGCAGGAGTGTACAGGATCCAATGATAAATCAACAAAGCAAAAATAATACATCTTATTATGGAAAAACCAAAAGATCATGTAAAGTTAAAGAGCATCAACAAGACATCAAATATAAAAGAGAAACAACAGCACAAAGCATGCTATCCAAACATAGTGAAATTTGACCAAGCACAGATAATAGCAAACTTCAAAACAGAAAACTAATTAAATCTAGCTAAAATGTACACAGAAAAATCTGCTGTAATAATACAGTAATCCCACCAAACCCATGGAAACTTCTCATAGATGGAGGAGAAAAGAATACAAAAAAAGGAGCAATTCCTACAAATAGCACCCCTCCCAAGGCAACATAGACACCCACCACAATTGCAGCAACCATGTACATAACATTCCAAAGCAGTACTGTCAAGTAACTCCTAATGAACTATGTAACATCCTCTGGAAGATAACGACAAAAGGTCAACAAAAATGGTTAGGAACTAGAACTAACTTTGAATAATGTGTGTAATCTCCAGTGCATTTGTACCAAAAATGACTGGATTTAGTGAACTACATTGGTGAAATAAAAGTGTCTGCAGAAAACTCACCCCAACAAAAAAGCACTGGGAACAGCCAGTGGGAGGGTGGATGACAAAGCCTGACTGCACCAGATGCCAATGGAGCAAGGGATGCAGATGCCTGAAGTCAGTAAATCCTTTATGAACTGTAACTTTATATGAAATGTAACATTATTTGAATTGCAGATTGAACAGATTAAGAGTGAAAGTTATTGCATAATTAATCAGATAAAATATTGATATTGATCTTAATATATAAATTTGTGTTTAAACTATTAACTGAAAATAATCTTTCAGCAACACTAAGTAATGAGATGGTAAGAAATAATCTCAAAAGTTCCATAAATTCAAAATTTACTGTAAGCTGTAGCATAATCCTCCAACAAGACTTTCGCTCAAGAAAGAGTATGTTTAATTTTTTCAATTCTCAAGGAGTGGTAACCATGCAAAATTTGTCCAAAAATAAAAACAACTATAAATGGCTAATACTACACCAACATTGTTCCTTCATCTCCTTAACCATTTTGGGCAAAACAGTGTCCAGCAGCAGGTGTGTCAAGGGTTTTCTTTCTTCATGACAATGCCAGTGCTCACAAAACCTTGCAAGTTACAGCCTATCTGGAGCAGAAAAAAAAAATCAAGCATCTATCCTATCCTGTATATTCACCCAATCTTGTACCATGCAATTTCTGGTTGTTTCCAAAAATTAACTTGCTGCAAGCCTTTTTCAAGGGTGCAAAATGCAAAATGCATTTATTCAGAGTATTCCTCAACAGGCGTACCACCAAGTGTTCCAGAATTGGCATAGATGTCTGCAACTTTACATAGATGGTGGAGGAAAGTACTTTGAAGGACAGTAGAAGTTTTGTTGAGGTAATTACAATGGTTTTTGTTCTGCAGATGTATGTCAAGAACGTTTTGAACGCCCTTCATAATATTTGAGATTTGTAGGTAAAAGTAAATATCATGCAAGGCAAGTTATTACACAATTGATTTTTTTACAGTTCAATGATAAATTTCAAGAGCACAGATAGCACTAATCAGAAAGATCAGTAACTTTGATATTATAAGGTCTGAGGGCACAGAAGTGTTCTAAGTTGATGGTCTACTTCACCTGACCAAATTACATTACCTTATCTATTACTTACCCAATTCTTGACTTATGCTACCAATTTTACAAGACTAGACCAGTGGCTAGTTATTGGAGCTTATGAAGACACCAGGTAATGTATTACAATATATTTTATATTTTTTTTTTACTGAAATTAATGTTTATTGTAGCATTTCAAGATATTTAGTTAAAAAAAGATTTTACACATTACCATTTTGCTGTTGGATGTATCTGCTCTGCTATGGTCCTAGACATGTTTAATAGTTTATTAGTTTAACCACTACTCTGTAGGCAAGTGAAGAAAGCATGCTATTGACTTATATAAGGCTGGCACTGTGCCAATTTACATATGTGTTAGAGGTGGTTTCAAGAGAGGCCTGATAGTCTCAGAGTAATAATTTCCATGGTGATGGCAGTGGATGAATGTCCATGTTATAAAGGATATGCTGATTAATGTTTAATCATTAATATAAATCAACATTTGAAGTGATCAAACTAAAAGACCATAAAATGAGTCTAGGACCATAGCAGAGCAGATACATCCAGCAGCAAAATGGTAATGCCTGAAATCTTTTTAACTAAATATCTTAAAATACTACAATAAGCATTAATTTCAGTGAAAAGAAAATATTAAAATATATTGAAATACATTATCTGGTGTTTACACATGCTACAATAACTAGCCACTAGTCTAGTCTTATAAAAACTGGTAGCCCACAAGTCAGGGATTGGGTAGAGTAAGGTAATTCAAGTAAAAGGTTCAAATAATATTAACAGAATAAAAAATATATATGAAAAACATAATACAAAAAAGTAAAAGATAATGCAAAAAAAAAAAAGTAAAAAATTAAACACAAAGAATTAAATAAAAGCAAAAAAAAAATATTCTACCATTTAAGTATTCTACTAACCAAATTCATTCCTAATTCAATTTGATATGGCACATGCCATAACCTATCTCTGCTCATTAGTTATGTTACAAGAATGTGCTAATGTTTTGCCCGAAAAAGCTTATAAATAAGTCTGCCAATTGAGTAATTTTATTGTTAGCTATGTTACTATTTTCTAAAACATAACTGATTTTAACGCTTCACAAATAGACCTTTCGAGCTCTTTGTTTTCTTTACCTTGAGAAACATTCAACTTAAGAAACTCTCTATACCATACAACAATGCTATTACCAATCAAAAATACATCTCCGATTATATGCTAATACTGTCAGTATTATGAAAGCAGTTTCATATTTTTGTAAACTCTCTTAGGGCACCAAAAAACTGATCATTTGTAGATTAACTATTTATTTTCAGACAGATTTTTTTTTTAATCCCCAGAAATTAATCACACTACAGTTTAAAATGTCAGGTCTACAAAAAGTAAAATACCTGTGCTTTATCCCTTTGCTCCTTAGGTGCTCCTTTATACATGTCAAGCAAAAGCTTCAGTTCCCTTTGGGCTTCTTGAGACTTTCTGTTCAAAGAACAAATATTTTTATATTCTGGGGGCATTTACCATCATTTCTTGCATATAAAATTTCATAAACATTCTCATTCATTGACATTAGAAGGATAACTAATCTTATAGACATAATGATTCAAAACCTTTTCATTTTGAAGATTAAGGCATAAGAAATCAACTACATATTTTCATATACAATAGATTCTATAGTAGATATACAAAAGTATCTCTGTTCATTTGATCAAGAACTCCTAAACTGTAAAAGCTACAATCATGAAATTCACTACAGTTTCTTTTTTAATTTAAAGCAATTTACGGGTTTTGCTACTCAAACTCCCCCCCCCCCCCCAAAAAAAAAGAGACAGAACTCCTAACCAGCAGAAAATAGGACCACCAAATTTAGTGTACAGCTTTTTATCATTGTAACTTAACCCTTCCCAAGTCACTGTTGAACATAGACATTGACAGAATCCAAAATGAGAGGTCAAGGAAGTCAATAGATGTCTTTTGTACAACACATGAAAGTTCAAATTTTTATTTTTAAATTGCAGTTTAAAAATTTTCTTAGATAATCTTCTAAAAATAATATTTTCTTTTTTAATTTGGTGCATATTTTATTAAACTACAACATAAATTTAATAAAGCCATCTGATTGCCATTTCTTAGAAGCACTAAACAGTATTGCCGATTTGCTTGTTAATGTTTCTCTTTGCTAAAGCAACCTTCTGATTTAAGCTAACAAGTTTGATTCGAACTATTATCAACAAATTTTCGAAAATCTCCTAAAATTAACAAAAAAAACTATCCACTAATATCCACCGGCTCAAGACAATTTTTCCTCTAAAATTAGAATCGACATCAAAGTGTTGATTTATTAGTAAATGTTGAACAGTCGAGTTTATCTCTTTATAAAAAGAAAACTTTTTTTAAAATGGCAGATTTTGGAAGTAATTACAAAGTACGTACCCCACCATTTTACACTCTTTTCTGCACAAACCTATTTTTATCATTTTCTCCAGCATTCTGTGCATCTTTCCCTCTCTTATCCTTCTTAGATTCTAAAACTGGGTGCAGCTACACTTAATTACTTTATGGCTCACTGCTCAAGGAGACAGGTGGCTCACACATGTATCTCCATTCTGTGTGTTATAAGTGGCTCCATAATAGATTGTTTACAGTATATTGGATACCTTTTGCAAAGTTAGTATTTACTTTTCTATATTTAAACCTTAGTTTTAATTTCAGTAACTTTATTTCTGAAAATTATCGATCTTTCGACCGATAGATAATTATTGATTTTCCATACTTATGCAACATCAAATGGCTGGCTACAACTTGTTGCTGTGGATTTTTCTAGCAAAAAAACTTTAATCTGGTATCATTTTCTGAAAATTAATGAGATCTTAGATATGGAAGCAAATTCATTTCTGTAGATTTATTTCCATAAATTAGCAAACTTTTAGTTGGCTGATTTATTGATCTTTCTGAGTTATGCTACATCAGATAGCTGGCTTAAAAGTGGTTATAGATATTATATTTAACATCCCATTAGGTTACATTTAATTTTTCTTTTCTTATTTCTTGGATATTTATTAAAAAACTTTTGAACTTTTCTGAAACCGTTTCTAAAAATGAAACTATGTTTTTCTATCGCTTTCTGAAAATGAATGAGGTTAGGTTGTTTTACCTCTGAATGGCACACTTTTTGCACACAATGCACTAAATGGCCAAATCACAAGGACCCCAAAGGCTCAGAGAAGCTTGGGGAGGGGACACATTCGAACAGCTTTTGGAAAACAGATGGTAGCCTCCCATTAAGGAAATCTGAAAATGAATGAGGTCTTGAATATGGATGCAAAGTGAACTTCCTAGGCATGGAAATCAGTCCTCATGCTTTTATGCTTATACTGAATGATTTTAAAAGCAGAATCCCCCCCCCCCCCCCCTCAGTATCTTCAACTGTGCCTCACAGAGAATATAACACTTTTTTGTTAGTTTTGGTGCACAAACCTTTTTGCACTTAGCCAAGTTCGCCAAACTTCAACACCCAAGGAAAAAATTCATAATGCTTAGCCCAAAAAGCACCCAAAAAAAGTTTTTTTCTATTTCATAACCAGTTCAGAAAATCCTGCAAATGTGAGAAGTCCAAGTCACTTTGTATAACATTGGCCATGTTTAAAATATATGATACTGAAAAGAATCATTAAAAGAAATAAAAATAATATTTCAGGTTGAATATTATATTATTTGGGAGGTCATCGCAGGCACCTGAATTCTTGCTTCTATGGGCATCATCAAATTCTACATTTGAGGAAGTCTTCCAGTGTAGATGGCTTCAGCCTCTAGTAGTGGGATAACGGGTCTTTGCCCCATGCCTGCAATTAGGGGGCAGTTTGATATTGTTGGCATTTCCTCTCTCAATAAACTTAGTTTCTTTAAACATCCCACTAACCATTTTCTCTCCATAGGTAGTTGGATTGTTTGCTTACTACTGAGTTGATCTGCACAGAGATTATTCTCTTGATGTCCTCACACAAGAATTCCAATGATATAACATAGATATTTTCAGCTTGAAAGAGACCAGATGGACATATAAAGATCAGATTCTTAAAAATAATCTTAAATTTCTCTCTTCAGGGAGGAAAGACAATAAGCAACTCCAAGGTCTGCTTCTCAGCAGATACATTAGTGATGCTCTTCTAAGGTATGAGCACATTAATAAAAGATTTTGTACAACAAAATTTTAGACAAGCATTAAAAACTAGAATATTATCTGCTGTTATGCCCCCACTGAGGATGCCAATGAGGATGAGAAGGATAGGTTTTATGGACAACTTCAGGATATTTTTTTATTCTGTCAAGAAAGGAGATATTACCCTTGTACTAGGCAACTTTAATGCCAAAGTTGGTACTGAATCTGACCATTGGGGAGGAGTGATAGGCCCTTTTGGTATTGGTAGCTGCAATGGGCAACATCTCCTACAGGTAAGTAAATTTAATGGTTTGAGAATAACTAACACTTATTACAAACACTGTGACATACATAAATACACATGGGTTTCACCAGATGGGCTGCATAAGAATATGATTGATTATATATTAATTAACAGCAAATGGGATAGTTCTGTTAGAAATATCAGGTCATAAATAATAAAAAAAATAAATAAATACCCTCTCAAGCAGCTGCTTGCCATAGAGGTCTGACAGGAGCCTGTCAGTTATATATGCCATCACTATAGTAGAAGGTCTGAGAGGATGGCAGGACCTCAGAAGAAAAAACAATACGAACATCCATGCCTTATCCAGGGCTCGAACCCAGGTCCCTTAGATCAGCAGTCAAGCGCGCTAACCACTCGACCACGGAACGGCTTCAGGTCATAAAGGGGAGCTGAAATTGGACAGGACCATTACCTTGTTAAAAGTGTCTTGCAACTTAAACTTAAGAAGTGTTGCACTAAGTAAAAAATTTACCTTTAATACTGAAGCTCTGAAAGACCCAGTTATAGCTAAAGCTTTCTATGATAGGTTACTTAGTCATTATGACAGTCATGATTTGCTTACTATTGAAGTTGAGGAAGAATGGGACTGTTTCAAATAGACTTTTTTTGAAACAGTACTGCTTTGAATAAAAAGGAGCAGTCAAGAGGAGGCACTGGAGCTTATTTTGGAAAGAAAGAACTGCAGGAATGTTCTTAATTAATACCCTACTAGTTCTAATAAAAAGCATTACAGAGAGTTTAATAAACATGTAAAAGGATCAGTTAGCTGCTGAGAAGAATCTTCGGCTCGATAACTTGGCTGACAAAGCTGAGGAAGCAGTTAGACAGAACAACAGCACAGAGCTGTACCAGATGGTTATTGTTATGTGTGGTAAAAAATAGACAAGTATACAGGGACTGAAGGATAAACAAGGTTATAGAAGGTGAGGATTCTGTCATGGCTAGGTGGGATGAGCATTTCAGTGATATTCTAAACAATGTGGTTAGTTTTACTCCCATTATTTGTAATGATGATAGATGCATTACTGGCTTTAATGTTGGACCTATAACACAGTCTGAAGTTATTTTGGCTATTTCTGAACTTGAATTACATAAATCCCCAGGGGTAAATGATTACTACGGAAATGCTTAGACCTGAGAATGTTTCTATTATCACATGGTGACTGAATTTTTGAATATCATTTATGATAAAGGAATGGTTCATTAGGATTTTAGCTATTATTATCCCTATTTTTAAAAAAGGTGATCACAGTTCTTGTAAAAACTATAGGGGTATCAGCCTACTTTCTGTTCCAGGTAAAGTTCTTTCCATGATTGTGCTTAATAGAATTAAGAATCTGGTTGACAGGCAATTGCGTGATGAGCAATGTGGATTCAGAAGTGGTAGGGAACGTGCAGATCAGATATTTTCACTCAAGCAGATTCTTGAGAAATGTTTAGAGTTTCAGAAACCTTGGTTACTAGTTTTGTAGATTTCAAAAAGGCTTTCGACTCTGTTGATCGTCATAATTTGTGGTTGATTGTGAGATTGTATGGTGTACCATACAATCTCACAATCAACCACAAATTAGTTAATATAACACCACAAGTTAGTTAACATAATGAAATCTCTCTATAATAACACTGAGTTGTGTGAGAGAGTTGGTAAGGCTTGTAGCAATTGGTTTAGCATTGCTTCTGGTGTTCGATCAGGGTACATTTTGCCTCCTTTTCTCTTTAGTTTGTTTATTGATTGTTATGTGAAATTCACTGCAAGGGAAGGATTTTGGCCTTATATGGTCTGGAGATACGAAATTTTTTGATTTAGATTATGCTGATGATTTATCAACACATTTTGGCAAATGATGTCAATGAGATGAAATCTTTCATTCGAGCTGTTGATGAGACTGGTAGTAGAGTAGATTTGGTTATAAAACAGAGAGAAAAATAAAGTGATGAAAATTGGTCAGGCAGGCTGTGATTCAGTTAATCTGATGCTTGCAGTAATAAATTATAGAAACACTTGAAAAAAAAATTGATTGTCCTGACTGGGATTCAAACCCTTTTTCAACTGAATTTTTCTAGTAAATGCTTTCAGTCTTGAGCAGGTGTCACAGTTCAATTAAGTTATCAATGGATCTTGAGAGCTATGTAACAGATACTGGTGATGTGCGGCATGAGATTAACAGATGAATAGGGATTACTGATGGGACTTTTAAGAATATATGGAGAGTGTGGAGAAATAGGCGTATACACCCAAAGACTAAAATTAGACTGTATAATAGTTTCATTCTTTCTTGGGTTAGTTGTGATAGTAAAAGTGGGATTCTCTGTAAACAAGATAACAGGAAACTTGATCTTTTGATTCTAGATGCTTATGCAGTATCTTGGGCATTAGGTGGTTCAATTTTGTAAGTAACGATGAGGTTAGGCAAAGGAGTTGGAAATCTCCTTTAAGCAGCATATTGTGCAGAGAGAAACTCCTGTTGGTTTGGCCATGTTGCCCATATGGATAATTATAGATTAGCGAATAGGTTTATGAACAGTGTGCCTAAGAGAAGAACAGTGTCTCTCTTAAGACTCCCTCAGAAAGGGGGGAGTCTAAGATGTGGTGTGCAGACAATGTGAGGACCTTGTTATAACTGGTGTGCAATGGCTAGATGCAACAGATGTAGCTCAGGACAGATATTCTTGGAGAACTAAATTACACAGTCTGGTTGGACCTTCGTTGCCCATGGCTGCTTGAGGATGATGATGATCATCAAGTTTTCCAAAATTAAGCCTTAACTGTATATGCAAGATTTTTTCCCACCATATCATAATGAAAAAGGCTTATTAAAATCAACATGCTGATAAATTTATATTATTTTCATAAAATTCATAATTAAATTCTGTTTAATTTGGTATATAACATGACCTATTTCTGTTAACTGATTTTTTAATTCTAAAGTTGAATTCTTTATGTGACTCAGCACAATTGGCTAATAGTCTGGACTTTCCTCAAAGTATGGTACTGAGGATAAAAAATTACAAAATGGGAGAAATATTTACTTGAAACAAGAAAAGAATTTTTTTTTTTGTTATTTAGAAATATACAGGGTGTTTCAAAACTTTGTAAAAATTTCAATGGGAGATAGGGAACACCAAGACAAACCTTTTTCATCTATGAATGTATGTCCACTGACGTAACTCTTCGGTGCTAGAGGGCACTGACAGAAATATCGATGGAGCTGATAAATAAATGAATAGAAACAAGTGTGAATAACATGTTTATTTAAAGAAGGTGCTCAAAGTTGCAACTGGCAACAGCATTGAATGAATGACAGTGTCAAAGCATTGATTGCCTTACATGTTGAAAGATTCCCAGAATTTCGCAAACAGTTGCAGTGGCAACAGCGAATCTTGCAATGAGGTCTTCATCTGAGTCAATGGGAGTCTCATATATGAGGTTCTTCAGGAGTCCCAAGAGGAAGAAATCAATACATGTTAAATCGGGCGATCTTGGTGGCCAGGCGACAGGTAAACCTCAGCCTATCCATCGGCTCCCAAGAGTGGCATTCAGATAATCCTGCACATCATTGCTAAAGTGTGCTGGTGCCGGGTCATGTTGAAACCACATTCGTTTGCAAATAACAATGGGAACATCTTCCAGTAATCCCGGCAATGTTTCTTCAAGAAATACCCGATAAATCTGCCCATTGAGTTGGGGAGGCAGCAGGTATGGCCCAATCAAAATGCCATGGACGATACCCACCCAAATATTGACGACGAACCATTGTTGATAACCATGTGCCATTATGGCATGTGGATTTTCGTGTGCCCAAATGTGAGAATTGTGCACATTAAACACACCCTCACGTGTTAAAGAGGCCTCATCTGGAAAGAGCACATGAGCCGAAAAATCAGGCTGCACCATGGTCTACTCAGAAACCAGTGCACGAATTCCACATGAAGAGGGTAATCCTGAGGTTGCAAGTCTGGACTCTCTGACGATGAAATGGATGTAACTGCTGCTCATGCAACACTCTCCACACGAGGGCACTGTTCACACCAAGACTACGTGCAACAGCTCACATGCTTGTGCATGGATTGTCCTCAATACACCGTAGGATCTCTTCTTCCATGTCAGGAGTGTGCATGGTTCTCTTCCAACCGGTGTCATGCATGTTTGCATGGAATGTTCTAATTTCTCACAGTTGCCAGTACAAATATTTAGTGGTTTGGCACACATCTGTTTGGGAAGTGCTGTCGGTACAACCTCACAGTAGCCTTTTGTTTCCATTGGCTGCCCCATATGCCAGATGCATGTCAACCATCTCAGCAGTCATGAAACACTCTATGTCACATGTAATGTGCCTGATTTGCAAATGTCGACAGCAAACAAGTCCGTTCTCCATTCTCACTTCACCCCTCTAGCCAATTGCAACACAGCCAAACAGTGCCCTAGAGCACTGAAGGGTTATGTTAGTCGATATACATTCACAGATGAAAAAGGTTTGTCTTGGTGTTCCCATCTCCCATTGAAATTTGTACAGAGTTTTGAAACACCCTGCATAGCCATTGCATTCATGTACATTGTAATCACTGGCTATTAGTTTTTTTTTAAATACATTTTTATGTGTTGCAAGATGCATTTTTTAACTGTGACTCTAAAAAAATAGTTCTATTAAAATAAAGCCAGTCATCTTTTCTTTTGTTACATAGTTCATTTTCTGAAAATCCTGAATTAAATGCTGACTAATTTGGCATATAACATGCCATAATTACTTTCAATAGTTATTTGGCAAAGAAGTTTTAAGGTTAATTTTTTTTTGCCTGATCAGAGGCAAGAAATAGCTGAACCTCTGGATGTAAATCAATTTTTCAGGCTGAACTCTGGAAGGGTTAAGTAATGTAAATATTTCATCCACCAATTATTCGTGGTTGAACAGCCAAATAGCACTCCCCCAAGGAAGAAATTCATAAACAACTCGAGTTAAAGAGGTGTAGCACATATGAAAGGCTTCTCTCCTGTGGAATATCATGGCTATCTGAAATTTTGTCCCCCCCCCCTCCCCCCCTCAAAAAAGGGGAAATTTCACTGGAGTTGATACTAATGAGTTGCATGTCAAATGAAAATTTGTGAAATGGGAAGCATCTTTATATTTTAAACAGATTGAGTTAAAGACCCAAGCAATATCATGAAAATCTGCTAATTAAGATAAGTTTCATTCAAAAATCTATATTGAAGAGAAAAAATATTAATTCCAAAATTTTTAGCACTAGCAACTTACAAATAAATTGGCTAATATAAAATGTAATATCTTATAATCACAAATTTATCTTATGAAACTTAATAGATCAATTTAAATTTACACAGGTTGAACTGAAATAGTAAACTTATAACAGTTCCTATTTACAATAATATTAACAATAATAGTTCCTATTTACAAAAAAATGAAAAAAAAAACCTTATAAAAAATTATCGACCTATTGCTTTATTTCCGATAATGTCAAAAATACTGGAAAAGTTATTTTTTGTCAGGTTGAACAATTTTTTATTAAAGTTTAACATAATAACAAAGAACCAATATGGATTTCAGCAGATAAAAAGCACAGAAGATGCTATTTTACATTTAATACAGTGGACCCCCGATATAAAGCGCATGCCGGGTGGGAAACAACACCAGCGTTATAAGGTGAACCGCGTTATACCGAGCGGTGCGGTGGCGACACAATAAATTTCACACTGTAAGCTTTTCTTTTACTCATCATGCATACAATAATTAAACACTATTCAAAATACATGCAGGAACTCAATACATACACAATTACTCAATACGCAGTAACAATAAAATGTGATACTCACTAACGCTGCACGGACCTGTATAAACATGTTTGAACTTATCGCGAACATCGCCCGCGCTATAACCGAGTGCGCGGTATAGCAAGCAGCGCTATATCGAAGGTCCACTGTATATTCATTAACATGGTCTCTCGATAAAGATTTTAAAACACTCACATTTTTTGGACTTATTAAAGGCTTTTGATTTGGTAAATCATGAAATATTGCTAGCTTTATAAATATGGAATCAGAGGTACCAGTTTTACATGGTTAGAATCCTACTTGGAAAATCGTTCACAAATGGTTAGGATAAATGATATGCGCCATCCCATGGCCGAGTGGTTAGCACGCTTGGCTACTGATCTAAGGGACCTGGGTTCGAGCCCTGGGTAAGGCACGACTGTTTGTGTCGTTTTTCTGCTGAGGGCCTTGCCATCCTCTCAGACCTTCTACTATGGCATATAAACTGACAGGTTCCTGTCAGACCTCTGTGGCAAGCAGCTGCTTGAGGGGGTATTTATTATTTTTTTTTTATAATTCTATGAAAAATATCAATACAGGTTATCACAAGGTTCTGTACTGGGACCTCTGCTATTTATATTATATGTAAACGATATATTTGACAAAAATTTTGAGGCAGAAATTATTTCTTACACTGATGATATTGTTTTTTTATACAAAAGTAACACCTATGAGCAATTATACCAAATGGCAAACAGAGATATTCATCGTCTCTATCAATGACTAACGTTGAATAAATTAAGTTTAAATAAGGCTAAAACATGCTATATAAAATTCCAGTTAAAGGCATTAGCTGATGGTACCAGAGACTCTGGAGTGGTTATACTGATTATACTGTGGATAAGATAAAACCATTTAGAGCAAAATTTTATACACTAAGATTCTTACTCGATAAAACAAGTTTAAAACTGTTATATTCTGCTTGTGTACATAGTCAGCTAAATATGCAATAAAAGCCTGGAGAGGAGCTGCAAAAGCAAATTTAAACAGGCTGTTGATTCTGCAAAAATTTATTGTTAGAATCATTGATAATAAAGGTCGCTTCTCCGAATCTCATCCTATATAAGAAATTGGGGTTACTGAATGTGTCACAACTTTACATTTTAAATGTTATTGAATAGGTCCATTTCAATTTACATCTATTTCTGGTTCAACAGACATATATACCACTTAGAGACTCATCATTTAAATTGCAAATACAACGCATATCAAAGCAAGCTACTACTCATAATATAAACTATATTGGGCCTAAATTATACAAGTGTTCCAGAAACAATGAAGAAAATTACTTCAAAATTTTTTAAAAAAAAATCTCTTTGTGAATGGATTGTAAACAAAGAATGATTACTGTATGTAAAACTAATTTTTTTACTGTCTACATCATAGATTGGTTCAATTACCAACTGTTGCCTTGTTAATTTTTTGCATTTATATTTTTATCATGATTATACACCAGTGCTCATGTATTCAGTTACTTTAGCTGGATATATTTCATTATAATTTTGTATTGCTACATATCTATGTTGAATAAAAATTGAATTGAATGTATTATTTCAAAGTCACATTACAGCATTAAGAAATGGAGATAGAGAGCAGTTAATTTTACAGCCATATAGACTGATTCATATAGGTATGGTATATCATGTGTTGGGTTGCTTCACCTCTGAGCACCATTTATGCACATACAATGGGCTAAATGGCCATCATCAGAATCCCAAGGTCTTAGAGAAAGTCAAAGAAGGGGAACAAAGGAAACAGAAGGAAGTATCCATTGGGCCATCTAGTGCATTCTTCAAAGTGCACAGGATACAGCTCTCCTGCACATGAAGCCACACAGGTTAATGTCCAGTCCAAAGGATGTGGCCTTGCCAAGCCCAAAGGTGTCCTCTTTCTCACTGAGAGTTAGTTGGTTGAGGTTTTATGGTGCATTAAGTTCATCATGTGACAAACAAGATGTACAGAAAAAATATACAGCTAAAAGACATGGACATCCTCAACTGAAATTAAAAGCAACACACTAAAAGAAAAACAACACAATGAAAAAAGAACCTGTGTAAAAAGGAAACAACAATAATATAAGAAATTATAACTTAACAATGAGTGTATAGGACCCATGTAAAAATCAGAAACAAGTGTAAAATGTTGAAAACAGGCATTAAAAACGAGTCATCAGAGTTGGGTTGTTTTACCTCTGAGTGGCACATTTTTGCACACCATGGGCTAAATGGCCAGGTCACATGGACCCCGAGGGCTCAGAGAAGGTTTGGGGAGGGGACCCACTGGAACAGCTGTTGGGAGACAGATGGTAGTCTCCCGTGAAGACCATCCTGCATGTTTTTTAACGTGCACAGGGTATGGCTCTCCTGAACACAGGGCCACGGCTTAATGTCCCATCCAATGGACGACAGCCTTTCCAAGCCCATCAGTGTCCCCTACTGACCGTGGGCAGGGCAGGGAGTTTTGCGGAGATAAGTCTCAATGCTGATACAGCTGGGACTCAAACCTGGGAACTACAGATTACGAGTCATCAGATAAAAGGTGTCCAGTTGTAAGGGGCTCAGATGGTACATGATAAGAACTAAAATATATATGAAGTTCACAGTTAAAAGCTAGATATACAATTAAAATAGTGTCACAAAACTTGCATTTAGGTTCATCATCCACCTGTAGAAGAAAAGAATTACCTAAGTGGAGCCAAGTAAGTGCAACTTCCTCCTTGCAATTCCTGTGAAAACAGGATTGCCATGATTTGAACAAAAAGCTTGATCTCAAAGAGTTTGTTACCAGTATTCAACAAAGAAGTCTGTCACTGTGCCTGTAGCTCAATGGAGAAACATTGCCAGAAGTCCAAGTATGGAATCGGCAGTGGAGAGCCAGAGGAAAGCTAGCAACTTGGCAGTGGCATTTGCCAAAACATTAGTCCTGATGTCGACATGATGAGACACCCAACAAAGGAGGATGGTCAAAGTGACTGCCAGACAACAGAGTTGCTGGCAGATCTTGGACAGAAAATGGTGAGGCCAATGATAAACTGAGATCAAAGCCTGTAGCGAACAAAGTGAGCAAGTGTAGAGAACACACTGACAGTATGTGGTCAAGGTAAGGCTGATAGCATTCAACTCTGCAGTAAAGATGGAATATTGCAGTGGGTTTTGGTCTACAATGATAACATCAGAACAGACCACTGCCATCCCACAAATGTACAGGACTTCTTCAAAGTGCACAGGATACAGATCTCCTGCAACATGGGGCCATCAACCGCGAAGACCAGCAAGAAGTCCGGGTGCACAGCATGATGCCTGGCAAAGAGTTGCCAGTACATGCTGTGAAATTCCCCATCCTCAAAGCAAAAAATTGCAGGAAAGGGAAACAGCAAGCCATAGTGGAAGTGACTTGGTTGAAATTATCAATGATCCTTTGCTAGATGAAGAGCAAAAAATGCTAAAATTATCAACATAGAGGAGGCATACAGTTGAAGGAATCTGTCCAACAATAGAATTAATCATGACAGTGAAACATGGACACAAAAATGACATGGAGATAATAAGTTAGACAAAGATCACCATGTGACCTCTAAAGCTAGTCATGAAGAATGCCGAATCTCTGTGTCATGTCATAAGCTTTTTTGATGTCAAAGAATATTGAAATAATCTCTCTATGAAAAAAAAAGAATTCCTTATCTTTTTTTTTTCTGAAGAGCTTTGCATTTCTATCAGAAGAGCTTTGCATGAATGATTGAATCAGTATGAATAATACTGATTCTCTTTTTCTTTTCAACATATACTGCATACATGAAAAACATAGATTCAAGGCATATCAGAGGGTCAAGTGTTGACCACTGCCTGTGAAAGTCCCACTGGGTGTTGTAAAGGTGGTTTTCTAAATACCAGACAAGTCTGGCATTTACCATTCTTTCCAACACCTTGTCAATACAAAGGGACATAATTTGAAAGAATCTATGGATCCTTTTCTGTCTTGGATAAGACCAAGATGATATACCTTCCCATTAGGAGTGTGGAAACTGCTCCTAAAAATGAGTTAAAAAGTCAGAGCATCTAATCTTTACACTTAATGGTGAGAAAGATTGGAGAATGGCATAATGACATTGTCTGGCCCAACAACAGATGCATGAGAAGAATGCAAAGAAATGCAAAGCTCTTCTGATGTGAATGGCCTGTTCTCCAGGCCATTCAAGGGGAAACACAGTAGAGTACTTGGCCTTGCTCTTCAGGGTCAGAAACTCGGAGGAGTAGGAGGAGGATGAAGAGATGGAGGAAAATGTTTCCCCCAGAGTGTTGGCAATTGCATGAGGATCAGCAGTTGCCTGTCCATTATGCTCGATGATTGATAATGAGTGAGATGAGTAGTTCTCCCCATCTTCTGGGATTTATCTAACACGTCCTTAGAACTGGTATGGGTGACAAAAGTGTACTTGATCCAAGATTTCTTCTGGCTCTGGCAACAGATGTAACAGGTTTTCCCCAGGTATTTTTTAAAGGTTCAAGGTTGGGGGATGATGGATATCTCCAAAACAGCCCCCCCACCACCACCAAAGCCTTGTTCTGACAGCCTTATAACGCTGAGATGCAGTCGCGATTCCACCACATCATCATCCTCAAGCAACCATGGGCTACGGAGGTCCAACCAGACCACGCAGTTTAATTCTCCAAGCATATCTGTCCTGAGCTACATCTGCTGCATCCGGCCACTGCACACCAATTCTAACAAGGTCCTGTTTGACATTGTCTGCCCACCGCATCCTAGGTCTCCCCCTCCTTCTGAAGCCTCTAGGCACACTGTTCATAACCCTATTCGCCAATCTATAATTATCCATACGGGCAACATGGCCAAACCAGCGGAGTCTCTCTCTGCACAATATGCTGCTTAAAGGAGGTTGCAGACTCCTTTGCCTAACCTCATCATTAGTTACAAAGTTAAACCACCTAATACCCAAGATACTGCGTAAGCATCTAGAATCAAAAGCATCTAGTTTCCTGTTATCTTGTTTACACAGCGTCCAAGTTTCACTACCATAACTAACCCTAGAAAGAACCAAACTATTATACAGTCTAATTTTAGTCTTTAGGTGTATACGCCTATTTCTCCACAATCTCCATAGATTCTTAAAAGTCCCGGCAGCAATACCTATTCGTCTGTTAATCTCATGCCGCACATCACCAGTATCAGTTACATAGCTCCCAAGATAATTAAACTGTGACACCTGCTCAAGACTGCAACCATTCAGATTAACTGAATCACAACCTGCCTGACCAATTTTCATCACTTTAGTTTTCTCTCTGTTTATAACCAAACCTACTCTACTACCAGTCTCATCAACAGCTCGAATGAGAGAGTTCATCTCATCAACATCATTTGCCAAAAGGGCTAAATCAGAAATTTTCGTATCTCCAGCCCATTTAAGGCCAAAATCTTTCCCTCGAAGTGAATTTCGCATAACATAATCAACAACCAAACTAAAGAGAAAAGGAGACAAAATGCACCCTTGTCGAACACCAGAAGCAATGCTAAACCAATTGCTACAAGACTTACCAACTCTCACACATGACTCAGTGTTATTATAGAGAGCTTTCATTATGTTAACTAACTTGTCTGGTATACCATATGATCTCACAATCAACCACAAATTATGACGATCAACAGAGTCGAAAGCCTTTTTGAAATCAACAAAGCTAGCAACCAAAGGTTTCTGAAACTCTAAACATTTCTCAACAATCTGCCTAAGTGAAAATATCTGATCTACACATCCCCTACCACTTCTGAATCCACATTGCTCATCACGCAATTGCCTGTCAACCAGATTCTTAATTCTATTAAGCACAATCATGGAAAGAACTTTACCTGGAACAGAGAGTAGGCTGATACCCCTATAGTTATCACAAGAACTGCGATCACCTTTTTTGAAAATAGGGATAATAATAGCTCTGGTAAAATCTTTAGGAACCATGCCTTTATCATAAAAGTTATTCAAAATTTCAGTCATCCAAGTGATAACCAAAACATTCCCAGCTCTGAGCATTTCTGTAGTAATTTCATCTACCCCTGGGGATTTATGAAGTTTCAGTTTAGAGATAGCCAAACTAACTTCAGATACCACAGTTTGGAAAATCGAAGGAATTGTGTCGAAGTTTGAGGAATGGTTGAGATAGCTGCTTGGATGATAGTCCATCATCACCACTGCAACATTGACTGGATCCTGGCTGATCAAGTATTTGTGGAAGAGAAGAGTTTAAAACAACTCCAGTCAGCAAGATCAATCCTCCATTATGCTACAAATGATTGTTCCTTTAGTAATAATGTTACATTAAAATATTCTATTTTACTGTAGGCATTTCACAGGCATGAGATTGTCATGAGGTATTTATTTGAATGATTGTGAAAATTTGCTCTGGTTTCGGAGTGTTTTTCATGCATGCAGTATATGTTGAAAAGAAAAAGAGAATCAGTATTATTCATGTGTGCAGTGCAGTATTAAAATACACGAAGAACCAAAACATTATGACCAGTGCATCTTTATGCAAATTGAAGCAACTGCAGGTAAACGACAGCACGTATGAAGGTCACGAAATGGTATAAATAACACCCGATACTGAGCTCTGTTAATCAGTGTTATTCTTGTTCTTCAGATGGGAAAGGCAGTGGGCTTAAGTGAGTTTGACAAAGACCAAATTATAACGGCCAGATGTCTGGGTCAGAGCATTTACGAGATGGCAAGGCTTGTGGGGTGCTCACAGTCAGCCATGGATAGTACCTTCAAAAAGTGGTCCGAGGATAGGAAAACCATGAACTGCTGGCAAGGTGTGGACCAACCATGGCTCATTAATGCTAAAGGTGAGCGAAGGCTATCCTGTATGGTACGAGCCAACAGAAGAGATAATGTGGTGCAACTCGTCCATAATTTGAATGCTGGTGATGGGAGTAATGTATCACAACACATGGCACATCAAATCTTACTGAAAATGGAGCTGCATAGCCAAAAGTGCCTACAATGGGCATGCAAACAACAAAACTGGACCTTGAATGATTGGAAGGCCGTCTAGTCCAATGAATCTCATTTCCTGTTGCACCATGGGAATGGCCGGGTATGTGTGCATCGTTTACCTGGGGAAGTGTTGGCACCAGGATGCACCATGGGACAAAAACAAGCCAGTAGAGGAAATGTAATATTTTGGGCAATGTTCTGCTGGGAAACCCTGGGTCCAGTCATTCATGTGCAGGAAACTATGATATCTATTACCTACCTAAAGATCATTGCAGACCAGGTACATCCTTTCATGGCAACAGTAATCCCCTCTAGTAGTGCCTTTTTTCAGCAGGATAATGCACCATGCCACACTGCCCAAATTGTTTGAGAATGGTTTGAAGAAGTTCAGAGGAAGACTTCCAGGTATTGACCTGGCCTCCAAATTCTTCAGACATCAATCCAATCAAGCATCTGTGGTTTGTGTTGGAACAGCATATCCGATCTGCAGCGACTCAACAACGTAACTTATAAAAGTGAAAGGATCTGCTGGTAACGTGTTGGTATCAGATACCACAAGACACCTTTAGAAATCTTGTAGCATCCATGCTTCGCCAGGTAAGAACTGTTTTGGTGGCACGTGGAGGATCAACATCATATTAGGTAGGTGGTCATAATGTTTTGGCTCTTCGATGCAAGTTTCCTGGGAATCACTGTTGTTTATGTGAGTAATGTTAAGATTTATGTGCTATTGCATTAGTAAGATTTCTCAGGGTGAAGTGATGAATAGATTGGAAGTATTCTATGTTAAGTTTATTTTGAGAGTATTATGTATATTGTGTTAAGCCAAGTGTGGCCCATGGAATTTTATGCTCACGGCTTGCAGAGTGGCCATTTAGCATGTTTGAGTGCACTGTGCAATGATTTGCTCAGCGAAAGTCATAGTTAAATTATCATGCTGCAAGAGTTGCCTAATGTTAAAATTATTTTTGTTTCAAAAAGGAAAAAATTTGTTTTAATGAGATTGCTTGAATTAAATTTTAAAATCTGATATCCGTCATTGGTGAAGGAAGATATGCTTAAGGTGAAGTGAGTGCTATGTCAAAAAACTATTGATGTTTTCTTAAACACTAAAGAGTTAAACAGTTTATGTTGAAAGATATCAGGTCTAGAAGTGTATTGCAGTGGAATTTTACACAAAAGCAATCACTGCCCAGTAGCTGAATTGGAAGAGCAGCTGACACACACTTAGCAGGTGTTGGGTTCAGATCCCACCTGGACAAATCAGCGTTTTGTTTCATTATAATGTGTCATAATTTTTAAAAATATCACAGATAATTTATGGTGTTGGGTTCAGTTGTGTTTATGTACGACTGCTGTTTAGAGTTTGAGTAAAATTAAGGGTAGTCATTTAGTTGAGATAGTGAGATTGATTTACAAGTTACTGAGAAAATTTTAAGAAAGAGAAGGTGTTATGAAATAGTGACTGAGGAGCTTACTGAGATATTGATTGGGAAGTTATTGAGATACTGAATAAGTTGATATTGAGTTAATGTGGTATTGGATCCGAGTATATCGTATAAGAATTGATAAGGTAGTAGATAAGAGTACTACATATATTAGTTAGTGTTTGCATATCTGTTGGTATTGAAATCTAAAAATTTAAAATGGCACATAAAATGTTTCACATGTGACATTGATATGTATCCTCAACAAATGAACCGTAAGAACTCGTTTAGGAGTACTAGACATTGACAGAAGGAATGTTTCAAGTGCAGGAATTTTGGTCATTTTGCCAGAGACTGCCCCATTAGTTTGAATTCGAAACATTTTAGTTACAAACCAGCCTGATACATAGATCATTGTCCTCTACCTTATTCCCACACCATAGTACAGAATCAGGCTTTCGTTAATCCATCAGTAAATTACGTATTTTGCTCATCAGAATGTTTAGGATGTCACGCCAGTTTAAAAAGTCAGCATGAAGAGGATCCTTTAGTTAGCTTAATTAAGCAAACAATTTTGTATCGGGCCTTGGAGGCAGAATTGTTGTGACCACTTGGCCCTCCCATGTGTTGTAGCGATGCGAAAGATATTGATATTTTTCGAATGGTGGAAAAGGTTAATACTCCTCTAGAGTTAGAACAGGATGAGGAAGTGAGTAATTTAGTTGAAACTCTGATATTGGAAGAGAAGTTATTTTTGTAATTTTAAAAAAGAGGAGATTAGCTCAGGTGACAGCAGAGGAAAAACTAAGAGATGATAACGGGAATCGAACTCCTGTAGAACAGCCTTCACAGAGTGAAGTAGAGTAACCTGCAGTCAATGTGATTAACGAAGAGGAAGTTGATAGGGATAGCAAGAATTTGGAGGAAGTAGACAGGGATTTGGGGTGGGTTGTTTTACCTCTGAGTGGCACATTTTTGCACACCAGTGGCCAGATCACATGGACCCCGAAGGCTCAGAGAAGGTTGGGAGAGGGGACCCACTGAAACAGCTGTTGGGATACAGAAGGTAGCCCACCTGTCAAGACCATCCAGAGTGTTCTTTAACGTGCACAGGGTATGGTTCTCCCACTTAACATCCCATCCGACGGCGGCCTTTCCAAACCCATCAGTGTCCCCTACTAACCATGGGCAGGGTGGGGAGTTTTGCAGGGATAAGTCTCAATGCTGACCCTGCTGGGACTCAAACCTGGGAACTGCAGATTACGAGCCTGGCACGCTACCAACTGAGCCACCCCCGCCCCGAAGTAGACAGGGATAACAAGAGTTTGAAGAAATTAGATAAAGCTGTGCAGGTAGACAGCCAAGTGGTCAAAGAACAGTGTAATGGGGAGAGGGTCAGCCAAGTGGTCAAAGAACAGTGTAATGGGGAGAGAAGAAATGTGGGAGAAAAGGAGAGTAAAACAGATCCGAACCATTATTTAGAGTTAGAAGAATTAGCATCCCCTCCCAGAGCTGTAACTAAAGTATTAGATTTTGCCATATCTGATTGCTGCCTTGAGACATAAATCGATACAGATGAAGATAAACCTGATAGAGGAAATTGAAAAGGAGGAAGAGAGTTGAATAGATGTAGTAAAATTAGCCCCCAATTTTGAGACCAGCATCAAAGTAGCAAAGTTTTCATATCTGACTGTAGCCCTACAACACAAACAGATACAGAAGTTAGTCACACAGATGAAGTGAACCCAGACCCAGATACAGCAGGAGGCAATACAGAAAAAGAAACAGTAGTTATTAGACCACAGATCTTATGCAATTTAGATGTAAAGTCCCCCGAAGTGCTGAAGGTGGAGCTGTCAGCCAATGCTGCTCATCCAGTAGTAAGATTCTTGAACTTACTAGTTTTCCTTACTAGTTTTCCTTCTGCAGCGACAATGATTCCTTGCTCAGTCCACTGATTGGCTGAAGATTGCCAGGTGATACAGCGCATGAAGTACGGAAAGCAGAAGCATGCTAATCTGTGTGATAATCCCCAGGTAATGCCACCCACACAGGCTATGTGCCCGAATCCTGTAGAAGCAGTTAGTGGAACAGAGAATGGTCAGCCCCTAACCCAGCAAAACTCAATCAACCCTTTGAGGTGACAATTTGTGCAGAAACAGGGTGAAGGTACATTTATTATTATAACAAAGAATTTGGAAGAGCAGAAATGCTCTCCTGAACATATTTAATAAATAATAAAACATTTTATTAATAATAAATAATTAAAATTAAAAAATTAATAAATAATTAAAATTTTCACTAATAATAAATATTAAAAAAAAAGCATGAAGGTAGGTCAGGTGTTGATTATAGAAATGACATAACAGAAGCATTGAAGTAGATTACCTATTTTTGAGACCAGCATCGAAGTAGCAAAGTTTGTCATATCTGACTGTAGCCCTATTAATCTTTAATATTGCTAATTAAAGGAATCTACTTTGATGCTGGTCATCAAGAGTAGATAATTTAATGCGTACTGTGATGAATTATGCTAATGAGAGAATATTGTTATCCCCTGTAAAGAGTAAAGCCCTCAGTGAAACTAAAGAGATGTATTTTGTCTACGTGTAAACATAGAGTAAAGAAATGCATTTTGAGTGTGTCTAACAGAAAAGAAACGTACTAAGTGTGTATTTAAGGAGGATCTAAAGGAAAAAGGTTTAGCAAGGGCTTAACCATAACCAGAGTTAGGGAGAAATTTAGAGAAAAATTAAGTAGGGCAATTAACTGCAGTTTTTTTGTGGAAGAGGGAAATAATATGTCACATCAAATTAGTACCTCTGATGAGTTGGGACCCTCTCAACTGCCGTTGAGTAAATTAATCAACCAGTGGAAAATGAGAAAAAAAGCTGTAAATTAACTATTAGTGAACACACATTTTGGCTATATCAGACCTGCTAAATGATAGGTTTTTTTTTGTTATATGAGAGAATAATCAATGATGTTTTGGCACTATCTTATTTATAAGTACATATAGTTGTAAAACAATTCATTTTGTAACTTTTTTTAAATTACTAAATTTACATTTATTATTTGGTTCCATTGCTAACAGTTGAAATTTTAAGTTCACAAAATTGTTACTGTTAAAAATAATTCCTTATTATGTTGTTGAATACTATTGCATGGTAATAATTTGGCTAAGAAATGTGATTGTTAATTTTATATTTAAATATTCATCATGAGTAGTGTGTGTTTTAAATTATTCTTTTTCATCTGAGATCTTTAAAAAAATTCAACTGTAATGTACTTGACTTAAAAGAATGTTAATTCTACAGTTTATGCAACTTTATATTTTTGTCATAAACATTCAAAATTTATGGTGGATAAAATTTGAGTTGTAGGCACCACAACATAGAAAAGTTTATAAAAGGCTTATAAAAAATTATATTATAAAAATTATAAAAGCTTATAAAAGAAAATGGCTTATAGGGTTGATATGCCTATCATGTAGTACAGGAGCAGAATATATTAATGTCTTGATGTAAACAAAGTAATATGTTTAAATTGTGCAGAATTGAGTGATGTAACCTGAGATGTTGGAAATAGTATGTTGTGTATGTAAATCCAACACACCTCTTCTTTTGTACCCATGTGAAGGAATGAGGTGTAAACAAATGTGACACAGACTTCAGACAATCCTGCAGGCTCTTTCTCTTGCCCTGTGGAAAAGATCTCTCTCCCATAGAAGTTTCCCGGTCATGAGATGGCTGTGTGCTCAGCCAGCTCTGTCACTATACTGAGCTGGTTTTGAGCGTAATTGACCATGAATGTAAATCGGATTAACTATTATGTCTTGAAAGTTGGAGAGGCTTGGTATTTACCCCTGAGTGGGACTGTCTTATTTTGTGGCACTGATATTTAGTTAATTAGAGTGTGAGCTAAGTTGCCCAGTTCTGTTGTGTTCTTATTTCTAAATGACAGTGTATTGAGTAGTATACTTACACAGATTACTTCCCAGAGTTAATGTCAATTTTGTTAAGGTTTTAGGAAAGAATCAGTTAGAAAGTATGCAGTGACAAATTAATGAAAATTTTGCTACTCAGTCTTAATTAGGTAAACAAGAAAAGTTTTATGCTTTTTTTTTTCACTTTAATTTAGAACACAGAATGGCAATTTGGGAAAGAGTTGTGAAATTAATACATGCCTTTTTTTAAATTTCCTTGCAAGATATAAAATATTTCAATTCATAATTTCTTCTAATGTCCCCATTGTTGGTTTTGGCATTATTTTACCCTCCATGAAGATAAAAAAATAAAGGATAAATATATTGGAGGTGATTTTGGGTAGAGAATAACCAGGGTGAATTAAAACTGAGCTCTATATAAAAAAAAATCTTTCACTTAGTTTATTCTGTTTATATAAAAAACATTTTTTTGCCTTTAATTAATGCAAACTTTTAATCACTAAGATACTAAATTATAAATATTTATATTAGATACATTTGGTGTCTCTAAATTCCAAGGAAGCAGGCTTAAAAGTTTGACATTAGTCTTTATTATGGAAGGTTATTGTTCAAAAATATGACAACATCAACTGAGCTGGGTTTTAGGCAGATACACTGGTCTTGTATCACCACGTGCTCTGCAGTAGATAAACTTCTCTCTGATAGTGCATTGGATGCTGGGATGGAGTGAATGAAATTGCCAACTTGACTCAGATGTGGAAATCCATTCTCATGGAAGCAATTCATTCATTCATTCACCAAGGAAGCAACTCAAGAGTTGTAACCTAGACCTTTGGAGATATGTATACATCCATATCTGAATACTTCATCTCTGTGTTAAGCCAAAGCTCGCATGGCTCTCTGTGGAGGCTTGCTCATCGGATGAATCCTTAAATTTTTTGAAAAATCCTCTTCTTATTTCTTTCTTCTTTCTTGGAGATTAGCTTTCATTTCATGCTTTTCAGAATTAATCTTTATTAGTTTTCTCACTTCTGGTTTTTTATCTAGTTCTGTAAGAAAGTTGCTAGTTTAGCCCATTTCTCTCTCAAAATTCCACAGTTTTCTTTGAAATTTCAGAGAAATTTTATGTCTTCAGATTTAGTCTCCAATGCAGCTAGAAGCTTCAGTTTCCATAATACTAGATATCCTAGATAGAGGGTGAGCTATCTAGATATCCTAGTTATAGATCCTATATAGAGGGTGGGCACTTTTGAGGCTTCCAGAAGCATCTTTGAAGGGAGTCAGAAAAGAAATGAACTCACCCAGCATGCTTTTGTTGATAGAGTCTATTAATTTTTCTTGGTTTTTTTTCTGTAAGAAATTCAAGGATAATCTCCCATTTTGAATATGAGGTAACATATGAAGTTTGCTGTTCCATCTGGTATCTACATTGCCTTTCAGCAATTGATGTAAGCGACTCCGCAATCCAGACCTCTTGGAGAATGTAGTGAGAGTATGATAAGAACTGATCATATGCTCTATAACATTATTTTCACTACCACTTGCACTTTGTGTCATATGATTTCGTGTCAAATGCACAGTGCCAAAAATGTGAGCAGAACAACTAACTTTTTCAAACTGATGAAGTGCAGCCAAAATATTTGCTCCTCTGTCAAATAAAATCACAATTTTACTTATTTCTTCATACAGGTCAAATTTATTTTAATTCTACATGAATAAATACTGTACAATAAAATTCTTCTATGTTTGGTAATGCCACCTTACACCAGTACAATGCATTGAGTATTACAAATGGCCTATATCTATTCTTATTATGACAATTATATGTCAATTACCCATTTTAGGCATATATATATACCTTCAAAACCAACTACTTATCAATTATCACTTTAAAAACAACTAATTATTATTAACTAACATACTATCTTTAATAACTATCAAAGAGTACTAGTTAAGCAATTACAAAAGGATAATATTATCATACACTTGTATGTAGGCTGGAACAACTGCATCAACTGATGTTAACGTGTTGGTCCCAACAAAATTATCGTATTTTCCAACTTGTGCTACCAGTCCTGTTATACCATATATATCAGCAGCGATGGATGCACATTTAGCTGTTTTCCATTTAACACTAAGTTTGTATGACCAGTCCTGTCATATCAAAAACAGCTACGATGATTACCTCTGCACCAACTTTCCACCAGCTCTTAACTGTGGATTATTCGGACTTGGATTAGTTTTGTTGAATTTCTCCATTACATACCAATGTCCACTGCAATACTGATGCATTCACTTTACATTTATCCATTCTGTTTTTCATAACTGCTGCATGTGTCAGTATAAATTTCTTTCATACTCACTACGCTGCACTGGAACTTGTGGCATCTTCCAACACGAACAAAATTATAACTTCCAACAACAGCCATTAAAAAGTGTTAAATACTAAAACATTAAAATCTTTGGCCTAACTCAACTCTGCCTCTAAGAGTCGTAGGTTAATTCCCTTCTATCATTCAGAGTGACGTGTTTCGCTTGGCTCTCATATGGCGGCTTCCTCAGACTCTGACTCACAGTGTGTTATGTTACCTTATATGCATGTCCTCCGCTATGTCATCACTTACGTCCCTATGTGCATTAGTTTCTAGCACCGGTCTTCTGGTTTACCAGAAGATTCCATGCAGACAGTAACGGGGGGATATCAGTGTTGCATATTGTATTACTATGGCTATGAATGTAAATTTTTCAGCATATGCTAATTGAAACTTAGTGTGTGGAGCGGCTAACACTTTATATTCTATTTTATTCATTTTACTGTTATTTTCTATTACTGTCTGTGCGAAAGCTGTATTTGGCTGCTCTTTTTGAATATCTATATTATGTTCACTCCTTCTCATATTATATTGCCTGTATGTTTTCCCAATATACTTATTTTTTCCTTTTAATTTATCCGAGGGATTATGAATCTCAATTCGGTACCCCCCCCCCCGTAGGAATTTTCCTATCTCTGTCATTAATCACTAAATTTTTAATTGTTGTTATTGTTTTAACCGGCAAAGTAAGATCATAATTACTTACAATATTTTGCATTGTATCCATTACTTGTTTAATATACGGGAAACTATGTGTATATTTTGCCGTTGTTGTGGTTGTCTTCCATTTATTTGAGTTTCCTTAATTACTATGTATTTTGCATAGTAATTAATGGATTGAGTTAAAAACACAGGAATGAGAGACAAAAAGGGGGGGGCTGCAGAAATTTACTAGGATGCGTGTTCTGCTGTTACGACTCATCCTTAGCCTTAATTTCTTAACTGTGTGTAAAGGCAAACAACAATACCTAACTTTTTGAAAATTAATAAATGAAAATACAGTCCTCAATTGAAGCACATATTGCAAAAAGCTGAGAAAATAATGTTAAACAAGACTATATGAAATTTACGTGACGAAATATGGAAGAAAGAAAAAACAGTATATCAAAATTATCTAGAAATTAAAAGTGATAATCTTACACAAGTAATGTGTAGGATAACATTTAAAATGGAAAAAGGAAAAGGTAGAATAGAGAAAACACATAATAAAAAGTTACAAAAATTAATAAAAAAGGAAAAAGGAAACTGTAATATACTACAACTAAAATCGGGTAAAAAGGAGAATAATCAATTTATAAATTTTTCATAATATCAATTAAATACGGAACAGAAATGGATACTACAACAAGGGGCAAAATTTGCATATGATAATGAGTCTATGGACCCATTCAAGCTAATCCCACAGATCGAACAATCACTTTATAATATTCCTTATAAATATAAGGATAAAGAAAGGTTTAGAATGTCAGGTCTATTAAAAGCCTACAGCAGGAAAACAAAAATAAACTGAATAAGGATATAAAGATCTTAAGGGATTTGAAAAATCAAAAAGGGATTAAAATAGTACTAGCAGATAAAATTAATCAAGTCATAATAATGGATAAAGATCAATATGAGTTAAAAATACAGGATGTTCTGGATCAATTAAAATGTCAACCTATAAATAGTAATCCTACAAGTAGAATTTTAAATAAATTACAAAAACTTAAGAATGATTGATCCCTTTTTGCCAAGTGAAATTGCTAAACAATGTAACCCTCCATTATACCCTGATGTCCCCCAGCTGTTTGTTAAAATCAAGCTGAACAAACAGGATTTCCCTTTTCGACCATTAGTTTGCAAAAGGTAGGCCCCAACATATAATCTGGAAGTGGCACTACATAAATTCTTTAAGACATTTTTCCCCCCAACAAAATATACATTGAAAGACGGTTATGAGGCCTTATTTCAAATACAGAACACTATTACAGAGTCAACTACAGTACATTCGCTGGATGTCGTATTGCTCTATCCTAGCACTCCGGTGCTGGATGCGGCGATGGGACTGAAAGCGGAATGAGTTGCAAGTTGCCCGCCCCAGCTCCTCGAAATACTTCAGTATTCATGAGGCGTTGGATCTGGCAACTTCCTCCAATTACTTTGATGTGATCAGTCATACGTGGCAACACACTGAAGGTGTCCCAATGGGATCACCATAGGGACTAATGGTGGATGTCGTTATGCGACATGTAGAGCAAACGGCATTGGCAAGATGTGAACTTTTACCCTCCCTGTACATTTGATACATTGATGATATTATGTTTTTATTGGCCTCATCCACTTGAAAAATTAAAACAGTTAATTGAGATTTTTAATTCTGTACTACCCTCAATTAAATTTACCCATGAGGAAGAAGTAAATAACAATTACCGTATTCAGACATAATGACAAGAAAATCAACATATTGTGAAACAACAGTCTATAGGAAAAAAACTCATATACCAAATTACACCCCATTTTCTTCTGCACACCTTATGAAATATAAAAAGGCTTCAATTCTTCCACATTATATCACGGCTTATAGATATTGTTCAGAGCAGAATGCATTTCAACATGAAATTGAGTATATTACGCAAACAGCTGGGGAAGCGGGGTACCCAAAGAAAATACTGGACAGATGGCAGAAAAACGCAAAATACATAGTAATTAAGGAAACTCAAATAAATGGAATTATGATCTTACTTTGCCGGTTAAAACAATAACAACAATTAAAAATTTGTGATTAATGACAGAGATAGGAAAATTCCTACCGGGGGGGGGGGGGGGGGGGGGGGGGGGGGGGGGGAAATACCGAATTGAGATTCATAATCCCTCGGATATATTAAAAGGAAAAAATAAGTATATTGGGAAAACATACAGACAATATAATATGAGAAGGAGTGAACATAATATAGATATTCAAAAAGAGCAGCCAAATACAGCTTTCGCACAGACAGTAATAGAAAATAACAGTAAAATGAATAAAATAGAATATAAAGTGTTAGCCGCTCCACACACTAAGTTTCAATTAGCATATGCTGAAAAATTTACATTCATAGCCATAGTAATACAATATGCAACACTGATATCCCCCCGTTACCGTCTGCATGGAATCTTCTGGTAAACCAGAAGACCGGTGCTAGAAACTAATGCGCATAGGGACGTAAGTGATGACATAGCGGAGGACATGCATATAAGGTAACATAACACACTGTGAGTCAGAGTCTGAGGAAGCCGCCATATGAGAGCCAAGCGAAACACGTCACTCTGATTGATAGAAGGGAATTAACCTACGACTCTTAGAGGCAGAGTTGAGTTAGGCCAAAGATTTTAATGTTTTAGTATTTAACACTTTTTAATGGCCGTTGTTGGAAGTTATAATTTTGTTCGTGTTGGAAGATGCCACAAGTTCCAGTGCAGCGTAGTGAGTATGAAAGAAATTTATACCAGCACATGCAGCAGTTATGAAAAACAGAATGGATAAATGTAAAGTGAATGCATCAGTATTGCAGTGGACATTGGTATGTAATGGAGAAATTCAACAAAACTAATCCAAGTCCGAATAATCCACAGTTAAGAGCTGGTGGAAAGTTGGTGCAGAGGTAATCATTGTAGCTGTTTTTGATATGACAGGACTGGTCATACAAACTTAGTGTTAAATGGAAAACAGCTAAATGTGCATCCATCGCTGCTGATATATATGGTATAACAGGACTGGTAGCACAAGTTGGAAAATACAACAGTTTTGTCAGGACCAACACGTTAACATCAGTTGATGCAGTTGTTCCAGCCTACGTACAAGTGTATGGTAATATTATCCTTTTGTAATTGCTTAACTAGTACTCTTTGATAGTTGTTAAAGATAGTACATTAGTTAATAATCCTAAGTGATAATTAGTTGGTTTTGAGGGTATATCTATGCCTAAAATGGGTAATTGACATATAATTGTCATAATAAGAATATATATAGGTCATTTGTAATACTCAATGTGTTGTACTGGTGTAAGGTGGCATTACCAAACAGAGAAGAATTTTATTGTACAGTATTTATTCGTGTAGAATTAAAATAAGTTTTATCCTACTGTGCTCTTTAATAATTAGAACAGGTCAAATGACCTCAAAATTCGGATTCACACCTAATATTGTCTCCTGTTTTATTAATCTCATTTCCAAATTCCTGTGTACTTAAAAATACAATTGCAAAGTTTTCATTTGTAATGTAGTGCACAGTTACTTACAAATAACTGTTTTTTCCGTAGAAATCGCTCCACAAGTCCAATGTTATGGCTCCACCCACATCACTGGAACCCTTTTTCACTTCAAACAAAATGCTTTGTTGGAGACATGTACTGGTGTCTTTTATTGTTCTTGAAATTGTATTGGATGTGGTAAAAGTTCGTTGGCATTTACTACACCATAGTAAACTCCTATGTCGATAAGAAACTGTGCCATCTGAACAAAACCATCCCCAGCTAAAATCTTGAAGGGTATAATGCTCTTGGCCACAAAATTCACCAAGTGTTTTGTAGCAGATGATTTCAATATTGCAGACACTTCAACTTTTTTTTATTCCAGTTTCATCCTTGCATTATTGGTTAAGTCTCTTCTGCCCCACAGTTGTACTTTAATAAGGTTCGATGTGTAAGTCCAGTAAGTGTGCACTTTTTTTTACACTTGAAACAACCAACCACATTTTTACTTTATCATCACCATATAACTTGGGACTGCCAGGGTTTGCAAACTTGGTATACAGATAAAATAAAAATAAATTTCTGACTAAATAAAGACTAATAAATTAAAATTAATATGACTAAATGAAAATGTTATTATTCTAATATCTAAATGAAAATATTAAAAATGTTATCATATACCATTAGAATATGCTGCATTTTTATCAGAATTATAAAGTTAATTCACATGGCTTTTGATTGGCTGCCTACTGAAACATATTTACCACAAAGAGACCATCCACTGGGAGAAGAGCAGATTTTTTACTTCAATTTAAGCGATGGCTTTTAGAAAAGCCATCCTCTTATGCACTGCTTTGAATGTAACAGTTCCTTCCTGCTGATGCTCATACACATGTATGAAATGTCACCATCCTCATATGCATAATCTGTGACAGCCATTTGGTTCAAAGAATGAAACCTTCAAACAAGAAATTTTGGATTAAAGGTTTGCCAAAGGTGTCAATCAAGAGAAGTGGCACCAGATAAAAGTAGCTTTTCTACCAGAACTCAGTTATTCCATTGCCACTTGATTGGCACATGAAGTAAACAGTCTACCATGAGCAAGAAGCACATATTCCTTACATTTTCCTACAAATTTCTGCATTTCAGATACTACTTAGGGTGTATCAGTTTTGTAACTGAAACAGTTAACACAGGATAGTAGATAATTTTAATTTGAACTTAGGTTTTAAATGTAAATGAAAATTTGTCTTCACTAAATTACAGAGTTACATTTATTTCACTTGCAGCAATGCAAATCCTCACACTCATTTTTCACTTCAATTTGAATATATTTATATATATATGAGTTGATAATCTGGGAAAATTTCCAAGGTAGCAAAATAACATTATTACCACAATTACTGTATTGTCTGTAGCTTATATGATGCAGAATATTCAAAATTCTAATTTATAATACATTACTACACATCTCATGGCCAAGTGGTATGTGTTCTTAGCATGTTGTAGAAAGAGATCTGGTGCGAATCCCAGTATGAAGTCATGGATGTATTTGTTGATCATTCTGCTGAGGATAGATTTTTTATGGCATCATAATGAACTGAGAGGCTCTGGTGGTTATCTCCATGGTTGCATCAAGAGGGATTTTTTAAAATAAATTGGAGCATTTAATTACTTATAAAAACCAGAAAATAATTTTATTCAGTGGAAAAGGAAGACACCCCAGCGTGAAATGAAGTTCATTTAAATAATTCAGCTCTATTATCACTGTTTCCAAGGGGCTTTAGTTAGTTCACATTGCAGTGGCATGCTCTAATACCTCCAAGTAAAAAAAATACATCTTGCATTGATAAATATAACAAAAAAAAAATCTGTTTTTTCCCCCTCAGGATATAATTTTGTACAATTATGATAAAATCAAGGCCTCAAATTTCTCAAAACAAAGAACGAATTTGGACCATTGAACTCAGTAATCTTGTTTACAATATAAGGGGATTTAGTCCTTTTTTTTTTCATTAAAGCTAACACTAAAAAAAATTCCATTTCACAAAGCTGCAAGTAAGTATTCTACACCACAGAGTTTAATGTTGCGCAAAATGGTAGAAGGATTTGTTAGTGGTGCTGAACGGGTTGGGTTGTTTTACCTCTGAGTGACACTTTTTTGCACACCATGGGCTAAATGGCCAGGCCACATGGACCCTGAAGGCTCAGAGAAGGTTGGGGGAGGGGATCCACTGGAACAGCTGTTGGGAGACAGATGGTAGCCTCCCGTCAAGGCCATTCAGCATGTTCTTTAATGTGCACAGGGTATGGCTCATCCCATCCAACAAACGGCATCCTTTCCAAGGCCCATTGGTGTCCCCTACTGATTGTAGGCAGGGCAGGGAGTTTTGCGGAGATAAATCTCAATGCTGACCTAGCTGGGACTGGATCCTGAGAACTGCAGATTACGAGCCTGGCGTGCTACCGACTGAGCCACCCCCACCCCACGTGTTGAACGAGGTGTAAAGTTTATAACTGTTCAGGATGGTAAGTTCACAGGTGGGCTGATTGCAATCATGGCATGCAAAGGGCAGTAGTAAGTGAATAAAAATGGTTTAAAATCTTTGCTCTGTCAGCTATAGTATTTTCATTAATGGATGTGCTTCTGGCACAATCAATATGAAACAGTGCAGTTCTAGCTTAACTGTCGGCACTCTGAAGCAATTCTTGGTAGATATCCTTTTACAATAACAAAGTTACTGTCAAATTTCAAGTTGCTGGAATACAGATAAAAATTTCCAACAAAGTTTTTTTTTTCTTTTTATATCTATTAATTAAATTAAAAAATTTGTAAAGAAAAAGGTATTATAAATGAATATAACAAATAAGTAAAGGCAGAATGTAAAGATATTTTATGACTTTTGATTTTAGCTAAAAATATGTGAAACTATATAACTTTAAAATATGAAAGAAATCATTTTATAAGCTTGTTATGCATTGAATATTTTCAGCCTTATCTAAACTTAATTGAAGAGCTCTTCCACATAAGGTATTATACAGAGCTTTTTGCAATATTACATAAGATAGATGACCCATATAGCAGCAAGTAGTTAGACCTCAGTATACTGTGGCCTATTTACCCACAAACAATGACAGCATGGAGGGGCACTTGCTACTTTGATCTTTCAGGATATTAAAAATTTTCTCCAGGAAATCATAGGATTGTTATCAACTCATTGTGTGATATTTTATTATAATACACAAATACTTCATATGCTGAATTTCTGTTTAGTGAAAACCACTTTTTGTGGCTTCTTATTATATTTGTGATTTTACCCATTATCTGCATTGACGAACTTTTCACCCATGGTTTTATCTGCTACTACTTTAACATTAATTTTTTTATCCATGAAGTGCTTTCAAATGCAGATATCTGCATCCGCACAGGGACTCTTATCAATAGTGTTATTAACAGGTGTAGCACACACAATGTATAGGAAGTCAAAGATGATGAAACAGCCTGCACTGAATGGTACATCAAGGAACAAATAGATGATGGATAAAACAAGTTCTCAGTTGTCATCAGCAATCTACTGCAGGAACAATTAGAAGTAACACCAGCAGATCTTACAAGACAATACAAACTCTTGTTTTCTCTTTGTGCAACTTAGATGCTTTACATCTTAAAAAAAAATTAAAATTCAACAAACAAGGGTGCAGAGTGGCAGCTACTTCATCATGCCCAACAAAGTAGTGTCTCTTCTAAAGTTTTTCATAAATTGGAGATTGCTAATCAATGAATCACTCTTTTAAGCTCTATGAACAAAGAAAACAATATAACTTCATTTTTTTTTTATATTTGAATATGTGACGGGTAAAATAAGCGTAAGTTTAGAAATCAAACTTTCATTCTCTTTGAAATTTTTGCTCTATGATTACTCCCAATTAAATGCCCTTTCTTCTGATATATAACCTATTTCTGTTAGTTATTTCAGGATAAAGTTACAAAGATATTTTATTTTCTAAGAACACTTAAATTAACTTGGTCACCAAAGGAAGTTTAGCTTCAGAAACAGATACTTTAAGGATTAATCTAACAAAAATTTGTAAACAAATGAATAGGGTATACAGCAAAAAACTAGATTATGCAATTAACATATATACAAAAGTTAAGAATGATTTAGAATTGAAGCCTTTAAGTTTTGGAACTATTTCATCATTTGAAATGCATTAGTGTCATTTGCTTATAATTATGAATTATACAATTAATTAATGCAATATTATCATCTAATTATCCCATAAGTAACATCGTTTTTTCATGTCAAACTTTTATATGCGTGCACATGCACTTATACCACAAAATATTTCTATACTACTTTGTATAGACAATCATCAGTCTGGCAGAAGGTTTTGACAATTAGCATAATGCCCATTTGATAAGATATCAAAGACAATATGGTCATTATGAATATAATGCTTTACAATTTTAAGAGAGAATATAATGCAACTGCAAGCATGAAAAACATTAAAGATGTTTATGGTGAGGTAGCTCTAAATCCAAGGAAATCTTAAAAGTGGTTTCAGAAGTTCAGATCTAGTGACTACAGTTCGGCTAATGATAAACATTTAGCTAGACCTGTTGAATTCAATAACAGTCATGCTTGAAGAAGATCCTGCTGTAACTGTTGAAGAACTTGCCTAGAAACTTCAACACTTCACTAACAGTGGCTGAGTGCTGAAGAATATGCCAAATTCCATGCAAGACTAGACAAAAAATGGGCATTAGTTATGGGATGACTCACTCATCGTGTTCACATAAAATTATATTGTCATGGAATATTTATTATATTTCATAACTAGATAAACCTAATTCTAAACTCAATATTGGGGAAAAAATTCTTACTTTAACTGTAATTTTAACTCTCTGATAAGTTCAGCATCTGTCTTTCCCTTTTCCCTGGAGTCCACATTATCATCTTCACGATTATAATGATCATCATCTTTTTCTTTCTTTATTGTTACTTCTTCTTTAACAACCACATGTGAAGGCAGACAACTGGAAGACCCAGAAGTTGATGTACCCAAAGATTCCTCTTTGACATTGGCAACACCATCTCCAGAATTGGAAGTTGGCTGAGAGGAGGAATGACCAGAAGATGAGCCAGAGGTTTCTACAGCATGTCTCAACTATATAAATAAAAGGGTTGTTTACAGTTATAAAACTTTTGTTATTTGCACGATTTCCACAACCATTCATAATTATCATACAAAAGTTTCTTTTCTGGATCATTTTATGTTCTAAGAACTTTTAGATTGCTGATGAAATGTTTCCTCAAAACTGTAAGATTAATAGTTAGTTATATTGACATGGAATAATTTTTACTGAACCTAAATAACTCCAAATATATTAGAGCTATAACAAATTACTGCATTGAAAGTGATATGAAATATAGTTGTGACATACTACCTTAGTGCTATACACATATATTATGTACAAGAGAAAAGAAAACCGAGCCAAGTCTCCATTTTCAAGTGAGAGCCATACCTTGGACATTAATTTCGTTAAGCAATGAGATTTGAAACATTTTGGGTGTTATTTTTTTATGTTTCATTTCATTATATAAGTACAATTTCTAAAATTTTTTACTCTGTCTCTGTGTTTACATTAAGTGAATTATAATTATTTACTTTGGGTATTTTGAAATTGGAGCCTATACCTTATCTAACTGAAATACATGTTATAATAAAAGTTAATGGAATGATTTGGTAAATATGAAAAATTTCTTTCTAAATAATACAAAAGAACTATTAACAGAAAGGTTTTTTTTTGCAATTTTTCTCTGTGTGATAAGTTTAAAATAAAGTCCACTTTGCACTGTTCACACTCATAAGAGCTTTCTGTCCTGTTCACAGCAATGAAAATTGGTGTTTTTTGCAATGAAGGTGATACATATTGTGTTTGGTTGTTGTACTTTGGAGATTTTGGCAAAATATCTACAGTACACTACAGGTTAAAAATTTCAATATCCTCAGAGTGGCACAGACAAGATGTTTTGAAGGGGGAAAGATTAAACATTTTTTTATCTGTTCAATGAAAACTCATTAATATTTAGTTCAAAATTTTGCAAAGTGGTATTTTTATTCTCCTTGAAAAAAAAACTTCTTTGCCATCCCCCTCTCCAAACCAGAGTGAATCTGATTTCTGAAGCTCTTCAATCAAAATCTTCATTTCCATATCAGGGACACCATTCATCTCACAAAATGATTAAAAGTAAATAAATTAGTTTCCAACACAGCTATATATATGAAAATTTAATTTCACGATAGTGCTGTGAATACATTAAAAAAACCCTTACTAGTGGCTACTTTCCAAGCCTAGAGGAGCGCTTTACAATAACCATTGATATTATTGGGGTTTATCTAGCAAACACCCTTTTTATATTGTAAAAATTACCCTATAGTATACATACTTAACTCTAAATTAAATCTTTACAATCAAAAATCAATTAGAGTTACAAAGTGAACATATTTACCATTTTTCTTATGCGCTGGTACAATTGCATTAACAGCGGCTATCTTTTGCTGTTACGATGTTTCTAAATGCTACCAGTCCAAATTATTGGTTATCTTGCTGTTTGTACAGTCTCTGTACGTATAGGATGAATTGCCTTTCACGTTCAAGTCCAAAGTTCTTTAACATTGATGCCTGAATTTTTCTCAGTTCATTCCTAAATTCTGGTTGTTATTACTATTATGCTGTTTAATATGACTTCGTGTATACATACGCATACAAATCAACAAGAATTGATGTTTAATGGTTCACAGTTGGATGATCCAAGGCAATTAGCACTATCCTCCCCGCTTGGAAAAGGTCTTCAGCCTCTCAACATTAAAGTTCATAAAATGTCACCCTTGGCTTCTAAACACAGATAACGTAACTACCTATAAAACTTTAAAAAAGGTTTAAAAAAGTTAAAATGAGAACCAGCCTCGGTGGCCTAGGCTACGTGTTTCCCCACGATTCATGTACATGGCATCTTCAGGCATGTACAATGTTAACTGTGATGCTGTTGATTTAACTAGCCGCCTCCTTCAACTTCTAGCCAATCGCCGTGATTAGTGATGCATTGAAATTCTCGACGGCTGTTGCAGCAGAGATTCTACGCCGAAGGGGTGGAATCTCCGTATTGCATACGCCATGCAACTAAAAGCTGAATGGTTGCGAGTAGCACAACCTACACCTGTACAATATTTTGCTATACATAAAGCCATGGAGTTGGCTATCTAATTTGATATCTAATTTTTTCCGATATTGGCGATATTTCCGATCTGACAGGCCAATATCGAAAAAATCTAATTTTTTCGATATTGGCAGTCAGACATGGCTCCAGACCGAGGGTGTCCCAATGGGTTCCCCTCTGTCTGGACTCATGGCCCACGCAGTCATGTGACATGTTGAGGAAAATGCATTAGCAACAAGTACCTTAAAACCAGATCTATATATACGTTATATTGATGATATTCTAATTTTTTGGCCACACCCCGTAGAAAAACTACCTGAATTAATACATTTAACAATATAATACCGTCAATTAAATTTACATATGAATTTGAAATAAATCAACAAATACCGTATCTGGATATTAAAATAACACGAAAACCATATTTCTGTGGAACTACTGTATATAGGAAATCAACCTATGTATCCAATTACATTCCAGCAGATTCAGCATACCCCTTGATATATGAAAAAGCCAGTATTATGCCTCATTACATCAGAGCGCATAGATACTGCTCCGAAAGAAAAACATTTAAAGAGGAAATACACTATATTCGAGAAACTGCAAACAAGGCAGGTTATGCAATAGAATTACTGCAAAAATTGGGAAAGGGCTGCAAAATACATCGTAAATAGAAATACTCAACCACAACCACAACAGATTCAAAACAGAAATCAATATGCCAATAGTTTTCCATATATGAAAAACATAACAAAAGCAATGGAAAATACATTGAGTAAATGTAACATAATGTTACCAAGCAATATCACACTCTTCATAAAAAATCTAGTGATAAATGATAGAGATAAAAAAAATACCAAAGGGGGGGGGGGGAGTTTATGAAATTGATATCCCGGATCCTACTAATTTATTAGAAAGTAAAACCAAATATATAGGTAAAACTTATAGACAATATAAGACCCGTATGCATGAGCATTCATCACCATCCTCCTCCTCCTCCTCAAGCAGCCATGGGCTACTGAGGTCCAACCAGACTGCGCAGTTTAATTCCCCAAGCATATCTGTCATGACCTACATCTGCTGCATCTGGCCACTGCACACCAATCCTAACAAGGTCCTGTTTGACATTGTCTGCCCACCGCATCCTAGGTCTCCCCCTCCTACTGAGGCCTCTAGGCACACTGTTCATAACCCTATTTGCCAATCTATAATTATACATATGGGCAACATGGCCAAACCAGCGGAGCCTTTCTCTGTACAATATGCTGCTTAAAGGAGGTTGCAGACTCCTTTGCCTAACCTCATCATTAGTTACAAAGTTAAACCACCTAATACCCAAGATACTACGTAAGCATCTAGAATCAAAAGCATCTAGTTTCCTGTTATCTTGTTTACAAAGTGTCCATGTTTCACTACCATAACTAACCCTAGAAAGAACCAAACTATTATACAGTCTAATTTTAGTTTTTAGGTGTATACGCCTATTTCTCCACACTCTCCATAGATTCTTAAAAGTTCCGGCAGCAATCCCTATTCGTCTGTTAATCTCATGCCGCACATCACCATTATCTGTTACATAGCTCCCAAGATAATTAAACTGTGACACCTGCTCAAGACTGCAACCATTCAGATCAACTGAATCACAGCCTGCCTGACCAATTTTCATCACTTTAGTTTTCTCTCTGTTTATAACTAAACCTACTCTACTACCAGTTTCATCGACAGCTCGAATGAAAGAGTTCATCTCATCAACATCATTTGTCAAAAGGGCTAAATCATCAGCATAATCTAAATCAGAAATTTTCGTATCTCCAGCTCATTTAAGGCCAAAATCTTTCCCTTGAAGTGAATTTCGCATAACATAATCAACAACCAAACTAAAGAGAAAAGGAGACAAAAATGCACCCTTGTTGAACACCAGAAATAATGCTAAACCAATTGCTACAAGCCTTACCAACTCTCACACGACTCAATGTTATTATAGAGAGCTTTCATTACGTTAACTAACTTGTCTGATATACCATATGATCTCACAATCAACCATAAATTATGATGATCAACAGAGTAGAAAGCCTTTTTGAAATCAACACAGCTAGCAACCAAAGGTTTCTGAAACTCGAAACATTTCTCAAGAAAATGCCTAAGAGAAAATATCTGATCTACACATCCCCTACCACTTCCGAATCCACATTGCTCATCACACAATTGCCTGTCAGCCAGATTCTTAATTCTATTAAGCACAATAAAGCAAAGAACTTTACCTGGAACAGAGAGTAGGCTGATACCCCTATAGTTATCACAAGAACTGCGATCACCTTTTTTGAAAATAGGGATAATAATAGCTCTGGTAAAATCTTTGGGAACCATGCCTTTATCATAAAATTTATTCAAAATTTCAGTCATCCAAGTGGTAACCGAAACATTCCCAGCTCTGAGCATTTCTGTAGTAATTTCATCTACCCCTGGGGATTTATGAAGTTTAAGCTTAGAAATAGCCAAAATAACTTCAGATTGTGTTATAGGGCCAACATTAAAGCCGCCAATGCATCTATCATCATTACAAACAATGGGAGTAGAACTAACCATTGTTCAGAACATCACTGAAATGCTCAGCCCACCTAACCATGACAGAATCCTCCCCTTCTATAACCTTACCTTGTTTATTCTGCAATCCTCGTATGCCTGTCCAATTCCTACCACATAAAACATTAACTATCTTGTACAGCTCTCTGCTGTGTGCTGCCTAACTGCTTCCTCAGCTTTGTCAGCCAAGCCATCAAGCCAAAGATTCTTATCAGTAGCTAACTGATCCTTTACACATTTATTAAGCTCTCTGTAATCCTTTCTATTAGGACTAGTTGGGTACTGATTAAGGACATTCCTGCAGTTCCTTCTTTCTGAAATAAGCTCAAGTGCCTTATATCACTTAAATAATTCTGTCTCCTCTGCTCCTTTTTTCCTAAAAGAGTACTGTTAGTTTCCAAAAAAGCCTGTTTAAAATGGCACCATTCTTCCTCAACTTCAGTATTAAGCAAACCATGACTGTCATAATGACTAAGTAACCTATCATGGTAAGCTTTAGCTATAACTGGGTCTTTCAGAGCTTCAGTATTAAAGGTAAATTTTTTAACCCTAGCACAACACTTTTTAAGTTTAAGTTGCAAGACACTTTTAACAAGGTAATGGTCAGATCCAATATCAGCTCCCCTAATATGCCCTGGTATTTCTAACAGAACTAGCCCATTTAAGTTAGTTAATTAATATATAATCAATCATATTCCTATGCAGCCCATCAGGTGAAACCCATGTGTATTTATGTATGTCGCGGTGTTTGTAATATGTGTTAGTTATTCTGAAACCATTGAGTTTACTTACCTGTAGGAGACGTTGCCCATTGCAGCTACCAATACCAAAAGGGCCTATCACCCCTCCCCAAAGGTCAGAGTCAGTACCAACTTTGGCATTGAAGTCACCTAGAACAAGGGTAATATCTATTAGAATTCAAAATATTCTGAAGTTGTCCGTAAAACCCATCCTTCTCATCCTCATCAGCATCCTCAGTGGGGGCATAACAGCAGATAACATTCAAGTCTTTAATGCTTGTCTGAAATTTTGCTGTAAGAAACCTTTCATTAACCCTTTCAGGACCATAAGGTTTCTAAGAGTAAATATTAGTACTAACTGTTGATTTTAGTTTGTTTAGACGTAAAATAAATAAAAATCATAAGAAAAATACATAACAATGTGTTGTTTTTTTTGGAATTTTATGGGAAATATTTTTCCCAATGGACTATAAAGGTAACACAAATTATAGTTAAGCTTATTATGCAATGTCTTTTATTTATTGGTTTATTAGAACAAAATGTTAACTAAAATAATACAAAATTATGAAATAAAATTACTATACAAAATGATGTGCAAATTATGATATTCGGCAAAGCAATTTCTTTTGGTAGTGAGGCAGATATGGACATTGCACATAGTACATATATTACGCGTCCTGACAGTTCTTTTTTTTTCTAAACGTTCCCGTTTACGTAATTGCGTTCGGCATACATTCTATTTTGACATTCTGTATAAAAAATGCAGATAAGGTTATAATTAAATACAACAATCACCAATTTTAAAATGGGAAAAATGTTTCCCTTGGTCATGAAAGGGTTAATGTACTCATATCCTAGAAGAGCATCACTAGCATGTCTGCTGAGCAGCAGACCCACGCCTTGGTGATACTTTAGCTAAGTAAGGTTCAGGTACCTGCGATGGCCTCTGATTAGGATTATCCACCAGCTGATATAAGATATTCCATGTCTCTGTTCACTTAGGGCTGGCAACCCAGAAGCAAACAGAAAATACAGTGGCAGATTCTCCCTCAACAGAGGCCCACCAGTGCAGCAAGTCCAGGATCCATAATCAAACTCAAATCCATAAACAAGTCCAGTCTAGTAGGTATAAATGGTCAGCACCAGGACCCTGTGAAGTTGACCACTCCTCAGCAGGTTTGAAAAAAAAGAAAAAAGTGGCCATAGATGAATTCTACTTTAAAAAGATAAAAGAAGATCTATGACACTATTAAACAGTGTCATAGAATATTAACAAGGTAAATTTAATTTTAATAATAAATACTTATATTAATATAAAAACAAATTAAATCCATGGAAATGAAAGCAAAAGGTTGAAGAAAAGGGTAAAGAATATCAAGTTGCATTAGAGCAGGGGTCAGGAACTGGCAGCTCTGAGCACTCTAAAAAGTGGCTCTTAATACTTTTTGGTTCAATATTCAACTCTGAATTTTTTTTAATGATTTTCATTAGAAACAAGCACCAAAGCAGGTTGGCAGACAATAGTTTGAAAGCACTGATGTAATTCAAATGCTCTAAATAGTTTCAGTTTGATTAAATTGGTCCAGAAGACAAACTCAAAAGTGACACTGATGAATGGTCGAATTTACTAATAATTATTTTCAATAGTTTTGTATACACTTCACTATAGCAATTTTAAAATTACAGGTTATGTATTTTTGTTAATAAAATAATCTGCAGTTTCTTTTTTCCTGCTAAGGCTCTTGACCCAATAAAGATTATAATTTGCGGCTCTCAAAATTTGTTGGTTTACCCTTTTTCTTGCTGTTTTGTCTCTTGACCCAAAAAAAGATTCTAACCCCTGCATTAGAGCAAACAGAGAAAATTCAGTTATCTGCAACAGATGGGCAAAAATGCAAAGGGACACAACCAGGCACATCTGCAATTAGCAGCAGCTGCATCTCTACTAAAAACTATATGTTTCTAAAAATAAAGATCAGCAGTTTTGGTTTCACATTTAAGAAATAATGTAATGAATGATGTGGTTAAATGATAAAAATATGTAGACAGATCATTTAATTCATAGACTGCCACTGTCAACAATTAGTAGCTTTTTGTAGAAGTTAATACACGATATGTGACGATAAAGCGATTCTTCAAGGGCATAAGAACTGTGTGCAAGTTCAAACACTACAATACAGTCGCAAGTAACATAAACAGTTCTTACTTTGGAAAGATGTTAATTTTATATATGTCTCTTTTTTGTAGGCTAGGGCTGATTTGGAACCGCAGCAATATGTGATACATTATTGTGTTCGGCAAGGATTAAGTGGTGCACAGACAGCTGCAGAAATGACTCGTGTGTATAGATAATAGTGTTTGGTTGCCCAGATCTTGAGTCGTCCTCCATGGAATAGCACCCATCTATGTAACATTTATGGAACTTGAAAATTGTGCTTTGTTTCAAGCAGTATTCTCTGTACACATGAGTCATTTCTGCGACTGCCTGTACACCACTTAAGTTTTGCCAAACACCACAATGTAATGCATACCACTGCTCACTTTACAGATTGACCACAGCTTGAAAGAAAAAAAAACAAACTAATATCATTTCAAAGAAGATTCAGAGAAAATGACAGACTGATTGTGTAGCACTGTTCTATGGTTACTTGCGACCATATTGCAATGTGTATCAACTTGCATATACTGCTCCATGCCCTTGAAGTGTCACCATGTTGCTACATGTTGCATGAAAATAACTGTTGTGATAGCAGTGCACAAATTAAATGATCCACCCTTATAATTCTAGAAATCACCAACTAGGTCTACACCAGAAAAAGAGAGAATTAAAAAAAAAAGTACTTGATAATTGTTTTGAAAAATCTCAAAATTTTTTTTTTGACGAATTTTGAAGCATTTCAGATTTTTACAGAAAAATGTATTGACAACAGCTCAGTTCCAACACAGCATATATACATACAAAATCCTCATGCAACCATGAGCTATGGAGATCCAATCAGAATGCAATTTTCTTCTTCAAACACATCTGTGGCCAATCACTGTAGGCCAATTCTAGCAAGGTACTGTTTGGCATTGTCTGTCCATCACATCCTAGGTCTCTCCCTTTTCCTGATGCCTTTAAGAATGCTGATCATAAAATCCTATTCACCAATCTATAGTTATGCTTACAGCAACATGGCCAAACCAATGCAATCTCTCTTTGCACAGTATGCTGCTCAAAAGAGGTTGCCCACTCCTTTGCCTAACCTCATTATTACTTATAAAGTGAAACCACCTGATGCCTGAGATACTGCAAACACATCTAGAATCAAAGGCATCAAGTTTTCTGCTATGTTGCTTACAAAGTGCGCAAGTTTCACTACCATAACTAACCCTAGAAAGAACCAAACAATTATGCAGCCTAATTTTAGTCTTTAGGCGTATACATATATTTCTCCATGATTTCATAGATTCTAAAAAGTCATTGTAGAAGTCCTTATTCTTCTGTTTATCTCATACCACACATCACTAGTATCTGTTACACAACTCCCAAGATAAATAAACTGATACACTTGTTCAAAGCTGCAACCATTCAAATTAACTGAGCCATAACCTGTCTAACTAATTTTCACATTAGTTTTCTCTCTGTCATCACCAAACCTATATTATTACCAGTCTCATCAAGAGCTCTAATGAAAGAATTCATCTCATCAATATCATTAGTCAACAAGACCAAATCAATTGTATTATCTAAATCAGAAATTTTGAAATCTCTAGATCATTTAAGGCCAAAATCATTACCGTGCAAAGAATTCTGCATAACACAATCAATAGTCAGATTAAAAAGAAAAGGACACCAAATGCATTCTTATCTAACTTCACTTGCAATGCAAAACAAATTGTTACAAGCTTTACCTATTCACACATGATTCAATGTTATTATAGAGCTTTCATGTTGCTGACTTGTCAGGTATTCCATGATCTAATGATCAATCAAAAATTATGACGGTGAACAGAGTTAAAAGCTTTTTTGAAACTTACAAAGCTAGTAGCAACAGGTTTCTGAAACTCTAAATACACTGCGCAACAAATTTTCATAAAAGTCATGCCTCTGAGATAAAAGTAGCCATTTCTTAACAAAGATTTCAAGGTGCTGAACACAAATACGAGAATGAAAATGCAAAATTGGCTATGATTTCTGAGAAATCCGCAATAGTTTCTTATATAATAGAGTAATACGTACATATCAGTAAAAATCCGCTTCTACTTCCGACGTCCATCGTTTGTGCAGCTGCTCAGGATCATCTCTGGCGAGCGTCTAACAGTAGTCAGCCAACATTGAAGTGAACCAGTTTCTCCGTCGTTGCAATGTCCTGGTGAAAATGTTCACTGTGCTCATCACTAACCATGCCACAGTTGTTGGGGAAGAAATCTAAGTGGGAATGGAGTAAAAGGAACTTTAAGGGCATATTGCAGTCAAGTTTGTGATACAGAGACATGTCCTTAACCAGTTTCTTATAGTTATCTGCCCTGACATTCCCGAGGAATTTAGTTGACACCTGACAAAATGCATCCCAAGCCTTTTTTTTCATCACCCTGAAGCAGGTTGTAGAACATCTGGTCTCTGAACAGCTCGCGGATCTGAGGACCCACAAAAATTCCCTCTTTAATTTTTGCTGAGTCGAGGGAATTTGTCAGCCAAGTACTTCAAAGCTGATGCAGTCTAGTCCAAGTTTTTTACAAAATTTTTCATCACACTGAGTTTGATGTGTAGATATTGTAGCAGGATTTTGTGCATTTCTGCCAGTGCTGGGTGTTCCACACTGTCCGACCTTCAGAGATTTCCTCTGAGGCCAGTTTCTCTTCACGTAATGCAAAGTCTTTGCTCAGCTGTCCCATTCACATAAGAAACAGCAGTACTTCGTATATCCCAGCTGCATACTCATCAACAGAGCCACTACCTTCATGTCACAACAGAGATGCTAACCATACTTGCTGTATTTAAGACAGTTCAACAGCTGCTTTAGGTTATCGTAGGTCTCTTTCATGTAAACAGCGTGTTCAACCGGAATGGATGGAAGTTGATTTCCATTATGCAGCAACACCACCTTGAGACTCAATTTCGAGACATCTATGAACAGTTACCATTCTTGAGGGCCATGTTTGATTCTGAGGGCATTCATCAGGCCATCTACATCGGAGTAGAACCCAAGGTCATCTTCCTTTCTGAAGTAAGGTGCAAACTGCTCACGACGAGTTGGAAACGAAGTCACTCGGACATTTCCCTTGAGAAGATTCCATTGTTTAAGTCGTGATCCAATTAACTCTGCATTGGCCTTTGATGCTCCAGATCGTGAACAAGATCATTCATTTCTTCTTTGGAGAGATTGTGTGGACAGATGACGCACCGTGGCAGACATATGGAACATCATTAGACACCGAAGGCTGCGGATAACACAATGTCAGTTCGCCTCCCTCCTCATTGTCTGAATTGATGGAAAATTCTTTTGGAGGTTCAGGAATGGGAAGGTCTTCATTGTGCGGAACTGGTCAGAGAGCAGATTATATATTTGGACACGCTATTGTCCACTTTTTTTTTGTGATGCCTCCAGAAACAAATGGAACCATGAAGAAGTAGCAGTCATTTGCGTGATTGCTTGGCTCTCTCCAAACCATAGGAACAGCAACCGGCATCGCCACTTTTTCGCCTTTCAACCACTTCAGAAGATTTCTTGCACATGTACTGCAGCATATGTGTGGGGATCAGGCCTTGTCCTGGTCTCTGATCTTCCATCCGGAAAAAAACTCGTATGCCACTTTCACTATTGGAGTGATGGCCCTTTTCTGGCTTGCAAATGTCACTTCCCCACAAATGTAACAAAATGTATCTGCATTATTAACACAGTTACGAGACATCACTACTGCTGGATTAAAACTGCAAGGATCACTTGTGACTCAGGGGTAAATGAGTTGCTCAAAAGACTTGCTCACCCTACAAGATGTCGTTTACAACTAATGATTGCATCATCTTTTGTCCATGATGTCATGACTCAATTACATTGCCTCAGAATATGATGCAATACCTCTGGGGGTTGTGTGTATGGTGGGCTGATCCAATACAACACAATATGTTGCAATTTGGAGTTTAAAATACATCATTGCGAAATGGTTACCTATGTACTCAATGTGGACTGAGTTGTTTATACATGACCATCTCTGTCTCTCCTAAACAAGAGCCAATAGACAAATTTCATTGTCATTTTTGTGTTCAGCACCTCGAAATTAGTAAAGATTGGCTATTTTCATTTCAAAGCCTTTTTGTGTGTTGCCCAGTGATATTTCTCAAGAATCAGCCTAAGTAATCAATACATCCCTTGCCACTTCTGAATCCACATTGCTCACCATGCAAATGACTGTCAACCAGATTCTTAATTCTATTAAACACAATCATGCAAAGAACTTTACTTGGAACAGAAAGTAGGCTGATACGCCTATAGTTATCGCAAGAACTGCGACCACCTTTTTAAAAAATAGGGATAATAGCTCTGATAAAATCCTTAGGAACCATGCCTTTATCATAAGAGATATTCAAAATTTCAGTCATTCATGGGTAACCAAAACATTCGCAGCTCTAAGCATTTCCATAGTACACCAAATTCTGCTTTTTACATGGATTTTTTTTTTTTACACGATTTTGACGTGGTTTACAAAAAAATTCCAATTCTCTTTTTACACGATTTATTTTGATCTAACATGTTTCAAACAGTGCCTTCTTAAAAATCTCCATTTGAATTTAATTCTGAAAAAATATTCATATTCAAAAAGAAATTCCTATAATTTACATTTATAACAAAGATGCAGTTTTTATGGTCGAATTTTTCAAAGTAGTTTTAACCTTGAAAATGTACTATAAATACACAATTGGAGTATGAACATGAGAGCATTTCACCATTGGAGTATGAACATGACGGCCAAAATGTTTCAAGCAATGAAAGTGATTTAATTCCAGTCTTATGCAAATGAATGCGTCTATTGTCAGAAAGTGACAATGAATAAAATCTAGTTAATAAGCATATGCAAGTCATATATTTTTGCACTTTTGTATTCTTGAATTAGTGATATATTTTCTTTATGAAGAATAATTTACTTTACATATTTATATTTATACTTATAAATATATATTATATATAGTTAAATATAAATATATATAATATTTATATATTTATATTTTAACTTATAAAGATAAGTTTATAAAATAAAAAAATGTGTTTATGTGAATAAAAAACAAATAAAGATTTAATTAAAGATTTTGGTATGATTTGTTTAAAAACAACTTATTATTTGTACTGGATTTTCATGTCTAGAAATAAATCTTCTATTTTTTCATATGCACTGTATTTTTTTTTTTGCACTGTTTTTTTGGGAACCTACCAACCACATAAAAGCAGAATTGGGTGTAATTTCATCTACTCCTGGGGATTTATGTAGTTTAAGTTTAGAAACAGCCAAACTAGCTTCAGACTGTGTTACAGGACCAACATTAAAGCTAGTAATGCATCTATCCTCATTAAAAACAATAAGAGTAGAACTAATCACATTATTTAGCACATCTCTGCAATGCTCAGCCCACCTAGCCATGACAGAATCCTCACCTTCAATAACCTTGCCTTGTTTATCCTTCAATCCCTGTATTCCTGTTTATTTTTTCCCACATAAAACATTAACTATCTGGCATACCTCTCTGCTATTATGCTATCTAACTGCTTCCTTATGCTATCTAGCTGCTTTGTCAGCCAAGCCATCACGCCATGTTTATTAAGTTCTTTGTAAGCCATCTGTTAGGACTAGTAGGGTGTTCATTCAAATCATTCCTTCATTTCCTTCTTTCAGAAATAAGCTCCATAGCCTTATCACTCAAATAACTTTTGTCTCCTCTGTTCCATATCTTCCTAATAACAGTTTACCCAAAACAGTACTATTAGTTTCAAGAAATTCCTGTTTAAACTGATCCATTTTTTCTCAACTTCAGAGTAAACATACCATGACTATCATAATAACTAAGTAGCTAATCATGGCATGCTTTGGCTATATCTGGATCTTTCAAAGCTTCAGTATTTAAGGTTTTTCTCATAACCTTAGCACAACATTTCTTAAGCTTCACTTGTAAGACACTTTTGACCAGATAATGGTCAGATCCCAATATCTAAACCCATCTGTATTTATAAATGTCCTGGTGTTTACAGTACATGTTAGTTATTCTCAAACTATTAACAGTTTGAGAATAACTTTAAATACTGAATGCATATTATTGGAAATCTTGATTTCCAGCAATATGCATTCAGTATTTAGAGTTATGGAAGCTGAAACATTTAACAAGTCAGCTCATTCTACAAAAAAATTTTCAAAATGGCAAAAATTAACATAATTATTATGCAAACTGCTAAAAATATTCTTATACTACTAAAGTTCAGTATAACTGTTACTGCTTTTACTGTTTTTAACTTTTTAATTTTATTTAAAGTGGTACTGATGGTGTTAAATATTCCAATTTCCATAACTCTAAATACCAAAAAAAAAATGGTGAAAATCTAGATTGAAACAAATTAGATTGAGATCTTAAAATTATGTTCAATCACCCTTTTAAAGACTTGTTTAAGAAGTTACTGAGTTCTGTATCTGTGTTACTATTGACATAACATGGAACTGTACCTAATGAAGTGGCCAATGAGTATATAATTACATTACATATCAGTTTGCTATAGATTCAGCATTCAAATTGTTGGGCACACTGTCATTTTCTCAATATTTTACATTTTCATTAGCATGTTCACTGCCACTTTATGCACACATGCATGCATAAGCATTTCAGTCCCTCTCTTGTGGAATATCATCACTAGCCATGTTCTCTCTCTCTTGCCCCAGTGATATTGAGACTGATGTTAAAAAGTTATTAGTGTGAAAAATTGATCCTTGCCCCAGTGAACCTTCCAAGTATGAGTATCAAGGTACCAGTGAATAACTTTTTTATAAATCAGTTACTTTTAGAGTCATAGCTAGACCTTCACTAATTATTTCTGATGAGGAAAATTTACAACTTTTGCTTGCTTCCAAAATTTATATTTTTTTTCTTAACTCAAATTCTTGGCTTTCTCCAAATGTGTGTGTGTGTGTGTGGCGGGGAAGGGGGGGGGGGGGTGTTTTACCTCTGAGCGGCACTTTTTTGCACACCGTGGGCTAAATGGCCAGGTCGCATGGACCCCGAAGGCTCAGAGAAGGTTGGGGGAGGGGACCCACTGGAACAGCTGTTGGGAGACAGATGGTAGCCTCCCGTCAAGGCCATCCAGCGTGTTCTTTAACGTGCACAGGGTATGGCTCTACCACACACAGGGCCATGGCTTAACGTCCCATCCGACGGACGGCAGCCTTTCCAAGTCCATCGGTGTCCCCTACTGACCGTGGGCAGGACGGGAAGTTTTGCGGAGATAAGTCTCAACGTTGACTCAGCTGGGACTCGAACTTGGGAACTGCAGATTATGAGTCTGACGCACTACCGACTGACCCCCCTCAACCCCCTGCAAAGCTTTGAGATTTAATTCTATTTCAAATCAGAGTTGGTGATTAAATTTCAACCGAATGATAATTCAAATCTTAGTGTCTTCAAATAATGATTATTTGTTGAAGGTTTACAGTCAAATTGAAAAGTTTTCGATTATTTAGGAATTTGGAAACCTGTACATCTCAAGAAGAAGATATATAAGATGGCTTAGGAACACTAGTACTCAGCTAAATGATTATGAATTTATTTCCATATAGAAATTGACTTAACATAATGGTACAAATTTTACTGACTATAGTGGTAGATCTCAATGTTACTTTATCCAACAGTTTTTGTGTTTCTACAAGATGAAAAAAGTGGCTTATCACAAACCAAAATTTCAGGATATAGATGCTAAAGGTTTGCATTTAATACTTATTCAAAATTCTGTGTATCTGATGCCTGCTTAACTACTATGATGTGAGAAATGACTATATTATATAGTGATTAAGCAAGTTTGCTAAATATTAAATTTTCCAAGTATCCATTTCAGGAAAAGATTTTACAATTTGATTTTATTTGGTTTGGAATTGATAATTCGATTTGTGAGAACTGCTGAATCACAAATTCCCAAATTCACATTAAAAGGCTTAAAAATTAAATCCTTCCTTCTTCCAAATATATTGGTTATGCCACTGTAAGGGTGGGGTGAGGGTGGCTCAGTCGGTAGCGCGCCAGGCTCGTAATCTGAAGTTCCCAGGTTCGAGTCCCAGCTGGGTCAGCGTTGAGATTTATCTCCGCCAAATTCCCCACCCTGCCCATGGTCAGTAGGGGACACCGATGGGCTTGAAAAGGCCACCGTCCGTCGGATGGGACGTTAAGCCGTGGCTCCGTGTGCGGGAGAGCCATACCCTGCGCACGTTAAAGAACATGCTGGATGGCCTTGACGGGAGGCTACCATCTGTCTCCCAACAGCTGTTCCAGTGGGTCCCCTCCCCCAACCTTCTCTGAGCCTTCGGGGTCCATGTGGCCTGGCCATTTAGCCCATGGTGTGCAGGAAAGTGCCGCTCAGAGGTAAAACAACCCAACCCACTGTAAGAAAATAATTTTTTCTTTAAGCAATTTTTTTTATTTATTTTAAATAAATTTAGCAAAATATTTTCCTTATGCAGCTTTAAGTGCAACTTGCAGGCACTTTGCCCACAAAACTCCCTGACCTGCCCTCAGTCAGAAGGGATACCAAAGGGTTTGGAAAGGTCACCATCAATCGGATGGGATGTTAAGCTGTGGCCCTGTGTGTGAGAGAGCATACCCTGTGTGCATTGAAGAACACACTGGGTGCCTTAACAGGAGGCTACAATCTGTCTCCTAACAACTGTCCAGTGGGCCCCTGACCTTCTCTGAACTCTCAAAGTCCTTGTGACCTTGCCATTTATCCCTTTGTGTGCTAATAAGGGTCGCTAAGAGGTAAACAACCCAACCAGGCACTTTTCACAAAAGATTCACAAGCTGCAACAGTTAGACAGAAAATGTGTGGTATGAACTGGAAACAAGCAACCTGTTAATGTAGAGATTGTCACGTGATCATGAGCATTTTTGTGCACTTTGTTTGCAGTTCTACCATACAAAAAAAAAAGGACTCGCAAGGCTCACAATTAAGTCCTTAATGCTCAGAGTAAAAAGATATAAACATCTTCCAATTGGTTGCACTGTTTCTGTAAATGCTGGCTTAAAACTTTTTAAATTAGGTGTGTGGTTATTGGACAATTTGAGAAGATGTAACTTTCTTCTCCAAACATTATAGGATAATTGCAAGCTTGTTCACACATTGTCAAGCCCCATCCCACAAAAAAAAAGATTTGGGGATTATTTGCAATGTACTCATTGATTCTCCAGTAAGTCAAGGCCATGAAAATCCTTCTAATTTCCAAAATGTTCAACTTGGAAAAATAAGCATTTCTTAACTAGGGAAATAAAAAATAAATTGCATCATTTGATTCCCTGGAAGTGAACAATGTATATTAATTGATCTTAAGGAGCAATATGTTATACAACTTCCAGGGGGCAAATTTTTGGTAAAGATATTGTCATAACTCTTTCTCAAAAAAGAAGATTAATAAAATGCAGTCATATTAATTAAGCAAAGATATTTATCTAACACTTTAAAAAAGATGGAAGCCTTTCACACTGAAACTACTGTGAGCAGCATTGTTTACACAGTCTATGGTTTACAATACACCTATTTCCAATTAGCCATACACCCCTTTCTGGGTTGAACATAATGATTTTTTTCCCAAAACCAAAAGTTTTGCAAAGATTTCTACTTGATAACATCATTTTGTGAATTTACAACATATATCTAATGTACAAAAATGCTTCTAAACAGAAATAAAAAAGCTAAAAGCTGAAAAAATAAAACATAGAGGTAACCCAAAATTACTTGTTTGCTAAATTATGTACATATTCTAGAATCATAAAGAGAAATTTTATCTACTTGATAAATGAAATAAAGACAATAATTAAGAGAGCACTTTATTCTGTAACATTTGCTTTACATGGAAAATACCTAGTAGAGTAAATTTACCAAAGCAGCCATGCTGCCTTCATTAAGGGATTATTTAGTAAATCTCATCCATTTGATGAATATATCACCAGGTAACTTATTATTTTAAAATTTAACTTTGACTGAATTTTAAAGAAAAGGTATTTCAGATTTCTTTTAAACATCAATTGGCAAACGTTTTTTTCACTCCCTTCAATCTCATTGTAATGAACTTACTATATTAAAATAACAAAATGTTTTGGTGTCACAAAACACTAGGAGACATGAGAAAATTATTCAAATACATATGCACAATATGTGAAGAAAATTTAATTTTAAATACCATCTGTAATATGGAGAACAGTTCACTCTCCAGGTAGAATTTCTTGATTAATAACTGATCACAACTGATGAAATTCTAGTCTTGAAGAAATTTTATATCCATATGGATGTTTCCACAAACATTCTGCTTAAGATAACCCAATAAAAAGTACTCATAGGGGTTTAGATCTGGAGATCTGAGAAATTGATTTGAGAGAACATGACAGTGAAAGTACTTGTTGAGAACATTTAAAATTGAGTTTGTTAAATGCAGCAGGGGAAGCACAAATCTGCAAGTCTACTTTATTCTGTGATAGAAAAATCAATCCTGCAAGTTGCTGGGTTGGTTTGTTTTATCTCTGAGGGATTTTTTTGCACACAATGGGCTAAATGGCTAAGTCACAAGGACCCCGAAGGCTTAGAGAAGGTTGGGGGAGGGGACCTACTGGAACAGATGTTGGGAGACAGATGGTAGTCCCCCCCATCAAGGCCATCCAACATGTTCTTTAATGTGCAGAGTGTACGACTCTCCTGCACACAGGGTAATGACTTAACATCCCATCTGACAGACAGCAGTCTTTCTAAGCCCATTGGTGTCCCCTACTGACCGTGAACAGGGTAGGGAGTTTTGCAGAAATAAATCTCAACACTGACCCAGCTGGGACTCGAACCTGGGAACTACAGATTACGAACTTGGCATGCTACCAACTGAGCAACCCCCACCCTAATTCTGCATGTTCTATATTGTGAAAGGTACATGCATTTTAAACTGGAGTATCTTTTTGAAAAGACCCTGCATATAAATAAATCAAATTTAATAACACGATAAAGCTGTTTACATTTAGAAAGCACAGTGTATTACAACTCTTAACCAGAGAAATGCCAAGTGTATAACACTTGCATTGGACACATAATAACTATGGTACGTTATTACTAAAGTAACCTAAAAGTCATAGATATAACCTTAAAACCTTGTTAAGATACACTAGATCTAAAAGGAATACATAGATATTTACCATTTCCTTTTTGCTGGTACAATTGCTTTGTCCTAAGGCTTCAGATGTAATATGATACATTTATCATTGCTGAGGTATTACTAAGCTACCAGTCCTTGTCTACTGAACAGACTCTGTAATAACAGGCCATGTGAAGAGCATATGTCCTCGATGACTGTTCGTTTGTCACTACTTTCATATGCATATGATTCTGACTATGTCAGCCTACAAGTTCCATACTTGTAGGCTGACATAAAGAGTAGGTACATAAAGTACATAAAGAGTAGGTATTTTGTCCATGTTCTATTGGTATTCATTAAAAATCAACCACCGTTTGGTTATCCTCCAATATACACACAAATAGGATCTGGACTGCTGACACTGCTGTTCTATTGAGAAGATTGTATGCCTCAGATAGAACCCGTAGTTGAATCACATGTATACTATAATCTCATTACATATGCAGGCTTCGGATTTTAAACCCTTGCTTCAATCATTGGCAGCATATTCAAACATGGGTATAAGTTGTTATTAACGTCATTACAAAGTTCAGGTTGAACACTGGTACGTATCCAAGGTTGTCCGACATTTGCACTTACTACGAAATGGTTAATTTATTTTTACAACTGAGCTATCCAAACTGTCGTTAAAACTGATAAAATAATGATTAAAATATTAAAAGCTTTGTCCATCTTACATCCCGGACAATATGACACCCTGAGCGACGGTTTCACCATACTCTCCTCTACGGCATCTTCAGGCTCAGTGTGGACTCCTGCGGTTTGCCAATTTAAGCTTGTCTCACCAGTCACATCATTGTTATGTAGACGCAGTTGCATCTGCGTATTGCTGCAACAGGAGATTCCATGCAGATGGTAAAGGGGAAATCTCTGTGTTGCATACATTATCCTGATGTGCATGAATTAGCAGTTTTTCAGTGTATTGTAGTTGATATTTTGTTAGAAGGACGATTAACGGTTTATATTCAATATGATTAATTTGTAACTTATTATTTAATACTGTTTGAGCAAAAGCCATATTCTGATTATTTTTCCGTACATCTTCTTGATGTTCATGCATTCTGTCACTATATCGTCGGAATGTTTTCCCTGTGTATTTATTTTTCCAGTTGAGTGTATTTAAAGGGTCGGGTATTGTAATTTGATAAACTCCCCCCATTGGTGATTTATAGTAACCGCAATTCTCAACCTCAACCCAACCAACAAAATACTGTTGATAATTTTGCTCACAGCTTACCATATATGAAAGACATTTCAGAGGCATTGGATCATACACTAAGAAAATCCAAGTTAAAATTACCTACAACTATAATAAATTCAGTAAAAAACTTGATAATAAAAGATAAGGATAGGAAACCACCCATGGGGGGAGTTCATCAAATTACAATACCCGACCCTTTAAATACACTCAACTGGAAAAATAAATACATAGGGAAAACATTCTGACGATATAGTGACAGAATGCATGAATATCAAGAAGACATACGGAAAAATAATCATAATACGGCTTTCGCTCAAACAGTATTAAATAATAAATTACAAATTAATCATATTGAATATAACCCCCCAAACAAAATATCAACTACAATACGCTGAAAAACTGCTAATTCACGCACATCAGGATAATGTATGCAACACGGAGATTCCTCCGTTACCATCTGCGTGGAATCTCCTGTTGCAGCAATACGCAGATGCAACTTCGTCTACGTAACAATGACGTGACTGGCGAGACAAGCTTAAATTGGCAAACCCGCAGGGAGTCCACACTGAGCCTGAAGATGCCGTAGAGGAGAGTACGGTGAAACCCATCGCTCAGGGTGTCATATTATCCGGGATGTAAGATGGACAAAGCTTTTAATATTTTAATCGTTATTTTATCAGTTTTAATGACAGTTTGGATAGCTCAGTTGTAAAAATAAATTAACCATTTTGTAGTAAGTGCAAATGTCGGACAACCTTGGATACGTACCAGTGTTCAACCTGAACTTTGTAATGACATTAATAACAACTTATACCCATGTTTGAATATGCTGCCAATGATTGAAGCAAGGGTTTAAAATCCGAAGCCAGCATATGAAATGAGATTATAGTATACATATGATTCAACTACAGGTTCTATCTGAGGCATACAATCTTCTCAATAGAACAGCAGTGTCAGCAGTCCAGATCCTATTTATGTACCAGTGTATGGAACTTGTAGGCTAATGTAGTCAGAATCATATGCATATGAAAGTAGTGACAAATGAACAATCATCGAGGACATATGCTCTTCACATGGCCTGTTATTACAGAGTCTGTTCAGCAGACTAGGACTGGTAGCTTTGTAATACCTCGGCAATGATAAACATATCATATTACATCTGAAGCCTTAGGTCAAAGCAATTGTACCAGCAAAAAGGAAATGGTAAATTTCTATGTATTCCTTTTAGATCTAGTGCAGGCATGTCCAACTCGCGGCCCTGGACAGCTAGTAATGCAGCCCACAAAATCGTAAAGTTTACATGTTTATGACATAAGCTTTCAAATTGATTATGTGATTTTCAGTGAGTTTTTGATATCCCACTAGTTTTATGTTGCCCTTTTTTAATTTTATAATAAAAAATATAAGAAAATAAATGAATTTTTATTATTCATATACATTAACTATATATTTTATGTGCGGCCCAAAACAATTCATCTTCACTCAATGTGGCCCAGGGAAGTCAAAAGGTTGGACACGCCTGATCTAGTGTATCTTAACAAGGTTTTAAGTTTATATCTATGACTTTTAGGTTACTTTAGTAATAACGTACCATAGTGTTTTTATACCAATGTTATCGGTTTTTAAAATGTTTAAAAGTACGCATCTATATCTCAAACAGTAATGAAAGTGCTTTTTGTGGATCCATCTGTGATATAGGCCAGCGATATAGAAACAAGTGCTGCAAAACATATAATATATTGCACATCAGAACATTTGTATAATGTTACAACTACAGCTATAAGTACTCTATAGTCGCAAGAAATATAGATGATGCATATTGGGTTTATACCAGCACATCTGTAGAACTACGCATATGCAGTAATATGTTATCTGCATTATAACTGTACTACATTGTTACGAAATGACATCTATAACAGTATGCACTTGGGACTGGTTTCTTATTAAAGGCATTCTAACTGCATTCTTCAACATCAAAGATTGCTCACAAACTCGGACAGGACAATTACATGTCATGTTAAACATCTATAGTGCCTATGCAAGTAGATGCACCAGCAATGATCACTGGTAAATATCAATATTTTTGTCAACTAACCTAGTATACTTTGTGTGAATATAAGGTATCATTTAGATTGATTGATAATATTTGGATCATATATAATTGTAATATAAGCATTACAATATATTTTGTAAGTACTTCTTATGTTTGAGAGTGGGTAATTTTATACAGACTTATTGTACAGCTATTATTGTGATTTTACTAAACTTGTGTGCAACACAAGTATTATACACTTGGCATTTCTCTGGTTAAGAATTGCAATACACTGTGCTATCTAAATGTAAACAACTTTATCGTGTTATTAAATTTGATCATAGTTAGCTGTGTTTAATTTGTAATATAAATAAATACAGTTGAATATGTTGAAATATGCTTACATGTATTAATATATGTAGCAGTCTATTCTTCTTAAGTTCTCTATGTCCATGCACAATTATTGTGTTACTGTTACTATCAAGCACTTGCAAAATTACAAGAATATATATATATACTCTTAAAAGTACTAATGCTTCAATTGAGATAATGCTTTTACACACACACTTATATACAGCTAAATGCATTAAAATAAAAGGATATGACAGTTGAGCAAAACATTATGCATATATATATCCATGTAAAAATGAAGTAACCTGGGTTAGAGAAAATTTATAAAGCAGTCAGTAGACCACTAGATCTCAACCTATGGTCATGATTCAAAATGGGGTCAGAAAGGGTGTTCTGCTGGGTTGCAGAGCCTTCATCAAGGAGGAGTTTAAAATTTATTTTTAACTCTACACTGAAGTGCAATTGAATTAGGGATAGCAACCTAGTAAAGTGTTGGACCCCCTCTGGCCCTGATAACAACTGCCACATGACGAGGCAAGGACTCCACAGGCTTGCATAAATGTTCCACAGGTATGGCAACCCATGCATCCTCCAGAGCTGTCCACAATTTTCTCAAGGTCATTGCTGATGGGACCTAGAGCCCAAATACTCTGCTCGATGGTATCCCAAAGATTTTCGATGGGATTTAAATCTGGGCTTCTAGGTGGCCAATTCATTATTTCAAAGTCAGCAGAATGCTCCTGCAACCATGCCATAGCCAACCTGGACCTGTTAGATGAACAATTGTCTAGATGGTAAATGCCATCTCCATTGGGATGCATGATGGCCATAAATGGTCAGCCATTAAGTTATACATACCAGAATGCATTGAGAGTCATAGGTACACATACCAAAGGTCCCACAGACATCCAACTGAAGACACCCCAGGGCATCACTGAGCCACCACCAGCTTGTACTGTTCCAACCTGACATGCAGGATGCATGGCTTCATGAGATTGGTGCCATACCCTCTCTCCCATTGGTGTGATGAAGTTTAAATCGGGATTCCTCACTTCAGGCTATCCGCTGCCAATTTTTGATGGTCCAGTTTCGGTGTTCTTTAGCTCAGGCAATGCCCAGTGTTGCGCCATTAGAAGTGGGACTCTTGTAGGTCGGCGGCTTCCAAAGCTGAGACAATGAAGTGAGCATTGCACAGTCCATGCACTGATTTCCTGGCTGGAACCCACGTTCAGATGGGAGGTGATTTAAGATAATGTCTGACCCCTATCGATCTGTATGATGCAGGTCAGACGGCAAAGTCCACGATCATTCAAGCCTGGTTGTCCTTTGCATTTTGTCCGGGTGCTCGATTTTTTTTTTTTTTGCTAGAATTTTCATATTTCCGGAACACTCTTGAAACTGTCGTAAGAGAAAATCCAAGTTTGTTGATAATTTTGGAGATCGAATGTCCCATCTGTTGGGCACCTGCGATCTCACTACGAATGCTTGGGCAAGCCAAAGCTAACAGTTATATATGACCAGAGTTTCAGCCACGCATGTGTGCAAATGTGGAACTTGCGGTGCTGAATTAGGATAACATCTCTTGTCCCTAATTCAATGGCATTTCAGTGTATTCTGCTTGTTTTTGTGTTTAATTTCATTCATTTTGCCTGTAGAAATAAAGTGCATTAGAAATTTTTAATATAATTATCACAGAAACAAGCTGGATTTCTGTTAATACATGCTAACTTATAAGAGACAGAATTCACTGCATTTGATAACTATTAAGGTTTTTTTTTTAACATTATATTTGATTTTTGTCAAGACCAAACTCCATACAATGCATATAAATCACCATTTCTTTATATATTTAAACTTTTGGAGAAGGCTCTGCTGTCAAATTTCTAAACCAAAAGGATAGTGAAGATCACCAGAATTCAACCCCTCTACTAGTCCTTTGGTCCTAAAGATAAGTGGTTTATAGTTCCTTTAATTTTGCATGCCTTGGCAGCTGGGAAGAAAAATAATTAACAAAAAGCTTTCCCTTACCCCTATACAAAGCTCCAGCTTGAATCACACTCTGGAACTGTACCTCTAGCAAAAACATCACGCCCTCACAAGACTGGCTTAGCTGCCTTTCGATACTGCTTGGAGGTGGGAAATAGCTGGTAGTACAATTGCTGTATTTTTGCCACATTGCAGTCCTTTTGCCACATTTTTTGGCAAGTATTAACTGCTGTACCAGCACCATCCTGTTTTCTTACTGGTACAACTACTGTAGAAAACACATCAGGCAGTTTTATAGCTTTTAAATGAAAATACCTTATCCATTATGCACTATTTCATCTTCTCTACATTTTGGTAATATCCATGGTTCTTCTAATGCTTTGGTTATTTCATTACATACAGAAAAATAAAATATACTGCTTTAGTATATATTTTGCATACAACCGAGTAGTTATGCTGATGCCACACACCACTAACACAAAATAAAGCTTATAATGCAAGAAAAAAAAATCACTAAATTCTAAGATGAATTATTCACCTGTACCCTAATAAGCTCATTTGAGGCTTCTTTCAGTTTCCTTTTGTATCTTTGAACCTCTCCTTTCAATTGATGATTATGATTTTGAAGGCTGGTGATAAGATGGCGCATTTCACGATTAATAGGACCTGAATGAAAAAAATATAAAATTAGGTGAAATGGTAATAAAAGCATAGAAGTTAATGCAAAAATCAGGTATGTGATATGTTTATCAAATGAAAATCTTAGCCATCTCATTAATAATTCCAAACTGTGGCCAATTTCAAGAGACTGCGCTAAATTACATATATAGGGTGTTTCAAAGTTGCCATTAGTATTATTCTAGTAGTATAAGAGATAGAAATGCGAAACAATTGTACACACTTCATAATTACTTGCAAAATCTTCTGTTTTTAAAAATGGGAGTTTTTTTAGTTAATTTTCAAGAGGTTTTTGAAACTACAAGGGAAAATTTGTTGATAATAATTCAATCCAACTTGTGAGCTTAAATCAGGGTGTTGCTTCAGCATAGAGTACTGCTATCAAACAAATCAGTAAAACTGTGTGTAATGCTTCTAAGAAATGCAACTAGATAGCTGTAATAAATTATTTATATTGTAGTTTAATAAAATATCCATCAAATGAAAAAAATTATTTTTCAAGGTTAAATTATGCATTTTCTGAAAGTCAATTTTTTTTTTGTACTAAAAATGAACATCAACAGCTTGAGCATCTCATTTCATATTCTGTCAGCATCTATATTTGTCTTGGACCCTGGAAGGGTTAAACCATACTCTCAAAAATATTTTAAGTTATATTTAGAGCATTCCCTTAAAATTAACATCTTCAGTTTAATAAAAAAATGAGAGATACCAATTATATTGAAGAAAAGTATCTTGCAAATTCCAATTGAATAAAAATATGACTGAAGAAACATCAAGTTAGACTGGAATTACTACACGAACTTCAAATGAAAGAACAGATGAACAAACCTACTACAGTTTATCCACTGCAGTTGTCATTAACAAAGAATTCCTATATTTGATTATTCATAATTACTTATCTAAATTAAAATACAAAGATTCTCCTAATCAGGCTAAACAAAAATAACTGTTGAAATGGTAATCTGATCATTTATACACAATGGAAAATATTACTTGAATGAAAAATTCTGAAATGTGCCATTGGTTTTTCTAAACCAATGGCACATTTCAGAATCTGGAAAATGAAAACTTAAAGACACTACACAAAAATAAATATGAATTACTTATAAGTTTCCCCTCAAACTAACAAGTGACTGCAATACCAGAGTGAAAGCATACGTGATACTAATACATCCTCATATGCATTTCCTACACTTGAAAATGGATGTCATCAGGTAAATTTCTCCTCACAAAGGAAACATCTGTAATAGCAGGTAAGATGTTGGTACATTCTCAACTTCTGTAAAATCACATTATATAGACCTTCAAAAGCAGGATCTGAAAACATCTATACCAAGTTAACAATGGATATTTTTTTTAAAGTTCAAAATCAGGATCAATGGTTATGTTTGTTAATCATTTTTTTATATTTCCTGATATCTTTTACTTTTTGTCCATTGTTAAAATCATATGTTTATTTTCAAGGAATATACAAGAATAAAAGAAGTTTTTATCAATGAGAACCAAGTCACTTCTTTCATTTACCAATCTCATTGTGAACCATGTGCAAACTTAAATTTTCCTCCAATCTGTTGGTATTTTAAAGCAATGGTTCTCAAACTTTTCCAGTCACAGCCTCCCTTACAGTTGATAGAATTTTTCATGCCCCCCACCCCCCCCAGCACTGACACATTTTTTCCTCAGCCCTAATTTACTATTGAAACGATTTGTCACACACCTCTTATCAATGATAGAATTTTTCCACACATCTCTTTACCACTGATGAAAGTAACTTGAACTGAGATAAAAATATGCACAATAGAATGCTCCAGACAACAGTATGCGATTGCAACATCAGAAAGGTCTGGTAAAATAAGAAATGAACAGGAAGGCTAGCAAAGATGGTGTAATAATCTTGGAGTGGTGTATATAGCTCGGGAGGTCTGGGACAGACAAGGTCAACCACAGGTGAATGATTATTTCATTCACAAGAAAATATTTCATTATTTTAAATTTAAATTCAGTTCTTCAGAGCATTGCTACCCCCTACCAAGCTTCTGATGACTCCCTTGAGAGTATCAACTAACACTTCAGAGACTGTTAAAAATAATCAGGATTATGTATTTGAATTATTCCAAGTTATATATTTTCTTTTGGTATGACTTTTTTCTTTCCCCCAGTTGCTAATATTAATGTAGGTAACTCTGGTGAAACAGATAACAGTAACACTTCTATCAATTCTATGATCTTGTGGTTCCTTGACTTCAGCTTCATGGCTCCTCAGGGGCTATGGCCCATAATTTGAGAAGCACTGTTTTAAAGCATATATAAAGTATAAGTTTTAAATTTAAGTACATATTTACTACTGGCAAACATTTTTTTAAAAATTACATTATTAAAAAGATTTTTTTTTAAAGGTGTGCTTTATAGATGATCATGAAATACAAGTTTTAGAATGCAATAAAAACAATTTTGGGAGGTCATGGGTTAATATTCCATCTGGAAAAAGGCAATTTTTCCTCTACACTCACCTTCTCCTGTCACTTAAAAACAACTTGATAGTGGATGAATATTCATTAAATCAATCTTCTACTTTAACTCTGCAACATGAAGAATTCCTAATACAGTTTGCCAAATATTTTGTTTAACAAATAGCAAAAAATATTTCAAGCCCATCAGTGTCCTGTCCCCTTTCTCACATGGCAGGATGCAGGTTAGCAGAGATAAATCTCAATACCTGGACATCTGGGACCCAAGATTATGAGCCTGTCATGCTAATAGAGAAGCCATTCCTGGCCAAACTCCACGACTGAATATCTTATTTTATCTAACATTTCTGATTTCAGACAATTTAAAGGAAAGGAATTCAGCCTATCTTAAAAAAAAAAAACTGGTGAAAGTGGTTGAGGATATTTTTTTTCATTCAAGTAGATTCTTGAGACATGTTTAGTTTTAAACACCTGTAGTTGCTACTTCTGTGGATTTTACAATGACTTTTGAATCATAATTTGCAGTTATTTGTGAAGTGGCAGGGCTGCTATCCTTACACAGTCAAAATTATAATTTTGAATATGAAATTTAGTGCAATTATGAGAGTTATGTAAACTAATAAATCATGATATTTGGTGCAATTTCTGTAATATATTGTTTATTAACCTATGCATGATCATTGTGGAATTTCTGGGATATATGATTATTAATCAATGCATGAAATACATATTGATTATTGGTTACTAATTAAATTATTATATAATTTATATTTTGTGTATTGGCCTGATTAATCTTTTCCAAATTCTACTGACCTGAAATGAACTATGATTTCCATAACACAAAGTTGTAATTTTTTTTTCTAAATGGAAATTGTCAATTTTTCTTCTGTTTTTAATCAAATGTTAAAAATGACACATAAATCTACATAATTTTTACCTGTTGAATGGTATGAAAAAGTGATAAAAATTCAAAAATAATCCATTTGCACTTGTGTATTGCATGCACTGCTTGAAGTCACTGTAAATAAATACATAGTGATGCATTAAGTTTATGCCATTTCTGTGTTGTACTGTATGCAAATTATCGATTGGTTTGATTTCCACAAATTTGACCTCTATCTAGTAAGTTGTAGTGCTTTCTAAACTTTTAATGTAAGACATTGATTTTTATTACTACCGGAAGCAGCTAAGAAACATCACTTTTGGTCAATATTTTATAAATTTTCATTTTAAAAATGGTTCTTTTTACTTTGCTGCTTCTAGAATTTTTTTTATTGCTTCTTAAATACATATCGTGATTAAAATAACAATTTTGAGACTACTGCAAGCAAAACTACATTACATTATACATCAGAATTCTGTCCTCAAAAGGCAGTCTCACATGGTATCGATTAAGTTGGAAAAATATTTTTAAAAGAATATAATTTACTTTAGCAAATTTTTAACTAAACCGAAAACAATTTCATGACATGCATTAAGAAATTGTAATTTGCATATGAAATATCTGTCAGGTTGAAATTAACTTTTCTCTAGCCTTATATTATGTAGCATGGCAAAAAGTGATTCATCCTCAATTTCAATGTTTTATTAAATTTATATGCTTTGCAATATTTTAAATTTTTTTACAGCTCAGAGCTCTTTATCTGTTTGTTTTTAGTTATATATTTTTTAGTTCTTATTTAAATTATCTTGTTTTAAAGCAAAATAATTTTTTGGTGCAGCACTTCCTTAGTTTTCATTTATCCATTCACAAAAAATCTAAGTATAAGTACAGGGTGTCTGACACATAAAGGTGGGGTTTCAGGAAATACTGTCCCTAGATACACAAAAGACGTCACATTGAATATCATACCTGTATACACCCACATTTAAACAGTTTCACCAGCAACCACAGAGGATATCACACATTGCCACATTTCTCATGAGATGTTATGGAAATTCTTAGTGCAACATTTCCTGACAAATGGATTGGCAGGGTGGTCCATTTCTATGGCCACCAAGGAGCTCTGATTTGACACCCATTGATTAATACACCCTATGTACAACACCCTGTGCACAAAAAATATTGTACACAGGATGTATGAAAAATTGTGTTTATATGCATGACTAAAGCATTTATAAAAAATCAAAGAAAATATTTAAGCAATAATAGAAATATTATGGACTGTATTAAAATAATTTAGAAAAAAACAGCCAAATTAATATTTAAAAAATAATTATGAAGTTAAAATGAAAAAAAATGCAGTAAAATTTTGCAATTAAAAATTGCATAAGAAATTTTACAAACCATTCCTTTTCTAAGAATATTTGCCATTTCATTACTCACAATAAAATAAATATTTCTTTTGGTATAAATAACTTATTTCTGTTTGTTAGTTACTTCAGGAAGAGGATATGTTGCTTATTTTCAGAAAAATATTCAAAATTCATTTGGTCATCAGAGCGAGTTCAGTTTCAGAAATCCAAGACTGTAAGGGTTTATCAATTAACAATGCTTACTCGATCGTACAAATTATTAGAGATTAATTTAAATTTCCATAATATCAGAAAATACACGTCAAGAATCACATTTCCTCACTGTCTTATGACTTCAATCCATTATTGGTTAAACCAAAATAGGTCTTTGCATTCAAATGATCAAAGTTTAGCAATGTGATGGTCATTTTACAGCATTCATTAACTGGTAATGAATTCAATTTTCTATTCTGAAAACAAGGAGACTATCTTATTTACAATTTTTTCAGTGCACAAAATATAGAGAATTATTTTTTTAAATTAACAAAATTTAATTTAGTCAATAAGTATCATTGATTAATAATAGATTTAATAATATGTTGCAAAAGTTAACATTAGAATACAAAGGGGAAAAAAACAACAGATACCACTGTGCACCATTCTCCATTGTTTTTTCTTTGAGAAAGTACTTGAAACCACCACGCATGCTTTTTGGTATTAACAATAACTTTATACTTATAAGTATATAACAACAGGAACTGCTGTATATACTTATATATAAGCATGTTTTTAGATAATCAAAACTTGAAATTTTAAGCTTTAAAACTGAACAAAACCTGCATGAAACTCATATGCCAACCCAGATAACGACAGACATGCATAAGACCTGTTCCTGTTGCAATGCTAATCATGACTGACAAGATAGGGAAGCTTTCTAAACTACAAGTATGAGCTCTCTCCCTCTCTCTGAAGCTCCAAGGCACAAGCTCTAAGTAATTTGATTTGTGATTAGATGCCCAGAGCAGGGAAGGTGGAGATTATTTCTAAATGGGTGTATACAACTTTAACCTAATTTGTGACCTTCAACTCTATAAAAGAATTCAGGTGCAATCTTTGCCTATTGTTTTCTCTGAAAATGGTTAGCTGATGTCCTAGCTGATCTACAGTGCATTAGTGTGAAGTTGAGTATCCTAGGTAAGCATAGTTTAAGAAGTAGGGACAGAGAGGTGCAACTTTTATGCAATTAAAGAGCTAAAATAAAAATAATTATTCTCTTTTATTACCATTTCCTTTTGAAAAAAGGAGAAACAAGCTAACATTTGAGAACAGATTTTCTTAGAAAAAAAGACAAAACTTGAAAGCCCGAAATTCAGATTTTAAATCATCAATTTGGATTTTTTTTAAACAAAATTTGGATAAAATCTGAAAAACCAGAGCAGTTAGCAGTTCTTTGTGGGATATCAGAAAACTTAGCAATACAATAATTGTCCTTCGTGGTAGACTGAGTTTGAGGAAATCTAAGTCTATAGTGATTGGTTTGCCATTTCAAATATTGATGCATTTTGCCACCTTTCCTGTTTAGTTTGATTACATTATAAAAAAAAGTTCTGAAAGGTATAAGTCACTGTACATGGTCTAGAGATGTGAAAGCATTGAACTATGCTAATGATGCAGTTGTTCTGGGAAACTACATTCAGATTTTTTTTTAAAATCATGCTCTTTATTTGGCTGATAATAAAGTAGGCTCAATAACACACAGATGGCAAAAGCAATGAACTATAGCTAAGTGATGACACTTAATATTTTGGCAGATGTTGAACACATAATGTAGGAAATTACCAGTTGAGGCAAACAGAAGATGAATTTACAGTTGCAATGTTCTCTTTAAGGAGGCATAATATATTTGATACCAGATGCACATATGGTTACATAGGAATAAGGTAGCTCATGGTCCCCACAAGGAGAGGAGGGCTGACAGGGCTCTAGCCCTGGGTTGGTTGGTTGGTTGGTTGTTTTCAGTTTAATGGTGCATTAGCATCTCAGGCTATAATGTGCTCATATCGAGGATGACATATCAGAAAATAAAATTATGCATGTTCATAGGCTTGAGAAGAGTCCACCAAAAATGCGATGGGCAATGTCTACCATGATCTTAATAAAATTGACCTGCAGCAGCTGAAAGCAACAGATATTGTATGGGATAGAAATAGCTGGAAAAGAACACTGCAGTCTAATTGTACTTTAGTATCTGGTATCTTAAGGACACGCATAGTTTTACACAACTAAAATACAGACATTGAGTCTGAATCAGAGAACATTATTCTAGCAAGAATAGGCAACCAAACAACGTATAATAGTTTGATCCACCAATGTTATATTCAATTATTACTTTTTTTTCATACCCAGATATTTTACAGGATATAGGGAAATGAAACAATACAAAAATTCCATATGCAAAACTTTGCAATTTCACAAGGAATAGCAGATATTATTTTTATGAACCCTGTACTACCTATATAATTTTGAGCCTTTATAAGATGGCAGGTTTTTTTGTCTACTACAGTCCACCAACCTTTTTTTTTTAATTCTCTAATAGGTAACATACAAATTTTAATTTCCGTGACAGATTTTACGAAGCTCACTCTCCATTATCAAGTGAATCTTCTGCTTAAATTCCACCTTTTAAAGATTTGAGGCTATTCTAATGAACGTTGTCATTGTTGACTATGACTTTTACACTAACAATAAAATGTTTCATTTACCCTCTTCTGGGGATTAGATTCCACTACACTTCTTATTTTAAAAAATAAATAACTTGTTCATCAGACAGCTCACTTGCCACAACCAATGTTAAAAGCATATAATAAAGGAATAAAAGGTAATGACAACAAAAAAAAAAAGCCAAAGCTGAGCATAAAGAACCTGATTAATGATGCACATTATGAATTATATTTTAATAAAAATGTATGCTGCAAACTTGTTCACAAAGAAGTGTTTTCAGTGCTTTAAAATAATATTTACCAGTTTGTTCATTGGCAGCCAAATTTTGTTCAAACTCTATTCTTAACATTTCATATTCTTTACGAACTTGAGCTAAAGCATCTTCAAGCTGAATTACTTCTGTCCTTAGTTTCTTTTGCATTGTTAATTCCTCACTCTAATATATAAAAGTATTACAAATTAATATACATAATATAATAAATATTTTAAAATGATGCGTTACTTTCTTATAGCTTTTGAAAAAATATAGCAAAAATTACAGGCAATAAATGAAAAACAAAATAATCAAAATCTGGCATTTGGAATCTAGCTTTTATTACCTAAAAGTAAAATTTAAAGTAATACTGAGATTGATTACATAACATGGTGCTGATTTCATATGTACCTCACTGCTGTTCAAACCCATGATGAGTAAATTATGACAATAGTGTATGTGGCTCAATAGTTTTATATGCATACAGTTTTGTGAGCATGAACCATACAATATGGCACCAAGGATTGACAGATTTTAGGAAGGGTGCATTGTTATCTTTTTCGATGCCCAGTATTTTGAGTCACAAATAATAAAGATATGCAAAACCAAGGGTTTGGCATTTCTTGAAAGGGCATCTATATGGTGAAGTAGCACATAGGAGATGGACCACTGGAAGTGGTTGTCGAAAAGGAATAAAGTGCCCAGCCACACACCAGATGTTATCAAGATCTGGACACTGGTCAGTGGACAACCTTGCAATCGGAGAATAGTTGCCAAAACCACGAAGGTGTACCAGTTGGCTGTCCACAATATCATTTGAGATGATCTTCATTTGAAACGTAAATATAAATCCTGTGCCCACAAATTGCTTGACATCAAATGGTGTACTAACTGCCTGATGCTCAATGAGCATTTCCTGGCAGGTGACAAGTGGAAAAATGTGGTCATATTGGACAAGAAATACATCTACCTAGACAGCTGCAATAAGTCACAGTCAATATACTACCATCAACCAAACAGCTTATCACAAGTGGTACAGAGAACATGCCAAAAGTTTCTCCAAAGATTTCATGGTCATTACTAAGTACAGTTATACCAGGAAGTTAAATATATATAGGGTGAAAAAGAATGCCAAACTATCAGACAAAAAAAATGTCCTAAAGCTAAAACCAGGCAAATTGCCTGCTTGGATGTAAACATTGTAGGTTGCATCAAAACAAAGTATCAAGACATACCTCATCATTCACAAACACATATCTTCAACAGATGCAGAGGAAACCAGAATCTGCATTATACCATATGAGAACATTCCCATGAAGTCACAGGATGCTTTGCCCATGGACTTTTGAAATGGGCTCTGGGTAAGTGTTGACTGAAGACTATTGATGGATTATGGAAAGCTCATAAAGAGGAATGGGATAGATTAGATATGAGACTGCTTCACTGCTGTTAACAGCTTACTACAGGCGAATGTATGCGGTGGCACACTAGCTGTGGGCAATTGTTGCAACAACAGGGACACCAGATTATGACCTCAATGAAAAAACATTTGCATATTCACTGAAGCTTCCTGTTCTGGCAAGTTCTTAAGAAGGAAGCAATGAAATATTCAGCTACACCAATAGATTAATTTTCTGAAAAAAAAAAAAAACTGCTCATTCAGAAAAAACTTATCAAAAAAAAAAAAAAACTGCACAACTCCCACAGCTTGGAACAAGAATCAAGATCACTCCAAAAATGAAATAAAATCCCCAAACTAATAAATGTAATGTAAATAAAGTAAAACTGGTTAAGAAAAATGAAAAGTGAATGGGTGGAACCATCACAAAAGGAGGAGAGTCCAAAATCTTTCTGCCATTGGGCTAAATAGTAGTGCTTCATCAGTTGTGATATGAAGATCTTGCAGTCACTGAAAGAGGGAAATTAGAGACATACCTCTGAGACTGGAGGGTTCCTTTAGCAGTCAGTATATCCACATATGAGGGGATCCACTCAAAGGGGATCACAATACTGGCAGAGGTTAGTTTGGTGCACTCTATTATTCTGTATTATCCATAAGCTCAATCAAATAAAATGTCAAAATTGGGTTGCACATCCAGGAGTCACTCTTTTGAAGCACTTATATGGCCAATTTAGTCACAAAGAATGCAACATTACTGCTGCTGAGGCTGTTGATGAAGTTCATAGCTTATTGGATGGCTTGGAGTTCAGCACATGCAGAGGAGGTGAGGGAATCTGAAAGCTCTGGTGATGTTTGTGTCAAGGATGAGGAATACAGAAGTGGTAGTCTCTCCTGAATTAGTGGGCAGTCAGAAAGGAGGTGGAAATATTCCTGTTTACTCCAGGGTCAGAATCACTATCACTCTAAAAAGGGATGGTAGTATTAATTTTATGTTTGCTGCTCAGAAGGGGCTGCTCCAGAAGGGAAGTCAGGAAAGAGAGCAATGCTAGTGGCAGAGCTGGCAGGAAGAACTTGATGGAGAATGTCTGCTGAAGACATCAAGATCGCAGTGTCGGATCTGTCTTGTAACTTCCTCCACAGCTTGTGGTTATAGAGGAGGGTATGGAGGAGCCTGGAAGGTGTCATATAGATCTCTCTTCTAATGGAGATAGAAGCCCATGTCATCAGCCTCAGTGATGACATCAGCATTTGGTGTGTTGGAACAGAGCCATCTAGATGCAATAAGTTAACTTGTATAATAAATTAACCTCTTTATAGCAGCTTATTCTTTTCCAGACTGTTGTCTACACTACTGTATCCAGCACTACATTGCTATGCAGCAATGTAATGTACTGGCAACAGTCCACTGCATCCAATACTTTAGTGTAGATGCAGTAGTGTAGACAGAACGCTTTCTTACAGGGGGGGGGGCACAGATTTTAACATACAATACAGTCTTCATTAACTAGCCTTTTGTTATCTGACTAACATTAGAAATTAACATAGCATAGACTTCAATACAGTTTAGAAATCACTATTAAGCTGCATTTCAATAAAGACAAAATATATATATAATTTAAAAATAAAGCTAGCATAATTGAAATATACAATTAACCCTTCCAGTGTCCAGCTCTAAAAACTGACTTACATCCAGAGGCCAGGCTATTTTTCTTCCTATGCTCAGCCAAAACACATTTTAAATTTAGAACATTTTTGCCAAATAACTAATAAAAGGATATATGCCAAATTAATCATTTAATTCTGGATTTTCTGAAATTATAATATTTAACAAAAAAGACCATATGTTTTATTTTAATAGGACTTTTTTAGAGTCGCGTAATAAAAAAAAAACATCTGACAAAACAAATAAAAATTTATTTAAAAAAACTAATAGACAGAAATGATTACAATGCACATGAATAAAATGGGCTATATATTTCTTAAATACAAAAAAAAATTTTCTTGTTTCAGGTAAATATTTCTCCCGTTTGTAATTTCTTTTTCGGTACCATACTTTGAGCAAAGTCCAGGCTTTTTGCCAATTGTACTAAGTCAAATAAACAAGTTAATTTTAGAATTTTTAATAAAAATAGCCAATCAACAGAAATAGGTCATATTATATACCAAATTAAATAGAATTTAGCTCCAAATTTTATGAAAATTAAAAATTTCAATAAATTTACAAGCGTATTAATTTTAATATTTTTTTTAGTGTTGTAGTGAAAAAAATAGTACAGACTATGAAATTAAGACTTAAAAATTAATAAATTAAAAAATAATGAATAAAAAGTTAAATTATAAATAGTAAATAACATTCAAGGAGTCATCCGTTGACTTTTATTGAGTTAAATTATATATTATTCGAAAGCAAATTTCTTCCTGACTAATATTTAATTAACTTGAAACATGATTTTTTTTATTTCTTTTACTAATTCTACCGGCCAGCATTATACAAGATGACTTGAATTGCTCACATTAATGGGATTTTCTATCCCATTTATGAAATGGAGGAAACTTTCTAGGCTGCTTTTTTTTTTACTAAACATTATGATTTCTTTCTTCAGCTATAAAATTTTGGAGATCTTTGATAAGTGCCAAAAGGTTAGTGCATCAAAGCAAAAAAAAAATCTATATCATCAGAGTGGCACAGCCAAGATATTTTTTTTGGGGGGGGGGGGGTAAATGCTTTTAAAACCATTCAATATAAATTTAAAATCTTGTAATTTTTTAATGAAATTTTGCAGAGGTGAGGTGGGGTAAAAACCCTTGTTGAAATTGCCCTCCCACATGAGGAATAATTTTTGTGCCAACAAAGTCCTTTTTGCTTCCATGACCTAATTCATTTTCAGAGAACGATACATGGTCAAAGATTTTCTACTGGAAAATGAAGAAATAATAAAAGAAAAATTAACATATAACCTAATGCGATTTAAATAAATATCCTCAACAACTTGTAAGTGCACCATCCGATGTAGCATAACTTTGAAAGATGAATAATTATCTATCAATTGATCAGCTAACCGAAAGATCGATAATTTATGGAAATTACAGAAACAAAGGTTTAAATATAAAAGTATAAATATTAACTGGGTATGTGGTGATACTCTCCAATGGGTAATTCAATAATGCTCACTATAAACAATCCATTATGTAGCCAGAAATTAAACTAGATTGCACACCTGTTCCTCTGCCATGACACTATTGGCAGTTTCACAATAACAAGTTCTGGCCTTGTCTGGTCAAGAATGCTTGTTACTTATAGTTTCATTTCAAGAGTGGGAATAACATAGAATGTTGGGATAAATGATAAAAATAATTCTAGGAATATTAAAATAGGTTTAAGGCAGAAAAAGAGTGTAAAATGAGAAAAAACAACAACAAAAGTATGTACTTGTAATTACTTCCAAAATCTTCTGGTTTTAAAAATAGCAGTATTACATTAATTTTCAGGTGATTTTCGAAACTTTTAAGGAAAACTTTTCTGATAATAGTTCAAATCAAACTTGTGAGCTTGAGTAAATCAGGGGGTTGCTTCAACATAAAAAGTAATGCTAACAAATAAATTGGGAAGACCCTATATCAGGTCTAATAAATGGCAATCACATGGTTTTAACAAATTATTTATATCCTAGTTTAATAAAATATCCATCATGTGAAAAAAAGAAAGTTTTTTATTTTTAAAAAAAATCTATTTTTTTTTTTCCTTGTTGTACCAAAAAAGGATACATACATTGTCAGCCTCCCATTTTGGTTTCTGTCAACGTATAAATATGACCTGGATACTGGAAGGTTAAATTGCTGATGGACACCAGTGAGCTGTGTTGCCAACTCCCAGGCTGTCCATATTTATTAAAAGATTAGTTCCTAATTTAGAATACTGTGTTATATTTAGTGGTTAAACTGCTTTATGTGTGGATTTAGATAGTGCACCTGCCATCCAGATGTACTTATTCAATCAACATTATTAATTTTGCTAACCTCCAGTTTTGGCCATATGGACTTATTCCTCTACAACCTACAGAGGCTATTATGGATATTTACACTGACAAAATTAAGGTAACACCAACAAAATGTGGCATAACTTTTTTATTCTATGAGGTAATTATATGAAAATATCCCCCACGTATATATTTTAATATAACAAGGAAATGTGCAAAATACTAAATGAGAACCCTCAGACTGAAAATGAATGTATTGCAATGAGGTTGATTAAAACAAGAAAATACTGTGCATCACAAAAGTTAATAAAAATTCCATATACAATGTAAATATGAAGTATATGATCTTCTCTGATGACTAAGCAGGTCTGACAACATCATCCATCTCAACATAAGGTTATTTAGTTGGGCCTAAGGCAACAAAACAAATCCCTTTTTTCCACAAGAGTTAACTTTACCTTGCAAAGGACCAAGGAGGTGGTTGATAGTTTGCAACGTGTATCCCTAAAGCTTCCCTACATGTTCAATGGGATTTAGGTCTGGCAATCTTGCTCTATGCAGACAGGCATTGTCCATAAACAGAAAATCAGTGCTAACCAAACCCCTGAAAAGTCACATATAGGGTTTAAGGATCTCTGCATCTTTGAGCAGTTATGGAGACTCTGTTAAACACATAAGGGTTGGGTTATTTTACTTCTGAGTGGCACTTTTTTGCACACCATGGGCTAAATGGCCAGGTCACATGGATCCGAAGGCTCAGAGAAGGATGGGGGAAGGGACCCACTGGAACAGCTGTTGGGCGACAGATGGTAGCCTCCCATCAAGGTCATCCAGTGTGTTATTTAACGTGCACATGGTATGTCTCTCCTGCACATGGGGCAACAGCTTAACGTCCCATCTGATGGATGGTCGGCCTTTCCAAGCCCATAGGTGTCCCCTACTGACCGTGGGCAGGGTGGGGAGTTTTGCAGAGATAAATTGCAATGCTGACCCAGTTGGGACTCGAACCTGGGAACTACAGATTACGAGTCTGGCACGCTACCGACTGAGCCACCCCCGCCCCAAAACACATAAGGAGTACAGCCATTGATAGTTATGCTGCCTCAGACCAACACCATGAGTATTCTTTTCTCCAATATTGGAGGGATGGCATCACATTCCTCATTCTTTTAAGATTTAACATTTAAAATCTGCAGTCACTGAACGTAAATTGAGACTTTTAGAATACCGAACATTAGCCCATCATTTGGGGCTCCAAGTGACAAGCTGGTGACATTCAGTTTAGATGAATTTTTCAGTGGTCAGGGTCAGCAGGACACAAATCACTTGTCTCTTGACATAGAGCCTAGGTGCAATGTCTCAATTCCAAGGAAATCCTCTCATCTATGGCCACAGAAACCTCAAGGGACAAGCGACACAAAGTCATTGTACCATTCTGTCCTGACATTAGAGCCAGCAATGGTAGGTTTGAACTGTTAGGTTTGAAGTACCTCTTGGGCAACCTTGGCCAACTCTTTTGGTAATGGGTTCTTGTTTCCTGGAACTGTTCCCAAAGTGTCAATACCACCTTTCTCAACACACTGAGCCATCTTCCTACTTCTACTTGTAACTGTCCTGGTTCTTAGTACAAAAAAAACTATATTTAACCCTCCCAGTGTCCATGCTGTCTGCATACGTTCAGAGATTCTGAATTGAGGTGCCAAGGATGTATGTGTATGCTTTTACTACAACAAAAAAAAATTGATTTTCTTAAAAATAAAAATTGCAGTAACAATTTTTTTATATATATAACTTATAAAAATATGTAATTCAGGCTACAAAAATAATATTTTGTGTTTTAATTTGTTTAATATTTTATTAAACTACAATATAAATAATTTGATAAAGCCATCTGATTGCCATTTCTTAGAAGCACTAAACGGTATTGCCTATTTGCTTATTAACGTTCCCATTTGCTGAAGCAACCTTCTGATTTAAGCTATTATCAACAAATATTTCCTTAAATTTTCGAAAAACGCCTAAAAATTAACAAAAAAACTGCTATTTTCAAAAAAGATAAATTTTGGAAGTAATTACAAAATACATATAGCCATTTTTTTTTCTGTTTCACACTCTTTTCTGTCATAAACCTATTTCAGTATTCCCAAGCTATTTTATTCATTTTTCCCAGCATTCTATGCATCTTTCCAGCCTTCAAAATCGAAACTGGAAGTAAACACATCCTTTTTAGAAATTCTGGTTGCAGCTGCATTTAGTTATACTTCACTGAGGCAAACAAGAAACAGATGGCTGACACATGCAATCTCTGTTGCATATGCAATAAGTGTTGTTTACAGTTTTGATCCAGCATATTGGATACCCTTGATAAAGTTAGTATTTTTTTATATTTAAACTTTAGTTTTCACTTCAGTAGAATTATTTTCAGAAATTAGCGATTTTTTTGGCAGATTGATAAGTACTGATTTTTTCAGTTATGCTACATCGTATGGCCAGCCTACAATGTTGATGTGGGTATTTTAACATCGCATTAGGCTATATGTTAATTTTTATTTTATTATTTATTACTTTTCCAGTAAAACTTTGATCTGATATCATTTTCTGAAAATAAATAAAGTCTTGGATATAAAAGCAAATTAATTTCTGTAGATTTACTTCTGCTAGTTAGCAATCTTTCGATCGGCTGATTTATCCATCTTTCCAAGTAATGCTAGATCAGAGGCCAGCTTAAAAGTTGTTGTGGATATTTTATTTAACATCCCATTAGGATATATGTAATTTTTATTTTATTATTTCTTGTTTTTTAATAAAAAAAACTGAGCTTGTACCGTTTTCTGAAAATGAATGTCTTGGATACAGAAGCAAAATAGACTTCCTTGCTATGGAAATCGGCAGTCATGTGGGAGGGCAATTTCGGGAAGGGCTGGTGCTTTGGTGAACAAACCTTTCAGCACTTAGCCAAGATCGCCAAACTTCAACACCCAAAGAAAAAATCCATAACATTTAGCAAAAAAGCAGCCAAGGATGTTTTTTCTATTTCATAACCAGTTCAGAAAATCCCATGAATGTGAGAAGTCCAAGTCACTTTGTATAACACTGGCCGTATTCAAAATATATAATACTGAAAAGAATCATTAAAAGAAATAAAAATAATAATTCAGGTTGAATATTATATTATTCGGGAGGAAATTTCCTATCGATAAATATATAATTTAACTACTTTTATTCATCAGTTTTACCAAAATCAAGCATTAATTGTATAGTGAGATATTTTTTTCACCATATTGCATTGAAAAAGGCTTATTAAAATCAATATGCTTGTAAATTTGTTTATGTTATTTATTTTCATAAATTTCGTAATTAAATTCAGTTTAATTTGGTACATAACATGACCTATTTCTGTTGATTGTTTGTTTTTTTAATTCTAAAGTTTACTTGTTTATCTGACTCAACACAATTGGCTAAAAACCTGGAATTTTCTCAAAGTATGGTACCGAGACAAAAATTACAAAACGAGAGAAATAATTACTTAATACCAAAAAAATATTTTTTTTGTTATTCAGAAATATATAGCCATTCTATTCATGTGCATTTTAATCATTTCTGTCTATTAGTTTTTTTTTAAATTATTTGATTTGTCAGATGCATTTTTTTTACTACGACTAAAAAAAGTCCAATTAAAATAAAACATTTCGTCATTTTTGGTAAATACTTGATTTTCAGAAAAACCAGAATTAAATTCTTATTAATTTGGTATACAACATGCCATAATTCCTTTCATTAGTTATTTGGGAAAAAAGTTCTAAAGTTAGTTTTTTTTGGCTGAGCATAATGAGGAAATAGCTTGGCCTCTGGATGGAAACCTGTTTTTCAGCCTGGAAGGGTTAAGGATAAATTTGATACGAAACAGAAACCAACTTTTTTTTTACACAATCAGTGCTTTAAAACATTTCATATTTTTTTTACTTCAATCAGTAGGAAAAAATGAATTAATGTTTCCAATGTTCATTATAAGCAGGTTACATATTTTCATAACAGCAATAACAAGACCCATTTGCTTTCCACTCTCTTGTCTCATATGGATGTTGCTGAGTGAAAATTCATTTCTGCATTTGAGAATAAAGTGTGATGATCACTTTCCTTCAAACAAATTTTCAAGCATTTTAAGGGTTACAAAATGAAAAAGAAAAGAAAAACTTCTTCACAGAGCTTAAGAGTCAATAAGTACAAGATATTGAAAACGGCATTAAAAATTGTTATGTCTAAGAAACACAACCCAAGTTTATAAAACTGTAAACAATGAAATAAGCTTGACATATTCCATATCAACTAATAAATCGGCACTCTAGCGTCGATTTAAATTTTAGAGGAAAAATTGTCTTGAGCCGGGTGGGATACGAATCCACGACCTCCTGATAACATGTCAGGTGCTCTGGACCACTGAGCTACCGGCCGCCGATCAAGATCTCCTCTAATTAGCGCTATGAACATTCCTTTTATGTTTCATATAGGCGCAATTCAGGCAATTTTAGCCACAGGCGGCATTTATATTTGCCAATAGATGGAAGATTTTATCTATTTAGCTCAGTGGTCCAGAGCACTTGACATGTTATCAGGAGGTCGTGGGTTCGTATCCCACCCGGTTCAAGACAATTTTTCCTCTAAAATTTAAATTGACGCTAGTGACGATTTATTAGTTGTTATAAAACTGTATTACCAATTCTGAAGCAGAGGGTATTGATTCTTTTTTAAGAAAAACAAGAATATGTCAAATGATCACTGATGTCTTAGAATGGCTAGTCACCAAGAAAGAGATGGTTTTATTACAGTAATTTCATCAGAGAAATTAAAACTGTTCTACAAGTGCAATATTGAATGATCATCATAATGCTATAAATCAATAAATATTTTGTGGAAAAAACTTTGTCAACATATGGGACTTGAACCCGCATCTCTCCAGAAACATGCCAGTATTCTACCACTGACTCTGAGTTGGTATTAGTTCAATTGGTAGAATACCCTGGCATGTTTCTGGAGAGGTGTCAAATAATTAGACCACTTGACACCCTCCTCCCCATTTCAAAATGGGTTATTTGGTTCTTCATCCAAATGAAGGAAATTCTCCTTGCTTCTGAAACACTGTTCAAATAAAAATTGGGATTTTTTTTAACCATGAAAAACATTCAAGAATTCGAGAGAGAATTCGTCGACACAATTCTTTACAGAGCAATTTTTTAAAAAACCTAATCATCAGGAGCTACAAGCTGTAAAACTCCTCAGTGGATTGGGTTGTTTACCTCTGAGCAGCACCTTTTTGCACACAAAGGGCTAAATGGTCATGTCAAAAGGATCCAAAGGGCTCAGACAAGGTTGGGGCAGGGGACCAACTAGACAGCTGTTAAGAGACAAATGTCAGCCTCCCATCAAGGCCATCCAGCATGTTCTTTAACATGCACAGGATATGGCTCTCCTCCACACAGAGCCAAGGCTTAACATCCAATCTGAGAGACAGCAGCCTTTCCAAACTTACTGATGTCCCCTTTCTAACAGAGGGCAGGATGATGGCTTAGTATATACAACTCTCAACACTGGCATAGGTGGGACTCAAACCTGGGAACTGCAGATTATGAGTCTGGTACACTACTGACTGACCCCCTCCAGTGGAAAAAGTTGTGAAAATACAGCTTTAAGAGAAATGGAAATGATACAGAAAGAACAGTCAGATTAACTGAACAAAGTTAATGTATCCAACATTTTAAGGATGCAGAAGCTTCTACATGTAACTGTACTCAATGTAAATTACAAATTGATGAAAATGCATTGAAGCAATTCAAGCAGTGATTTTACTTAGAAGTTGTGGTACCTATTTCTAATTAAGTTGCTGTGCCTCTTCTAAATTGAACCCTAAAGTATTCCCAGAATTAAAATTTTGAAGAAATTATGATTGAAGGAATAGTGCTTTGTGAACCTACAATACACATCTAATGTATAAAACCAATTATTTGAATATAAGTACAAAAGCTTAAAGACAAAAAGTTAATAAAATGTAGAGGCAACAAAACTATTTATTTGCTAAATCATATGCATTTCCTCAACGTATGATAAAAATTTTCCAATCCCTTTTCAAACTGTTAAGGCAGTCATTCAGAAACATTTGCAATGTAGAAAATCAATCAATAATACATACACAGATTATCTGTTGACAAACAATTCAATAGTTTTATGGAAAAAATTAGCTTTGTTAACAAGTGAAATTTGAACTCATTTTTCCACAAAAGTATTTACAAATTATACACTGAGATGCCAGATTGTTAGGTACATCAGCACTGCCAACTACTCCAATTTTTTCAGATTTTCTCCAATTTTTGGTTTAAAATCTGAAATGGTCATTAAAAATTCGATTTTTAGGGCTTTTCAGTTTTATACCCTTAAGGAAATCTGCTACAAAATTTTACAATATTTTGCCCTTTTCTCAAATGGAGAATGTTAATGAAAGATGATAAATTGTTTCCGATTTAGCTCCTTTACTGCACTAAAGGTGCAGTTGTGTCTCGACTCCCTAATCTATGCTTGCTTGTGGGCCTCACCTGCACATCAATCAGGGGAAATCTATGACTCCAGCTAAACTATTTCCAGACAGAACACATGGCAAAGTCCACATTTAAATTATGTTACAGAGTTGAAGGTCATAGATTGCTTCTAAATGGGTATTTATTGAACCTATACCCAACTCTCCTGGCTCTGCCCAACTAAATGCTAATTGGATTGCTTAGAATCAGAAACTTCAGAGTGAAGGAGATAATGCTGATTAGAGAATTTCCTTAATCTGTGGGCTATGATTGAAATTGCAACTTGAATGTGTCTCCTGCATATCTATTGTTATCTGAGTTGGACTAATGGGTTGTTAAGGGATTAAAACTTTTCTTTCACTAGAGTTGAAGCAAGTTGACAGATGGGCTACTGCTCCAACCTGTGCAACTAATAATCAATACGTAGATACACCTGCAGTTTATGGCAATCATCTCACTAGATGGTGCCACGAGTGGTAATTGAATGTTCTTAGAGTGTGCGAAGTAAATAATGTAGAGTATAATAGCTTTTCATTGTATCAATCATTTATTGTATTGTTTGTTGGTATGTTTCATGTAACTTTGGTTCTTGTTTTTTTTTTTTCAGGTTTAACTTTCTAAGGTGAATAAAAGTTAAGATTATTTTCAGAAAAGGGGATGGTTATTTGTGTAATTATATTTTTTAAGGCAATTTGGATTTAATTTCCACATATGTAGCATAAATGTATAAATTTTGCCTCGGGTAAGTATTGAAATTTGCAGATGATTTATGATATTTAGTTAATGCATATCCCTATTATTTGTGTTATTCCTATTATTGTGTTAAGGGGGAAATGGGATGATTTCTTCTTTAGTGATATGCTCTGTTTAAAATGGTTTTTTCCAATGATTTCATGTTTTTTAGGCTTGTTGTCTCTGATGGCATTATTTAGTTCTCATGGCTTTCTATACTGTAGATCGGGAGTAAATTGTTTATAATGATTTGTGTTTATTAGGCTTGTTTTCTCTGATGGGGTTATTTAATTCCAGAACCTTTTTTTATACCATGGATCAACAGTGAAATGTTTACAATTATTTGTGTTTTTTAGGCTTGTCTCTGATGACATTTAGTTCTGGGAGCTTCTTTATATTGCAGATTGGTGGTAAATTGTTTATGATAATTCATGTTTTTTAAAATTGTTTTCTCTGATGGGATTATTTAGTTCCAGTGGTTTTTTTTGTACTGTGGATTGGCAGGTCATTATTATGATAATTTGTGTATTTCAGGCTTGCTGTCTTTGATTATGGGATTATATAGTTACATAGGCTTTTTCATACTGCAGATCAGCAGTGAATTGTTTAAATTTTGTTTCCTATGCTTCTTATAAGATTGGTTTGTTCTGGGGTATGGATAAAAATGGCAGAATGGTTTTTAATTGTTTATCATTATGTTCAGGTTAAAATGGTCATCAACAATTTTGTTCTGGGGTTTCCTTAAATTGCTGAATGGCAATTCATTGTTTAGCAGTATGTGCTTTTTAGAATAGCCATCTCTAATGCGATTATTGATTTTTGCGAGCGTTTCTTACATTATGGAGTGAATGCTTGTTAGTGATGATAGGCTGTTAAAACAAGTAGCCTTGGATGGTACTGACTGACATTCATTGTATAACAATATGTGCAGGTAAGAAAATATGCCTTAGGTAGTATTACTTCTGGTAGTTTTATTTAAAGAAACAAAATTTTATGCTTAAGAATAAATGTTTATCATTATTTATTCAGCATATTCTTGTTGTACTGCCTCTTCACTGCTAGTAATACAATTCAGTTATTATTTGTGGAACTTTCCAAGAAGTTCAATATTCTTTCTAATGTGATATTGAAATACATTTATGATTAGTTTAAATCACATATTTAGTGGGGGGTTTTACAGAAGTAATTTTTAAAAACTTGAAATGATTCGGAAAGACAAAATTTATTTGTCACCATCAGTCTCTGCTAGGAGTCCAGAAGTCAAGAGTTCCATCAAGACACAACACACTATTGCATTGTGTTATAAAAAATGGCACTGAGGGCTGTAAACTGCAGGTCTGCAGTGATTCAATTTCCTCCAATTTTTCATTCTTCCAAATCATAATTTTCATTGTGCAAGGTTGCCAGCATTGTGCAAGATTCAGGTGTCCTTTGATCGGTATCAGAGGATCTAATGTGTGCCAGGAAAACATTCCCCACACCATCACACTGCCACCACCAAACAAGATAGCTCGATGGCCTCATGTTGCTTGCACCAAATTCTGTTCTTTCCATTCCATCTACCTTTTTCCAGTCCTCAACTGTCCAGTGTTGATTCTCCTATGCCCATTGGAGATGTGCTTTGGTATTCTTCACTGACATCAGCATTCGACATGGTCAGCAATGTTGCCCATTTACGATAAGGTCCAGTATGTTGTGCATTTGGAGATGACCTTCTGCAAACCAATGTTTAATTCTGCTCTGATATGCATGGCTGTGGCCCATCTGTTCACTTTCACGATTCTCATCAGTCTCCTTTGTTTTGGTCCAGTTTTTGGCTTTTCACACCATTCTTGGTAAACCTTTGAAATGTTCATGAAAAGCCCAGGAGGACAGCCATTTGGGAGATGCTAGAACCTGCATGCCTAGAACCAACTATCATTCGAAGTCAATAAGGTCACTTGTTTTGCCTATTCTGATGCTCAATCCAATTCTAACTGATGCTTGAAGAGCTAGTCTGTCTTATATATACTGCACACTGTGGTCACATGATGTATTATGTGTTGGGATTAACCATTTATGTGACAAGGGGTGGTGTACCTAATAAACTGGCCAACTATCATGCCACATTATTCAACTTTGGCTGTGTATATCAACAGGTAATCTGTGCATTTATTTATTGATTGATTCTTGCATTAATAACAATTTAGCACGAGCGACTTCCTTATTTAACACACACATATATATACTGAGCAATATAGGAGAAGTTGTCTTTGCCAATCATAGATGGCACCATCAGAGACAATGTTGGGAAGATTTAAAAGTCACAATTATGGATAAATGATGGAGCTGGTGATTGATTAGTGGATAGAGCACCTGTCATGTAACTGGGAGGCATGAGATTGAATCCCCCTCATCAGCAAAACTGATGTTTTACACATCAGTTTTACACAGAAGTATTTTTTGAATCTAGACAATACCCAGCATAGCGAGTTTGCCAAAATGGCCACACTGATTTCATTATAGGATTTACAAATTTCATAACTAAAAAAATTAATGAATCAATAAGTAATTTTTCACTTTAAACTGATTTCTTAACTTTCAGACTTCTTTTAAAACATCATTCAGCTTGGCAGCATAGACATCTAGGCCTTTGTTCTCACTGAATCAAGAGTGCTTGAGAACAAGTTGATGGATGCTCATGTTCCACAGCTGTGATGCTAATGTGACTGCAATTGGTGCATTACTGCTCACTGGTGTGTAAATATATGCTCTTTCTGTTTGTTTCTGATACCTCATTCAAAAGTACTTGATTCTGTAATATTTCACTGCAATACAAATATCTTTCACATTTTTATCCACATTAGTGAAAAATCAACATCCTGTCCTACATAATGAGATATCACTTAGAGAAAAAATTTTTTTACAGTCCTTTTAGTCCTGTTGTTACAAACTTTTACCATACTCTTCATTTGCAAAATAAAAAACAGCATATATAAAATTATACATATTTTAAAATAAATGTGCCTATTTTATATGCACATAAAATTTTATAATTTTGTTTGATTATCTGGACCACCCTTGGTCTCACAGTCGAGATAATCAGAGTTTTACTGTATCTTAAAAACCCTGAAATGTTCAAAATATACAGCTAAATATTAAAGATTACTAAAACAAATAAAATTCTATAAGGAAGCCATAAACATATCACAAATTATCAGTATTCCCCATTCTCAAGTTAAAATTAAAAAGGCTGTCAGAAAAACCACAAATAAAAGTCTTCTGCATTTAGCTGTGTATCTTTAATGAGCAAATTTACTAAGATAATGCAACAACAAAGGCAATTATGTTGTTGTCAATATTTATTAAAATGATTCTACACAGGTACAAAAATGTCACAGATTTACACTAAGTACTTTACTATTGAGTTACAGGGCTGCACATCTTACATTCTGAATGTATTCAAGAATCTTCAGTTCAATTCTCCATAGATTAGATAACCTTTATACTTTCTTCATTAACCTTTTACTGCTACATTGTAAACAAGCTACCCCTTTCTCTTGTTTCATTGAATTGGTTTCAGCTAGCCAGTCCTTCTTTCTACATATAATTTTATTATTATATATATAAGAGCAGCTGCTTAAAGGAATATTTATTTTTTATTCGTATATTTAAATTAGAACTCATCAACATAATTAAAAACTGCAGTACTAAAATTCAGATTTTCCACTATTTACAAATATTAAAGGTAAGTTTAAAAATCCTAGTTTTAACTTACTTTTATTTCCAGAAAAATTCTCAAAATTTCTTTGTTGTATAAGTCATCCTGTGGACACTGGCTATATCGTAAGTGCATGATGATTGAAAGGTAGGAAAGTAGACAGATGACTTTTCTAATTCACAACTTAATAAACTTAGTCAAATAGATGGCAGAATCACAGAAAACAGCTTTTAGACACAAAGTCCAAACTGAGTATACACAATTATAGACCACTTGAACAATGAAATGCATACTCAAATCACAGCAGTTTAAAGATTAAAGATGATTACGTATTTTAATAAAATTCCAAACAATAAAAATTTAACGTTATACAGGTAGATGGTGAGAAAAGATTACTAATAGGATTAAACAAATATTGACGATAAAACTTACTTCCATTTGCTCAATTTGTCGAAGATGTGTGTTTTTACTGGTTGCCAAAAGATTACGTGCCTCCTCTAATTGAGTCTTTAGCTGCATACTTTCATTATACAACACAGAAAACTGAGACTGTAGGCACTTGTATTCTGTTGTTTCTACAACAACACTTTCTGGCAAACATTGGATCTAAAAATTATATTAAAAACCAAAGTCAGTAATAATTATGAAATAATATTCATTAAGCCAGAACAGAAAATATATAGTACAAGGTATAATGATACAATAAAACCTTTTAAAATGCAACTTTGGAAGTTTGTTTACACTTAAAATTCACAGTAACAGACTTTACCACTATTAGCTTACATAATGTTTCAAATTACAATGCTTTTTACCTATTTATTGATAAGTGATTAATAGAACTGCATGAAAATAATATTCAATTTTTATCACTCTAACTACCTGATGATGTTGTAGGCATTTTCATTTGATGTTTCAGGAACTCTCACATTTCAATATTGCTATTTTGGCTGACCTGTTCCAATTCATTTACTCTCAATCTCATTTCCTTTGCAAATGACTGATTTATTTACTTAAATATTTCATTTTATTTCTTAACCTGTTTTATTTCTTTGCTTACTTCAGTGATGATTTTTAGTATGTAGGTGTCTGAGAAAGAATTGATACATTTCAACCATGATTCATGAGGAAATAAAGGAAGTTAGGATAATACAGTTTCCATCATAGGAAAAAGCAATGAATAATGATACAAGAGTACGGTTTTCACCACACTCTCCTAGTTTTGCAGAGACAACTTGCAGCCATGTCAAAAATGCCGACCTATCAGCAGAAGGCTGCACGTGTGTGGTGGATGGCAGCATCAAAGTCCATTACTACTGTGCAAAGAAAGTTCAATATGATGTATGGCAGAGACCCTCCTTCTTGTAACAAAATTCTGTGATAAGTTGACCAGTTAAGTCAGAGCAAGGCAGCCAGAAACGTGAAGAAAGGTACCATACATAGTCCCGCATCATCTGTGCTGTAAAATCCAATTTTCATTCTTCTGATATGAGATCCTATTATATCAAGAATAATGCTTACGCTTGGTATTTGGCATGTTGGCTAAAAAAAATATAAAATAATACCATGCCACTTGATGCTTGATGTGAGTTAGTTGTGTGCACTAACCTGGAAGATGCCTTCTGGACCAGTGTATTCAACTGCAGTCAACTACATTTCCAATGACTGATCCAGTGACATTGTTATGAATTAAACAGATGGAAACTGAGTGCGAGTTAAAAAAAAAAAGTAGTATTAACAATTATACATTTGACTAGCTTTAACATTTGTAATTAATGATAGAGTTAAGAGCAGACCTACAGGGGAGGGGGGATATATCTAATTGAAATTGAAAATGAAAATAAAGAAGTAATAAATAACAAAGTGTATTGGGAAAACATATCGACAGATGGCAGCATGAATGGCAGAACACCAATGATTTAGTAAACCGATTAGGCAAAACAGCACTGACACAAACTATTTTGCATACAGATTTGTATAACTATGTATTAATACCTAGAATAATTGCAGCTCCACAAACAAAAACTCAATTAAACCACATGGAAAACTTAATTATAAATTTGAACCAGAATAAATTGTGTAACACCAATATTAAACCATTACTGGCCACATGGAAATTAATTTCAAATCATTTAACAAGTCATGAAATGGATCCCCGCTAGAGGGACTGCCTTATAAAACTTTGAAGCAATGATGAAATGAGTACACTGACTGATGAAGCAATGAATGAAACGTGCATTGCAGTGGTCACATGTTTTAATTCCCATGTTCATTTTGATGTTCTTATGTTGCCATGAAATGTCAAGTGTTTTAACAAAGGAGGGCAGTTTGTATTTGAGTGTTATGTTGGGCATGTCAAAGAGCTATTAAAGGCAACTGTATGGCTGAATAATAGAAGGAGAGAGGTAAATACCAAAGAAGTGAGTGCACAGAGAACAACAGTGCTAAGTCAATGAAGAGGTACATGTAACCAGGAACGATGTGGGCAGTCCATGTAAACAATTGCCATGCAGCAATTTAGCAGATGGTTCTCCCCATTCTTGCACATGTGAGCAAGTGATTAGAACACCTGCGATTTCTTCTCCCATCATGCCATGCACTGCAGCAGTCTTAAAGAAGTTCTGGCTATAAAGACATTTTTAGTTATAGTTTCGATTTGAGGAGTGGGAACAATGCAAGAATTGCTGGAATAAATGATAAAAATAAGTCTAGGAATTGTGATCTAGGTTTGAACCAGAAAAGAATGTAAAATGGGGGACACACACACAAAGTACACACTTTGTAATTACTTTAAAAATCTTCCATTTTTAAAAATAGCAGTTCTTTGTTAATTTTCAGATTTTCAAAATTTTAAGGAAAAATTTGTTGTTAATAGTTCAAATCAAATTTGTGAGCTTAAATCAGGTGGTTGCTTCAGCAAAGAGTAATGTTAAAAAACAAATTTGCAATGCTGTATAACATTTCCAAGAAACGGCAATCAGATGGTTTCAAAAAAATTTTATATTATAGTTTAATAAAATAAGCATCAAATGAAAAAAGAAAATATTATTTTTCAAACTTGAATTACATATTTTTTAAAGATATATAGAAGAAAAATTTTAAATGACAATTTTTTTCCCATAACCAAATTCTCAATTCCTGCAACCACAGTAAAAGGTAAAATACAAAACAATATATTTATAAGCTCACTGGACAAAAAATTAGTCACCCCTGGCTGAATGTCACCTAACAACATGTAATGCCTCCATGTGACTGAATAACAGTCAAAATCCTGTCTGGGATGGATGCCACCAGTGTGCAGATGCAGTGCACATCAATATTCATCCACTCCTCCAGCAGCAAATGCTGCAGATTGGCCAGATGGTGCTTCACTCATTGCCCCAAATAGTCCCACAAGTTTTCTATGGGATTCAAATCCAGGGATTTGGCGGGCCAGTCAAGATGTTCGAAGGCTTCAGAATGCTCATAGTGCCAAACCAACACACTTCTAGGCCTGTGCACACGACAACTGATATCTTGGAAGACTGGGGTATCCTTCTGCTGTACACTGTGGAGATGCTGCATAAAAGGCAACATGTGGTCATCCAGTAGCTCCATATAGCCCTTCTGTTTCAAGTGTGGCATCACTGCAACCAAAAGGACCCATTTCCTTGTACATGAAACACCCCCCAGAGCATCGCAGAGCCTCCTCCAGCTTAAACAGAACCTTGCACATAGTCCGCAAGGAAGGCTACATGTGGCTTACGATGTACCCATCACCTCGCATCATTTGAGTACAAACAAAAACGTGACTCATCTGTGACCCATACTCATTACGTCCCCACCCTCCACAGAACCCAACAAGGGGCACCCAATTGGGCTCCAGGGCTGCATGGTCACTATACCCATACAGACAGTCAGCCAACTAGCCCTCACAAATAAATAACAGGAAAATGAAAAGAGAAGTGTGAGGAAATAAACTTTCTTCACAAAAGGACCTAAGTGAAAAAATAAAATTTTGAAAAGCCAAATTGGCCTAACAAATAAAAGATAATTGCAAAAGAATAAAAATGTGGGGAGAAACTCAATAACCTGTACCCAGATGTGGGCAAGGTACTCACCATTCTGCATAGTTGGCCCTAGCAGGTCCAGTCCACCAGTCAATTGGTCCTGGGGGAGGGAGCTCCCCAAGAGCTACCATTTACTGGAAGCAAAGGCCAAAGCAGTGTGTAGCACTGGCCTTGGAATTTTCTGCCCAACCCATGATGAACAGTTTTTCCAATGACAAGATACCTATAGGGAACCCTGCCAGTCATGAGCTGAGGGGAGAAGACGAAGACCCCAGGTAACTACCAGGATCCTCCTTTCCCGGGACACGGGTCAGCACACTGCAAACATACAAACAAGTGTTCAGAACCCTGTGAAGATACCCAAACCAGTGGAACCTTCACAGGGTAGTCCCCTCACCATGGACAGAAGCTCGCACATAGAGAATCCACATTTGGAGACATGGGCAAAGAGTAAATAAAAAGTGGAAAATAAAACATATTAATAGTGCAATCAGTATTCGTATTCACTTCAATTAATAGTGCACATGCAGGTATTTGTGTTCACTTCAAAAGAAGATAGGATATCAGCAATCTTGTTCAGTAGGTAAATCAGCACCTTATCTTCCTTTAAGTGAATATGAACTCAATGACTGATCGCACCATCAATACATTGTAGCTTTATTTTCCATTTTTTAGAGTACATATAGAAAGATACATATATTTTTTTTAATTTTATATTTTCCTTTGTCACTAAAAACACCTACCTTCAGAAACTTTCATTTCATATATGTCTCACAAACATCAACCACATTTTTTCCTCCCCTTTTTTGGAGTTGTATTTGATGTAGCCCATGACATTGGAGACAGCAAACACAAGCTTTGAGATATAACTTGTTAAAGTCTCCCCCTCCCCCCCAAAAAAATCCATTCCCTTTTGGGAGGAGGGGGAACATAATTTGAAGTAGACTACGACAGTTCCCACATCAGCTTTCATTTGACACCTAATTCATAACTGTGATAGAATAGTAGAATGAATTATAACCTGTGAGACACTCCTCATGTCTCACAGGTTGTAATGTCACATAGTTCATTACTTTCAGCCCTCACATTCTGAAGGTATAATGGAACAATTATTTTCACATTTCCCTTTTAAGGGAGAAGATTGGGGGTAAATTTTTATAGCTTATGATAGTCCACACACCACAAGCTTTCATTTGATATATAAATCATTAAGTCTGTTCCTCACATTTGAAAGACATCATGGAACAACTGTTCTGAGAAATGAGTGAAAGCAATAGGAAGATAGGTAAAAATGTGTCCAGCAATTTCAAGCTTCTTGACTTTAAAAAGTATACTCCGACAGGAAGCAGTATAAAGGGCTGATTTGAGGTCCACAAATGTGAAATAAAGATCCTTTTTGTGAAGTTGATGTGTTTTCAGCTTTGGTAATAATATCCAAGAAGCAAGACATTCTGACTGATTTGTTTCTCAATATAGAGATACTTGGAATACACAAGACATAGTGCCAGTAGCATACAATAATCACAGGCTGCTAATATTAACCTGCATGTTTCAGAATGTGTTGTGCAGGTGGCATGTAACTATATTAGAGGATGTAATTATCAAATAGCTATAAACAAACATAAATTCGAAGAAAAAAATTGTAAATTAAATTTTTTAAGCATTTTTTAAAACACTGCATTTTTCCCACCTTAAATAAAAATAAATAAATAATACCCCCTCAAGCAGCTGCTTGCCACAGAGGTCTGACAGGAGCCTGTCAGTTTATATGCCACAGTAGAAGATCTGAGAGGATGGCAGGACCTCAGCAGAAAAACGACACATACGTCCATGCCTTACCCGGGGCTTGAACCCAGGTCCCTTAGATCAATAGCCAAGAGTGCTAACCACTCGGCCAGCTGCTTGCCACAGAGGCTTGACAGGAGCCTGTCAGTTTATATGCCACAGTAGAAGATCTGAGAGGATGGCAGGACCTCAGCAGAAAAATGACACATACATCCATGCCTTAACTGGGGCTCAAACCCAGGTCCCTTAAGATAAATAGCCAAGCGGCCACTTACCTTTAGTAAAATTTTAAAAATATATTTTTTCCTTTTTAATATTATTTTATTATAAACAGTTCATAATATTTTGATTATTGCTTATATCTTTCATTTATTTTACTTTTTTCTAAATTATTTAGTCATTTATGCATATAATGCATATTCTTAGACTTTTGACGACAGCAAACTCTAAGCCTAAGTAAAGCACTGTTATAAAAAAAATTTTTGCTTTAAAATCTAGGTAATTTAAATAAAAAAAGAAAAATATATCAGGAAAGTGATAGAGAACTACAAAAAAAATTAAAAGAATGTTTAAAAGCATTCAAAGTTTAATTGCTGCACTGAATTTGAGAACGAGTTGTGTTATTATGATGCTGCATAACTACTACAGAAAAGTTTAATTCTAAAATTCCAGCAGAAATTTAGGTTAAAAATTGCAATTTCCTGACCTTAATTTGTTTATATGCTTTAAATGTAATTAAAAATATCGATAAGTCCTACCATTTAAAAATCATACTCTGAGTAATCCTAATGCATGTTCTGATTGCCGCCATTATAGATCGTTAGCAGTTTTACTTTTGATTGTTTCTAATTAATTATTGTTTATAATTACCATTTGAGAAGCAATAAAAAATAATTTTAGAAGCATTAAAGTAAATAAAAAACGCCTTTAAAATCGAAAGTCTCCTAAAATATTGATCGAAAGCCAATGTGTGTGTGTAAGTTCCTGGATGACGCAATTTCTGGTAGAAAAAAATAAATATCCTTACACTAAAAGTTTAGAAAGCATTACAACTCTAGTAGAGTTATTTATAAATAGCAGAAAAGAGTGGGAAACTCAACTGATCGATAATCTAAGCACAGTACGACAGAATAAAGGCATGAACTGAATCAGAGCTACTTGATGCTGTTTACAGTGACTAAACATGCACATCCGACTCAAATTGATTAATTTTTAAAATTTATCATAATCTTTTCAAGCAGAATCAATAGGTAAAAAATTTATATCATAGATTTAAATGTTATTTTTGATATTTAATTAGAAACAGTTGAAAACAATTTAGATTTCTATTTAAAAAATTTTTTTTTCGTAACCATGTACTACAGGAACGAAGTTTGGGTCTCCGACCACTAGAATGGGAAAGATGAAAGTGATTCTTTGGGCTACAACACAGTAAGGGTTAATGCCTACTCTTTGCTTTGCATATAGTTATTAACCCTTACTGTGTATCAGCCCAAAGAATTGCTTTCATCTTTCCCATTCTAATGATTGAAGAGCAAAGTTTTGCTCCCCTAGTACATGATTGTGGAAAAAAAAATTCGAATAGAAATCTATGATATATATTTTTTTACTTGTTGATTCTACTTGAAAAAATTATGATCAAGATTAAAAATAAATCTATTTCAGTCTACAGTGAACATATTAGCATGTTCAGTCACAATAAATAGCATCAAGTAGTGCCGATTTAGTTTATGCCTTTATTCTGCTGTCCTGTACTTAGAATATCTATCGGTTGCATTTCTGCTTATTTTGTGCTATTTATAACTCGACTAGAGTTGTAATGCTTTCTAAACTTTTAACATAAGGATATTGATTTTTTACTACCAGAAATTGCATTATCCAGGAACTATGCACATCAGCACATCAATATCTATGCACATCAATATTTTAGCAGACTTTCGATTTTAAAGATGTTTTTTATTTACTTTAATGCTTCTAAAATGGATACTGCGATTATAAACAATAATTAATTAGAAACGATTGAAAGCGAAACTGCTAATGATCTACAATGGTGGCAATCAGAACAAAGCATTAGGATTACTCAGAGAACAATTTTTAAATTGTAGGACTTTATTTATCAATAGTTTTTAATTACAATTAACCCTTCCAGTGCCCACATTATCTGTATACATTCGCAGAATCTGAAATGAGGGACCAAAGACGCATGTATCCATTTTTAGTACAACAAAAAAAAAAATCGATTTTTCAAAAATCAAAATTGCCGCTGTAATGTTTTTTAATATATATCTTATAAAAATATATAATTCAGGCTTGAAAATTTATAATATTTTGTTTATCAAAACTGGAAGTAAACACATCCTTCTTAGAAATTCTGGGTGCAGCTGCATTTAATTAGTTATGCTTCATTCAGGCAAACAAAAGGCAAATGGCTGACACATACATCTCCGTTCCATGTGCTATAAGTGGTTTTCACAGTTGTGGTCCAGCATATTGGATACCCTTTCCAACATATTGGATATCCTTTGTTTTCCTTTTTTTTTGTACTTTTAAAAATACAAAAAAAAATTTTTTATATTTAAATCGTAAGTTTTGGTTTCAGTAGATTGATTTTTGGAAAATAGCGATCTTTTGTCCGATCGATAAGTATTGATTTTTTTTCATAATCATGCTACATCGTATGACTGGGCTACAACTTTTGTTGCTGTGGATATTTTAACATCGCATTAAGCTATATGTTAAATTTTATTTTATAATTTCTTACTTTTCCAGTAAAACTTTGATCTGGTATCATTTTCTGAAAATAAATGAGGTCTTGGATATAGAAGCAAATTCATTTGTCTAAATTTACTTCCATAAGTTAGCAATCCTTTGGTTGGCTGATTTATCGATCTTGAGTTATGCTATATCGGAGGCTGACTTAAAAGTTGTTGTGGATATTTTATTTAACATCCCATTAGGTTATGTATAATTTTCCTTTTATTATTTCTTGTTTTTTTAGTAGGGAAAGCTTTGGGCTTGTACCGTTTTCTGAAAATGTCTTGGATACACAAGCAAAATAGACTTCCTTGCTATGGAAATCAGCCATCATGTGAGAGGGCAATTTCGGGAAAGAGTCCCCTCTGCTAAACTCAGAGTGAAAGCTTCACCCCCTCCCCCTAGAAAAAAATATTTTTTTTAAATTACGAGTTTTTATGTTTATATTGAATGATATTAAAGGCAACCCCCCTCTCCCCACTCAGTACCTTGGCTGTGCCACACAGATGATATAACAGTTTTTTTTGCTTTGGTGCACAAACTTTTCTGCACTTAGCCAAGTGCTTAACTTCAACACCCAACAACAAAATTCATAATGTTTAGTAAAAAATGCAGCCAAGAAAGTTTTTTTTCTATTTTATAATATCCCATGAATGTGTGAAGTCCAAGTCATTTTGTATAACACTGGCCATATTTAAAATATATGATACTGAAAAGAATCATTAAAAGAAATAAAAATAATATTTCAGGTTGAATATTATATTATTCTGGAGGAAATTTCCTTTTGATAAATATATAATTAAACTATTTTTATTCATCAGGTTTTCCAAAATGAAGCCTTAATTGTATAGTGCGATCTTTTTTTTCACCATGTTACATTGAAAAAGGTTTATTATAATCAATATGCTTGTAAATTTGTTTATATTATTTATTTTCATAAAATTTGTAATTAAATTTGGTTTAATTTGGTATATAACATGACCTACTTCCGTTGATTGGTTATTTGTTTTTAATTCTAAAGTATACTTCTTTATTTGACTCAGCACAACTGGCTAAAAGCCTGGAATTTTCTCAAAGTGCAAGCAGCTGCTTGAGGAGGTATTTTTTTTTATTGTATCGAGAAAAAAATTACAAAATGAGAGAAATATTTACTTGAAACCAAAATTTTTTTTTTTTTTTTCATTATTGAGAAGTAAATACCCTTTCTATTCACATGCATTAAAATCATTTCTGTCCATTAGTTTTTTTTTAAATCAGATTTTTGTGTTAGCAGATGCATTTTTTTTACTACATGACTCTAAGTTGTTTGGGTTGTTTTACCTCTGAGCGGCACTTTTTTGCACACCATGGGCTAAATGGCCAGGTCACATGGACCCCGAAGGCTCAGAGAAGGTTGGGTGAGGGGACCCACTGGAACAGCTGTTGGGAGATAGATGGTAGCCTCCCGTCAAGGCCATCCAGCGTGTTCTTTAACGTGCACAGGGTATGGCTCTCCCACACACGGGGACACGGCTTAACGTCCCATCCGACGGACGGCGGCCTTTCCAAGCCCATCGGTGTCCCCTACTGACCGTGGGCAGGGCGGGGAATTTTGCGGAGATAAATCTCAATGCTGACCAAGCTGGGACTCGAACCTGGGAACTACAGATTACGAGTCTGGCGTGCTACCGACTGAGCCACCCCCGCCCCACTACATGACTCTAAAAAAGTCCTATTGTAATAAAACAGTCTTTTTTGTTAAATATTTTATTTTCAGAAAATCCAGAATTAAATGCTGATTAATTTGGCATATAACACGCCATAATTCCTTTCGTTAGTTATTTGGCAAAGAAAGTTTAAAGTTAATTTTTTGGCTGAGCATTAGGGAGAAAATAGCTTGGCCTCTGGATGGAAACCAGTTTTTCAAGCTGGACAATGGAAGGGTTAAAGCATATAAACCAATTCTGGTCAGGAAATTGCTATTTTTAACCAAAATTTCAGCCAGAATTTTGGAATTAAACTTTTCTGTAGCAGTTATGCAGCATCATAACAAAGCAACTCTTTCTCAAATTCAGTGTATTGAATAAACTTTAAATTCTTTGAAACATTCAATTTTTTTTGACAGTTCTTTATATTTTTTTGATGTATTTTCCTTTTCTTTTTTAAATTATTTAGTTTTTAAAGCAAAATTTTTCTTATGACACTGCTTTATTTAGGTTTAGAGTTTGCCAATCATCAAAAGTCTAAGAATAATATGCATAAATGACTAAATATTTTTGCAAAAAAAGAAATAAATGAAGATTTAAGCAATAATCAAAATATTATGAACCGTTTATATTAAAATAATAAAATAATACAGAAAAAAACGAGAAAAATATATTTAGTTTTGAAATTTTACTAGAGATAAAGTGAAAAAAATACAGTAAAATTTTGCAATGTTTAAAAAAAATACTTAAAAAATTAACCTATCATTTTTTTTCTTCAAATTTTTGCCATTTTATAAAGCACACTTAAATGTTCTTTCTTTTGGTACATAACATGACATATTTCTGCTCATTAGTTACTTCAGGATAAAGTTCTAAAGTGTTTTTTATTTTCTAAAAACACTTTAAAATAAATCTGGTCACCACAGAGAGTTCAGTTTCAGAAACCTGACACTGTAACGGTTAATGTAACCTTTGCTCTCAAACCGTCTCAGATCTGGATCTGTATACCTAAAGGAGCATGCTCAATGTAACTGTGTTCAAGGTGGGTTTCTGGGATATTTTGAAAGTGTCATGTGACAACAGGCTTTTTAGATGGCATTCCTCCCTCCCTCTCTCTTTACATAGCTAATCAAGAGAGGAAGGAATAGTGCTGGTTCAGATGCTGCACCAGTCAAAAAGAAAATAGTCTTTAAAAAACATTAGTTCACAAGTAAATTTTTAATTTTGTATTGAATCAAAACACCCATAAAAGTCGAAGAAATATCTACAGGCTGAAATAAGGCATGAATACATCACAGAAAAATATGTTAAAAAAGGAAAATCCAAAAAACTAGCTTACATCCATCTTGAGCTTTTCTACTAGTTTAAGGGCATCCTTATGCTGAGTGTTGAGAGTTTCCAATTCCATTAGCCTATTGTTAGCCAGTTCTTTCTGCTCTTCAAGTTCTTTTTGAAGATCTTCCATCTAAATTAGATTAATATTTGATTTAAAAAATTACTTTTCACAATATCATTTATATTATTTCATACTATTATAATAAGAATTTAAATAAAAATGGTTTCTAAGAATAAAGCAAAATATACTACAAAGCATGAAATGCATAGCTCAGAATATGATTCTACAATTTTGATAAAAGAAAAATGTTAACATCCTAAACAAACAAGAACTTAAAACATTTTATAGTTTCTTCAGCATAGTGCAGAAAAAGTGAAAGATAAAACTCTTCTTGGAAAGTATTTATATGAGTATAAAAGTATAATTATTTAAATAAATTTCAATTTTGAAATGGCAAAGGGAGAACTAGGAAGAATAAGGTAAAAGAACAATAACTGAATAATACTATCAAAAATAATGCCATTCATGGCATTAACCAAATTTATTAGTCAAAAGTTAAATAAGTTTTTAAACCTTAACTTACTATTTGACTAAATAATTATCGATCAAAAATTAAAAATATTTTGACCGATAATTTCCAGGGTACTGCTTGAAAAACTTAAATGTTAATAGAGGCTAATTTGTTGTTTTCACTGTGCTAAGCCAAAAAAAACTTAAACAGCATTAATTCTGAATATTACTTTAAAAAATTAATGAAAATGAAATACACAGAGTGTTTCAAAACTCTCTGTACAAATTTCAATGGGAGAATGTATGTCTGCTGATGTAAACCTTCGGTACTAGAAGGCATTGACAGAAATATCAGTTGGGTTGTTTTACCTCTGAGCGGCACTTTTTTGCACACCATGGGCTAAATGGCCAGGTCACATGGACCCCGAAGGCTCAGAGAAGGTTGGGGGAGGGGACCCGCTGGAACAGCTGTTGGGAGACAGATGGTAGCCTCCCGTCAAGGCCATCCAGCGTGTTCTTTAACGTGCACAGGGTATGGCTCTCCCACACACGGGGCCACGGCTTAACATCCCATCCGACGGACGGCGGCCTTTCCAAGCCCATCGGTGTCCCCTACTGACCGTGGGCAGGTCGGGGAAATTTTGCGGAGATAAATCTCAACGCTGACCCAGCTGGGACTCGAACCTGGGAACTACAGATTACGAGCCTGGCACGCTACCGACTGAGCCACCCCCGCCCCAGAAATATCAGTGGAGCTGGTACATACATAAATGAATAGAAACAAGTGTGAATGACATGTTTATTTAAAGAAGGTGCTCAAAGTTGCACCGGCAACAGCATTGCATGCATGACAGAGTCGAAGAATTGATTGCCATACATTTTGAAAGATTCCCAGAAGGTTACGAACAGTTGCATTGGCGACAGTGATTCTTGTGACAATGTCTTCATCTGAGTCAATGGGAATCTCATACACGAGGTTCTTCAGTGTCCCCAGAGAAAGAAATCGATACTATTAAATTGGGCAATCTTGGTGGCCAGACGACAGGTCCACCTGGCCTATTCATCAGCCCCCAAAAAATGTTGTTCAGATAATCCTACACATCATTGCTGAAGTGTGCTGGCACCCCATTGTGTTAAAACCACATTTGTCTGCAAATAGCCATGGGAACATCTTCCAGCAGTCCGAGTCGGAATGGCAGCAGGTATGGCCCAATCAAAATGTCGTCGACGATAGCAGGCCAAACATTGACAGTGAACCATTGTTGATGATCATGCACCATTGTGGCATGTGGATTTTCGTGCACCCAAACGTGAGAATTGTGCACATTAAACATACCCTCATGTGTTAAAAAGGCCTCATCTGAGAAGAGCACATGAACTGGGGAATCAGGCTGCACCGCAGTCTGCTGCAAAAACCAGCGCATGAATTCCACATGAAGAGGATAATCCTGAGGTTGCAATGTCTGGACTCTGACAATGAAACGGATGTAATTGCTGCTCAGGCAACCTCTCCACACAAAGGTGTAGTTCACACTGAGGCTAGGTGCAACAGCTCGCATGCTTGTACCTGGATTGTCTTCAATCCACCGTAAGATCTCTTCTTCCATGTCAGGAGTGCGCAGTGTTCTCTCCTGACCAGTGTCATTCATGTTTGCATGGAATGTTCTAGTTTGTTGCAGTTGACGGTGCAAATGCGCAAATGTTTGATGGTTTGGCACACATCTGTTTGGAAAGCGCTGTCGGTACAACCTCATAGCTGCTCCTCCATTTCCAATAGCAGCCCCATATGCCAGATGCATGTCAGCCATCTCAGCAGTCATGAAACACTCATTTTACACATAATGTGTCTGGTTTACGAATGCCAATGGCAAACACAAGAAGTTCTCTGTTCCCACTTCACCCCTCTAGCCACTTGCAGTGCCTCCAAAAAGCACTCTCTAGTACTGAAGGGTTATGTCAATAGACATACATTCATAGATGAAAAAGATTTGCTTTGGAGTTTCCTATCTCCCATTGAAATTTGTACAGAGTTTTGAAACACCCTGTATATTTTACTTGTGAAAAAATATCCAAGGCTGTTTTAGCATTTTAATGTTTTTTCATGACATTTGGTAAAAACAGGCTTTAAGTACACAATTAAAAGGACCTTCTTGCCCAGAAATCAATTAAAAATAACTTAAAATTCGTTGTCATTGAGCAATAAAATTTTAAAGTTTATCCTTCAAACTATTTGTATGTTGCAAGTCTTCTCCTAAAAACTTTCAACATACAAACAGCCTGAAGGATAATCTTTAAAATTTTATTGCTCAATGACAGAGAATTTTAAGTTATTTTTAAAACAGGCTTGATTTTAATGGTAAAAAAAAATATTTTTTTCCAAACTTAGTACACTGGATACAAAGTTGCCAACTGTTGAATAGCTCTTCCTCCTCTGAATCATTGTAACTTTCACTGGAGGAGTAATGGAAGTCAACAAAATGTCTTCACTATATTGAAAAAAGTCTCATCAGCTACTTTACTTTCAGCAGCTATTTTAATACTTTAACTTCTAAAAAAAATGCTTTAATTAACAGGGGTACATAAAACTAGCAGAAACAATTCCAAAAATAATATGACAAGCTTCATCTTTTCACGACAACTTTGGCAATTACAATTTTTTTAAAAAATTGATTTTTTTATGTCATAATATTGCATATTATTGTCATAAATATGCAATAAGTGATAAAGATAATTATATAAATAAATTTAAAGCGTGAAAGATAGCAATATAAAGACCAAAAATAGGGTGCTTGGTAACATGCTTGGTAAATGCTTTCAAAATTCTTCAATACAAAAAAGAGAGTTTTATGCATTTTAAAACTTTATGGAAAAAACGAGTGGCAACAATTCAGATTTAACTCGTGACTGCAAAATCATTGGTGAGATAACTACATTTAAATGAAAAATAATGTGCTGCTTCAAACTTGGCTCTTAGAATGGTAGCCAAAACAGTATACTTTATGACCTAATTTGCAAATTAAAATTATTTATTCATTGTAACCAATAAAAAACAAATTAAAAAGGTAAATATAATTTATTACCTATAAATTACTTTATTTTCTGAGTATATATGTATAAATTAAGCCATATATTTCTATTTTTAAATAACTGAAATTTCATGTGCTAGACTAGGAATATCTATATATGTTTCTGAGCAGACATTTCAGCATCTGCAAATGATATGTATCCTGGAATGGTTAATAATGGTAAATGCATCAAAGTTCATGAACTTGAAAGATGGGAATGTCATTAAAAACTTCTGTAGAGTACTTTACTACTCTGATGATACAATAGGAAAACAAATTGAGAGTCTTTACAATGCAGTAGCTGTTTTTTTTATCCCACTTAACCCAACTTATCTATTGCATGATGATCTTTGGCAAATAATTTTTTTAAATAATTAATATAAGGTTGATTTACCACAATGGATAAATGTTCTTTTAAAACTTAAAGAGATTTACTGGAACTTCTTCTGGATAGAAAATTGGGATTCTTTAGCAGCTAAAGAAGAGGTTTGCCAGGACATAAGCAAATAGCATTAAAATTAGGACACTGGTAATTTAAAGTTATGTATAAGCTGATAGATGACAAAAATACAATATTATTGTATGGATAAAAGCAACAGAAATTCTACAGAACTTTGTATTAAAATGGACAACATTTTGTTTCTATTATGTACACAGCTGGTATCTATTTAATTTCTTTAAATTTCACTACAAAATTTAAAACTCACTTTATACAGGGTGATTACATATAATTTGAGCAGTTTCAAATATTTATTTTCAAAAAACTAAAAGGTATGCATACATGAAACTTACATTATTGGAAAGAACAATTTGGAGGATGATATGGCAAGGAGAATGACCAACAGTGACATGAAAATACTGGAACATTTTGTTTGAAAGCATTTCAAACTTCTGATGTCAATGAATGTTTTCCTGCCTCAAATGCCTCATGATCAGCTGGCAGTGCAAACAGCTTCTCAAATCAAGATTTATATGTCTATTGCTGTGTGAAGGCACGAATATTACATACAAATCAGACAGTGTTTAGAGCATTCTTGGCATGCCAAAAAGTTATTTTCAAAAATCTATGTTAAAATATTATTTTTGTTCAATAATAAAAATAGAACACATGAAAATAATCTAGAGATTATTTTCATGAGAAAACAAAAACTGAAAACAGGAAGACTGCAGTTACTTAACACAAAAGCAAAAATCAATTATGGTGCAATTCCACTGACTCTAACTATGAAGTACTCAAAGAATGAATCCTTTTGCCTCATTTATTCCCATCATCATGGGCCTCAACTCAACCCCATAAGAGAGCATTTCTATTACCACCTAAATTACCCCACAGCTGTGCATTTCTATTACCACCTAAAGAAGTTTGTTTCAAAGGTTTATTTTTTAATTTGTTTTGCCAAAACTCCATTCTACACAATGTATTGGATTTATGCAAAGATTTCATCTTCTCCTTCTGTAATTTCATTTGTAAGAAGTATTAATATACAATCAATTTAGTTTAAGCTCATACCCTGAAAAAATACATATAATTTAACGTGGCAGCTTTTCCTCCAGGAGTGCCATCTTTTCTTGTCAGACGAAGTTACAGAAATTTATGTGCCTTTCAATGTTCTCACAACCACATGAAGTTGAAATGGTTAACTTTTTTTCCATTTTTCATATGTATATTTTTTTCACCTTCAATTGAAGCTTCCCCAGCCACTAATTTTGTGGCTAAAATTTTTATTGTTTGATGATTTGGCAACTCATTTTTCTTTCCTTTTTTTTAAATGCTCCCAAAAATTAACCAAAAACCATTTTTAATTGAAAATTTTTGGAAACAATTACCAAGTATACATTTTTTTACCCGTTTTATTCTGCTTTTAATGATTTAAACTTATTTCAGTATTTCTATAATTATTTTTATCATATATTCCACCATTCATATGTAATTTCCAAGACTGAACCCAAAACCACTTGGTTGCAGAAATATGCCATTTCAATTAGATGAGAGCAAAGACACAGATAGTCCTTCAGAGATACGATTAACTGATACATGTATGGCAGTTTATGTGCCTGCAGAGCAAACCTGTTTTTCATAAACATTGGATATCATCCTCAATTGTTCAGATAGTAATGACTAGTAAAATTTTGTTTTTATTTACTTTGATTTTATTTCCACAGATTTATATATCATTATCATTCTTCAGGAGTTAGGCTATTTTTTTTTTATAAGGAAGTTTTACAACTTGTTGCTACACTAAGGAGGTTTAATCTCTCACACTTTGCAAAATTTTAAAGAAGTTATAGTTTGAGTTTATATTGAATAATTTAAAGAAGTTTTTCAAAGTTTTTTTCTTTGGCACTCTGAGGATATTGAGCATTTTTTTTTAGCCTTGGTGCACTAACTTGTGCTTTGGGGACATTGGTAAAGTGCCTACAACACCCACACAGAAAATGTGTGTTATTCATTGCAAATAGAAAGTCAACTACCAAAAAGGACACAAATCCCTTGAATGTTAACAGTGCAGTCACCTTGCACAATCCTGGCCCTGGTTTTGAAGTACTGTAATGTAAGAGAAATTTCTGAAAAAAAAAAAACTCTCAAAGTGTTTTGTTTTTTTACACAGAAAAAAAATTATAGAAAAATAATTTTTCTGTTTCTAGTAAAAATTTATATTTTCTTGTTATTCAGAAAAAAAAATTCCTTTCAATTTATATGTATTATAATTATTTTGGTCCATTATTTTAAACAAATTTTTGCCTTGTCAGATCATTTTTTTTTACTACATCACTCTGAAAAAGTTGTAAAGTTAATATACTTCTTTAGTTAATAAAATCAAGAAATAAATGTTCCTTAATTTGGTATATATATAATATGCCATTTGGCAAAAAAAAGTGTCAAAAATTTTTTTTCAGCACAGTGAAAAATAGATGATCTATGGATATAATCCAATTTTAATGTTGGACTTTTGAAGAGTTAAGAAACAGAATACTTTTATTTTTCAACAAAAATGCCTTGTGTACCTACTCGATTTTTCTCGCATACACTAGGGGGAAAGGTATGTGGTGGTTTTTTGGCCTTTTAATGGCAATATCCTACAGGACATTGCCACTAAAGGTTTGTTGAAAAAAAATCTGCTTTTGAGGAGGGAACTGTTATATTCTCTAAGTTATTCTGTCTGTCATAAGCCTTCATTATATAATTGACGTGTTACACTGACCTCTTTTTAATCCCCCTCCCCACTTTCTGGGGTAATGATAGGAGGGGTGTAATATGTGAGTCTATGGCATTCTCCATATCTAAAGCTTTCATTTGGTGTATAATTACAACAATCAACCCATATTAAATTCCTCCTACCCCTGCCTCTCCTTTTTTTGGGGGGGGTGGGGGTTGGATGAGAGAAAGGATGCAATACAATGACAAAATTTATGGTAGCCTGTGACATTTCCTTGTGCAACTAGTTTTCATTTGACATAAAACTTGTCACACCTGTGTTTGATAGATATGGTGGAGTAATTCCCTTTTTTGAGGAGTGAAATGAAGGCAGTGATTTTTTCCAGTCCATAGTACTCTTCATTTAATATATAATTGTTGTGCTTGGTTCTTGCATTTTAAATGATATATTCCTATGTATCTTCAATACGATGCTGAAAAAAAATTACTTTAATTCTTACAGTGGAATTATTATTTACACAGCTCTCCTTTTTTGGGGAAAAAGGAAAGGATGAACAGTAAATTTTCTATATAAAGCAGTGCCCAGGAAAATGTCCTCACCCCCTCGGATGATCCAATAATCACCAGATCTAACCCTCTCTTGACTTCTTCAAAAGAGAAAAAAAGAATCACTAGGGGAAAAACTGCCACATGCTGAAAAATTACAGAAAACTGAATGTTGCTTTGATGTGATAGAGTAACAAACAGAGCCCATATTAAACTTTGGTAGGATACCCCCAAAAAAATTTTAATTTTTAATTACTGTATATATTTGTTCTATGCTGAAAACAAATTTCAGCATAGAAAAGGTCTTTTTTTAGTCTTTTGAAAATAATGTTTGAAACAGCCAGATTATTTGTAATCACTCTGTATAATTAATACTTTCAGTAGTAGTAGTCTTATCAGTAGATTAAGATTTTATTAACTTAAAAATACAGGAAACACTTGCTTAATGCAGTGGATGTGTTCTTAGCATCTCCATATTAAACATGCATTTGTCAGAGGTATTATTGGTTGCATTTCAATGAGATATGGTACAGGCTCCAACCACAAGACACCCAAATGAATAATTATAAATCAACCCCCCCCTCCACCACCACCACAAAAAAAAAAAAGAAAAAAATCAGTAAACACAGAACACACAGAGTAAAAAAAAATCCATAAAATCAATAGACATGGAAAGACACAAAAATAAAAAAAAATAAAAAAAAGACTTTTTTTTACTTATAAATAAAAAATAAATATTAAAACACAACAAGAAATCTCTCGGAGCTCACTGCTTAATGAAATTAATAACTGATCCATTGCTTTACAAATACTTTTACACTAAAGATGACCAGAATTATTTTATAAGATGGAATTTCACATACAATGCACAACCTGAAATTTCATCTGATTTTTATAATATCCAGTGCCACCAAATATTTATAACATGCAATTTCACTTTTTTTTATAATATCTAATTTTATTCAATCACAGCTAAACTGAATAAAAAAAATAGTGTTGAATTCTTGCTTGCATATGTTGAAATAATGAAAGGTTTCTTGTGGTATTAAAAAGTTTTTGAGGTAGAACATCTTGCAGTACTCAGAATATTGGTGGAAGCAAACAGCACATTTACACTAGTTTCTTACTTGGTATAGTCTTGGGAGATTACAACATTACTACAACAGCAAGACTACAGTGGGCCCCTTTTAAAATTGGCCCACTGTAGTCTTGCTGGTGATATTCTGTATTTTATAGATTTTTATGTACCTGCATCTGAAAATTTCAACTGATTCATAAAAATAATCCCTCAATGGCTTAGCAGTTATCTGCAGAACAGTTATCTGACACCTCACAACGAATCTACTGACAGAGAGAATATTTGAAGAGATGAGCATAAGACTACTGACAGAGAGGATATCTTGAAGTAGTCTTCCAGGGCCATTCCATTGGAGAGGATATCTTGATATCAGACTACTAACAGAAGGGATATTTGAAGAGATGAGCAGGTGCTCGAACATCTCAGAGATGTCTACGTATGTGTAAGCCAAAGGGTTAATTAAATTTAATAACTTAACTTTGCATTAATTTTATTAAATAATGAGCTCCAAGAGATATGGGTATGGCTTTACCTAAAAAAAAGAAGTCCAGGATTGACAGCATAGAAAAAGAGAAGGGATGGGGGGGGGGGGGGGGGGGAGTTATAATGCCCTTGACGAAACTGCCATTCCCAACCATAGCAAGACCAGTTTCCATATCCAAGACCTCATTCACTCTTAGAAAATGATAAAAGATCATTTTGCTGACTTGAAAACTAAGAAATAATTTAAAAAATTAACATATAATCCAATGCGATTTAAAAAAAAATCCATAGCAAGTTATAACACATCCTCATCATAACCAGTGATGTAGCATAACTCTGATAGATCAATAATGGCAATAAATCTACAGAAACAAAATCAGATCTTCAGAAATAAAAAATGGTTTAATTATAAAAGTATATATAAAACACTAAAGGAATGAATGGAATCAATATCCTATGTGCAAGGAAATTGAGCCAATGCTGTAAAAAACCACCCTGCACACCACACACATGTATTAGTGATATGTTGTGATCTAGTTTGCACATAGAAGGGAAAAAAAGTGGTTTTGGTTTCAATCCCAGGAAATAATGAACTGAATGCTGGGATGAATGAAAAAATAATTCTAAATATTGAAATAGGTTTTAAAACAGAAATGAGAGAGTAAAACAAAAAAAAATAGACATATTTACTTCATAACTGCTCCCAAAATCCTCTGATTAAAAAAAAAGTTTGGGTTAATTTTTTCAAGCATTCTGAAACTTAAGACAAAATGCATTGACAATATTATATATGCATACACAAATATAACATAGTATTATCATATATTGAATCTACGGAATTGCGATGAGAGATATGGGAGAAATTATTTATGAAATAGCTAAAAATTCCCCAGGTAACTATTTTACAAGTCTCATGTCTACAGGACCTCCCTGATACTTTACTACTGAAATTATTTATGTTATATCACAACAAAATCAGCACAAAATGAGAAGGGTATTATTTCAGAAGTTTAAATTATCTATTTTTATGAGCTATAGGCAAAAAAATTTCAAACAGGAATTTCTATTTTAAAAAAAGAAGTTTTTTTTGTGCTAACAACACTGAGCAGGGCCTATGCTCTTGATCTCTGAATATTTGACACGTATTACAATTCCAATGGACCTGGAAGATTTAATAACACATGTAAAGTTCAACAAAAAGCACACAAATGTCTAAACGTATCATCGTCATCCTCAAGCAGCCATGGGCTATGGAGGTCCAACCAGACCGTGCAATTTAGTTCTCCAAGCAAGTCTGTCCTGAGCTACATCTACTGCATCTGGCCACTGAAGAGTTATTCTAACAAGGTCCAATTCCACCAATTCTAACAAGGTCCTGTTTGACATTGTCTGCCCACCACATCCTAGGTCTCCCCCTCTTTCTGAGGCCTTTAGGCACACTGTTCATAACCCTATTCGCCAATCTATAATTATTCATATGGGCAACATGGCCAAACCAACTGAGTCTCTCTCTGCATAATATGCTGCTTTAAGGAGGTTGCAATCTCCTTTGCCTAACCTAATCATTAGTTACAAAGTTGAACCACCTAATGCCCAAGATACTGCGTAAGCATCTGGAATCAAAAGCATCTAGTTTCCTGTTATCTTGTTTACAAAGTGTCCAAGTTTCACTACCATAACTAACCCTAGAAAGAACCAATACAGTCTACTATACAATCTAATTTTAGTCTTTAGGTGTATACGCCTATTTCTCCACACTCTCCATAGATTCTTAAAAGTCCCGGCAGCAATCCCTATTCGCCTGTTAATCGCATTCCGCACATCACCATTATCAGTTACATAGCTCCCAAGATAATTAAACTGTGACACCTGCTCAAGACTGCAACCATTCAGATTAACTGAATCACAGCCTGCCTGACCAATTTTCATCACTTTAGTTTTCTCTCTGTTTATAACCAAACCTACTCTACTACCAGTTTCATCAACAGCTCGAATGAAAGAGTTCATCTCATCAACATCATTTGCCAAAAGGGCTAAATCATCACCATAATCTAAATCAGAAATTTTCGTATCTCCAGCCCATTTAAGGCCAAAATCTTTCCCTTGAAGTGAATTTCGCATAACATAATCAACAACCAAGCTAAAGAGAAAAGGAGACAAAATGCACCCTTGTCGAACACCAGAAGTAATGCTAAACCAATTGCTACAAGCCTTACCAACTCTCACACATGACTCAGTGTTTTTATAGAGTTTTCATTATGTTAAATAACTTGTCTGGTATATCATATGATCTCACAATCAACCACAAATTATGACGATCAACAGAGTTGAAAGCCTTTTTAAAATCAACAAAGCTAGCAACCAGAGGTTTCTGAATCTCTAAACATTTCTCAAGAATCTGCCTAAGTGAAAATATCTGATCCACACATCCCCTACCACTTCTGAATCCACATTGCTCATCACGCAATTGACTGTCAACCAGATTCTTAATTCTATTAAGCACAATTATGGAAAGAACTTTACCTGGAACAGAGAGTAGGCTGATACCCCTATAGTTATCACAAAAACTGTGATCACCTTTTTTGAAAATAGGAATAACAATAGCTCTGGTAAAATCCTTAGAAACCATGCCTTTATCATAAAAGATATTCAGAATTTCAGTCATCCAAGTGGTAACTGAAACATTCCCAGCTCTAAGCATTTCTATAGTAATTTCATCTACCCCTGGGGATTTATGAAGTTTAAGTTTAAAATAGCCAAAATAACTTCAGATTGTGTTATAGGGCCAACATTAAAAGCCACCAATGCATCTATCATCATTGCAAACAATGGGAGTAGAACTAACCAGATTGTTCAGAACATCACTGAAATGCTCAGCCCACCTATCCATGACAGAATCCTCACCTTCTATAACCTTACCTTGTTTATCCTTCAATCCCTGTATACCTGTCCATTATCTAACACACACAAAACATTAACTATCTGGTACAGCTCTCTGCTGTTGTGCTGTCTAACTGCTTCCTCGGCTTTATCAGCCAAGCCATCAAAAGCCAAAGATTCTTATCAGCAGCTAACTGATCCTTTACACGTTTATTAATCCCTCTGTAATGTTTTCTATTAGGACTAGTAGGGTATTGATTAAGGACATTCCTGCAGTTCTTTCTTTCTGAAATAACTCAAGTGCCTTATTTCTCAAATAATTCGGCCTCCTCTGCACCTTTTTCCCTAAAAAAGTACTGTTAGTTTACAAAAAAGCCTGTTTAAAATGGTCCCATTCTTCCTCAACTTCAGTAGTAAGCAAACCATGACTGTCATAATGACTAAGTAACATATCATGGTAAGCTTTGGCTAGAACTGGGTCTTTCAGAGCTTCAGTATTAAAAGTAAATTTTTTAACCCTAGCACAACACTTTTTAAGTTTAGGTTGCAAGACACTTTTAACAAGGTAATGGTCAGATCCAATTTCAGCTCCCCTATATGGCCTGGTATTCCTAACAGAACTAGCCCATTTGCTGTTAATTAATATATAATCAATCATATTCTTATGCAGCCCATCTGGTGAAAACCATGTGTACTTATGTGTGTCACGGTGTTTGTAATAAGTGTTAGTTATTCTGAATCCATTGAGTTTACTTACCTGTAGGAGACATTGCCCATTGCAGCTACCAATACCAAAAGGGCCTATTACTCCTCCCTAAAGGTCAGAGTCAGTACCAACTTTGGCATTGAAGTCACCTAGAACAAGGATAATATCTCCTTTCTTGACAGAATTCAAAATATCCTGAAGTTGTCCGTAAAACCTGTCCTTCTCATCCTCATCGGCATCCTCAGTGTGGGCATAACAGTAGATAACATTCAAGTCTTTAACGCTTGTCTGAAATTTTGCTGTAAGAAACCTTTCATTAATGCACCAGTATCCTAGAAGAGCATCACTAGCGTGTCTGCTGAGAAGCAGACCCACACCTTGGTGTTACTTATTGTTGTCCCTCCCTGAAAAGAGAAATTTAAGATTATTTTTAAGAATCTGACCTTTATCTGTCCATCTGGTCTCTTGCAAGCCGAGAATATCTAAATTATAATGGTGGAATTCTTGTGTGAGGACATCAAGAGAAAAAGCTCTGTGCAGAGTCCTCACATTCCAACTACCTATGGAGAGAAAATGGTTATTGGGATGTTTAAAGAAACTATGTTTATTGAGAGAGGAAATGGCGACAATATCAAACAGCCCCCTAATCGCAGACATGGAGCAAAGACCCGTTCCCCCACCACTAAAGGCTAAAATCATCTACACTGAAAGACTTCCTCCAATGTAGAATTTGACGATGCCAATAGAAGAAATAGAGTCAATAGAAGCAACGAGTTCAGGTGCCTGCAATGACCTCTGCTCAGGATTATCCACCAGCTGATAAACATATCCTGTGAATCTATTCACTTGGGGCTGTCAACCCACAAACCAACAGAAAACACAGCAGATTTTCTTTCACGTATATATTTTTTTAATTTCACTCAGTAGATCCCATTAAAAATTATTTTTTCAACAGAGGTAATTTTTCCTCCTCATTTTAAAAAACGGATTTTATCTAACCTTAAAATAAGGTTAAAACAAATACGTTTAGCTAGAGCAGCATATTTTACATCATTTTTTACAGCAATGAAACATAATTCATACATGGTAATAAAACCTTTTTGCCATACATCTTTTTTGTCTTCATTCAATGATAATATCAGTACAATAAAATGTAAGTAAACATGATGAACAAACCTTAGCATGTGTAACAGCACTGACTGGGGGCCTGCCCTCACTGTCGTTAAGATGGTAAGACTTTAGCTTTTGTAAAGCTTCTGATAAATGGCCATCTAATTTTTCTTCCCTAAGTTTAGTCTTTGTTAAATCATATTCTAAGTCTTCTATACGGTTTTTCAATTCAGCATTTGCTATTTCCAAAGTAGCTAGTTTATCATGCATCTCAGAAAACTGTAGAGAGAAAAATTATTTCTACATTCAATATTATCTTTTTACTCATATTTATCATAATATTTCAATTTGATAATTCAAAGTAAAAATTTGTACTTAAAAAACAACTTTACACACAGCAAAAGCCTGCAGGGAGGATCCAAATTAGTACAATTTTCCTTATATTATTTCATTTACCTTGAAAGGAAAAAACATGAAGGATAATAATAAACAGAATATATAAATTATGAGGGGTATGCAGAAAAAGTAGACATATGTACTTTCTATCATTTTTCAAGAGAGCACTTTTAAAATGCAGATTTAACTAACAAACATGTGAAAATTAAACTTAAAATTTATGAAAAGTTTATCTTTAAATGACAAATCTATTTTCTGAGCAGTACTATTTATCAACATTTATGATAGCTAGAAATTCATATATGATTCTAGGAAAAATAGGAAAATTATATGACACATATTAATATTTTGACAAATGAAACTATGGAAAACACTTATGGCATTTTAAAATATATTACAAAAAAAACAACAAGTAGCAGTTTGCCACAAAGGTCTGACAGAAGACTGTCAGTTTATGCACCTCAGAAGGTCTGTGATGATGGCGGGATCTCAGCAGAAAAACAACACACACATCCATGCCTTACCCGGGGCCCAAGCCCCCTTTGATCAGTAGACAAGCACATAAAACACTAGACAAATCTCTGATAAGAGAAACTGACATGATAATTCTTTTCTCTTTATTTTCTTTATTTAAAAATATATATATATTCAATACAAATTCATTTGAATCTGAAGATTCTATGTCTTCAACTGTAGTTTTATAGCCACAATTAAGTAAAGCTGGGAAAACACCATTCAACAGTGGTTAGAGGCTCATAGATATTCTTTATATTTCTTAGGATTAATGGGTATTAGGTTCACTGTAGGTTTCCTTAACAATAAACATTAGACAAAGGCTACATTTTACCACTGATCTAATGTCTAGAAATCTATTTGTTGATGGAGTTCATGAACTCTTTACCCCTCTCTGATTGTATATACAAAATTATACCAATCTTGTGGCATTTTCCATTTCTACTGAAGAGCATTTCTTGTCCTTTTAATCAAAGCATGATCTGCATCACATTCCATTTAACCAAGCATTAGACATGCTTCTTTTGCCATGCTAGTGGACACATTTTGATATATTGGCCTGACACTAACTGAAAGATGTCTTTTCAAATATATTGCTCTAATTGCTCATTTTTTAACCTTTTTCATAATCTACCACTTTATTTTTGGATGAATACACAAATATAACATTCTATACATTTTAGCAAAAGATAAAAAATCTAAGAAATTTACATTTCTTCATTTCTTTCCTTGTTCTTTTTAAAATTTCATTGCATTTGCAATACTTAATGTGGCCTTTGCATCCATGATTTATTAAAACGTCATTCAAATGCTCATCCACAAAAATATAAGTCAAAATGGTGCTAAGGTCCATGGGACTTTTCTATGATTTTTGCACACAACTAAAGCAAATTTCATGGTCAAAATGGTAAAATATTTTTAGGTCTATGTAGTGGGAACATTAAAGGTCAACTAAATAAGTAAACAGGCACTATTACCCAAAACTTTTATTTGCCCAATTCAAAAACACACATAGGTAGGCTGAAAGACCAATATGTAACCACTCCTGGGTTAATAAATTAAATTATCTAGCAGTAGCGGTATTATATGGTCATTCTGCCAAGAAACCAGAGCTGGTATTACAATGCAATGGTTTAAAAATCATTTAAAAAACTACCTACATTATTGACATTCATTTTCACTGATTGACATTTCAAAGCTACTACTGGTTGCCATCTGTACAATCTTGGCACTTGAAAAAATGAGATGAGCAGTATTGAGATAACTGCCAAGCTCAAAGTGCCAAGAAATTTGTGATAATGTCTTTTAGGCCAAGGTGAGTGATTGAGCAAAGGAAGAGCTGAAGCGTCATTAATATTTTAGTTTTCCCTAGGGTTTATATTTACCCCTGGGCAACATTTTTGCACACACAATGGACTAAATAACCAGGACCCCAAAGGCTCAGATAAAGTTAGGGAAGGGGATCTACCAGATAGCTGTTAGAAGACAGACAGCAACCTTCCTTCAAGACAATCCATGCTCTTTAATGTGCACAAGTGTTGTTCTCCATCCCATCTGATGGATGGCAGCCTTTACTATCAATGTCTAGTTTCTCACCAAAAGCAGGGTGGCTTTTAGTAGAGATAAATTTCAATACTGGCACAGTTGGGACTTGAACCTGGGAATTACAGATTACGAGCCTGGAGCAATATTAACATGGCCAACCAAAAATAATGGTAACTTAGCAATAAAGATATATGAAGGATAAATATATGCAATAAAGATTTAAAAATGCATGCATTTACAGTGAATATGCTATCACACTGTAAAATGATTATCATTTAGTGTGGGGAATACTCTGCAACCTACAAAGTTCTGAGTACACCAAGTACTGGGTAAACAGGACCTTACCAGTCTTGAGCTGTGAAGAGACAGATGAGAACCCCTGAGCAATTACCTATATTCTCCTTTCCAGGGACATGTGTCACAATGCATGGCAAATACAAAGGTGAGCATTTTTACCCTGTATAGCCAAATAAGTGAAACCTTCAAAGGTGGTCTTCTCACCACAGACACTCTCTCAAAATGAGGAGCAGGCAGGACTCAGAGTAAAATGTTCTTTGTGGTTCAGTAAAAGAACATAAATTCTCAATTATTTATTTTTCAGTTGTCTCATGGCCAGTGGTTAACATGCTTGGCCCTTGATTAAAGGGAGCTGGGTTCGAGCCAGGGGAAAGGCATGGATGTTTGTGTTGTCTTTCTGCTGAGGTCTTGCCTTCCTCACAGATCATCTCTGTTAATTAAACTGACAGGCTCCTAGCAGATCTCTATGGCAAACAGTTGCTTGAGAAGATTATTTTACTTTTTTTCCCCTTTATTTTTCACTTAAATAGCAAAGCCCACATAAAACCCAAAAGAACATAAAACTGAAATTCATATGCATAAAGGTGAATTATAAAAATATTTAAAAAATTACCTTTAGATTCATCTGATGATGCTTTTCGTGAAGACCTGTAACTAATAAATGCAAATTTTTATTCTCATTTTGCAATTCTGTGTTGGTTTGTCTAACAGCCTCATCTAAACTTGGTGGTTCTTCATCTGTAAAGAGAAATCATAAAATACCTAAAAATAATGGAATTGATAAATTTAGGTCTTTAAATATATGGATTAAAGATTTAAAAATATTTGTACTTCCAGTGTCTGTGTTATCACACTGTAAACATAATTATCATTCAGTGTTTACAAACAAAGAAAAGGTACAGGTGTACCTTGCTTTAAGATGCTTCGCTAATATGCTGCTTTTCAATTTTATTCATGTTTATTATTTTCAGTGCTTGCCTTGCTCTTAAGGGAGTTTTTGTCAGTGATGCGTACATCAGCTGACTACAAGCAGAATCAAGTGAGTCGACCAGTGCCAATTTGTTACCCGTGCTCAGTCAGTTTACACCATTTTTGTTTCAGTCAGTTTTGTGCTCAGTCAGTTTACACCACTCTGTGTCTCAGTGCTACTCCAGTCATCATAAGAAAAGGACAAAAATATTTTAAGATTAGCAAATACAGCACTGCAGCATTTTTTTTATTATTATTATTTTTACTTTTGAATTTTTTTAGGCTTGTGCTATTGCACACTTAACAAATGATAGAATAAATATGTTTCTAGACTTTTATATGCATTGGAAAGTGAAAAAAAGGCTATGATTCGTTTTAAGGTGCTTTTCACTTTACAGCGGTGGCCTGGAACGTAACCGCCATATTAGCAAGGTATGCCTGTATTGTTTTCTAACCAGTGCCCATAAGTTACATTAATTTTTATTAATTTTAGAGCAACAAAATTTAAATATTTTGTTATTTCATTATGTAATGTAACAAACTATAAGGGTCATTCAAATAAAAAGTGGAGAACCTCTATACTGAGTGATCCTTGGGGAAACATCCACAGGGAAACAGCACACACAGAAGAAACTCATCAACACCTGAATTAGTGGCAAATAAGAGGGGCATTAAAAAGTTCTTACATCTGTAGAATAAAAGTCATTGCACTTATCTCAACAAAACTTTTACTGTTCTTTAAACTTATCATTCCCTCCTTAATTACTCCCCTCCAGCATCTACATAAAGTTACAGACGTCTACACCAGTTCTGGAATGCTTGGTGGTACTCCTGTTGGGAATACTCCACAACTCTGAATGAACACATTTTGCAAGGTCTTAAATCCTTGAAAAAGGCTTCCTAGCAACTTCCATTTTAATATTTGGAAATAACCAAAAATCGCATGGTGTAAGACTGGGTGAATATGCAGGATGGGGTAGATGTTTGATTTTTTTCCTGCTCCAGATAGGCTATAACTTGCTGGGTTTTGTGAGCACAGGCACTGTCATGAAGAAGGAGAACCCTTAATGTGCCTGTTTGTTGGATGCTGCTCCTTCATCTCCTTAATCATTTTGGTCAAAATTAAAAATAATGTTGATATAGTATTAGTGATTTAAATCATTTGTTTTCAGGTAAGGTGTCATGACTACCACTCCTTGGGGAAAACATCCACAGGGAAACAGCACACCTGTCACATGATGTGCACTATCACATCAAGGAGTGGTAGTCATGACATCCCTTCCTTGAGCACAAGCCTTCTTGGGGAAAACATCAAGGAGTGGTAGTCATGACATCCCTTCCTTGAGCACAAGCCTTGTTGGACATCACATCAAGGACAGGTGTGCTGGTGTGCTCAAGGGGAAAAAATCTCAAGGGGAAAAAAGTGCTCCTTGGGGAAAACATCCACAGGAAACAGCACACCTGTCACATGGTGTGCACTATCACATCAAGGAGTGGTAGTCATGACATCCCTTCCTTGAGCACAAGCCTTGTTGGAGGATTTAGGAACGCCGTTCATTTTCTGCAACACAAATGTAGGTTACCGCTCTTTCTGGTAGTTGCATAGTAATAAAATTATGTCACATCAAGGAGTGGTAGTCATGACATCCCTTCCTTGAGCACAAGCCTTGTTGGAGGATTTAGGAACGCCGTTCATTTTCTGCAACACAAATGTAGGTTACCGCTCTTTCTGGTAGTTGCATAGTAATAAAATTATGTCACATCACCTGTGACAATGTATTAACAGTTTGGAACCACTAGGTTCAAACATTGCCAGTATCTCCTTGCATGAGTTGATTCTAGCACTCTTTTGCTGTTCTGACAGTTTGTGGGGAACCCATTTGGCACAGATCTGCCAATTGATACACTGACATCTAAACTTATTACCTGCATGGTGATATGTGGGTTTTCCTTAACGAGTTTGTGAAGAGCAGTGATGGTTCTGTAGTTCATGGCCTCCTTCAGTCTTCCTGCACAAGGAAGGTCTTCAAAGTAATGTCGTCCTACTCAGAATTCCGCATCTATCCTGTAACAGTGCCATATGAACAGGCATGATCCCCACATACTTGTGATAAATTGGCATGAATTTTTTTTTGGGTTGTCCCCAAGCTGCATCCCTGTGAAAATGTAAAATCTTTCTGTGTTTAGTAGGCTCCATAACCACAATGCACAGAATTTGCAAACTGAACTTTATGCACCACCAGCAAAGAAAAAAATGATGATATGCCTTTGTTTTTAATGCATAATAACAAGTTTAGACAAGCTTTCAAACAAGTCATAGCTCTTTAACTTAAGAGGAATGAGTGCAAATCTACAGACACATGCCAAGAACTTTTTGAACATCCTCCACATCAGCTTGAATGTGATAAGACATTGTGTGGATTCCAGACAAACCCTGCATGGAAGCATATGAAGTTGAACAATATGCAGTTTGCTGACATTTTAATTAACTATCAGGGTCCACTGTTGACAAGTTTCTGAACTGTGTGACATTATCAAATCATAATATTGGGTTGGGTTATTTTACCTCTGAGTGGCACTTTTTTGCACACTATGGGCTAAATGGCCAGGTCACATGGACCCCGAAGGCTCAGAGAAGGTTGGGGGAGGTGACCCACTCAAACAGCTGTTGGGAGACAGATGGTAGCCTCCCGTCAAGGCCATCCAGCGTGTTCTTTAATGTGACAAGGGTATGGCTCTCCCGCACACGGGGCCATGGCTTAACGTCCCATCCGATGGACAGCTGCCTTTCCAAGCCCATTGGTGTCCCCTACTGACCGTGAGCAGGGCAGGGAATTTTGCAGAGATAAATCTTAACGCTGACCCAGCTGGGACTCAAACCTGGGAACTACAGATTACGAGCCTGGCGCACTACCGAATGAGCCACCCCCACCCCAATCATGACATTGCAAAACTATGGACATTTGAAGGCAGGCAATCAAGTTCAAATGGCCAGGACTTTTGAGTAAAATGGTTGTTTAATTGTATGACAGCATCCATTCCCATATTGCTCAAGTAACAATAACAATGTTGAACAGGTTTGGTTGTGAATGCCTGAAATATCTTCCCTATAGTCTTGGCACCTCCCCTATTAGATTTTCACATTTCTGGACCTCTAAACACCACCATGAAAAAACGGAAGTTGAAATTGGATGAAGAGATGCAGTGCACTCTCACAGATTTCTTCATGCAACAGCCGAAGTCACTCTAAGGAAGAGGGTATATTGTTGCTAATTTCATGTTAGAATAAATCTCTCATTAGGTGTGGAGAATTTCAACACATCAATAGATGATTTACACTTCATTTCTGATTTGTCCATTTTTCATATGAATGACCCTTATATGTATTATGATATAAAATTGTGTTAGGTGTAATGTCATATATTACAATCTACACTAGACTCTCAATTATTCAAAGTAGTTCCTCCAAACTTGTATATATCTGAACACAAAATGTTGGGATTCCTGTAGTGAGAAATGTCTGGGTATTCAATTAATAGATAAGAAAATTTTAGAGAATAAGTCAAAATAAATATTAGTCTAAATCAAGCCCAACACATTTATAATTAATTTCATCTTAATGCATTTCTTTAATATTTGGTTTTTCTCCCTTCATCTTGCTGGGATGAGTATAGCATCATCAACACTGAGTAACTTTATTATTTAATATTTTATTTGTACTTTTATAATTAAAACTTCATTTCTATTTTTATTGATCTATAATAATTTTATTTCCATAGATTTATATGCATCAATCTTTTGGAGTTTTGCTATATTATTAGTTACAACAATGGCTGGCCTACAATTTGTTGTTTCATTTTTTCTTTATCAATTTATTGATTTTATTCCCATAGCTCTTTTGGAGTTATGCTACATCACTGGTTGTGACATTAGATGGCTTACAACTTGTTTCATCTTTACTTCTATCAATTTAATGATTTTATTCCCATATATTTAGTCATCACTATAGTCTTTTGGAGTTATAATACATCCTGGCTGTGACAACTGTTTCATGTGGGTTTTTTTAATGCCATATTAGGTTATGTTTTTTCCTTTTAATAGTGTCTTTGTTTTCCAGTAAAAAAAAATCAATTTTTATCATTTCCTGATAATGAATGAAGTCTTGGATACACAAGCAAAAAAGCATGGATTCATCAGTCCTCCTATAGTTGGAAGGGCAGTTTTGCCAAGTGTGTATTAGATCCGAAAGATTGGTAATTTCATCTTTATCTTATTAATTTATTCTTAAATTTAACATCATTTGGTAATTTAATCCTTATTTAAAAGTGAGTTATTAATTTTTCTGTATGCCTTTATGTTGTTGTGAGTATCAATATGATATTCCATCAAGGACAGAATAAATTGTGTTTTTGTTATTCAAATGAAAATTACTATAAGGTGCATCAAGATTTCATCACAAAGAATTTTTCATTGGTATTTGTATTTATGAATCAGAAAACTCAGTGGTAAACAAAAAGAATAATGGAATTTTAGTTAGAAGCATTCAGCTGTTTCACTACTAAGAACTAAATTAAACCTTTGTTGAATAGTAACCAGTATTGCTGTATTTAAAGGGCTAAAAAAAGTTTAGTAATTAATCTTACTTACATATGAAATAATTAGTGATAGAACATACAGAAATATCAGGATAAATTTTTGGCAAAAGCCAACCTTTACAATAAAAGATGTGTTGATAAAACAAAATCTAAAACTTTATACATCATAAAATATTCCTTAGTAAAAATTGTTTTTAGTATGAACTTTCTTTTAAAATCAAATTTATATTCATTTGTTTTAAATTAAATAGACAAAACGAAAGCAAAATTTAAATTTTGTTTGAAGAAAACATTTAATCTTTCTGTAAAATGGAAAAATATCAGTATTCTTATATGCAAATAAAAATTCATGAGCATAAAAATTATCAACAGAAATGTTAAAGTGTACCTCCATCAGAAGCATCACCCTTAAGAGCCAGCATAATCTTATGATTTCGTTGAACAATGCGATCAAAAGCTTGAAGCACTTTAGCTACAGCTCTTGTGGAAACCTGTACTCTCTGTGCCAGTTTTTCTTCAAGCTCTTCCCTATCCCACTGGCCCAAAAGTGCCAGAAATGATGTTGTAGCTTCATTCTCATCTGAAAGCAACAGAAATTAACTTATTAATACTACTAACTTATAAACTTATAATCTTATTTACAAATCAATCATTTCATAGTTAATAAATCATTGAGTGAGAATAAATTAAAATTAAACCCAAAGAGTATGATTTTATTCTTAAAATAAATCTCATTTTAATCATCTATTAAAATAGGATTTTTACAATTACTGCCAATATTTTATTAAGAAACATTACTGACTGAGTACATAAATGCTAACTTTTAATCCTTAGTAGTATCATATCCAGTATGGCCTACTGATCTGGTCATCTATGGCCACTTTTTTCTTTTTTTTCAACCCTGCTGAGGAGTGGTCAACTTCACAGGGTCCTGGTGCTGACCATTTATACCTACTAGACTGGACTTGTTTATGGATTTGAGCTTGATTATGGATCCTGGACTTGCTGCACTGGTGGGCCTCTGTTGAGGGAGAGTCTGCCACTGTGTTTTCTGTTTGCTTCTGGGTTGCCAGCTCTAAGTGAACAGAGGCATGGGATACCTTATATCAGATGGTGGATAATCCTAATCAGAGGCCATCGCAGGTACCTGAACCTTACTTAGCTAGTTGGGCATCGTCAAGCCTAAACTGGAGTAATGCATCTCAGGCAGGCCATATGGCTCTTGAAAAAGTCCACTTGAAAAGGTGGTGCCTGAAGTTCCTACCAGCATCGGTGACTTCAGCCTTTAGCAGAGGAGGAACAGGTCTTTGCCCCATGCCTGCGATCAGGGGGCTGTTTGATATTGTTGGCCCTACCAATCTCAATAAACCAAATTTCTTTAAAAATCCTACTAATCATTTTCTCTCTGCAGGAACATGGAACGTGAGGACATTACATAGAGATTATTCTCCTGATGTCCTCATGCAGGAATTCCAGTGCTATAACCTAGATATTCTAGGCTTGCAAGAGACCAGATGGACAGGTAAAGGTGAGATACTTAAAAATAACTTTAAATTTCTCTTTACACGGAGGGAGGGTGGAAAGCATCACCAAGGCGTGGGTCTGCTGCTCAGCAGACATGCTAGTGATGCTCTTCTAGGATATGAGTGCATTAATGAAAGGTTCCTTACAGCAAAATTTCAGACAAGCGTTAAAGACTTGAATGTTATCTGCTGTTATGCCCCCACTGAGGATGCTGATGAGGATCAGAAGGATAGGTTTTACGGACAACTTCAGGATATTTTGAATTCAGTCAAGAAAGAAGATATTACCCTTGTTCTAGGTGACTTCAATGCCAAAGTTGGTACTGACTCTGATCTTTGGGGAGGGGTGATAGGCCCTTTTGGTATTGGTAGCTGCAATGGGCAACGTCTCCTACAGGTAAGTAAACTCAATGGTTTCAGAATAACTAACACATATTACAAACACCGCGACATACATAAATACACGTGGGTTTCACCTGATGGGCTGCATAGGAATATGATTGATTATATATTAATTAACAGCAAATGGGCTAGTTCTGTTAGAAATACCAGGGCATATAGGGGAGCTGAAATTGGATCTGACCATTACCTTGTTAAAAGTGTCTTGCAACTTAAACTTAAAAAGTGTTGTGCTAGGGTTAAAAAATTTACCTTTAATACTGATGCTCTGAAAGACCTAGTTATAGCTAGAGCTTACCATGATAGATTACTTAGTCATTATGACAATCATGGTATGCTTACTACTGATGTTGAGGAAGAATGGGATCATTTTAAACAGGCTTTTTTGGACACTAACAGTACTCTTTTAGGAAAAAAGGAGCAGAAGAGACAGAATTATCTGAGTGATAAGGCACTTGAGCTTATCTCGGAACGAAAGAACTGCAGGAATGTCCTTAATCAATACCCTAATAGTCCTAATAGAAAGCATTACAGAGAGCTTAATAAACGTGTAAACGATCAGTTAGCTGCTGATAAGAATCTTTGGCTTGATGGTTTGGCTGACAAAGCCGAGGAAGCAGTTAGACAGCACAACAGCAGAGAGCTGTACCAGATAGTTAATGTTTTGTGTGGTAGAAAACGGACAGGCATACAGGGATTGAAGGATAAACAAGGTAAGGTTATAGAAGGTGAGGATTCTGTCATGGCCAGGTGGGCTGAGCATTTCAGTGATGTTCTAAACAATGTGGTTAGTTCTACTCCCATTGTCTGTAATGATGATAGATGCATTGGCAGCTTTAATGTTGGCCCTATAACACAATCTGAAGTTATTTTGGCTATTTTTAAACTTAAACTTCATAAATCCCCAGGTGTAGATGAAATTACTACAGAAATGCTCAGAGCTGGGAATGTTTCAGTTACCACTTGGATGACTGAAATTTTGAATAACTTTTATGATAAAGGCATGGTTCCTAAAGATTTTACCAGAGCTATTATTATCCCTATTTTCAAAAAAGGTGATCGCAGTTCTTGTGAAAACTATAGGGGTATCAGCCTACTCTCTGTTCCTGGTAAAGTTCTTTCCATGATTGTGCTTAATAGAATTAAAAATCTGGTTGACAGGCAATTGCGTGATGAGCAATGTGGATTCAGAAGTGGTAGGGGATGTGTGGATCAGATATTTTCACTTAGGCAGATTCTTGAGAAATGTTTAGAGTTTCAGAAACCTCTGGTTGCTAGCTTTGTTGATTTTAAAAAGGCTTTCGACTCTGTTGATCGTCATAATTTGTGGTTGACTGTGAGATCATATGGTATACCTGACAAGTTAGTTAACATAATGAAAGCTCTCTATAATAACACTGAGTCATGTGTGAGAGTTGGTAAGTCTTGTAGCAATTGGTTTAGCATTACGTCTGGTGTTCGACAAGGGTGCATTTTGTCTCCTTTTCTCTTTAGTTTGGTTGTTGATTATGTTATGCGAAATTCACTTCAAGGGAAAGATTTTGGCCTTAAATGGGCTGGAGATACGAAAATTTCTGATTTAGATTATGCTGATGATTTAGCCCTTTTGGCAAATGATGTTGATGAGATGAACTCTTTCATTCGAGCTGTTGATGAGACTGGTAGTACAGTAGGTTTGGTTATAAACAGAGAGAAAACTAAAGTGATGAAAATTGGTCAGGCAGGTTGTGATTCAGTTAATCTGAATGGTTGCAGTCTTGAGCAGGTGTCACAGTTTAATTACCTTGGGAGCTATGTAACTGATACTGGTAATGTGCGGCATGAGATTAATAGACGAATAGGTATTGCTGCCGGGACTTTTAAGAATCTATGGAGATTGTGGAGAAATAGGCGTATACACCTAAAGACTAAAATTAGACTGTATAATAGTTTGGTTCTTTCTAGGGTTAGTTATGGTAGTGAAACTTGGACGCTGTGTAAACAAGATAACAGGAAACTAGATGCTTTTGATTCCAGATGCTTACACAGTATCTTGGGTATTAGGTGGTTTAACTTTGTAACTAATGATGAGGTTAGGCAAAGGAGTCTGCAACCTCCTTTAAGCAGCATATTGTGCAGAGAGAGACTCCGCTGGTTTGGCCATGTTGCCCGTATGGATAATTATAGATTGGCGAATAGGGTTATGAACAGTGTGCCTAGAGGCCTCAGAAGGAGGGGGAGACCTAGGATGCGGTGGGCAGACAATGTCAAACAGGACCTTGTTAGAATTGGTGTGCAGTGGCCAGATGCAGCAGATGTAGCTCAGGACAGATATGCTAGGAGAATTAAACTGCGTGGTCTGGTTGGACCTCCGTAGCCCATGGCTGCTTGTTGTTGTTGTTGTTGTTGTTGTTGTTGATGATGATGATGATGATGATGATAAATTAAAAAAAATACCAGCTGGGTCAGTGTCGAGATTTATCTCCACAACCTCCCCCCCTCCCACACACACACACACAGTCAGTATAGGAAATCAATGGACTTGGATAGGCCACCATCCATCAGATGGGATGTTAAGCCATGGCTCTGTGTGCAGGAGAGCCATATCCTGTGCATATTAAAGAACACACTGGATGCCCTTGATGGGAGACTGCCAACTGCAGCTATTAACAACTGTTCCAATGGGTCTCCTCCCCCAACCTTCTCTGACCCTTCGGCATCCTTTGACTTGGCCATGGTATGCAAAAAAAAAGCACCATTCAGAGGTAAAACAACCCAACCTCCCCCTCCAGTTAAAAATTTCTCCCTCTCTTTTAGAGGAGAAAAGAAATGGACATAGTTTGAGGTACCCATTATCCTCCCCACATCAGAAGTTTCCAAACCAAAAACCAGAATTTCCTCACTCAGAAAATCGAACTTTTCAAATCACCTCGTACCCACCAGAGTTCCTCAGATATAATTTGCCAGGCATATGCAACTTTATAGTAAAAGAAAATTAACTATTATGGTCTGAGGTGCATAAAAAAATATAAAGGTACAAAAAAAAATATTATTAAATAAAAATTATTTATTAACATAATATTTAAACATTTATTGATTATTTATAATACTTTTATTAGCTTCTGCATATTTTTCAAATTAAGTTAATGATTTCAACTTCCTATACGAATTTAGTTTTTGAATCTCGTATTCTGCTCATGCTGAATTAGAACGACTTCAATATCTACAGATACTTGTGCTCGATCCAGCAAACTGAACAATGAGTTTATCATGCGAAATCAGATAGAAATTAGTTTGATGCATACATTATTTCAAATTTAATGGTGGCAACAGTTTTTTGAATAACTTCCAACTGTTAATGTTTAATCATATGAAATCAGATATTAGTTTAGTTTGATGCATTCCTCTTTTTTTTTTTATTAATCCATTAATGTTAAGTCTATGGGGATTTTGTGAAATTCAAACCTACCCACCCAATTTTGCTTGACCCCAAGTTTGCACAGCTTATATTCTTCCCCTGGGTGAAGGGAAAGTTCATGCAAAGTTTGGTATCTCTAACTCTTCTGAGGGCTGAGTACATAAGCAGATAGACACAAACTTTCTTCTATATATATTATTTTAATACAAAGAATATATATATATTTAAATATACATAATTAACACAAAATTTATCCCTTTAATGCCCATAAAGGCCCAAAATGACAGAAATTTGAACTGGACTAGTCCAAATAGTGCTGTTCCTTTGTCTTCACTACACTCTGCACTTTTCTGGCATTTCTTGGGTGTTAAAAGGGGTTAATAATAATAAGTAAATATATTTAAAAGTTTAAAACAGAAAAACAAGGCTTTATTATAACTTCTTATAATTAGCCTTTGAGTTAAAGAGTAATTCCATTTATAAATTAACTGTTTTTTGGGATAAGCAGGGAGAGAAAGTAATTTTTTTTGTACCATACCAAAGCCAAGATTTAAGGAATGAAAAGGTAAAAAATAACTAGTTTGATTCGATTGGATGTGTTTAGATAGCACATCAGCAACTGTAGTTATTATGTGCCACCCAAAGTAAAGAAATTAGAGTTCAAGGAACCTAACTAATTAAAAAATCAATAAGCAAAAGATACATAAATAAAAAAAAAAATACCCCTCAAGCAGCTGCTTGCCACAGAGGTCTGACAGGAGCCATACATAAAATAACAAAAATAATGAAACGAACAATGGTTGTAAAAACTTATGCAAAAACCAAGTAAAAACAAATGTAAAATTAACTCTCAATATGCCAGACGACACTGTAGTTCCAAGAGCAAAATTTGGTCTCATATCCAATGGAAACTATAGTTCCTAGAGCAAAATTATGTCTCATATCCGATGGAAATTATATAGTTCCCAAGAAAATATGCTTAGTTTTTTTTAATTAATCCTGAAATGTTAAAAATTAAATTTGATAATAAAAAGATATCTGATTATTTAATTATCCTTTAACATTGAAAAAGAAACTATTACCCTGCTGTGGCAGCCATTTTTGTGACCTCATTTCATACCAGAGGGATTTTAAATTCCTTTTTTCTTTCAGGTAATGTTTATAAACTTAAACAACGAAATAAACTTGACATATTCAATATCTACTAATAAATCAGCACTTTGAAGTTGATTCAAATTTTAGAGAAAAAACTGTCTTGAGCCAGGTGGGATACGAACCCACGACCTCCTGATAACATGTCAGGTGCTCTGGACCACTGAGCTACCGGCCGCAGATCAAGATCTCCTCTAACTAACACTATGAACATTCCTATTATGTCACATATAGGCGCTATTCAGGTAATCTAGCCACAAGCAGCTCTCTATTTACCATATAAATGGAAAGCATGTCTTACAAGTATGCTAGTGATAAACAATGAAATAAACTCGACATATTCAATATCTACTAATAAATCAGCACTCTGAAGTCGATTCAAATTTTAGAGGAAAAACTGTCTTGAGCCGGGTGGGATACGAACCCACGACCGCCTGATAACATGTCAGGTGCTCTGGACAATTTTTCCTCTAAAATTTGAATCAACTTCAAAGTGCTGATTTATTAGTAGATATTGAATATGTCGAGTTTATTTCATTGTTTATCACTAGCATACTTGTAAGACATGCTTTCCATCTATATGGCAAATAGAAAGCCACTTGTGGCTAGATTGCCTGAATAGCACCTATATGTGACATAATAGGAATGTTTAGTGTTAGAGGAGATCTTGATCGGCGGCCGGTAGCTCAGTGATTCAGAGCACCTGACATGTTATCAGGAGGTCGTGGGTTCATATCCCACCCGGCTAAAGACAATTTTTCCTCTAAAATTTAAATCGACTTCAAAGTGCTAATTTATTAGTGTTTATAAACAAGTTTTGCACACAACATTCTTTGAACTGTTGCTATTCGACTTCTTAATCTTTTGGAATTGCCTCAAAACTGATAAAAATGAATGTTTTTAAATGGGAGATATTTGCATCATTCATTAGAATGCATTTATCTTATCTAAGCGTTGCAATTTTTACCGTATTTCTGTTTTTAAACTGATTTATTATTTGTTAAAATGTTTCAAGAAAATATATTTATATATTTTCTTGAAACATTTTATTATACACAAGTGTATAATAAAATGTTCCTCCTTTTAAGACACAACTCATCACATTCTGTTCAGTAGACATTCCAGAATGAGATCTAAATTCATTTAAATTACTCTTTTTTTTTTTACTACATTGTTTAAAAAAAGTGCTCTTAAAAGTAATATGTCTGCAGTTTTCTCAAATGCTACGTTTTCTACAAATTTTAATTTAAATACTCTTTATTTATTTTGATGTAGGACATGACAAATTATGTCTATTAGTTACTTTAGGATAAGGTTTCAAAGTTTTTCTTTTTCCCTTGAAAACACCTCAAAATTAATCCAGTCACCAGAGTGAATTTTACTCTACACAGCCAGCATGTTAAGGGTAAAAGACAAATTATGGATTATGAGCACCTAAACTTGCTTTATGTCTTCACAGATGGCTTCACGCAAAAATCAAGAAATAGTTAAAAAAAATGAAATATCAAGATAAAAGATTCAATTCTATTAAAATAAACAAGAAATTTTAAGAATGCACAAATAAGTTCTAAAAACGATTCCATTGGATAAAAGCTATCTGAATGTAAGATCAGATGGCAAGTGAAGAGAACTAAAAAATACAATTGTTCAATATTAAAAACAACAAAATTGATTAAAGTATGCCTTAATGATTAAAATGGTGTCATAAAACTTGCACATAGGTTGGTTTCTGCCCCCCAAAAAAGAATGCTTTAGCAATCCATGTTCTATGCAGAGCCATGCAAATACAACTTCCTCCTTGCAATTTCTGCCAATGGAAGATTGTCATGATTTGATAATGGGCTTGGTCTGGAAGAGTTTGTTGTTAACCTGTTCTAAGATCTTTGTCACTGTGCTCAAAGCTCGATTGAGAGAAACTGCCAGAACTCCAGATATGGAACCAGCAGCAATGTGGCTAACCAAGCAACAACATCTGCCAAGTCATTGCCTCTAATGCCAGCCTGCATGACCAGGCAGCAAACAGAACTTGATGAAGTGCCAACCAGATGATAGAGCTGCTAGCAGACTTGGGAGAAAAATAGGGTGAGGCCGATGCCTTACTGAGTTCAAAGCCTGTAGCAAGCCAAGCAAGTTAGTGTAAAGCTCACACAAACAATGATACTTAGCTGTTTTGTGGTCCAAGATTAGACTGATAGAAGCTAAGGTGTTGACTATTAAAATTGATGTTGATGTCTCACAGGTAGCCTTCAATATGCAAACTGAAAAGATGAATGACAATCAGCTGATTAGTATAATTTTGGGGTGAAAAATGCAGTCCCAAGTGGGATGGCCAAGAGGATCACAATCTGCCAGCATACTGTACAAATAATAGTTGAGGACAAAGATAATTCATCGGCCTCAACATAAATTCTCTGGATCAGGAGGTAAGGAAGATATTCTTTGAATATACAGAAGACCTGATAATGGAGAAGGTCCTTCACCTCCAAATCTCAGGTTGATGTTGAGACTTAGGATATACTAATAAGTGCACGGCACAGGAATTGCTGAGAGCAGTTCGTTTCCCATGAGAGGAGCAGACCTTAACGATGTTTAATGCCCACATGCACTTGGACAATATGATAAATGTGAGGTAAAAAGGTAAATTTCTAGTGGATGATGAACCAAGAAACAGCTAGATGGTCAAATACAGAAAAGATTGAGTAAATATCTGATTTAGTGAGCGATGCTTCAGTCCTGGATATCAATGCTTTGAAACAAGTCTATCAGGCTAATTATTATAGTACTAGTAGTGTGACATATACACTGAGATGCCAGTTTATTAGGTACATCACCTCTCATAATATAAATGGTTCATTCTAGCATGTAATATGTCACATGACAGGGATGTGCGATAGTATAGTAAAATCAGGCAGACCAATCTTCAAGCATCAGTTAGAGTTTGGATTGAGCATCACAATGGGCAAAGCAAGCAACCTGAGTGACTTTGAATGTGTCATGATAGTTGGTGCTAGGCATGCTGGTTCTAGCAGTTCCCAAATGGCCATCCTCCTGAGCTTTTCACACACAACTATTTCAAGGGTTTACCAAGAATAGCTTGAAAAGAAAAAAAAAACTGGACCGAAACAAAGGAAATTGACGAGAATTGTGCAAGCAAACAGATGGGTCACAACCAGGCAAATCAAAGCAGAATTAAACACTAGTTTGCAGAAGGTCATCTTCAAATGCACTACGTATCAGACCTTGTCACAAATGGGGTACAACAGCTGCCGACCACATCACGTGCCAATGTCAGCGAAGAATACGAAAGCATGTCTCCAGTAGGCAAAGAAACATTGAGGAATGGAAGAGGGTAGCCTGGTCGGGCAAATCAAGGTTCCTTTTGCATCGCACTGATGGATCAGAATTTGGCGGATGCAACATGAGGCAATGGAACCATCTTGTCTGGTGTCAACAGCACAGGCTGGTGGCAGAATTGACCAAGTCAACTGGGACAGTGTGTCCTCCTCTTTCTTTCTTCCTGTACCAACAGGAGCAGAAAAGGTTGTGCCTACCTGCATTCCATGTCGAATTAGCTCTGATATGCTCATTGCACAAGCAGAGCCAATAGTGAGGGCAGATGGGACAAGGTAAGCCCCATTTATAAAGAGAGGTAAAGAACAATGAAGAAAAGGAACTTGAGGTATTTCTTCTCTGCTTCTTGCTCAGTGCTGACAGCCCTACATTTAGGTGCTAAGTATTATCAAGTTAATTTGTAAAAGTTAAGAACATCTGAACACCATAGCGTATTTGAACATCGCAGCTGACCAAGTTCATCCTTTCATGGTTCACATGGATGGATACATTTGGATTGCACAATCCCCAGATCTAAACTGCATTGAGCATGTTTGGAATGAGGTGGTAAAGGATATTTGCAGCGACTGTGCCATCATCCAATTTGCAGCTATTACATGACACAATCATTTCAACATGGTACAATACATACAGCATTTTGTAAGTTCCATGTCCCGACTAATTTCAGCTATTCACTGAGATGTCAGTTTATTAGGAACATGCTACAAGTAGGTGTACCTAATAAACTGCATCTCAGTGTATATGCAATATAAAATTTGAGGTGAAATAGTTAAATGGAATTGGAAATGTCAGAGACTGATTATTCTGTGCTCCAACCTGCCCATTTAAAACTAATCATTCCAGCATAATGGTACATAAGCATAAATTATAAGCTAAGTTAATCTTTCATTACAGCTATCATCTTGCTGCTTTGATTTCAATTTTTACATTATTACAGATTTTTGTTACAGTTAGAACAGGGAGCAATTGAGGCTTCACTGAAATTATAATAGCCTATAGTGAACTGGATCAATGCGAAGCATGCACTATCCAATGAAGCTCAACCACTATGTGATCCACTGCAAGACTAATAAGTGTGCTAACTCTGCACTGGAGCGGATACATTCAGATGTGACCTGCTCTGCCGATTATTCTATATCCTTATATAATTTTAATAGATAAATTTCTCTGTTTCATATTTTTTGTAAAAGACAATGAAAAAAGCAAATAGTCAGATACAAACTGCAAAGCAAGATATCCACAAACTGTGAAAGTTAATTGGAAAATGAGAATTATGGCCAAGTGCTAAAGGTGGCACTGCAAGCAGTACTATTGAGTCATCTATCTGTACTAGCTGGTTATTTTGTGCAATGATGGCATCAAAGCATGCAAGAGCCAAGACTTCAAGCTATCTGAGAAAACAGGCATGAGGCTGGGTACATAACATGGTAGCTAGCAAAGAGTTGCCACCATCACGATGGGGAAGGCTTTCACACCACACCTAGTATGGCACAAAAGTCTTCCCCGTCTTGCAAAGTGAAAAATCGCAAAGGAGAGCAGTAAGCCACAGTGGAAATGACTGAACTGACAACTGGGGTATGTCATCAAGGCTGAGAGTAATATCTCAGCAGTAGCCTTGGATACACACATTAGAATAAAGCATTTCCCACTTAGGGTAAAAAAAAACAAAGTTTCAAGTGAGATGACCTTAGAGGGATCACAATGTACAGGAGTTTATCAGAATAATGGAAACATCAATGGTGACTGGAGTACATGCAATATGCCGTATGCATATCACAGGGACAACGTCACCCATGATGTGAGGTATATAAAAGAGAGAAGTACAATGTTGGCTATCACATAGCAGTTCAATAGGCACAGGTGAAACAGCTGTTGTGGTATAATTGTCGACAATGTCAGATCTCAGTGACTTTCAAAACGGCATGATCATTGGTGCATGTTTTGCAGGAGCTTCAATAACAAAGCAGAAATAGTAGGTATAACATGAGGAATTGTTTCAAAGATTATGACTACATATCAAAAAGGACAGGGCATTGCCTCCAAATGTGCAAATTGTGGACGCCATACAAAGTTGTCAGATAGGGATAGGTGAAAGTTGGCACAAATTGTACAATGGAAGCACAAGACAATGCACCACAAATAGCAGCAGAGTTGAATACCAGTCAGAATGATCCTGTTTCCATCATAACAATTTGTCGGAACTTTATAGTGTCTATATTTATGGCCATGCTGCAATCCACAAACCTGTGATTCCCAATATCAATGCAACAAAATGTGTAAGGTGGTGCAAAGCACATAAAAACTGGGATGCTAAAGACTAGAAACGTGTCATCTGATCTGATGAATTGTGCTACACATTGTTTCCCACCACTGATAGAATGTACGTCTGGCAAAAACCTGCAGAAACATATCACCTCAACTGTTTGGTTCCAACTGTGAAGCATGGAGGATGGATCCCTGATGCTGTGGGGTGCCTTAGGCACCAGATATCATGGCATTTCTTAGGGCCATTAGTTATCCTGCAGGGTCATGTCACATCCGCAATGTATGAATCCATTCTTGTGGACTACTTGCACCCAACTGTTCCCTAATGACTGTCCCTGGTTTCAAGCAGATAATGCACCCATGTATTGTGTGAAATGTATCAAGTTGTGGTTTGCAGAGCATGAGGATGAGGTACATTAACTACCCTGATCACTTCAATCTCCAGACCTCAATATTACTGAACATTTGTGGGAATATCTGGAGCATAACATCAGATCACACTTTCCACCTCCAGCATCACTGGTATAGTTGGGCTATATTTTACAGGAAGAATGGTCCCACATTCCATTACTGTATGTGCATGACTTGTATAAATCTATTCCACATCAAATTGCATTTGTTTTGAAAGCCCGAGGTGGGCCTACAGCTTATTAATAAAATATTCTTCACAAACAGTATATGTTTCCATTATTTTGATAAACCCCTGTACGTGGATATGGTAAGGGCAAATGCCGGTAAGAGATAAAGGTTTGTCAGCTTCATCAGACTCTAGGTTGGTGAAATGTGAAAGGCTAATGGTGAAGAGAGCCCAACACCACCAAATCTCATGATGAATAGTCTTAGGTCTGTAAATGTTTCAACTGGGCAAGTGAACAGTACGAACAAACATTGGCCCACTCCCCAAGAAATGGAGGAATGAAGGAGAGAATCTTGACGATGTTCAATGCTCATATGCACTTGAATGTAAAGTGACAAATGTGTGGTAAAAAGATCAAATTTGGATCGAAGATGAAAGTAAGAAATTGAGTCTCCACCACAACATGAGTGATAGAATCCCTGAGTCATAGCTCAGAATCCAGATGAAGATTATGCTTACAACAAAAGTGTATCCAAACAGTTTTCTGTGAAGGGAACTGAAATGAATTTTCTATCACTCAAAGAGAGATTGCTCACAGCTGTCTGCAGTTGTCATTCAATGGTCTCTTGCTAGAAGAACAAAAAAAAAATGTTAAAATTGTCAACTACAAACTGGGACTGCAGTTAGAACAAGGAGAGGTTGAGGCCTCAATGAAATCAAAGACAATAGTTGACTAAGTGAATCAACAGAAAGGAATAAATCTCACTATAGTGATAATCATTTGTGATAATTAAGCAAGTGTGAAAAATCCACCTGTCCACCTAAGGTTATGATGGTTGTGTGCTATGAAACTTGATTATGTGATAACTATAGTGATATTCATTCCTTTCTATCAAATTGGTTGCCAGCCTATGGTAGAGGTTATTTCCATCCAGTATATTATTCGATGCTGTGCATCTGAATAATCCAAGGTATATTACTTGATATGTGGGATTATAAAAGCTTAATTCCTGTCATTATAAATAGTGCATGAGCACCCCCTGACTTAGAATAACATGGTAAGGCTTTATAGCACAACTATCATAACCTTTCTTAAACATGTGTGAATTACCCCAGCTTTAGTTCAAATGGCAAATAACTAGAAGAGCCAAGTTCAAGTCAGGGAAGAGGACGGTGGGTTTTTTACACTTGCTTAATATAATTCACGATAATTGCTGTACAAAATTCATATGTCTAAATTACTCAATCTCAAAAATGAGGAGTGCAAGTGCTTTAACAAATTGTGAGGTAATTAGTTGCAACTACAACAGTTACACTACAATTATAAATGCGCTAAATAAATATTAATTAGTCTAAATATTTCCTTATCAATATATAAAGCATAATAGTCTAATTAACAATAGTTATATTTACCAATGAGTAGTAGGCTGTTACATCTACTTGTTGAGGCTCGTAAGCTGTTACAATGAGACGTCATGATTTTCAACAGTTTCTGTATAGTCAGATTCGAACATCTTCTGACTACATAGAAACTTGAAAATCACGTCTCATTGTAACAGCTTATGAGCCTCAACAAGTAGATGTACCAGACTACTACTCATTGGTAAATATAATTATTGTTAATTAGACTATTATGCTTTATATATTGATAAGGAAATATTTAGACTAATATTTATTTAGATCATTTATAATTGTAGTGTAACAGTTGTAGTCGCAACTAATTACCTCACAATTTGTTAAAGCACTTGCACTCCTCATTTTTGAGATTGAGTAATTTAGACATGTGAATTTTGTACAGCAATTATCGTGAATTATATTACGTATTATTATACAAGCTGTGATGATTATTATTTCAAGTTTTACACTTGCTGAATTATCATAAGCAAATCAATGTAAATCACGCACTGACCAATGATGCTCAGCCATTATATAATACAAGAGTAGTGTGAATTTCTGCAGTGAAGCCAGTACGTTCAGGTGTGATTCCTCAAACTGAAGGCATGAAAATCAAAAAGAATGTTGAATCACCATGTTTTTTTTTTCAATGTCAAAGAAAGCTGATATCAAATGTTCTCTATGATGAAAATAAATCCTGATTGCATTTTGAGGCAGATCAGGTGATCTAAAGTCAACTTATGCCTGCAAAAGATGCTAGTCTCCATATAGCAGAAGTGTCCAACAGTGACCATTTTTTCCACCATCTTACACACACAGGTCATTAATGCAATAAGATAACTGGGAGGAATCTTGAAATTCTTCTCTTCTCTCTTTCCACTTGTTATCAATCCTGCAGCACAATCCTGATACACAATGGGTGTGAAGTTGCACATCCATTATGTATCAAGATTGTGCTGCAGGAAAAGGAAAGAACAGTCCATGTCCAATCTTTTAGCTTTCATCCCACACAATTTTAGAACTGGTGTGAGTGATGGAAGAACTACACTCAATCCAAGGTTCTTTTTTGCTATGATGCAACTGATGTGGACTTTTGATGTGGACTTTTGGCCTAGTGCATTCAAATGCATCAATATTAGAGGAAGTTGGATATCCTTGGAACAATCCCCAAGTCTTGCTCTAAGCCTTATTGAGCTGTAGTATAGTCATGATTCCACTATAGTTTCAGTAAACAAGTAACCCATGTTGAAGTCAGAGGAATGGTACAGACGACAGCCTAGACAATCCAGTCAATCATTTCTGCCACTATGACACTGGCAGGCTCTTGGCTGAATAAGTGAAAGTCATGGGGCACTTCAAAACACTTGTCTTCTTATCAATTCTTCAATATGACAAATGCAAAGGGTTGCATGTTCCACATGAGATGTTACATAACATGGGGATGCAATTGCTTCCATGTGTACTGTCCTCAACATGCTGTGTAAAGAGCGAAAGAATAGAGGAAGAGTAAATGAAAAGAACAATAACAGTGAAAGTGTGCCTAGGGGATTTAAAATATGTACTGGCACCAATGTTCAATGATATGAGCATGTGAACTCCAAGTCAGTGCTCAACGACCCCAACTCTACCCTCCAATCAGTACTGTCTCAATGAGGACTGTGTCTAATGAAATCTCCCAAGAGAAGGAAGGGGGAATAGCAGATGTGAGATGATATCAAGTTCAGCCTAGAATAAGATGTCTGAAGGTGAACCTTAAAGCTGTCCAGATTTCTTCAACATCCAAGACAATTCCATTGCAGGAGTGAAGATATCTCAGGTCTTAGAAGAATGCGTAGATAACAATTTGCAATTCAAAATAACTTGGAACGCTGCAAGGATTTTCAAAATGAGGGCAATCTGCATCCATGTTATCAAAAGCATCCAACAGAAATGAATCTGAGACTTTCATCCGAGGAAGAATCTGTCTTTAGCCTGGTGATGCCCCTGTTGGCTTGAAAGGATGAGCTGTCTGAAGATGAGAAGGCCTTGAAGAGGTAATGTGGAAGAATGGGTAACATGTATAGAAACCAGTGTCAATACTGATGTACACAGTCACTTTGATTTCACCTGTTTCAAGAGGCTCTTTGCTGCAGGCATAAAAAGATCAGATAGTGGCACAGTGATTACAATCTGCACTGCCGCAGATGCCATTACAACAGCAGGTTTCCCCATGATAACATTCACACTGGAAATCTTGATGAGAGTAATAAGCTGTGCAGCTAACATTCTCACTTCAAGGTAAGAGAGATTTATTTTGCCTATTTGGTATACAGTACCTTTTTCTCCCTTTGTTTACTCAGTCACGAGAAAATACTGGATGACTGACACCACAGTTCATGCAGCTTGCAATTCAGCTGGGCATTTTGAATCAGCATTCCACACTGCCACAGTGAGCATATGGGTTTACAGTAACAAGCTGTGTTGGAAAGGTTATACCTCTCACATTTGAAAGCAGCACAAGAGGTAGGGAATGCAAGATCATACGTCAGAATAAGCAGTCTGCCTTGATGGCAGCCAGCACATATGGAAGACTGAATGTTAAGATTAGTACATAATTTAGTGGGTACTAACTTGCCATCTCAATGTGATGAAATCCATTTGCAATGACTCCTTGGGTGGATAACTCCACATAGAGCTCCTCTTCAGAAACACTGAAGAAACTCCACTCAGAGATCACTCCACATGAAGAGTTAAACTGGTGGTGGTGGGGGGGGGGGGGGTGACCATGATATACATACCACCAATCACTACAACCTTCAGGAGCAATTCAGAATGTTTAGAACATGTAGTCTCAACAACCAAGTTGCCAGATCATAAGTGTTTGATGGATTTTGAAGAATCCATAATAATGTCCAAATTTTTCTAAAACAAGGGAAGCATATTTCCAATTAACTGGTCATAACTACAGTAGACAATCAACTGGTCATAAAGCATATCAATCATGAACCAGCCTTACTAAATTCCTATGAACTTCAAAGGATGATAGATAAGATAGGCTATCGGCAATCTTTGTTGTTGGTCATACTTGACCAACAACAAGAGGAATCAGTTTTAACATTCTATCTTTGACGTTATTAAGAATTTAATAATTATATCATGATGAGTAAGCTTTACATTTATTTATTTGTTCATTTTTAAGGGCCATACAGGAAAATAGGTATTTTTAAATATTTTATTATATATATATTACTTTACCACTAAAAACACCTATCTGCAGAAGAAGAAATTTCAACATTGCTACTGTGTACATCTAAAGAAAGAATTTGATATGATTTGTAAAGATGGGCACTCATTAAGATTCCATCCCTCTTTTCTTTGGTGGAGGGGAAGGAAAAGTTGGAGAATTGAAAAATTTAAGGAACTCACAACATTTTCAATGTTCCAAAGCTTTCATTTGAAATTTGGTCAAGTTTTGACTGTGGTCAAACTTATTTAAAACTTAATAACTGAGTAATGAAATTTTTAATTTTTTTTTTTACTGTTAGAATTTTGTGCTCATTTTTGTGTCCAGAGGCATCTTATGTTGTAGTTACACCACACATAAAGGCACAACATTTTCAACATAATTATCATTTACATACATACTTTTATTTTCAGATTCATCAGATGTTTCAGCATCAAACCTCTGGAGTAAAATACGAAGGTCTTCATTGAGCTGTAAAATTTAGTAAATATAATAAAAAAAAAGTGAAACAATCAGGAAAAACAAAATACTGAAAAAGTATCTCATAAATATTTAACTTAAAAAGAACAGTAGTTGCATTTTAGGTGAACTTGAATTATTCGAATTTGAAATGGTGCGATACAAAAAATATTAATAAAGTCTCACTTTATGTGCAATATTTTAAATAATGCAAATTCCCCCAAAATATAAATTTAATCAAGAATTGCATAATTTCGAAGCTGATTGGCCGAGTGAATTGTAAACTGTTCACACTATTCCCACATCACATGGAGGCAGCACTTTAGCTGCTAAACAATGTATACCCACAATTTTTGTCAGTATCGTGTGAACCATGCTGTTGTTTACATGTATCAGAACTTCTGTGAGAAATTCTGGCTATTATTGTGCTGTGCTGTTATTTTAACATTCACTGTTAATTTAGAAAAAAAATATATCCTATAAAGATTGGATCTGACCATTATTACCTTGTGTCTTGCAATTTAAATTTAAGGAGTGTTGTGCTAGAGTTACAAAAATTACCTTTAATACTGAAGATATGAAAGACTCAGTTATAGCCAAAGCTACCATGATAGATTACTTAATCATTATGATCCTTATGGTTTGCTTATTACAGAAGATGAGGAAGAATGGGGCCGTTAAAAACAGGCTTTTCTTGAAACTAACATACTCTTTTGGGTAAAAAGGAGCAGAGGAAATAAAATTATTTTAGTGATAAGGCTAAGGAACTTATTTCTGAAAGAAGAAGTGCAAGAATAATATGAATCAATACCCTACTAGCCCAAACAGATGGCATTACAATGAGCTTAATAAATGTGTAAAGGATCAGTTAATGGCTGATAGGAATCTTTGGCTGGATGGCTTGCTGACAAAGCTAAGGAAGCAGCTACACAGAGCTTAACAACCGAGAGCCGTACTAGATAGTTAATATTTTGTGTGGGCAGAAACAGACAGGTACGCAGGGACTGAGGAATAAACATGGTAATGTGGTTGAAGGTGAGGATTCTGTGATGCTAAGTGGCCTGAGCATTTCAGAGATGTTCTAAACAATATGGTTAGTTCTTTGAATCCATCAAAATGATGATAGATGCATTATTGGCTTTAATGTAGCCTGTAGCCCTATATCAATCTGAAGTTACTTTGGCTATCTCTAAAATGAAACTGCACAAATTCCCAGGGGTAGATGAAATAACTGCTGATATGCTTAGAGCTGGAAATGTTTCTGTTATCATATGCCTGACTGAAATTTTGAACATCTGTTATGATAAAGATTGTTTTCTCATTAGTGCTGTTGATTAGAGCTATTGATAAGACTGGTAGTAGAGTAGGTTTGGCAATAAATAGAGAGAATACTAAAATGATGAAAATTAGTCAAGTTCTTAAGGACTTTAATGTAGCTATTATTATCCCTATTTTTAAAAAAAGGTGATCACAGTTCTTGTAAATAATTACAGGGGTATCAACATTCTTTCTCTTCCAGCTAAAGTTAATTCACTATTGTACTTAATAGAATTAAGAATCTGGGTTGATGGATAATTGGGTTATGAGCAGTGTGGATTCAGAAGAAATGGAGGAGATATTAATCAAATTTTTTCACTTAGGCTGATTCTTCAGAAATGTTTAGAGTTTCGGAAACCTTTGGTTACTAGCTTTGTAGATTTCACAAAGGCTATTGACTCTGTTGATCATTACAATTTGTGGTTGATCATGAGATTGTACAGCATACCAGACAAGTTAGTGTACATAATAAAAGCTCTCTATAATAACATATCATAGTGAATCATGTGTGAGAGTTGGTAAGGCTTGTAGCAATTGATTTAGTATTGCTTCCATTGTTTGACAAAGGTCCATTTTGTGTCCTTTTCTCTTTAGTGTGGTTATTATGTTATGTATGTATTATGTATGTGGAATTCATTGCAAGGGGAATATTTTGGGCAACTGTCACAATTGGTTTAGCATTGCTTCTGATGTTCGATAAGGGTGCATTTTGTCTCTTTTTCTCTTTAATTTGATTATGTTATGCGAAACTCACTGCAAGGGGAATATTAGATTATGCTGATGATTTGGCCCTTTCGGCAAATGATGTTGATGAGATGAACTCTTTCATTAGAGCTATTGATGAGATTGATAGTAGAGTAGGTTTGGTGATAAACAGAGAGAAAACTAAAGTAATGAAAATTGGTCAGGTAGGCAGTGGTTCAGTTAATCTGAATAGTTCCACCCTTGAGCAGGTGTCTCAGTTTAATTATCTTGGGAACTATGTAACAGATACTGGTGATATTGCAGCATGAATTAAACAGATGAATAGGGATTGCTGCTGGAACTTTCAAAAATCTATGGAGAGTGTGGCCTGAAGACTATAATTAGGCTTTATAATTGTTCGGTTCTTTCTAGGGTTGTTATGGTAGAGAAATTTGTAACAAGTTTTTGTAAACAAGACATAGGAAACTTGATGCTTTTAATTCTAGATGGTTACGCAGTATCTTGGGCATTAGGTGGTTCAACTTTGTAATGATGAGGTTAGGCAAAGGAGTCAGCAAATGCTTTTGAGCAGCATATTGTGCAAAGAGAGACCCCATTGGTTTGGTCATGTAGCCCACATGCATAACTATAGATTAGTGAATAGGGTCATGAACATTGTGCCTAAGGGCCTCCAAAAGAGTGGGAAATCTAAGATGAGGTGGGTAGACAATGTCAAATAAGACTCGTTAGAATTGGTTTACAATGGCCAGATGCAGCAGCTGTAGCTCATGACAGATGTGTGTGGAGAGCTAAATTGCACATCTGGTTGGACCTCAGTAGCCCTTGGCTGCTTGAGGAGGAGGAGGATGAATATGTGTTCACTAAACCTTCTGATGGATGTTTTAAATACAATAAATCCTGAAAATCACTTTTATGGAAACATTTTGTTGATTTCTGATAGTTAATCATTAAAATTTTTAGGCTTCCTGATGCAGAATATTGATTCCAAATGAGTATAATATTAGTGATGTAGTTTTTTTTTTCTCATTTTGCTACTTCTACAATTATTTATATTGCTCTTCAACTATTTATTGCAATTAGAAAGTTTATTTGAAACTTGACTGAAAATTAAAAGTTTTAAGATATACAAGACCTCAACTGGTAGTCAGATTAAAAGACATCTGATGAGGATATTATAGCAAAAAGTTCAATTTTTAAACTATAGGATTTATTTAGTACTTTTTTAATTTAATTTCAGGTAATTTCATACAAGCATTAAAAAACTAACTTTTAAATGAAAATTTTCTCACTGTTGTGAAGTTTCACTTTTCCATAAAAGTATCTAATGCTAATTGATCTAGAATTGTTAAATCTCAATTCAAATGGTCAAAATAAATTTTATTTGCTATGAAATATTTTTAATCTTTTTTCACAGCACTTATTTTTTTTTAGATTTATATTATCGTTTTATTTAAATTCTTGTTTTTAACGCAAGTAAACTTTTTGTGAGACTACTACTGTAGTCTTAGAGTTTGTCAATTAGGAAAAAAAATCCAAGCATAATGAGTGTTTGCATAAATGCCTAAAACATAAAAAAAAAATTAAAGAATAAGGTAACAGAAATATGAATCATTTGCATTAAAATAATGAAATGTTCTAGAAAGGATAAAAAACTTTTTAAATTTTACTGAAGTTAAAATGAAAAATATATAATAAAACTTGGCATTTTTAAAAATGCTTAAATTTTTTCCCCTTGAATTTTTGATATTTTCTTAACCACAATTAAATGCTCTTTCTTTAGATATACAACACAACCTATTGTTGTCAATTGACCGAGCAGGAATTGAACGAGCAGGAATTGAAAATTACCTGGCAACTTAGTAGTTTTTCAGTCCTGGTACAATACGGTTAAAAACCTTGAGTTTTATCACAATTCATGTTACAGACATTCAAAAGAAAAGGTGATCTATACAGGAAGTTAAATAATCTACATGGCATGTTACTATAAAATATGAGTAAGCAGTATACAAATTAAATATTGAATAACTCGACTTAAATATTGAATAAACTTGACTTTTTTTGGTATACACTAAGTAATTACCACTTTTGAGTCAAAAGTGGTAATTACTTAGTGTGTACCAAAAAAGTCGAGTTCATTCAATATTTAATCAACTGTATACTTGTAATATATACTTTCCATCTATATGGCATTTATCTGCCGCTTGTGGCTAGATTGCCTGAACAGCATCTACATGTGACATAATGGAATATGTACTGCAGGTAGAAAATGTTCATATGATCAATTAGAGGAAATCTTCATCGGCGACCGTTAGCTCAGTGGTACAGAGCACCTGACATGTTATCAGGAGGTCGTGGGTTCGTATCCCACCCAGTTCAAGACAATTTTTCCTGTAAAATTTGAATCAATTCAAAAGTGGTAATTACTTAGCAGTATACAAATTTGAGCATTTTCTTTAAAACCACTTACCTGATTCCAATAACGGTTAACTACACAGAGAACAGCTTCATCACTGGTTTGTCGCTTTTCTAATTGTTCTATCCTCTGACGAAGTTCTGCTTCTTGTCTTTGACGTTGCTCCAACCGTTCTGTTAGTTTTCTGTTTTGGAACTGGAGCACTTTCATATCCATTTCTTCCTAGAAAGTTACACAAATATTACTTTCATTTAAGGAGCGCAAAACACAGAAAACTTACTTCATTTAATACAAATTAACACTAAAGTTAAAAATATAATTTATATGCTATTTTTTATGACTTTAGCTTACAAATAAATGAATGAAGAATAAGTGAACACATATAAACAAACTTGTGTAACTATATATCAAATTACATTGCACTGAAAACTACCATATTTATGGTTTTAGCCAGTGATTATTGGTAACAGAAAGATAACACACATGTATAAGAATGCAACATTACATATTTTATGCTTGTGCTACAATACACTCATCAGCTCTTGTGTGTGGCCATCTCTGATCTTAGCTTATATTACTAAAAACAGAAGACTGGTACTTTTCCGAAAATTAATCATTATTAATCATAGACTAATTATGAAATTAGAATTAATCATAGAAGCTTAAGTGTCCATACCAGTAAGTGCAGGAAAATGTAATGTAAGTTTTACTACTTTCCAGATTATTTCTACTAGATATGGGCCATTCATTTCAGAAATGGAAGAACGATTCTTAGCGATATAGATGAAAGATTATTAAAAACAATAAATAATTTTTTATTATCAGCAGTATAAACTTTCATTCAAGTTTTTAAAGTAAATAATTTAGATGCATAAACTGATCTGCATGCAAAAAAAAAACATTTAAAACATTTCAATGATTATTTTTAAATGTCAAATAAGAAAAATCACATTTTTTTTATTTACAACATTACACATTATATGATGACAACACTGCTTATAACTGTAAATGCTAACAAATTTCCATATGCTGGTGAATAGATTTTTCAAATATGCACAAAATTGTGCAAAAACATTAATACATTTAGCAAAAATATTTTATCATGTTCCCAGATAATGCAATACAAAAGATTCATCCAATTTGGTATATGAGTTATCATCTCTGAGAACAAAATAGTAAAACCAGTTAAAATCAACAGACAAAAACACTTTTTCTCAATATATATTTTTAAAGATTACCACATGAAACTCAGAAATCACCTCAAGGGCCTCACACTTTAAATTAAAACACAAAACAGGTAAAAAAATTTGAAAATTCCTGTATTAATATGGTAATTACTAGATACTTGGTGATGGGTAAATGGGAAAGCAGATTGCATATATGAACAAAGAACTGAATTGGTTTTCAAGATGACAACCAACTTTCAAGTTGTTTTTAGGACACATTTCCTTAAGAAAAAATTTTTTGATAATAATATAAGAGCTACAGGGGTTTATTAAAATAATGGGAACACATACTGTTTGTGAAGAATATTTTATTAATAAGCTGTAGGCCCACCTCAGGCATTCAAAACAGATGCAATTCGACGTGGAATAGATTTATACAAATCATGCACATACAGTAATGGAATGTGGGACCATTCTTCCTGTAAAATATAGCCCAACTATGCCAGTGATGCTGGAGGTGGAAAGTGTGATCTGACCTTGAGCTCCAGATATTCCCACAAATGTTCAATAATATTGAGGTCTGGAGATTGAAATGACCAGGATAGTTAATGTACCTCATCCTAATGCTCTGCAAACCAATAACTTGAGACATTTCGCACAATGCATGGGTGCATTATCTGCTTGAAATCAGGGACAGTTATTGGGGAACAATGCCTGCAACATTGAGTGCAGGTGGTCCCTGAGAATGGATTCGTACGTTGTGGATGTGACACAACCCTGCGGAATAACTAATGGCCCTCAGAAATGCCATGATATGGCACCCCACAGAATCAGGGATCAAACTCCATGCTTCACAGTCAGAATCAAATAGTCGAGGTGGTGTGCTTCTGCAGGTTTTTGCCAGACGTATACTACCAGTAGTGGGAAACAATGTGTAGCACGATTCATCAGACCAGATGACATGTTGTCAGTCTTTAGCATCTTAGTTTTAGTGCTTTGCACCACCTTACACATTTTGTTGCACTGATGCTGGTAATCAGAGGTTGGGGATTGCAGCATGGCCATAAATACCAGCAAGATGAAGTTCTCAATGAATAGTTTTGATGTAAACGGGATCATTCTGACTGGTGTTCAACTCTGCTGTTATTTGCAGTGCAGTGGTCTTGTGCTTTCTGATGTACAATCCGTGCCAACATACGCCTATCCTTATCTGACAACTTCGTATGGCATCCACAATTTGCACATTTGGAGGCAACACCCTGTGCTTTTTGATAGGTATTCATAATCTTGGATACAGTTCCTTGTGTTACACTTACCATTCTGGTTACTGAAGCTCCTGCAAAAGACACACCAATGATCATGCCTTTTTGGATGTCACTGAGATATGACATTGTCGACAATTACACCACAATAGCTGTTTCACCTGTGCATGTGGCACTGCTATGTGATATCTGACATCATACTTCTCCCCTTTATATACTTCACATCACAGGTGATATCGTCCCTGTGATATGTATATGCGCATTGCATGTACTCCAATCACTATTTCCATTATTTTGATAAATGGCTGTATAAATCTATAGAGGCAAAACTAATTTTCATCAATTTTGGACTGCACTTGCATTGGAAACTAGCTCTTCAATTACTAGAATCACATTTTCCTTGGAAAGTCTCTGCATTTGCCCCTGAATGGTGCAAATTTTTGGATCTTGTACTGCTAGATATTTTTCAAAAAACTATAACATCACTGCAAGGATTAACAAGATCCTTAAAAGTATGCTCCCAAGTCAAACTAAATTTTTGTGGCAAAAAGGTGGATCATTTAATTTGTGGACTGCTGTTGGCAACAAATAGCAACTTTTTGCACAAGTTAATACATATGGGTAACAAGATGGCACAGAGTAGTGTGTGCAAGCTGAAAAACGTAATATGTTTATAAGTAACAGCAATGTAATATACAGTCTCTGTCATTATCTTGCTTTTTAAAGGTATTCATTTTTGTGTGTAGGATTTTTTGCAGGCTATGACTGATATGACATTACTGTGTTCAGCAAAGCTTAAATGGTGCTGAGACAGTGACAGAAATTACTCAAGTGTAGAGAGAACATTTCTAGAAGCACAATTCTCAAGTGGCACAAACACTTCACAGATGGGTGCAATTCTATGATGGATGACCCAAGATCTGGGCAACCAACTGCTACCGTCAATGCACAACAAATCACCCAAGTCAGGGATTTCAATGAAGAGCACAGAATAACCCTGCATGCACTAACAGCAAGGTTGGGCCTTTCTTATGGTAATATTCATGCAATAATGAAAAAGCACTTGAAAATATCAAGAATTTATGCTTGTTGGATCCTGCACAATCCGAGTCTCAAGTAAAAACATGTTGATGTGTGTTGGAACTGGCTGGCAACACATATGAAGCTTGAAGAGAAAAGTGAAAGATTCTTACAGCATATTAAAACTGGAGACAAGATTTGGATTTTCTACTATGATCTAGAAACAAAATGCCAATCCAGTGAATGGAAGCACACAAGTTCACTGTAGCCTACAAAATTTTAAGTTATGGGATGGGCCAGGGAACAAATTGCTCTGGTGTTTTTGATTGCAAAGGCATTCTTGTAATACATTTTATGCTATGAGGATTAACAACGAATAAGGAAGCTTATGCAAAGGTCCTTTGAAACTTCATTCTGCAGTTCATGAGAAATTATCAAAATTCTTAACCAGAAAATGGTCTCTGTACCATGAAAACATGAGACCCCACACTGCTGCTTTGGCTCAAACTGTTATCACCAACATCAGTGCCAAGATGCTAGGGCATTCCCCTTACTGCTCTGATCTTGCACTGTGATTTTCACCTGTTTCCAAAGCTGAAAACAGCATTAAAAGACAGCTGCTTTGGAAATGATGATGAAGCATAAGCAGCCACAAAGACAATGCTATGGAAACTTTCACAAAATGGCTTGCAGCAAGCTATGCCTGGGTTAGGAGATGGTATAAGTGCATAGCTTTCAATGAGGAACATTTTGAGGAGGTGAAAACACTTGCAGACTTTGGCAATGAAGATTAAACATACAGTAGACTCTCTCTTATCTGGTCTCGGCTCAAATGGCATCCACTTTAACCGGTCATTCCAAGAAGCGGAAGCAAATCGACGCTTTTTGTTGTTGTTTATAGTACAGTTCATATTTGCTTCAGTGAATAGGTTTCTGAATCTTACAGTGTACTAACAGCTTTGTCAATATTACAGTATACAGTGTACTATGCATATACAGGAGTGTGTGTTGTGATCTATTAATTATTGTGTGCTACAAAATGAGTGGGTGCAAACGTAAGAGTAATGTCGTTACAATGGAGATCAAATTAAAAGCATTAGAACGTATTGACAAAGTTGATCCAGTAAAGCATATTTGTGATGAACTAGGTGTTGGTAAAAGAACGATAAATGATAGAAGGAATAGAAAATCTTTACAAGATTTTTGCACTCAAGTCTGAAAACACTCCTTCTTCTTGGTGCACTCTGGAAAAGGTGAAAATTTAAATTGTTGATGATGCATTTGGTTATGGTTCATGCAAGAGAGTCGAAAAGAAACACCAGTCAGTGGGCCAATCTTGAAAGAAAAAGCATTAATCCTTCATTCTAAAATCGATAATGGGGGAGATTTTTCAGCAAGCGAGGGATGGCTTTCTCGCTGGAAAAAAATGGTATGGTGTTCATTACCTTGGTGTTTGTGGTGAGAAATTGTCAGCTGATCCTTTAGCAGCAAAGGAATTTTCAGAAAAACTTGTAGTGCTTTTTGAAGAAGAATGCCTATGCGCAGAAAAAATCTACAACTAGCTTCAATTTTAATAAGATTTTTTTAGAGTCGCATAGTAAAAAAATGCATCTGGCAACATAATTTATTTACAAAATACTAATAGAAATGATTACAATGCACATGAATAGAATGGCTATATATTTCTGAATAACAAAAAATAATTTTCTTTTTTTCAAGTAAATATTTCTCCCATTTTGTAATTTTTTCTCAGTACCATACTTTGAGAAAAGTCCAGGCTTTTAGCCAATTGCACTGAGTTAGATAAACAAGTCAACTTTAGAATTTTTTTAAAAATAACCAATAAACAGAAATAACTCATGTTATACACCAAATTAAACAGAATTCAATTACAAATTGTATGAAAATAAATAATATAAACAAATTTACAAGCATTGATTTTAATAAATCTCTTTCAATATGATATGGTGAAAAAAAAAGATCGTACTATACAATTAAGGCTTCATTTTGGAAAACCTGATGAATAAAAATAGTTAAATTATATATTAATCAAAAGGAAATTCCCTCCTGAATAATATAAAACTCAACCTGAAATATGATTTTTATTTCTTTTAATGATTCTTTTCAATATTGTATATTTTAAACATGGCCAGTGTTATACAAAATGACTTGGACTTCTCACATTCACGAGGTTTTCAGAACTGGTTATGAAATAGGAAAAAACTTCCCTGGCTGCTTTTTTTTACTAAATATTATGAATTTTTTTCCTTGGGTGTTGAAGTTTGGCAATCTTGGGCTAAGTGCAGAAAGGTTTATGCACCAAAGTAAAAAAAAAGAAGCAGTGTTATATCATCAGAGTAGCACAGCAAGATACTGAGGGGAGGGGGTTGCTGCCTTTAAAATCATTCAATATAAATATAAAAACTCATAACTTTTTTAAAAAATTAAAAAAAAAATAATAATAATAAAGGGGGGGGGGGTAAAAACCCTTCCCCAAATTGCTCTCCCACATGAGAACTGATTTCCATGCCAAGGAAGTTCACTTTACATCTGTATCCAAGATCTCATTCATTTCCAGAAAATGGTACAAGTTCAAAGTTTTTTTTTACTAAAAATCCAAGAATAATAAAAGAAAAATGACATAAAACCTAATGGGATGTTAAACATATTATCCACAACCACTTTTAAGCTGGCCATCTGAAGTAGCATAATTGAGAAAGATTGATAAATCACCCGACTGAAAGATCGCCAACTTAGGAAAACTTAGGTTCCGTATCCAAGACCGCATTTATTTTCAGAAAATGTTACCAGATCAAAGTTTTACTGGAAAAATAATAAAGAATAAAATAAAAATTTACATATAACCTAATGTGATGTTAAATAAAATATCCACAGCAAAAAGTTATAGGCTGGCCATCTGATATAGCATAACTATAAAAAAAAATAAATATTTATCTATTGGCAAAAAGATGGATAATTTACAAAAATAAATCTATTGATATGACTAAGGTTTAGATATAAAAAAAGCAAATACTAACTTTACAAAGGGTATCCAATATGCTGGACTAAAACTGTAAACAATCCGTTATGGAGCCACTTATAACACAGGGAACGGAGATAGCATGTGTGAGTCACCTACCTCCTTGAGCAGTGAACCAAACATAATTAAATGCAGTTGCACGTCTTGAAACTTAGGGATGTTTTCTCTTCCAGTTTTGATTTTAAGAGCACGTAAGTTGCATAAAATGCTGGGAAAAATGATAAAAATAATTCTGGGAATAATGAAATAGATTTATGCAGAAAGGAGTGCAAAATGGGGAAAAAAAATGGTGGTACATACTTTATAATTACTTTAAAAATCTGACATTTTTAAAAAGAGCAGTTTTTTGTATATTTATAGATTTTCGAAACTTTAAGGAAAAATTTGTTGATAATAGTTCAAATCAAACTTCAGAGTTTAAATAAGTGGGTTGCTTCAGAAAAGAAGAACATTAACAAGGAAATAATAGATAAATGAGCAACATTGATAATTGGCAATACCATTTAGTGCTTCTAAGAATGGCAATCAGATGGCTTTATCAAATTATTTATATTGCATTTTAATAAAATATGAATCAAATTAAAAAAGAAAACATTATTTTTCAAGCTTGAATTACATATTTTTAAAAGCTATATACACTGCTGGCCATTAAAAGTGCAACACCAAGAAAGACAAGAGATATCAAAAGCCATATTTAGTGAATACATAGCTTATGTTACAAGGATCAAATGATTACAAATACAACTCAGCTAGACTTGTGGAATAAAAAGAAATCAGTATCTTGTGTAGTCACCATGAGTGGTAATGCTCCATGCTGCTACACGATCCGGCATTAAGAGAATGAGACGTCAGATATGTGTTTGGGGAATGTCAGTCCATGCAGTTTCGATAAGTAGCCAAAGTTCATCTGTTGTAGCAGCTGCTGGTGTCATGTGCTAGTTGTCATGAGATCATGAATCACACATGTTCAATCAGGGACAGATCCGGTGAACATGCAGGCCAAGGCAGAAGTGTCACATGGTGGCTATCCAGGAATTGTTGGACGATGCATGTCACATGTGGTCGGACATTGTCCTGTTGGTAAATGGCACCAGAGAGCCCCTGAAAATAAGGTACAACCACAGGCTCCAACACCTCAGTGATGTAACGCTGACTGTTCAAAGTACCAGTAATGCATATGAGGCACGTGCATGAGTGGAGTCCAATGGCACCCCATACCATAACACCAGGGGCCGGACCTGTATGGCACTCATCATGCATATCTCACTGAGCCTGTCACCGCGATACCACCAGATACAGATTTGTATATCATGGTGCTGCATATTGAAGCAGGATTCATGTGAAAAGATGATGCGATGCCATTTGCACATCCATACGTGACATTCTTGGCACCATTGCAGTCACATATGCCTGTGTTGTAGAAGTCAATGATAGCTAAAGCAATGGCAGCCTAGCAAAGATACCCTGATGCTGCAGATGATGTTGAACAGTATGTGTGGACACTGGTTGATGTGCAACACACCCTAACTGTTGAGCTAAAGTGTAACCAGGGGGTGTAATGGTACGATGATTCATAGCTATGCACATGAGATGTCTGTCCTCTTGTTCGTTTGTGTGACAGGGTCATTGAGATCCCTCACAGTGTGTTTGTTCCTCCTCTACCCACTGATGCCATATTCTCATCACTGTGGCAGCATTCCGTCCAACATGAGCACCGATGTCTTGGTACAATAATTCGGCTTTCTGTAATCCCACAATTCTCCTTCGATCAAAGTCAGAAACCTGGTCATATGGATGCCGTGTTCTTTGACAGGGCATATTTGATCCTTTAGTGCACAAGAACTGCAAGCAAACACAATTCCAGTGCTTTACACCGGCTTTTCGTAATCTCCTCTTGTATCACTTCTAGAGGGTGTTACTGTCACACATGATGTGTGTATGTGCAGCACTTTGAATCATTTACATGTTCTCCCATGGGTTACCCATCTTGCATATTTCGGGACAATCTGATGAGTTCTTCCTGGTGTTGCACTCTTAATGGCCAGCAGTGTATAAAAAAATTTTCAAATGGCAATTTAAAAAAAAATCAAAGTTTCATGTGTTGTCTCCCCCATAGTGGGAAAGTACTACTATTCTACTGATTTACAGATATCCTGCAACTTTGTCCAAAGGAAGCTTACCCCTAAAATGTTCAATGACATTAAATGTAGCATAAATGAATAAGTGTACAAAAAATGTCATTGACATCCTGGACCTCCCATTTTCGATTCTGTCAACATCTATGTTTGACAGTGACAAGGGAAGGGTTAAATTTAAGACCTTTCATTTGGTCAAGATTGCCATAGCTGTGATAAAGCACCATAAGCTTTCCATCTTTAAGTTTAAGAACTGTTATTTGTTAAAAGACTCTTAAAGTTAATGACTAACAAGGGTACCACTATTGCTGAAGTTGCAAAAGAAATAGTACATTCAACTGAGTTACATATATTTGCTCATAAGGCATTATTTTATATACAGTATTAACGTGTTGGATTAAATAGTTTTCAAACAACTATTTTATTTATATTATTAGATCACTAAAGGTACAAAATTTTAAGCAAAATATAATAAATTTAACTCTTAAACATGCAAGAAAATGAGTTTCTCTGTCCAAGGCATTCTATTGTGTATATATATAATCTGTGTTTTTTTGTTGTTTTTTTTTCGTATTAAATTATACATTTAATACATAAATGATCTTTTATCTGGTATGACTTATGCTTTTTTTTTTACAGAAAATGGAACTGAAGTTCATGTTTTTTTAATATTTGAAAAAATTAAATTAAATGAAATGCTTGCAATCAGCATATGGTGGTAAAATTGCCTTGACTGAAAGCTAAAAATGCAGTGAAGTGGAACAAAAAATAAATTCAAATCAGATTATACAGATTCTAGACAAATAAACTTGCCTGTGTCGACACAGGACCAATTCTACATGGTTCAAAGTGAACCTTCTTTGTAGGATTCTGAGCCGATGATGGTCCATCTTGGGGAGCTGGTCGTTTTGAAGACATATTCTATTTACAAAATATTCCTAAAATGAGAAACAATATTTAGTATAAAGATTTTGCATATTCAACTCAAACAATACTAAAGTAATACTGATATTAATATATTTTTAGCAGCATGCAATGCATTTAATTAAGAATGGTCAAATTTGGAAAGTAATTATTGTGAAAGATGAATGTTGTAAACACAATGTATTATTGCAAAGAAATAAATTTGCTAGGCTACAAATCAGACTTAGCAAACTTTTCAGATGTAAGAAAACCTTTGCAGAAGATGTGGAAGAAACCTCATTGCTTTTCATTACCTGTTTATGGGGTTTCTTGATAGATTCAGAAAAATAAGTTTAGAAGAATGTTTCTTCATTTTATATATAAAAAAAACAGTGTCATTTCTTCTTATCCATTTTCTTGCCTTTTCCTACAGGTAATGGTTAAGCTTTTATCCTTTGTACTCTTTAGATGCACAAGGTAAGCAAAAATGTGCAGTATGACAAAGTGGCTTTGCTGAACCTGGCATAAATATGGATTGATATGCAGCTTCAACTCCTTTGATCTTAAAAGGCCAAAATACATGAATCTGTAACCCTTCTTGAATTTTTTTGCAACACATCTAAATAATGCAGTGACCCTAATAATGCATGACATCTAAATAATGAAATACCCCTCAAGCAACTGCTTTCCACAGAGATCTGACAGGAGCCTATCAGTTTATATGCCATAGTAGAAGGTCTGAGAGGAAATCAGCAGAAAAATGACACACACATCCATGCCTTATATGGGGCTCGAACCCAGGTCCCTTAGATCAGTAGCCAAGAATGCTAACCACTAAGCCATGGAACAAGCTATGCAATGACAACAGATTTTAAATTGCTTAACAAAATTTTGTTTAGCTCTGCAGATTACTCAAATAGTCGCTAAGTCTGCCATCTCTTTAGAATGGTCATTTGCTATCTTCAAGGAAGTAATTATATTGGAATAATAATTTTGAATAATGCTTTTTTGCATATGCATAATTACTTTTTTTTTTCAGATTAGTTTTATTAATACACAATTTAGCTGACTTTAATCAGGAATGTGTAAACTGAATTCCTTATTCCTACTACTTTCCTCCAGTTCCACAATTTTTCTTTGATATCATTCAGTTTTTCCAAGTTTCTTCAACTGTCCTGGAAGAAACCTAACCTTGATATAAATATAATTAAAATAAAGATTTAGTTTTTTTTTTATTAAAAAATGTGCTTTCTAATTTTGTGTGTGGTAAAGAATTAACACAGGAATCTACACTACCTGGTCACTTTATTGGGAAAAATCACCATATTTTCAATGGAGTTATATCCAAAGCTCTGTAACCTCCTAAATAACCTTTTCTTTTTAATTGAAAAATGTTGACTGAAGATTACAACATCTAAAAGCATCATACTCAGGACACAATCTTGTGTAATTTCCTCTTCCCCCATCTTGGTAAAAAGACTGACAAGGTGATGTCAACATGGACATGCAAAAAACTGGATTTTAAGACTAGCATATGACCTTGCAAGGACTAAGGAATGGAGGTCACAATATATGCCAAATTTCCAAGGCATGATGTACACCAGTGATTGTGAACAGTGTCTCCTGAACCGCATGCAGCTCTGAGAACTTTAAAAATGCCTCTTCACAGAGGCTTTTGGCCTCTTGATGCTTTTTGGTTCAGCATTCAACTGTGAAAATTTTCTTTCTTAATGATTTACATTAAAAACAAATACCAGAGCAGGTTGTTATTGTTGGGTTTTTTTCACTTCTAAGTGACCCTTTTTTTTTGCACACAATGGGCTAAATGTGTCAGATCACAAGGACCCAAAGAGCTCAGAGAAAGGTGGGGGAAGGGGAGTCCTGCAACCTCATCATTATTTACAAATTTGAACCATCTAATGTCCAAGATACTGCATAAGCATCTAGAATCAAAAGCATCAAGTTTGCTGTTATTTTGCTTATAAAGGGTCCAAGTTTCACTACCATAACTAATCCCAGAAAAAATAACTATTATACAGCCTAATTTTAGTCTTTAGGTGTATATACCCATTTCTCCATACTCTCCATAGATATTTAAAAATCCCACTCTCCATTAACTCATGCCACACATCACCAGTATCTGTTACCTAGCTCCCAAGATAATTAAACTGAGACATCTGTTCAAGAGGGCAACTATTCAGATTAACTGAACCATAGCCTGCCTGACCAATTTTCATCACTTTAGTTTTCTCTCTGTTTATCACCAAACCTACTCTTACTACTAGTCTCCTCAACAGTTCTAACAAAAGAGTTCATCTCATGAACATCATTTGTCAAAAGGGCCAAAGCATCTGTATATTCTAAATCAAAAATTTTCAGATCTCTAGACCATTTAAGTCCAAAATCTTTGCAGTGAATTTCACATAACATAATCAATAATCAAGGAGGAAAGGAGACAAAATGTACCCTTGTCGAATATCAGAAGCAATGCCAAACACATAGTTTGGTAAAATTATGATTTGTCTCATGGATTATGTGAGCGGTTCCATTTTATCTTTACCCCATGAAAGAACACTCCATCTGTTTACACACAACTTTTTTAATGCCTGGACTAAATTTAATAAACTCAAACTATTGTGTCAAACACAGTACCAGATATACAAAGTTGTACATCTCTGGTACTGTGTTTGACATGTACTTAAAAATGAAAACTCAAAAAATGCAACCCATAGCAGTTACTTTTGTGTACATTGATACTAGGAAAGGCTTACTTGTGTCATATACTTTATGTATTGTCTCCACTTAGGTGAAACAGAATACAGATGCTTGCACAGTATCTTGGGCACTAGATGGTTTGACCTTATAAGTAATGATGACGTTAGGTGAGGAGTCTGCTACCACCTCTGAGCAGCATATTGTGCAAAGATAGACTGTGTTGGATTGTTATATCTCTGAGTGGCATTTTTTGCACACAATGAGTAAATTAAATGGCCAGGTCACAAGGACCTCAAGGGCTCAGAGAAGGTTGAGGGAGGGAACCTGCTGGAACAGCTGTTGGGAGATAGATGACAGCATCATGTCAAGGCCATCCAGTGTACCCCTTAATGTGTACAGGGTATGGCTCTCCCCATACCGAGGCCACGGCTTTCCATCCAATGAATGGCGGCATTTCCAAGCTCATCAGTGTCTCCTAATGATCAAGGGCAGAGCAGGAAATTTTACAGAGATAAATCTTAACACTGGCCCAGCTCAGACTTGAACCTGGAAATTAACGATTATGAGCCTGGTGTGCTACAGATTGAACCACCCCTGTTGGATTGGTAATATTGCTCATATGCATAACTACAGATTAGTGACTCGAGTTATGAACAGTATGCCTAAATGTTGTAAAAAAAGGGATAGACCTCAGATGCAGTGGGTAATGTCAAACAGGATCTTGTAAGAATTACCCTTTAGTGGCCAAATGCAACAGCTGCAGCTGACATGTTTGGAGGACTAAATTACACAGACTGCTGAGTGGGTAGGTGGGAGGCTGGGTAGGTATGCATGCCTATAAAAAACCTACTTTTATCAATAATCTTATACCTTTTAATTCTAATCACCCAAAAATATATTCTGGAATAAGAATATTTATGCTCTGTAATCAAAATTTTAAGTACAGACTATTTTTTACAAGAACTGAATAAAATATACAATTCATGTTTATAATGCTGAATGTCTACATAATTTAAAAAAAAAATGGAAATAAAGAAGAAAATATTCATTAATCCTACCCAATATTATTAAGATAATGAAACCAAATTGCAAAATCTATACTTTTCTTACCTAATTTAAACGATACATTAAATAATATCACGAAATCATCTAACTATATCATTCTAACAAAACCACCTGTTGATATATTTACTAAAAAATTAGACAAATCAATTATTCAGTATGGGTGTATACAGCACACTCATATCTATAATAATAAAAGAATGTCTGTCAGTGGCAGACAAAACTTATCGTGAAATCGTGATACTCTTTATGACAGTGTTTTTGGTTATTATCCAAGTTGCAGTGGTCATTTTAAGTCAAAGTTCCAAAATGGGGGCTTGTTGTAAGCAAACATATTTACCATGCTATTCCTTTAAAAAAAGAGTAACTACTGCCAATCCATTACTGCCATTTTCTAAAATTTAGGAATGAGTTTAGCTAGAGCAGGCAACACTACATTTAACAATTTTTCCTCATTATGACTCCAACATACACTATATGATCAAAAATATCCAGACACTCACTCATCCACAACCTTCGGTAATAGAAAAGGAATTAATATTGCGTTGGTCCACCCTTTGCTGCTATCCCAGCCTCCATTCTGCGGGGAAGGCTTTCCCCTAGATTTTAGTACGTTGCTGCAGGAACTGCCTGCCAATATGCCACAAGAGCATTAGTGAGGCCGGTCACTGATTTGAGCAGATTAGTCTGGCTAGCAGTCATCATTCCAAGTTATCCCAAAGGTGTTCCATGGGGTTGAGACCAGGGCTCTGTGCAGGCCAGTCAAGTTCTTCCACTCCCATCTCCTCAAACCATTCCTGAATGGTCTTCACTTTGTGGACAGGGGGCAGTGTCATGTTGGTACAGGAAAGGATACTTCACTGAACTACTGCCATAAAGTTGGGAGCACAGAACTGTTGAGTTTTTATAGACCGCAGCATTCAGAGTCACATTCACTGAAACTAGAAAGGCCAACCCGAACCATGAAGCCTCCTCCACCAATCATCACAGCTGGCACAACAGTCAGACATGTAACATTCACCTCACATACTCCACATCCAGACTCATCCATCAGACTGCCAGATGGTGAAGTGTGATTTATTGCTCTAGAGAATGCAGTTCCACTGCTCAAGAGTCCATTGGCGCAGTGATTTTACACCACTCCAACTGACACTTGGCATTGATCTTGTTGATGTTAGGCTTTTGTGTGGCTGCTTGGCCATTGAAACCCATTTTATGTAGCTCACAATGAACTGTTATGGTGCTGGTGTTTGCTTCCAGAAGCATTTTGGAACTCAATGAGTATTACAACCAAGGGCAGGTGATTTTGACCCACCATCCACTACAGCACTCAGTGGTCCCACTCTGTCATTTTACATGGCCTACCAGGTCACAATTGCACTGCTGTTATTCCTAGGCATTTCCACTTTACAATAACATCACTTAATTGCTTCAGCACAGAGTAATGTTAACAAACAAATTGGCAATACCTTATATAACTTCTAAGAAATGGCAAATAGATGGCTTTAACAAATTATTTATGTCATAGTTTAATAAAATATGCATCAAATAAAAAAAGAAAATATTATTTATCAAGCTTAAATTACATATTTTTATAAAATATCTAATAAAAATTTTTAAAATGGCAATTTTTATTTTTTTAAAAATCGTTTTTTTTTATTGTACTAAAAATGGATATATACGTTCTGGACACTGGAAGGGCTAATTGCTTCCTCTGCTTTGTCAGCCAAGCTGTAGCTCATAAGAGACAATGCAAGGGAAAATTATTTGCAAAGGAAAGTTTCTTTAGTAGCCTATTATGGTATGCTTTGGCTATATCTGGATCTTTCAGACCTTCAGTGTTGAAGGTAATTTTCTTAACCTTAGCACAACATTTCTTAAGTTTCAGCTGCAAGACACTTTTGACCAGGTAATGGTCAGACCCAATTTCGGCTCCCCTATATGATCTGGTATTCCTAACTGAACTAGCCCATTTGCTGTTAATTAAAATAAATCATATTCCTGTGAAACCCATGTATATTTAAAAATGTCCCAGTGTTTGTAGTATGTGTTAGTTATTCATAAACCATTAAGTTTACTTATCTGTAGGAGACTTTCCCCATTGCCATTGGAACTAAAACTCCTGCCCAAAGGTTAGAGTCAGTACCAACTTTAGCATTGAAGTCACCCAGAACAAGAGAAATATCTCCTTTCTTCGCAGAATTCAAAATATCCTGAAGCTGGCTGTAAAAGGTATCCTTCTCATTCTCGCCAGAGTCCTCTGTGGGGGCATAACAACAAATGGCATTCACGTGTTTAATTTTTGTTTTAAATTTTGCTGTAAGAAATTTTTCATTAATGCAGTCATATCATTGACTTGTCTGCTGAGAAGCAAACCTACACCTTGGAGATGCTCATTATCTTCCCTCCCTGAAAAAGAGAAATTTAAAGTATCTCACCTTTATCTGTCCATCTGGTCTCTTGCAAGCCTAGAATATCTAGGTTATAACGTTGGAAATCCTGTGTGAGGACATCAAGAGAATAATCTCTATGTAATGTCCTCTCCTGCAGAGAGAAAATGATTAGTAGGATTTTTAAAGAAATTAGGTTTATTGAGATAGGTAGGGTCAACAACATCAAACAGACCCCATATCGCAAGCATGGGGCAAAGACCTGTTCCTCCTCCACTAAAGGCTAAAGTCACTGATGCTGGTAGGAACTTCAGGCACCAGCTTTTCAAGTGGACCTTTTCAAGAGCCATTAAGCCGTCCCGTGGGCAAGTGGTTAGCACGCTTGGCTACTGATCTAAGGGACCTGGGTTGAATCCCGGATTAGGCATGGATGTGTGTGTCGTTTTTCTGCTAAGGTCCTGCCATCCTCTCAGATCTCCTACTGTGGCATATAAACTGACAGGCTCCTGTCAGACCTCTGTGGCAAGCAGCTGCTTGAGGGGGTATTTATTTTATTTTTTTATTTATGGCCTGCCTGAGACACATTACTCCAGTTTAGGATTGACGATGCCCAACTAGCTAAGTGAGGTTCAGGCACCTGCGATGGCCTCTGAACAGGATTATCCACCAGCTCATATAAGGTATCCCATGCCTCTGTTCACTTAGGGCTAGTAACCCAGAAGCAAACAGAAAACACAGCGGCAGATTCTCCCTCAACAGAGAGAGGCCCACCAGTGCAGCAAGTCCAGGACCCATAATCAAGCTAAAATCCATAAACCAGTACAGTCTAGTGTGTATAAATGGTCAGCACCAGGACCCTGTGAAGTTGACCACTCCTCTGCAGGATTGAAAAAGAAAATAGTGGCCATAGATGACCAGATTAGTATGCCATACTGAACTGGCAGCCCTCGCCTTCCGTTCCCTTCCAAAAGAGAATATCTCTTTTGAAAGGTACTAATGGCCTGCACCACGAGAAGGCGGGGTCGGACATTAGGCGCTAGACTTGGCCAGTTCTGTGCATCATCACTGGGGAATGGTACACAGCTCTCCTTCCAGTTTATGCCTAGCTACCATTTACAGGCCGCATGAGCATTATACTGATATAAATAAAAAGAACCCGACCACAGCTTTAGCAAAGACAATAGTAGAAAATAACATCCAAATGGTTATGCCTAGCTACCATTTACACCCACACATTTTGTTTATTGATTTTACCCACAAATGGAGTTTTTTTTTTTAAATACAAGATGAGTTAAATGGGCATCAAGAGCCAAACAATTCAGGACAGGATTGATTGGGGAAAAGAACTCACTTACACCTATTGGGGTACATGAGAGCCTGTCAGTCAAATAGCAATTCAGAGTGTAACTCTCTTGCATACAAAGCACTGTCTCAAGCATGTAGGGGGGGGGGGGGCAAGAGTTTTTTTTTTTTTTTAAATAAAACCAACTAAAATATGTTTTTGAAGATTTAAGTTTGGGAGATTTTGTGTTTATTTTAATCAATTATTACTCTATAAATAATTACGTACAGGCTGGGGGAATTTACTTGCCAGTGGCAAGAGAATTTTTTTGGGCGGGCTTGTTAATTTTAAAGCTAAGAAAATTTATAATGGGAAAATATTTCCAGGAGAAATAACCAACTTTTACACCTTTGTATGCAGTATAATTTAGTTGCATCCTGTGGCCAAGTGTTAGTGCATTTGGCTACTAATCTGAAGGATCTGGGTTCAAGCCCCAGGTAAGGCATGGATGTTTGTGTTGTTGTTCTGCTGAGGTCCTGTCATCTTCACAGACACAGACCTTCTACTACAGCATATAAACTGTCAGATCTCTATGGCAAGCAGCTGCTTGGGGGGGGGGGGGGTATTTATTCTTTTTTAATGCACAAAACAGCAAGAACTGTTCTCTCTGTGATGGTATATGATGGCTCTGGCTTCTAATAAAAACTGCTTTCTTCATATCTTTTGGAATTTTCTTACCCTTAATTATATACCTTACCAGAAGTAAATAGAAAACTTCAACCCCCCCCCCCTCCCCCCAAAAATTATCTTTCCAAGGCCAACAGAGAGCATTTCCTCACCAAACACATTAGTAGTAGAAATCTTAACAGTGGTCTAACTGGAACTTGATTTTCCCTCCAGAGCATCAAATTACAAGCCTGAAATGCCTTCATCATTGTGAATACAGGCTTAAACATCATGAGGTGATAACTGCTTCATCCTACAATGCATATTTTCATTAACTCCTTTATGCTGTTGCCAGTAAAGCCACCTAGATATTATTAGGCCTGGACAGTTTCCAACAAAATTCAATAACAGGAAAAAATTTTAAAGGGGGTTGACCATTATTAGTACTTAAATAAAATTTCTATTCTAAAAGGAGATATAACTATGTATTTTTTTTTACTACTACATTAATTGATTTTTAATAGTTCAAATTACTGAATCCCCGCTGATTCTGCCAAGCCCGTTCCCTTGGCTGTAGTTCAAAACTACAAAATTAAAAGTTAAAAATGCAAACTGTTAAACAATTAAAATATCTTTTGATACAATAAATGTTTTGTGGAAAACTATTTCCATCTTACTCAGTGCAATAAAAAAGAAATAGCTGCCAACCAAGATCATAGATGGCATCAACTGTAGGCACCGAAATCTTGGGAAGAGTTTAAAGTCATATATAGTGCAAAAAAGACAAGAGCTATCATTAGTTAAATGGCAGAATACTCTGGAATGTTTCTGGAGAGATGCGAGTTCAAGCCCCTATGTCAGCGTGATTTTTTCCATAAAACATTTGATTTATAAACATTAAAAAATCAACAGGTAATGCTGTGATTGTCATTTATGTTTATATCTTTTGATACATCTATAATCCACAAGTCGCATATAAACATGACAATTGTTAAGTCAATGTGCATTGCTGCACATAGGGGTTGGGTTGTTTTACCCCTGAGCAGCACTTTTTTGCACACGATGGGCTAAATGGACAGACCACAAGGGCTGAGATGGTTGGGGGAAGAGGACCCACTGGACAGTTGTTGGGAGACATGGCAGCCTCCAGTCAAGGCCATCTAGAGTGTTCTATAATATTAACCATAATTCTATAATATTAACCATAATTATAATATTAACATAGTATGGCTCTCCTGTACACAGGGACCAGTGCTTGTCCCATCTGACAGCAGTCTTTCCAAGCCCTTCCTACATATAATGGCTATTATTATTACACTTGCTTATAATTACATATTAATCTAAGTTTTGGAGGGGCTGAATTTTATGGAGTCCAAACCCTAATGTTGCAATTAGCTACGATGAGACAAAGCTATATACAAAATTTAGCGGTTCTAGATCTTACTGTTTAGGGTGAGTTCTTGAATAGACAAACTTTCTAAATATATAATAGATTTAAACTAATTTTTTTTTAAACTGAAGTTTTCTGTGTTGTAATAAAAATATCTACATGCACTTCTAGTCTGTGGTTTCATAATTTATTAACATCTGCAAACAATGTGGACTTAATTCATTATATACAGGTACCAAACAGAAAAATAGAAACCTCCCAATAGTCAGATATGTTCAATAACTTCTTAAAGTCTTATATGGAAAATCTCAATTTTCGACAATATTCATTATTTAATAAGTTATCAAAGTTTACATATTTGGCTACAGCAAAAACTTTAAGTTCTAATTTATTTCAGATGTTCAATAAACATTTCAGTAGTTTTGTGGAATTAAAGTTTTTTTAAAAATGCCTATCTTCCTATATGCACCCTAAAGAGCAGAAAATAAACCTAAAACATATCAATGGTGCAATCAGTCACTGAATTTGTATTCATTTCAAAGGAAGATAGGGTGCCAACAATTTTGTTGAGTAGGTAAATCAGCACCATACCTTCCTTTGAAGTGGAATGCAAATTCAGGGCACATATAGGAAAAGGTTTCTTTTTTAATTTATTTTGTTCTCTGTCACCAAAAACACCTACCTTCAGAAACTTTCATTTGATATATGACTTGTAAACATTATTAATAAACCATCCTTATGATAACGCATAAAAACATAACCACATTTTTCCTTCCCCATTTTTTGGAGTCGTGTTTCAGGTAACCCATGACATTGGAGACTTCATAAGCTTTAATTTGAGATATTAGGCCGACCCCCCCCCCCCTCCTTAAATATCTGTCCGCTTTTGGAGAATTGTGGGAAGGCATAATTCAAAGTAGTCTGTAACAGTCATCATATGAGCTTTGACACATAACTCTTAACTGAAGGACCTCACATTTCCGATATTTTAGGCAAAAGAAATTGAAGATGGGGACATATTTTTACTGTCCACAACATTCCCCAGGTCACAACTTTCACTTGATATACAACGTGTTATGTTTGTCCCTTGCATTCCAAAGATATTGCAGATAATTTTTATATTTCCCCTTTATTTAGGGTGGAAGAAAGCCTGGTGGAGGGTCAAACTTTTAAAGCCCACGACCACATCAAAAGCTATCATTTGACACATAAATCATTAAGTTTGTCTGTCACATTCGAATGATATTGTGGAACAACTCTTTTAACAAATCCACAAACTGAAAAATTGACAAGGGTGAGTGAAAAGCAATAGGTAGATAGGTAAAAAAATTAGTTTTGCTGATGTGCAGTATTCGAACCATGTCTCTCCAGATATATGCCAAAAGTGTTCTAAGACCACTAAAACTAACATCAGTCCTTCATTCACCAATATGATTTATCAATCTTTAATAAGTGTAGAAAAGTTTTAGAAGTCTTGTACTTCTTCCAATGTTCATGAAGACTGGAATTGCTGTTAAATACTCCAGTTCCATAAATCTCTAAATGCCAAACAAATTTTGTTAAAAACTGAAATCTTGAATTTATCTTTATATTTATCCATAAAATGTTTAAGTAGTTGTAGAGCTTCAAATTTCACCCTCCATTGGCATAATAACTGCCTGGTGGTTGAGTGGTTAGCGAGCTTGGCTACTGATCTAAGGGTCTACTAAACTGCTGAGGTCCTGCCAACCTCATAGACCTTCTGCTATGGCATATAAACTGACAGGCTCCTGTCAGACCTCTGTGGAAAACAGCTGCTTGAGGGGGTATTTTTTTTCATTTTTATTAGCATAATATGGAGTTTCTATTTTTATGTCCAATGATTGAGATTTCGAGAATATTCTCAAACAGCTAATGACCAAATATTTTACAATTCTATACGGAACAAAATATTATCTGATATACCTATATATATCTAATACTGCATTATCTATCCGATATACCTATACAGGGTGTTTCAAAACTCTCTGTACAAATTTCAACAGGAAATAGGGAACACCAAGACAAACCTTTTTCGTCTATAAATGTATGTCCACTGACATAACCCTTCGGTGTTAGAGCGCTGCAATTGATTATAGGGGCAAAGTGGGAATGAAGAACAGACTTGCGTTTGCCATTGACATTCATAAATCAGACACATTACGTGTAACATGGAGTGTTTCACGACTGCTGAGATGACAGACATGCATCTGGTGAATGGGGCTGCCAAGGGAAATGGAAGAGCTGCTGTGAGGTTGTACCAACAGTGCTTCCCAAACAATGCCCTCTAGCACCGAAGAGTTACATCAGTGGTCATACATTCATAGACAAAAAGGGTTTGCCTTGGTGTTTCCTATCTCCCATTGAAATTTGTACAGAGAGTTTTGAAACACTCTGTATAGTAAGGCTGTTTTAAAGGGTACTATCAAAGGTTGCCTACAGCCCTGATAAGTTATATGCAATTTAAATAACAGTGTTAGAATTATAGGAAAAATAAGAGTAATATAACTATATAACACAATGTTTCAATTTTATTTAGATACACTGTTAACATTCTAGAATCAGAACTTTCAGAAACTTTGTAAGGAACTGAACAATCACTGCATAAATTTTACAATTTTTTTTTGTGACAATGGGACAGAGAAGAATCCTAGAAGCTACTCCTAGATTTTACAGGCTAGGACATTTTTCATACAAGGACATGCCCTGCTAACTACTGCCTCAGTTAGAACTAACACAGTACAAAGTTTGCCTTGCTGGAACAGTCGCTGGTTACTTAACCACTATGCCAGTTAAGGCATTTCCTCCCCAAACACAAAGGATGAAAACAGGTGATTAGAAAAAGATATTTCTCAAATTAACCAATTTTGCATTCAAGATCACTGATTAAAATTTCAATGGTGAGTGCCTAAACAGGGATCAGGTATCTGGTTAAATTCGTTGACATGTCTAGCGTCAAAATGCATGTGGCCATTCAGGGGAAAATCTTTACTGAAGGGTTCACTGCTGTGCTTGGTGCAAGAGGACTAGCTATTCTAATTTGAGTAAGAGAGTAGTTGAAGTATTAAATGTGATAGCTATTACAGCAGCAAAAAAGAGAAATTATAATTCTCACATACATGAAAACACACTAAAAACATACTGAAACAGCAGGCAAACAGTCCCCAATCTCAAACAGTAAAAAAAATGTCTGCAGCAGTGTTAAACATCACCCTCATCAGAAAATATAACTCATCAAGAAATTGTGGTAGACACTTCAAATTTCAATAGAGTGTTTGTGGTTGTCATTCAAGTTAAAGTGGTCAATTTCAAGTCAAAATTCCAAAAAGAGGGAGGTGCTTGATATAGCAAAATATTTACCATGCTATTCTACAGGAAATGATAATTGCTGCCATTTTCTGTTTCCTAACTGTGAACATGAGTCATATGTTAATTCTGCAGCTGCTGAGAACAGATGTGATTTCATCCTTCTAATTGATTTTTAATTGATTTTTCCTTACAACACCACCAATGTACATGTTGAATCTGTGATAAGGGGTTGGGGGAGAAGGGGTGGTATTCACAAAACTACTTCAATGCAATGAAAATCAGAATATATAGACTGAATTTTTAAAAGTGAGATTGGCAGAGTCCTGGTTCAGGTAGTAATGAATAAAAACACAAGTTATCTGCAGCAAGGATAGGAGTAGATAATAACAATCAGGCTTTTTAAACTTTAAGACTGTGACCAATGGGTGACATATAATGTAAACAATATTTTTTTAATGAAAACTGACAATTCCTAAGTTTTGCTATTGTAAACTTGAATTTTCTGTAATCCTAACACTGCTCAAATGAGTCAAGTAACTTCACAAAATTTGCTGCTATACATATGGCCAAAGAGTGCAACATTAATTATGGTAAATCAAAATATCAATTTCAGTAAAAACCCACTGTACTGTTTCTACTACACTCCATATAAAAAAAGGATTTTATTCTCAAACTTTGAGAATATTCTCCAACAGCTTATTATCAAAAATTTTGGTTCGATACTGAAATGACCAATATTACTGTGCAATTCAATTATGTAATTGATTTTACATAACTTAAGATATGTAGTTTTCAGTTGTGCTTATAATGCCAAAATATTACTTAAGAGCATGTGCAATGTACAGTAAATAATTCATTTATAATTCCAAGATCTGCATTCCAAACTCAAGAGAATAAATGGCTAAATAATATTCCTAGTTTTCTTACCTATGTAAAATTTATGAAAGAGTGTTAAATATATGAATATAACTTGTAAATGATCCCAGACCTTTTAATTACCAGATTAGAAAGACTGGAAAGTATAGCATAAGCTATTAAGCAGAAGCAACTAGGGGACACAGGTTAATAATTTCCAGTATAATTACCATTTCTTCAGGTTCTTTTCTTCAAAATTTATGCTGCTTAACATGGTTTCATTGTTGAAAAAAATCAAAGTTAATGAGTGTTTCTTATTCACTGACTTTAAAAAAATATGGGGATTCACACTTATTCAAAGTTATAAATGCAAGGAATTCAAATTTTCAGGGCACAATTTCATGTACTGTTTAAATTAACAGCAAATGAAACTTTTTCTTTAAGTTAATATTTTTTATTGTGCAGATGGCATGAATAACTTGATGCTTCATAACCCCATCAGCCTTGGGTAGCAACATTTGATATCAATCAATGGTACTCATACGAGGGATAGTCACGAGATATTTAGTTTTTAACATTTAGGACTCATAACAATAATAGAGACAATTAACTCGTTTATATTTTCTTATGTTAGAATCTCATGATTATCACTAATACGAGTTCCACTGTTTTAACTCAATATGTTGCCTAAAGCTGAAAGGGTTATAATTTGACTTGTTTTTATTTTCTTCCTTCTCTCAGAAGTAAACGACTGTCAACAAATGGTACCTTACATTCTATCAAAATTTTCTCTATGTGAGAACCATTACATAAGGAGGAAATTGGTCTCTTCAAGATTTTTCCATCCAATAACTTCACCCATTATGAGGAAGCCAAGCCTCCAACTCAATTTGTCATGTTGTGTCCAATTTTCATTCTCTATAGACCATTGCCAGTTACATCGAAGGTGATCTAGAGCAGCGCTGTCCAACTAGCTGCTCTAGATCACCTGGAGTTCTGCAAAAGGATTTTTGTGGCCTGCAAACAAAATCAAGCTTTTACTTGAAATTTTAAATAAATATCTATAATTCACCTTATAATTTTTTGCTAACTTATATTATTTTACTTGATATGCAATCTTCAACTTACTCATTATATTTGCAATTATTATTGCATTATTTCAACTTACTCACTCTATTTGCAATTATTATTGCATTATTTCAACTTACTCATTCAATTTGCAATTATTATTGCATTATTTCAACTTCCTAATTCTATTCTTATTGCCCAACAACTACAGCCACAATGCTCCCATTAAATTTATTAAATATTTGATGTGGTTTAGAAAATTTATATTGGTTTATTATTACTTATTATTTTTCGTATAAATAAAATAATCTTTTGAGATGAGTGAATGAACTGACTTTTCAATTACCCATCCTGTCCTATTCTTTTTTTTGGCCCGCAAAATATTGGCGAAAAGAAAATATGGGCTGCAAAATATTGGCGAAAGGAAAAATGGCCCGCGGTCTCAGAGAAGTTGGACAGCACTGATCTAGAGAATCACATTCCAGTACAATGTGCATGATTGTCTCAGTGGCATTGGGGCATAGTAAATTAACAAATTTTTCTAAAAAGTGTACTCCGAGTCTTATATTTGTTTCCAATGAGCCAGCTCTAGCTTTACAGAAAAATGAACTACTAATGCAATTATCCATGTAAGTTTCTTTGGTATACACAGCTTCTTATCAAAGACTTGCCTTAGGCTAGGAATCTTAGTTACTTCTCCACAAATCATGTGAAAATCCCTTTACATCTTTAATAATCCTATTTTTCCATCCATAATAATTTCAAAATTCCAAGAACCCGATTTAGGATTGAACTTTCTATCTACTGTTGGAGTTCTTCTAAACCATGTAGATTTACGTACTCGAGGAGCAAGTACCCTACAATATTCAAACACTTTTCTGGCTATCCAGTTTTTATTCATATTGTGAAGGCAACCTAAAAAAAGAAATTTGCTTTTTGCCTCTCTGCTTTCAAAAGTACAAACCATTTCACCTTGAATCATTATATTAGAAGTTAACTGGACCATTGTCAGTTGCATTGGAATAATCCACTGGCAATTCAAAATATCTAGTTCATGTTTAAATAATAAATGCAATTGGCATTAATTTTCCATCTGAACACATAGGACAAAGAAGAATCCTAGAAGCTACTGCTAGCTTTTACAGACCTCTTAGACCACAGTCACTGCTAACCACTGCTAACCACTGCCTCAGAGATAACACACAAAATTTGCCTGGTGGAACAGTAGTTAACTCCCTAACCACTATGCCAGTTAAGGTCCAACACTTTGAATTCCTTTCATCTATAACTTTAGAGACTAGTTTACACTGGCATGGATTGTTGGCACCAGTTCAACTAGTGCCAATAAATTGAGAATTTCCAACATTAAATTTTAATTCATGCATAGAGAGAGAAGCCGTCCCGTGGCCGAGTGGTTAGCACGCTTGGCTATTGATCTAAGGGACCTGGGTTCGAGCCCCGGATTTAGGCATGGATGTGTGTGTCGTTTTTCTGCTGAGGTCCTGCCATCCTCTCAGATCTCCTACTGTGGCATATAAACTGACAGGCTCCTGTCAGACCTCTGTGGCAAGCAGCTGCTTAAGGGGGTATTTATTATTTTTATTTATAGAGAGAGATATATCTATCATGCATACATACATTGAGCAAGTAGTTTGCAAGTCGGTAACTGGCACCAGTAATCCATGCCAGTATAAACTAGCCTTAACTCTTCCAAGATCCCACCTGAAAAACTGGTTCACATCCAGAAATTCATATATTTTTTTCACTATGATTAGCCAAAATAAAAAAAAACTTTTTTTATTAAATAACTAATGAAAGGATATTATGGCATTTTATAAGCCAAATTAATCAGCGATACTGGATTTTCTGAAAATGAATTATTTTACAAAAAACACTAGTTTTTATTTTAATAATGCTTTTTTTAGAGTTATGCAGTAAAAGATATTTATTGATATACTGACGTTAAAATGTCAACCAGGTAACGCTGTGATTGCCACCTATGTTTAAAAAAAATGCAAATAAAAATTTATTAAAAACACCTAATGGACAAAAATGATTTTAACACATGAATAAAAAGGCTATATATTTCCGAATAAAAGAAATTTTTCTTGAAGCAAGAAAATTACTCCCTTTTTGTAATTTTCTTCTCAGTATCATACTTTGAGAAAAGTCCAAGCTTTTTCCCCAACAGTGCTGAGTCTTATAAATATGTCAGCTTTTGGTTATTTAAAAACAAATCCTATCAACCAAAATAGGCTGTGTTATACATCAAATGAAACAATTCTAAATTTTATGAAAACAAAAAATTAAACAAATTTATAAACATACTGATTTTAATAAGACTTTTTCACATGATGCAGTGAAAAAATAGATTGGACTACACAATTAAGGCTTAACTTTGGAAAACCTGATGAATAAAAACAATTAAATTACATATTAATCAAAAGGAAATTTCTTCCTGAATAATCTAATATTTACCTGAAACATGATTTTTATTTCTTTTAATGATTCTTTTCAGCACAATATATTATTATAGTATTATACAAAGTGGCTCGGATTGTTCACATTAATAGGATTTTCTATCCTTTTTAAGAAATGGAAAACACTTTCTTGGCTTTCTTTTTTTTGCTAAGCTTTTGGGTTGGGTTGTTTTAACTCTGAGTGGCATTTTTTGCACACCATGGGCTAAATGACCAGGTCACAAGGACCCCGAAGGCTCAGAGAAGGTTGGGGGAGGGGACCCACTGGAACAGCTGTTGGGAGACAGATGGTTAACCTCCCATCAATGCCATCCAGCGTGTTTTTGAATGTGTACAGGGTATGGCTCTCCTACACATGGGGACACGGCTTAACGTCCCATATGACGGACAACAGCCTTTCCGAGCCCATCAGTGTCCCCCTACTCACTGTGGGAAGGGCAGGGAGTTTTGCAGAGATAAGTCTCAATAAAAATTAAAGTAGTCTCAATGCTGACCCAGCTGGGACTCGAACCTGGGAACTGCAGATTACAAGCCTGGCATGCTACCGACCCACCCCATTTTTTTGCTAAGCATTATGAATATTTTTTCTTTGGGTGGTGAATTTTGGGGAACTTGGCTTAGTTACTGAAAAAACAGTGCACGAAAGCAAAAATCATCAGTGGTACAGCCAAGACATTTAGGGGAGGAGGGGAAATCTTTTAAATCCATTCAATATACACACTAAAAGACTCTTAAAAATTAATTAAAAATAAAAAAAAACTTTAAAAAAATTTAAAACAAAATTTTGTCAAAGGGGGGGGGGGGGGGGACTTGTGTAAATTGCCCTATCACATGTAGGACTGATTTCCATCTCAGTATTCAGTATCCCAGACTTCATTCATTTTCAGGAAATGATACATCGAAGTTTTTTTTACTGGAGAATGAAGGAACAATAAAAAGAAAAATTAACATAAAACCTAATGCAATGTTAAATATCTGCAACAACTTGTAAGCCAGCCACTGATGTAGCATAACTCCAAAAGGTCGATAATATATCAGTATATCAACTGACCAAAAGATTGATAATTTACAAATATAAAATAAATCTACATAAATGAAATCTAAGATTTAATTATAAAAAAGGAAATAAAATACTAAGGTTTCGAAAGGAGATTATATCCAAGTGTGAGGAGGAAGCATTTAGATTTAAATCAGTCATGTAACTACCATTCAGTCACTTAACTGTGGCTCTTGGATGTGTGAGTGAGCAATTAGAAATATCTACATCTTTCTCTGTTATGACGTGTGCTGCAGTCAGTCTTGGAACAACAAGCTGTGGCTAAATTTTTTTTATACTTTTGATATGAGGAGCAGGAACAATGCATAGAAATGATAAAAATAATTCTATGAACACTGAAATAAGTTTAAGGCAGAGAGTAAAAAAAAAGAAAAAAAAAACGTATACTTTGTAATTACGTCCAAAAGTTTCCATTTTAAAAAATTGCAGGTTTTTGTTAATTTTTAGATTTTCAAAACTTTAAAGGGAAAATTTGTTGATAACTTCATATCAAACTTGTGAGTTTATTTAAAAATAACCTAAAAATTCTCTGTCATTGAGCAATAAAATTTTAAAGTTTATCCTTGAAACTACTCGCACGTTAAAAGATTTTAGCGAAAAGGGGGTTGCTTCAACATAGAGAAATGTTAACAAATTGGTAATACTAAATACCACTTCTAAAAAATGGCAATCAGATGCCTTTAATAAATTATTTATATTGTAAAAAAAATACCCCCTCAAGCAGCTGCTTTCCACAGAGGTCTGACAGGAGCCTGTCATTTATACGCCATAGTAGATGGTCTGTGAGGAAGGTGAGATTTCAGCAGAAAAACACACCCATGTCTTACCTTGGGCTCAAACCCAGCTACCTTTGACCAATAACCAAGGGTGCATTAACTACTCAGCAATTTAATAAAATATGCAACAATTGAAAAAATAAAATATTAGTTTTCAAGCTTGAATTACTTATTTTTATAAGATATATATGTGTAAGAAAATTTTGAAACTCCAATTTGTTTTTTCTAATAATTTTAAAAAATCTAATATTTTTGTGTACTACAATCAAATATAGATGTTTTGGGCCTCTCATTTCAAATTTTGTCAACATCTATATTCGTCTTGGATCCTAGAAGGGTTAATCTCTAGAAGTTAACACTCTAGTCCTACAGTAGTACTTACAAAACAATGGGTTAAAAAAAGGTAATGCAAGGCAGATTAGGCAAATGAGAATCACTACTGTCTAGATCTGTGGTTGTCAAAGGTTGTGCTGGAAAATTTTGGATACTGCAGATGAAAAGAAATTTATAAAACATTTTGTTGTTACTTTCTGTAATTGAATCTTCATTTAATTTTTCTGTTAATCAAAAACTTATCCATATTAATACAAAAATTAACAAAAACATGCTCATAACATGTACGGCATATGCACTAAGTGTACTGCAAGCATTTACGATCACAAAATAGTGTGCCATGAACAAAAAAGTTTGAGAATCACTGGTTTAAATCAACTTGAAAAAAACCAACAGATTCTACATTTAAATCAAGGAAGTGGACTGACGGGATATTTTTACACTTGCATAAACATTCAAAATTGTCTCATATGATGATCATTAATATTAACTCCACTGCTACATAAAATATTATTAAAAATGCTAAGTTGCAGCACTATCAGCATTTAATAGAATATAATCTCTCAATAGAATACAATAATAATTAATAAATTAATTTTAGCAATAATTACTTTACCACTGGTAAGCTACAATAACATTTACAAAACTTTGCAGATAACATCACACTTGCAGAGAAAAATCTATACTAAATTCTATTTTTGTGCATTTTTAAACACGACTGATTTACAATAATTCGCTTGAAGAACAAAATAAAGATGTAAAAAAAATAATAAATGACCCCTCAAACAGCTGCGTACCACATAAGTCTGACAGGATTACTCCCTTTGCAACCTTATTTTATTAGTAGCTTTTTTATAATGCAGCTAGTGGATTTACATGAAATAAGAATCCATAACTGCATGCTGCTGTATGAATCATATACGATTCACATTTAATTTGCTCCTGAGGCTGCGTGAATCATCCGTGCTTCATATGCAAATTTTTAGTTCAGGGCTTGTGAATCAGTTGCACTTCACACAGAATGCATTGCTTATGAGTAATACAGGAGTGTGGCCTGAGGAACAAACCCATGGTCTTAATGTGGAAAAATTTCAACTAACGTATATTGTAGGGGTCAATGAAATAGTCTGACATTTTGTACTTACTTTAGTGAAATGCGTACTAAATAAAATAAGAAAATGCTGCATATTTACTAAACAAAACAGTGTATTCTGAAAATATAATCTCAAACGAAAGCAAACATTCTAAAACTAAAAACATAGAAATCTAACATGTATTGTTATTTTACTTCACATGTCAATACTCAAATAATAAAATTTATAGAGTGCATTCCTGTCCAACAGTAAAACAAGGAACACAATAATATTTGTTGCATTGGACACATTTCCAGCGAGTCTGTGTTGCTTTGGAAGCTGCATATTTTCTATTATATCCTTGTACCTTCTACTATGGCATATAAACTGACAGGCTCCTGTCAGACCTCTGTGGCAAGCAGCTGCTTGAGGGGGTATTTATTTTTTTATTTTTATTTTAACACACGGCCTATAAATAAAAAAAAGGTGCTCAGGCCGTGTGAAGCACATGTGATTCATACTTTCAAAGTTTGTTTTTATGCAAAAAAATTTCTAAAAATTATATTAACTGATATTGTATAGCAATTTAAGACTGATTTTAGTTGATTTAACAAAAAAAGACGTGGCCCGAGGACTCAAAAACCTTTTAACATTGCAGCAGTCAACGTATTAAAAGTTTTGTCAAAATTATAAAAATTCATTATTCTGCTTCCTCATATTGGCTAGTAAAGGTTGCCATTTTTATCACTCAAATTTTTCATACCACGGACATGGAATATGCATAAAAATAAATACCCCCTCAAGCAGCTGCTTGCCACAGAGGTCTGACAGGAACCTGTCAGTTTATATGCCAGAGTAGAAAGTCCGAGAGAATGGCAGGGCCTCAGGAGAAAAACAACACAAACATAGCACAAGCGCACTACCACTCGACCATGGGATGGCAGGTATATGCATAGACCGTTTTAATACGCTTATGTTGAAGGAATTTTTTTTAGCTTATATTTTATGGTATTTTCAGGAATTCTTGTTTCATACAAATCAGTTGGCAGCATTGTAAAAAAATATAAGGTCGCAGATGGAGTGAATCAATCAAGTGTGTAATTAAAAAAAACACTTATAATCTCGTCGTCACATTTTCAGAAAAAAGGTGAACTCTATCAAAAGAGTGTCTGCAGAGCTTGAGTTGCCTGTCAGTTTAACATGCCATAGTTAAGATCTACGAATAAGACGAAACTTTAGCAGGAAGAAAAACACCAATATCCATGCATATCCTGTGTTTCAAATCCAGGTCCTGTTAATCAATAGCCAAATGTGCTAACCACTCAGCTACATAGATGATATTCTAAAATATCCCATAAATTATGCTTTGCTAGGCTCACATTTCTTTCTATATTTCACTGAAAGCACATCTGAAATAACATTTTACTAAGCATATATGTGATATTTGGAGGTACTCCATTGCTAGGCTGCATTTCCTCCCCCTTCCTTAATTTCCACTGTTACCAACTACATTTCCACACTTCTACGATTATTTTTTCTTAGTATTATCTATTGCTCACTTACAAAGTACAAATATATTTCATACTTTGGCTTTCCACAATGCTTCTTTTTTCCTGAAATATAATTTTTTTATTATTAACAGGTTGCTTATTAACCGCTATAATATTAAAATAACGATATAAAATTATGACATTAAATTTGAAACAAAAATAACTGCTTTAACACTATTTACATTTTCTTACCCTATTTAAGAGAATTTTTTGGGCTTCTACCAAGCCAATAAAAGTCGGCGTTTTACCTTATTCTAACATTCAACAATGAGAAAAACAAAGTAACAAATGCCATATTACAAAAACGATTTACAATTAATTTTAGTCATAATTATCCAAACACAAACAAACTGTTTGATCTACATAAAACGAATAATTGGAAAAAACGCTGGAAATCCATTATTAATGTTATATTAATAGCTGTCTTTTAAGTTATTATTCAAAACCTATTTTACATCCGACATCTTGAACAACGGGCCGAATGATGCCAGTCTTTAGTTCTGAAGTTTGAAATAATAAAAAAATTAGAGAAACTGTGTGGATAAACATAAACCGCTGCAGTACAAGCAAAAATGCAGACTCTTGCAGATTACTTTCTGAAGGAGAGGCCTAATGATTACCAATAGGAATAAATACCTTTTGAGATAACATGATATAATAAAGCAGGTCATATCTCGGTTTAGGTCATTTATGTGTCCCGTACCAGTGCTGTACTACTACATGCAAACCGAAAGAATATTTTCATAAGAAATAAAGTTTTTCATCATAATTAGTAAGGTGACCATGGCCTCAGGAGTGTGCTGCAGCACAGCCATGGCTACAGCCGTCTTAGTCGGGTTTGCCTGAGCCAGTTGTTACATTTTTTCCTGGTTCATTAATCTCATTATAAAAACTATTAATTTTTAACTTAATAAGCAAATTATATAACATTCATTAAATCTTTAAGCTGAAGACGCTAAATAGCAAGAATTATAAAATAATGCCAGTATTGTAGTCAAGTCAGGAAAGCACTTACTTAAATTAAACCTCATTGGGAATTTCTTTTCATTAAATATTTTATTCTCAAGAACTTGGGAAAAAACGAATAGTTCATCGAAAATACATCGATTTGTATAAGGATAGAAGTGATTTTTTTTTAAAAAACTAATGTGGTGAGAAAATTTGAGAAATTTCCTGAACTCAAGAAACGACCCAAAATAAGAATATGCAGTTTATGATAATTGTGGTTCTTCATGCTGTTGTCTGAAAATAGTTACAAAAACAGATTAGTAGAAAAATAATCCTACTAAGCGACCTAAAAATAAGTAAACTAAGAAAAAAAGTATTGAGTTCATTTTTACTCAGAATGATAGCGAAATATTTTGCTTTAATTCTTTTCATTGCAAAATCGGTTTTACTTTTCTAATCATAATAAACACGTACAAAATATATATAAAACTTTAAACTATGTACCTGAAATATAGTTTATAAGCATTGCATAAATATTCTTCATGTATACAATTCGATTAACTAAACTAATGGATCATTACTATTGTTATAGTGCCTAACTCGAAAGATGAATTGCAATGTTTTTTGGACAAAACACTGAATGGTCTTGATGGGAGGCTACCATCTGCCTCCTAACAGGTGTTCAGTGGGTCCCCTCCCCTCAAGGTGATCTGAACATCTAGCCGTTTGTGTGCAAAAAAGTGCTGCGCAGAGGTAAAACAAACCAAATTATAAAATATGTTTTTTTTATACAACATATTTAATTTGGAAAACATTCCTTTAAATAACCGAAGTCACTTCGCAGGGCCGGCCCTATGGTTGCTGGCTCCCTGGGCAAGCTTAAATTCGGCGCCCTTTTTAAGTATAATTATAAAAATTTTCACAAGGAAAAAACTAAAAATATGGAAATGAGTTTATTACCTGGGTTGTTTTTTAACAAACAATGAACAATAATATTGTTTGTTTGTTTGTTTTTTTTCAACCAGTATTGGACAGTATGAACAATTAGCCTACCTAATTTTTTTTTTCTAGCCTTTAGATCAGCAAATCTTTTCATGGCACTTTCTATATTTATATTCTTTGCAATATCATTTTCTATAGACAAAATTGCCAAAGATTCATTCTGTCTTGAGACATGGATAAACGTGAGTATTTTTTTATAAGCTTTAGTTTACTAAAGCTTCTCTCGCCAGCGGCCACAGTAATAGGTATTGTAAGCATTATTCTTAATGCAACCCACAGATTTGGCATGGCATCCTGTAACTTATTAGTGTTTATGAACCTAGCGGCTTCTATTGGAAGCTCTACATCTTCAGGAAATAATTCTTTGGCTATATCTAGTTCAGTCAAGAGATCACATCCATTTATATCACTATTTTCTTGGTACCTTAACTTTTTCTCCAAACCTTGACATGCTACTTTGAGTCTATTTTTATCTGGCAGATCTTTTAGGTCATTTAAAAAACCCCATGTGTTATTGAAACTTTGTAACTGTTCAAATCTCTCTGTTAAAGAATTAATAGCTCTGCCCAGTATTACATTGAACACATGATTTTTAAATCTTTTTTCTGGATCATCTGCATTTGTAACCTCGTCAGTGCACTCATATTCAAACAACCTCCTTCTTCTGCTTATTCTTTTACTTCTAAAAATGGGCTCTACATCTAATTCTGTAGCTAATTCTTTTGCTGACTCTAGTGCTTTTTCATATCCATTTACCCCATAATCAATTAAGTAATCAGTGACACTATTCAGTAGTGAAACTGCAATAGATAGTTCCACAGAGGTGTTCAGCATAGTTTTGCTGACAACATTTACCCTGCCTAAGACATCATGCCAGACATTTATCATCACTAGAAATCCGTAATCTTCTATTTGTGTTACAAGAGTCTCTGCTTCATGACGCACTACAGGATCAGACGCAGGCATTTCTGAACCTTCATAAAGAGCTTCTCGAATTCCCGTGATTTCATATTTAATGGCTTTGACACATTCTATTCTGCACTCCCATCTAGTCTCGCATATAGGTTTTGCAGTAAGGCAGTTAACATGTTTTTTCAGTCCATGCCATCGTCCAGGAGAGGCAGAAAAGAAAACATATATGCGCTGGACAGTACCAAAAAAAGAAATTGATTCCAGGTAACTTGTTGCACTGTCACCAACCACTAAGTTTAGGCTATGACATCCACATGGCATATAAAACGCCCGTGGATTTTTTTTTCATGATCCGTGCCTGAACCCCTTTATTTTTTCCTTTCATATTTGAACCATTATCGTAGAACTGGCCTCCGCAGTTATGTAAGTCTAGATTGCTCTCTCTCAGAAAATCAAGTATACTTTTATATAATCCTTGACCTATAGTTTATATAATAGGTTTATTGCTAAGAAAATGTTCCTTTATTGCAATGTCTTCTACATCTAAAAATCGTATTGCAAATGAAAGCTGCTCCACATGATATATCTGGCGTACAGTCTAAAATAAGACTAAAATATTTAGCTGATTTAGCTCGGTTAAATATATTTTCCTGAACAGAATTTCCTAACAAATTGATTATTTCGTTCTGAACATTTTTTCCACAATAGTGAACGTGAGTTTCTTTAGACACATCCAGACGTAAATGATCACTCATATAATAAAATAAATAAATACCCCCCTCAAGCAGCTGCTTGCCACAGAGGTCTGACAGGAGCCTGTCAGTTTATATGCCATAGTAGAAGGTCTGTGAGGATGGCAGGACCTCAGCAGAAAAACACACACATCCATGCCTTGTTACATCAAATTTTCCAAGTAGCTCAACAAGACCTAAAAAATTCACATTGTATGGTGTAAATAATGTGTCTGAAGTTCCTCTGAAAGCAAAATTGCGTTCAGCTAAATACTGAGTGATGCTCATTAAAAGTTCTAAAACTTTGTAGCAATGCTCTCGTTTTTTTCCACTTGTGACTGAAGCTCCTTATCAATAGTTTTATTAGTCTGTAATCGCAGTGATGTTTCAAATCATTTCTTTAGACATTCCAGGTGATGTACTGAATTTTTATGTGACTGTAAGTATTCATGAGCATGCTTCCAGTCATTAATTCCAGATTTTCCTAACACTAACTTACTGGAGAAGACAAAAATTTTGCAACATAAGCAATAAATTTTACTGGTGCTCTCTGAAAAAATAAGCCACCTTCTAAGAAAATTCTCACCATTGTTTATTTTCCTATACATCATTGTCACATAGAAACTACGTTTATTTGCATCTTTTGGAAACTGTACTGTTTATTAATAGGATGTGGCCCATTCATAAGGATGTGATCACTTTCAGCTATTGATAATTCATCTGATCATTGTGCTGGATCATTGTAGTTGACATTTATTTTGATTGAGTTTTCAAATTTACTTTGAACATTCCCAGTATTCCCTGCTGTGAGTGTAACATTATTCCCTAAGACTAAGTCTTCACCCGCATTACAATTCTTTCCATTTGTTTTTAGGTTTTTCAACCAGTTCTATTGAGTTTTTTTAGGAAAATGGGAGGTGGTTCTATCATTTGTTGCAATTTTTTTAGGATGAATTTTTCAATATTCACCAAAGTTGTATTTTTAGTGTCTTTTAGGGTCTCGGTATTTTTTTTTTCTTTATGTAGTTTTATTGTTCCATACAGTTGTGCTGTTCTCATATTTATCTGGTTATATGGTTTCACTTAGTTTTTATAATATCTTTTTAGTTTTACAATGAGATTATTGAGTTTCTTCACACTATTTTCTGTTGGATCTGTTTCTGGTGATTTCTTTAATTCCTCTTCTATTTTTTCCATGTAATCTTTTCTGTACATGATACCTGTTCTACTTTTGTCTGCTTTCAAAGCTATTAGGTTATCATTGTTTTTAAAAAAATTTTAGGGCTTAGTGTTCTTCTTTTAAGATATTTTTGATTTCTTGTTGTAATTTGGTTATGTTTTTTACTTCATTTTCCAGTCAAGAAACTGATTTTTTATTGTTATCTGAAAGAATGAGGTCTTGGATACAGAAGCCAAAATACTTGGCATGAAAATCAGTCCTCCTACAGTTGAGAAGGCAATTTCGACAAGGGTGTTATAATGTCCTTCTCCTCCCCACTCTCCCTAAAATTGCATTTTTTAAAACAATTATTAGTTTTTGAGTTCATGTTGAATAATTTTTCAATAGTTTACTCCTCCCCTCTCCACTCACTCAATGTCTTTACTATGACTCTCTGAGGATATTTATAATTTTTTAGTCTTGTGCACCAACTTTTTGGCACATTTCCAAGATTCCCAAAATGTAGCACTCAAAGAAAATAATATGTAATGCTCAGAAAAAAAGAACAAGAAAGTGTACCTCCACTTCATAAACAATACAGCAGTGCAAGTCACTGAGAGTAGCACTGATCTGTGTTTCAATACAGACTTCCTCCCTCCTGC